>CM046949.1:85566385-86816385 GCA_025698515.1 Gossypium sturtianum | reverse complement strand
TGTCGGAAAACTATCAAATGACAGGTCCAAATGCGAAATCTGCAAATCTGAAATCGAAACCATGCATTTTGGGCCACACGAGCGTGTGGGCCCGTTTGGGCCTAAAATAATTTTAGGCCCAATAAGTTCCGTAGAAACCCAAAAAGGGTTCTGTCTCGCTTGAGGCAACAGTAGGCCTTCGAAAAGGCTATTGAATGCGAAATTACTGAAATACCCTCGGTGGGAAAAATTACTGTTATACCCTTAAGGGTTGATTCGCATGATTGTGTGTATTCTGATTAGTTGGTTATGATGGTAATTTATTTCATACATCAATATGATATATGCTTTGCATACATGACATTTTGCATAGGATCGGGATATTGATGATCGAAGGAAGTGTTATTCTGGTGGCTCATCCACATTCTGATCTGGTGGCTCTGCCGCATTCTGTCTGGTGGCTATGCCACGTATATTTTGTTTTTCTGGTGGCTCCGCCACAAATTCTGTGATGAGCAGCTTGGCTGCCATATTGGTGTGTAGCGGATGGGTGGGTCGATTTAGAAATCCCCACGGTGTGTGAGGTTTGTATGCGGGTGGTGTGTAGCAGATGGATTATTGGGTTGGGTTACATACTCTGGTTGCATTATTATGTATATAGGGCTAAGGCCCGATGCATTTCTGTATGGGCTTGGCCCGATCACTTCTGTATGGGCTTGGCCCGATCTGCATTTCTGTATGGGCTTCGGCCCAGTCTACTTCCGTATGGGCTCGGGCCCAGTTAATAACCGATTAAGGGTTTACACACTGAGTTCTCGTAACTCACCCCTCTGCTTTAATCTTGCAGGTGATCCCCAGCATTGAGGATTTGGAGCTGCGGAGGACTCTGTGGTGGCCATACATCGGAACCTTAGTAAATTTCCGTTTTACTTTATTTTGAGATTTATTTTAATTTGGGTTTTAATATTTTATAATAAGGCCAATGGACTTTAACTTAAATTTTCTTTTAAATTTTCATTTCCGCTATGACTTATTGCTAAAGGATTAATATGGTGTTTCCTTAAAAGGTTAACGAACGGTTTTCTAAAATATCACATTTTCGCAACTCACTGAATCTGATTTCTGTTTTAAACAAGTTTTTAGAAATAATAATAATAATGGTAATAACAACGTTTTTACAATAACACCATAAAAGCAAATCTAGATTTCACAAACAACAAAGCTCGAAGTTTTCAAAAAGAAGACGAAGTTTTTAACGAACGCACAATTTTTAAACAACCCTTCTATGTGACATGCCAGATCCGGTCATAATGTCTAGGCCGGGTTTGGGGTGTTACAAACTCGGTCTTGCGAAGCCTTTATCCGTTAACTCTTGTAATTGTGCCTTCAGTTCTTTTAGCTCGGTCGGAGTCATTCTGTTTGGAGCAATAGAAATGGGGGCAGTACTAGGAGCTAACTCAATTCCAAATTCAATCTCTCTAACCGGAGGTAACCCTTGCAATTCCTCTGGGAAAACATCTGGATACTCACATACTATGGGCACTGATTCAATTATTAACTCAATCTCTCTAGCATCCATCACAAGGGCAAGGTAAGCTTCGTACCCCTTTCTTATATATTTCTGAGTCAACAAGGAAGATATCACCACTTGCAATCTGTCTTGCTCATCTAATTCAACACGAATAAGATCTCCACTTTCACATTTCAACTCAATAAACTTCCTTCCACAATTCACTATGACATCATGAGTAGTTAACCAATCCATCCCAAGGATGACATCGAATTTATCAAACGGCAGTAACATGAGATTAGCCGGAAACTAATGACCCCTAATCATCAAAGGGCAACCTTTGCATACTCTATCGACCAATACACATTTGCCTAGGGGATTTGACACCCTTATAACAAATTCAGTAGACTCTACAGGCATGTTCATGCTAGAGACTAATTTCATACAAATATACGAGTGGGTAGATCCCGGATCAATTAAAGCTATAACATGAGTATCATACAGAGAAAATGTACCCGCGATCACGTCGGGGGAGGATGCCTCTTCGCGAGCGCGAAAGGCATATGTTCTCACCGGTGCTCTACCCTCAGCTCTTGCAATCTGCTCTCTATATGTATTCTTACTACTCATTTCATTTCCCGGGTTTCTCTGTGGTCTTCCTCTAGCAGTACCTCCCGATCTTGCACTTTGAGATTTCTCTTTCTAACCCACCTTGGGGCAATCTCTGATAAAATGGTCTAGGGATCCACACTTGAAACAAGCTTTCTCATTTGCTCGACACTCCTCGGGATGACGTCTGCTACACTGCGGGCATTCCGGTCTACTCAGTCGAGCGTTGCCAACACTAGCAATCGAAGTAGTCTGAGCTTTAGACCCCGGGTACTGTCTACCGTTACTTCTACTTGAAAATCCAGCTGAGGTGGCTGATCGAATAGTGAAATCTCTTGACTTCTTGGATGAGGATTGGAATGACTTGCCTAACTGTCTCTTCTTCGAGTCGCGAGACTCGATTTCAGCCTTCCTTTTCTCTTTGACCAGCTCTTCGGCCTTACAGGCTCTATCCACTAACACAACAAATTCTTTCAGTTCTAGGACACCAACAAATAAACGGATGTCCTCATTTAACCCGTCCTTGAACCTTTTACACATAATGGCTTCTGTTGATACGCACTCTCGAGTGTATTTGCTGAGCCTTACGAACTCACGCTCATATTCAGTCACCGTCATTCGACCTTGCTTTAGCTCCAAAAACTCCTTTCTTTTCTGGTCAATAAACCTTTGACTAATGTACTTCTTCCGAAACTCCTCTTGGAAGAATTCCTAGTTAACCCTCTCCCTTGGTACCACCGACACAAGGGTGTTCCACCACTGATAGGCCGAATCTCTTAAGAGAGATACCACACATTTCATGCACTCTTCAGATGTGCATGATATCTCCTCGAATACTCTGATGGTATTCTCAAGCTAGAATTCCGCCCTCTCCGGATCATCATCTTTACTAGCCCAAAATTCCTCAGCTCCTTGTTTCTGGATTTCGTCAACCGGAGGCCTTTCTCTTCTTACTACCTCTACCACTTGGGGAGCTACAGGGGTGGGCTGAGGAATAGGTGGGGGTGGAGGGGGTTGAGCATTAGGATTTTCTCGAATAAACTCAGTGTACCAGTTGCTCATCATATGGAGAAAGGCTTCTCGAGCCTCTTCTCCCTGACCCAAAGTCTCGGGTTTACTCTCTACTGGCACGGTCCCTTGCGCGGGAGCCGGCGCATTACTTGCAGCATCATCGGTTGCAGCTCGATCGGGATCAATTTACTATATAAAAACACAATTCAAATTGTCAGGAGTCGTCACACTATCATTGTAACACCCCTTACCCAGGTTCTACGCCTGAACTGGGCCCGAGGTGTTACCGAACTCAAACCACTTGATCGCCACTTAGGCTCATCGTAACTACTCTCTGAAGTCATCTCAAAAACCTCTTTCGAGACTTACGAGGCCTCACTCATACACACAAGGGCTCTCAAGACTAAACCGGAACTTTTTCCAATCTTAAAATTTTTCTCTTTTATCTGAGGTCTCACACTTTGTGCAAGATTAGACACGCCCATGCATAGACACACACGCCCATGTCCCCAAGCCGTGCCTAAAACCCCCAACGATTGCGCCAATGCCCCACGGCCAAGGCACACGCCGTGCTTACCACCCGTGGTGCACACCGACTACCTTAACACGCTTAAAGTCTAGACACACGCCCGTGTGGCTAGCCCGTGGCCAACACCGATTAATCCCACATGCCCTAGGCACACGCCCGTGTGACTAGTCCGTGGTCTATTCTGGCTTTCAAATACTAACATGCAGGGACACACGGGTGAGTCACATGCCCGTGGGCTGGCGTGTGTGTCACACATGGCCTAGACACACGCCTGCAGTGTGTCTATCCACATGGACAAGAACAAAGCTATGTGCCAAGTTCTTTTCACCCCTCTAGCATACACAACATATACTCATCTAACACAATCATAATCAACTCAAATTGAATTACAATCTCACATAGACAACTATAACTTTTCATATAACATAAAATAGCCAACAACTATGGCATTATACAAAATAAGCTATCCATCTAAAGGCCAACACATCTTAGCCATTTACAATAAAATTCACTAACTTGTCCGGCCCCTATACATGCCATATACAAAACATTGAGTCTCATGTACCAGAGTGTCTTTGATAGTGTGGCGATCTTCCAATTGATCCTCGTATCTCGATTCAACACTTTTACTCTATAAGACAAGGGAAAGGAAAAGGAGTAAGCTTTGAGCTTAGTAAGTTTACACATAAACAATTAAGCATCATAGTATAAGCTAAACAACAATTAGCATTATACTACCAAAAGTAATGAACAACTATGCTTACTCTTTCTAACCCTTACCACATTTCCAACATATCATGAGTCACATACTCATAACCATCGAAATGCACCCCTGCATTCAATGTCACATTTACATAATATACGACACATCATTATTTCTCAGTAATTCATCCACACATCTAATTAACCTAATAATGCATCCACACAGCTTCCTTACTCAATAATGCAATCACATGGCTAATCCACACAGTTAACCCACACAGTAAATGTCTCGGTGGTTTCGCACTTAGCACACCACAGTCGATTAATAAGGTGGTATCGCACTTAGCCTACCACAAAGGTAATCATAGGGGTTTCTCACTTAGCCCACTAAACGATATACCTAACGATAGCATCGCACATAGCCAGCTCATTGTCAATATGCATTAGGATGGTATCGCACTTAGCCTGCCATCTAGCATTATCACTACACATTCACATGTCTACTTACTCAATTAAACATCCATTCACAATTCTACTACATTCATTCTACTTGAACCACATAGGTTCTCAATCAATCTCGAACAAGCTACACACTAGCTATCATCAATAAATTGTAAGTATGAATGCATTGTTTATGCATAGACTTACCTCGGTACTCAAAAGTATTGAGACTTGCAATTTAGTCCACCACCTTGCTTTTGCCTCGGTTTCGATTCGGGCTTTGCCTTTCTTGATCTATAATGAATAAATCAGCTTATTCAATACACACATTGACTAGATTGACCCTTATCTCATACTTTAGCAAAATTACTATTTTGCCCCTAAACTTTCTCATATTTACACTTTAGCCCCAAAGGCTCGTAAAGTGATTTTTATTCAACTTTCTAGTCTTTCATGCTTAGTCGAACCACTTATTCAACTAAAGCTATCATCAATTCTCACTAAAACATACATGTATGACCAAACTTAAGATTTTCACAATCAAGTCCCTACATGCATTTTCATGGAAAATCACTTAACAAAAGATGTTTATACTACATCAAGCTTTCATAATCTTCCATAAAATATCAACATACATGCATGTCATACATGACCACCTTTTTGAACATCCATTTTAGCTCATCAAATAGCTAAAAATAGCTTACTCATGCTACCAGGACTTCAAAAATACAAAGAATATCAAAAATAAGGCTAGATGCACTTACTAGCAAGCTTGAAAAATTTGAAGAACCCTAACAATGGCCCTTAGAATTTTCGGTAGCCTTGGGGAAGAAGATGAATGAATTTTGTCATCTTTTCTCCTATTTTAATCACTTATTTGATAAATGACGAAAATGCCCTTTTTGATAAACTTTCTATTTTAACTCATCTATGCCCACTTTTGTCCAAATATTAGAAATTGGAAAAATTGCTATTTAAGGACCACTAATTAATATTCTAAAGCTATTTCACACAAATAGCTTCTAGAATATCACATTTTGCAACTTTTGCAATTTAGTCCTTTTGGACAATTCAACCACAATTTCACAAAATTACTTCATGAAACTTTCACACTAGCATGCATACATAGCATAAACCTCAAAAACTCATTCATATACCTCAGATTTGTGGTCTCGCACCACTATTCCGACTAGGCCCTAAACCGGGATGTTACAACTCTCCCCCCTTTAGAGATTTTCGCCCCCGAAAATCTTACCAATAAAGAGGTTTGGATGTTGCTCTCTCATAGCTTCTTCCGTTTCCCACGTAGCCTCTTCCACACCATGTTTCTGCCATAACACTTTAACTAGTGCTATGCTCTTATTTCTCAACTGTTTCACTTCTCGAGCCAAGATCTTAATCGGCTCCTCTTCATAAGACATATCCGGTCTTATCTCAATTTTCGTCGAAGGAATCACATGTGAAGGATCGGAGTGATACCGTTGCAACATCGACACATGGGACACATTATGAATCTTTTCCAACTCTACTGGCAAAGCCAACTGGTATGCTACAGGCCCAACTCTATCTGTAATCTCATACGGCCCTATGAATCTTTGACTGAATTTTTCTTTTCGTCCAAATCTCATAATCTTCTTCCACGGGGACACTTTCAAAAACACTTTGTCGCCCACTTCAAACTCAATTTCTTTTCTTTTCAAATCCGCGTACGACTTTTGTCGGTTCGAAGCAGCTCTCAGACTATTACGGATTACTCTCACTTTCTCTTCGGTCTCTTTTACTAGATCAACTCCATGGATCCGCTTCTCACTAAGCTCGGTCCAATACAAGGGAGTCCGACACTTCCGACCATACAAAGCCTCATACGGAGCCATCCGTATACTCGACTGATAACTATTGTTGTAGGGGAATTCGACCAAAGGTAGATATCTCTCCCAACTACCTTCGAATTCTAATACACAGCATCGAAGCATATCTTCAAGAACTTGAATCACTCTTTCAGACTGACCATCGGTTTGCGGATGGAACGCGGTCTTTGAAATTCAATCTCGCACTCCATGGCCTCTTGCAACTTCTTCCAAAATCTCAAGTAAACCTTGGATCTCTATCCGATATAATAGACACAGGTACACCATGCAATCTCACTATCTCTGCCACATACAACTCAGCTAACTTATCCAGTGAATAATCAACATGTCTTTGGAATAAAGTGAGCCGACTTTGTCAATCTATCCACAACAACCCACACAAAGATCTCTTTCTGAGTCATCGGCAACCCGTTACAAAATCCATGGTAATCCGATCCCACTTCCATTCGGGTACCATTATCGGTGAAGCAATCCCAAGGCACTTGATGCTCACCTTCACCTGCTGGCAAATCGGACACTTTGTCACAAACTCAAATATCTTTTTCATACCCGACCACCAATATAACTTTTTTGTGTCGTTGTACATTTTTCATCTTGCCGGATGTCTCGACAAACATCCTTTGTGGGCCTCAAGCAAAACCTTTCGAATCAACTCCTCATCTTTAGGAACACAAATTCTGTCACGATACGTCAGACAACCATTCAAATCCACTCAAAAATCAGAATCACTTTCTCGATCCGCACTTAGCTATCTTAGCTTGCATCTCATTTGTCATTTCTCTCGAGCCTCACATATTTGTTGAACAAATAGCAGCTTAGCTCTCAACTCTGCCAAAATAGCACCATCGTCAGACAATACTAAACTCGTGCTCATAACTCTTAGAGCATACAAGAATTTCCTGCTCAGGGCATCCGCAACCATATTCGCTTTTCCCGGGTGGTAGTCAATGACTAACTCATAGTCTTTCAACAACTCGAGCCACCGTGTCTGTCTCAAATTCAGATCCTTCTGATCCATCAAATACTTCAAACTCTTGTGATCCGTAAAGATTCAGCACTTCTCACCATACAAGTAATGTCGCCAAATCTTTAACGCAAAAACAATCGCAGCCAACTCTAAATCATGATTCAGATAATTCTTCTCGTGTGATTTCAACTACCTCGAGGCGTAAGCGACTACCTTACCCTCTTGCATAAACACGCAACCGAGACCATTAAACGACGCATCACTATAAACCACGAACTCCTTCCCCGATTCTGGTTGAACCAAAATCGGTGCCTCAGTCAACATTATTTTCAGTCTCTCGAAGCTCTGTTGACATGTCTCAGTCCATTCAAACTTGACATCTTTATGCAACAACCGTCATCGGAGTAGCAATCACGGAGAACCCTTTACTAAACGTCTATAATATCCCCGCTAATCTCAAGAAACTTACGATTTACGATATGTTCCTCAGCGATTTCAATCCACAACAAATGATATCTTACTCTGGGTCAACTCGACACCATCACCCGACACAATGTGTCCTAGGAATCCGATTCTCTGAGCCAAAACTCACTCTTGCTAAACTTAGCATACAACCGCTTATCTCTCAAAGTTTGCAAGACAATCCTCAAATGCTCTTCATGATCGTTTCTCATCCCGAGAATAGATCAATATGTAAATCAATGAAGACAACTACAAACTTGTCCACATATGGTGCGAAAACACGATTCATCAGATCCATAAAAATCGCAGGTGCATTAGTCAAACCAAACGGCATAACCAAAAACTCATAATGCAGTTTTCAACACATCTTGCTCTTTCACTCTGAGCTGATAATAACCAGACCTCAAGTCTATCTTGGAGAACATTGTAGCTCCCTTCAGTTGATCAAAAAGGTCATCAATCCTTGGTAAAGGATACTTATTCTTCACCGTCACCTTGTTCAGTTGTCTATAGTCTATACACAACCTCATAGACCCATCTTTCTTCTTCACGAATAATACCGGAGCACCCCACGGCGAGTAGCTCGGTCTTGCAAAACCCTTATCTGTCAACTCTTGCAACTGAACCTTCAGTTCTTTCAACTCTACAGGTGTCATTCTATATGGAGCAATTGAAATAGGTGCCATTCCCGGAACCAACTCAATTCCAAACTCGACCTCTCTCACTTGAGGTAATCCGGGTAACTCTTCCGGAAATACATCTAGATACTCACATACCACCGGCACTATTTCAAACTCTACTCCAACCTCTCGAGTATTCAACACAAAAGCAAGATAGGACTCACATCCTTTTCTCAAACATTTCTCAGCCACTAGGGAAGAAATCATCACTAGTAGACTATCTGATCCACCTGATTCAACCCGAACCACATCTCCACTCTCGCATTTCAATTCAATAAACTTACTACCTGGAACGGTGGAAATGTGCAAGTGTACACAATCGCAACAAGTAATAAAGTGACAAGTAAATGTCGAGTTATCGTACTACCCTGTGGACCGTAAAAGAACTATTTATGAAAATGTTTTCAAACACTTTGGTAAAGGAAAAATATTTGGATTTAAGAAATATTTAAAAACTAAAGGAAAAACAAAGTAAAATAAAATAAAACAAAGTTCTAGTGCACGATTTTAAAAGCTGGTTTTAATCAAGATGATATAATTGTGTTGGATTAATCACATTTCTTACCTTAGAATTATTAAACTCGTGTTTATACTTGTTAAAACATGGCAACTCGGTAATTTGCTAACTTATGAACATACTTACAAATAAAAATCCATTCATCTCTTGTACATATTTATATGCAAATTCGATCGATTAAACAAACTTCTAAAAGTAAACATGTTATTGCACATACATGCTTATTAAATTAAACAATCTCTCACATATTCCTATGTGATTCAACTGATTAATTCAACCTAATAAGCATATAAAAGATCATGCGAGTTAACAAAGTATTTTTACCTTGAAACACTTAATCACAAAAATCACGCAAGTTATGCAAGGCATATGTATCTCCAAATACAATGCTAATTTAATCTTCACTACCTTAGAAGAATTAAACATGCATGATTAAGTATTGTGTCCATTAATTACAATTCCAATGCGTTTAAATAATTAATTCATTAGCTATCTAAACAATTAGAATGCTAGGTAACTTAAACATGATTTTACTTAATCAAGCATTTTACCAAGGCCTTTTAACAGTATAAACACAATTTTAATAATTTAATAGGACGAAATGCAATCAACCCAACACGAATTAAATTCAAGCTAAATTGATTAAATTAATCATTCCAAAAGCATAAATAATCATAAACATGTTTTTCAAAACAACAACGAAAATTAAAAGAGATAGGGAACAAGAAGCAAATCCGGTGTTTCTCCGTGGCTTGACTGATTGCTCCGTTCTTCGTTCTTCGTTGGCCTCGGCTATCAAGGTGGCTTATGAACACTCCAAATTGCTGCTCCAAATGGCTGGAAAAATACCTCTTTTCCAAGAGGAGAAATCGGCACAAGAACACACAAAGGGAAAATGGAAAAAAATGGAAATTGAGAGAAAGTGAGAGAAGAGAATGTTGGATGCTTGAGGTGTGTTTTGAATGAGCAGCAAAGGGTGTATTTATAGCTGATCAAGGCTGCTAAAAATAGCAAATAGTAGCAGAAAAAGAGGCCTCCCTTGGCCGGCCACCTATGTGGCAAAGTTGATGGATTCAACTTTGCTAAAAATAGCATGGGGCAAATCTACAAAGCCATAATTTTTGGAGGGGTTTGAATGCAATTTTGAAAGGTCTTCAAGGGCTTCTTTGCAAGCTTAGTTAATCAGCTAATAAGCTGATTTGGGCCAGCAATGTGGACGGTTTGGGCTGCCCAATTAGTGGCTGGTTCGGTTCAACCTGGTTTGGTTCAACTAATGCGGTTCACTGGGCCTTTTTCATAATTAATTAAGATTAATTTATTTAACCCAAATTAAATTGGGAATAAATTAAAATTAATTATGTTATGATTAAATATTCATAATTGGACCGTTTTGGGCTGGAAGTAAATTCGCCTCGATACTTCAAATTGCTTCTCGGGTTTATTCTTCGAGCAGTGTCTGCCGAGCCAATTTTCGCCCTTTGTGCGAATCTGTCGAAAATAGTCAAAATAAATCAAAATTAACTATAAAATTAATTAAAATTCATCATGTTCATATTTTTAGAACAATTTAATTATTTTATAATATTTAATTATTTTCCGACAAGAATTTACTCGAAACCGCATGAATTTGGGTCAAAAAGGGCATGAAAAAGTATATAAATTTCTGTGTTTCCACACCCCCAAACTTAATTCATTGCTCGTCCTGAGTAATGCACAAATTTGAAAAGAATTTTCTCGGAAACACCTTTGAAAAACTCCTTCAGAACAACTTTCTTCTCAAAATTATGAATTTAATATACTTATGCTCAAAAATAAGAAATTTGATAATTATGCTACTTAAGCATTCATATCGTTCAAATTACCTCCAACAATTATTATACTACCAAAATTAGACTTAAATGTTTCTTTAATAAAGACATGTTCCTCACTACCAATTTGATTTTAATTCCTTATTCAAAAAGTAAACTGCAATCATTAAGCTTAACTAATGTCTTCATATGTTGAACAGAGCAATTTCTCTCCACTAATGTAGGTAACATTGAAATTTTGAATCAATAGGTCTTTAATAAGGTTGTAACGTGGCTAGGCTTAAGGGTAGGTACAAGATAGACAAATTTTTGGCTTAAAAACCCTAGACTCAGCTTAAAATCGAACCTTCGGAATTCTCACCCTTGATACACCAACTTTTGCTCTTTCGACCATTTATTTCGAGTACATGTTTTTTTTTAATTCGATTTTTCAAGCTCACATTCGAGCACTTGCTTCATGTACTACAATTTTTTCGAGCAATTGATACTCCTTTTCAACTCCCCCAAACTTATTTTCAAACGATCTTCTGAATAGTACTGAGTCTAGTGTTTGGGACAATTTTAGAAGTAATAAAGAGAAAATTGATGGCTAAATATTGCATAGGTCCAAATAAAATTAGGCCATATAGTCTCAAAGTTGGGTTTCAAAGGATAATTTTATCAGGGTCGGCTTGAAAGGCTCAAACGGTCCAAACAACAGTTGCCTAAATCATTTTCAACATTCCATGCTTCCTAGGATTTCGCCTCAAGAAATTACTAAGTCAATTCTAAAGACTTAAACTTTCATGCATGCCTAATTTTTTCGTAGGGAATTAAAAATTTTATGGTACGAATTTACATGCTTTATTAAAAATACATTCATATCTTTATTAAGCTAACATAGTAAATTATTGAAATAATAGAACTTATTAATACTGAAGTTCAGCATACTTAACAAAATTTCAAATTATTGAACAAAATATATCCTAATCATAATTAAAAGAAAATTTTATTCTGAGTGGAATCAATTCAAATTTTCGGTCCCCCCTACTTAAAGTGAACAATGTCCTCATTGTTTAAAGTGAATAGATACTATACACCAGGTAGGATAATTAGAAAAGAGGAGGTGAGTCAAATTGACTGCTTAAGTACCAGGCTATTTCTAAAATCCAATCCTAGACATGTATATATCTATTGCCACACTTTAGCCTTTGTGACTTGTTCAGATTTTATTCATGATTCCTATCTCTTATTTTATTGTGCAAATAAAAATTCCTAATTAACCTAATCCTAAAATACTTAAGAAAGAAATAAACGAAAGTTGAAGTCCTCCCCTTTTTTATTTGTTCGACGATCCTTCCGAATTTGACTCATCTTTTACTCCATTAGTATTATCTTTGCATGAATCGCCTTGCTCCCTCTTTGATGATGACACCCATGGTTCAAATATGAAATCTGGAAACTCAGGCACAAAAATAAATGGGTCATTATAAATTTTCTTTAGGGTGCTCCTCATCGAGTCATCTCTTATTTTTGCATATCTCCAGTAGGCTTGTTGCTGCCATTGCATGGGTTGCATTAAGTCCATCAGCTTTAACAGCTCATCACGAAGATCTGGGATAGGCGGTTGAGCTCCAAACATTGAGGGTTCGATATCAAGTTCAGCTTCTGGTTTCATTGCTTCTGCCTCATTAGGGACTTCAGTTGATTGCTCTGGCTGGATTTCTGTGGGATCATCTTCTGCCTCTTCGGGATCCTCGCTCTCTTCAATTCATTGCTGAAGAATAGAATCTCCGGCTAGTCGGTAAAGGTCCCAATCGGTGATTGTGCCTTGACTATACTCTGTTTTCTTTACGTCCGCCAGGAGTTTTGCTTTTAAGCATAAAATTGTTATTGTAAAAGGGAAATAGGCCGGGCCAGAACGTCTAACGGCACAATTTCGCATTTCTCTCAGGATGATTTTGCCCACATCAATGGTCTTTCCAGTTAGAATCGAGTATAATAGGACCATTCGCTCTAATGAGATTGTAGTCCTATGTGAACTAGGCATAAGGCTGAAACGAATGAAATAGAACCATACCTTTGCAAGTGGTGTCAAATACTCTCTTCGACACGTGTGGATTCCTTGCTTTGACACAGTCCACTTAGAACCTGGAACTGTAAGTTCCTCGAGTATCTCTTGCAAATTTTCAGGCTTAATGTTGCTCAACTGAGAAGAATATTCATCGTTGTCGAAATCAGGTAATTCAAAGAATTCATTAATAGAATTTGAATTTATTGGTACCTTGATTCCGCGGACTGGAACTTCAGTCAATTCGCTTGAGGTTAAGTTCGCGTAGAATTCACGAACTAGTTCCTCATCCACACTTGGTCTCTTTTCACAAAACAATTCCCAATTGAGGGCTTCAGCAACTAGACGAATACGTGCCATAAAGTCTCTGTAGTTGCTTTCCTTCAATGTGAAGCCTTTCTCTGGATGCATCTGTTGATTTTTGAAAATACTTTCGTATCTTACTTTGGCTTCTTCATAGTGAAATTTGCTTTGTGCTTTGTCAATTTGGGCGGAGGCACGAGTTCTTTTGCGAGTCATGATTAACCTGAACATAAGATGGAAAGAGAAAAAAAATAGTTTCTTAAAAATTTAATTAATACAAATTATTAATATTTCAATAAATTGAAAAATTAAATAATAAAAAAAATTAAACTTTAAGGAGAAATTTTCTTACCACCTTCCTCGTAAAATTTAAGAACTCTTAAAATAAAATAACTAATGAACAAAAGATGGGAAATTAAAGAAGGATTTTGGCTTAGGTTGGGTGAAGGAGGAGTGTGCGCATAGGCGCACAAGGCGAAGAAGGTGCGAGGGCCGCTGCGGCGGTGTGGCGCGCAAGGCCTTGCAAGGTAGGCACAGGTCGGGTGTGTGGGGCGATGGTGCGCAGCAAGCACACGGGCTGAAGGCAGCAGACGTGAAGGCCACGACACTGGCAATTCTTGTATTTGGCGTGCGGCGTGTCTTTGTCGGGCAAGTTTGGCCGAACGGTTGTTGTGGCTAGGGACTTTGCGGCACTTTGGTGTTTTGGTGATAGGGGATTTGAATGATGAGTAAATGGGGAGAACAAGGGTGCAATTTATAGAGGAGAAGTATGAATTAGAGTAGAACTCTTAGAACAATTAAAGAATTAAAAATAAGAGTCCAATTCTAAATTTACTCAAGATTAACAACAATTAATAATTAAATATACATGTATAAAATTATCAATTGCTATTAAATTGCCAAGATAAATATAAAATAAAATTAATTCTAATCCTAAGCTAAGTTGATAAAAGTTAATATATAAATTATAATGAATATAATTATATATTAAAGTTTATCAATAATTTATAAGTATGATATTAAATAAAAATATTTATTCTAGATGCCTTTTTTATAAATATTTACAAAGAGAGGCACCTAGTTTTTATTATTTACGAAAATAGCAACCAAATTTTGAAAATAATTCAATTAAGTCCCTAGACTTAATGAAAATTTGAAATTGAGTTGCAATTTAAGACTTGGATCAGAATTGACCTTTTTATTTGAACAACCAAAAATTTATTTTGTCATTTAGGGCTAATTTCTTGAAAATTATGTAAAAATCAATTCCCAGAAAGATTGGAGGGGTCACAAGTGGTCCCGCTTAAGTTCCAATCTCCTAGACAGAATTTATTTGAACATAATAAACCCGAAAATATACCCTAAATAATTTATTGAAAGCAAGAAAATCTAAGGATCAGATAAACTGAACGATATTTTATCCGTGCTCTGTGTTTTTCTCCGTAGTAGTGTTTCAAACGCTTTGAGCATTGACTCGAAAATTACCTCCCTTACCTTTGAGTTCAACAACTCCGTATGGATAGACGCGATGAATCGTAAATGGACCGGACCAACGTGATTTTAACTTACCCGGAAAGAACTTCAACTGGAATTAAATAACAAGACTTGTCGACCTACTTCAAACTCTCGAACTCTGGATATGCTTGTCATGCCATTTCTTGAGTCTTTCTTTGAGTAATTTGGCATTTTCATATGAGAACATTCGAAATTCCTCTAGCTCGTAGAGTTGGAGCATTTGTTTCTCTTTAGCAAGCTTGAGATCCAAATTGAGTTGTCGAATGCATTGAGAAGCTCGTGCTCTAACTCAGAGGTAGATGACATGCTTTCCCAAAGACCAACCTGTAGGGTGACATTCCTAAGGGTGTCTTGTATGCTGTTCTGTAAACCCATAAAGCATCATCTAGTTTTTTTGACCAATCTCGTCGGTTCGGGCAAACTACCTTCTCAAGTATGCCTTTAATCTCCTTATTCGCTAGCTCAGCTTGCCCATTTGTCTGCGGATGGTAAGCTGTAGCAACCTTATGTTTCACTCCATGTTTATCTAGCAACCATTTTAACCACTTGTTCACAAAGTGGGTCCCTTCATCGCTGATAATAGCTCTTGGGGTTCCGAACCTTGTGAACACATGTTTCTGCAAGAATTTCATCACAACCTTGGCATCGTTCGTCGGATAAGCTTTAGCCTCGACCCACTTGGACACATAATCTACTGCTACCAATATGTATTTATGACCAAAAGACGGAGGGAAAGGACCAAGAAAGTCAATACCCCAAACATCGAACAATTCTACCTCAATGATATTTGATCGAGGCATCTCATTTCTATTGGTGACATTTCCAGCCCTCTGACATTGATCACAATTCTTTACGTAAGCGTATGCATCCTTGAATAGTGTTGGCCAAAAGAATCCGGCTTGCAATACTTTGGCCGCTATACGAGTACCTCCGAAGTGTCCCTCACTTGGAGCTAAATGACAGTGGTATAAAATCTTCGGTATTTCATCTTCTGTCATACATCTCCTAATCATCTGATCTGCACACTTTTTAAACAAATATGGCTCTTCCCAGAAATAGTACTTCACATCGTGAAGAAACTTTTTCCTTTGCTGATACGTTTTATCAATCGGCATCAAACCACAAGCTAAATAGTTAGCAAAATCAGCAAACCATGGAATATTATGGACATGATTTACCTTCAGTATGTGTTCATCTGGAAATGTTTCTTGGATCGGTAAAAGTGGAGAATTTCCCTCTTGCGGCTCTAATCTGGATAAGTGATCTGCTACTTGGTTTTCTACTCCCCTTCAATCTTGGATTTCTAGATCGAACTCTTGAAGTAGAAGCACCCACCGGATCAATATCGGCTTAGAATCTTTCTTGGCTAATAAGTACTTAATTGCAGAGTGGTCCGTATAGACAATCACTCTGGTACCTACAAGCTAAGATTGAAACTTGTCGAAAGCAAACACAATAGCTAGTAACTCTTTTTCTGTTACCGTATAGTTCAGTTGAGCTCCGGTTAGAGGTCGACTTGCGTAGTAGATGGGATGAAAAACTTTGTTCCTTCGCTGGCCTAAGACAGCTCCAATGGCGAAGTCACTTGCGTCACATATCAATACGAATGGTGAATCCTAGTCTGGCGTGACGATTATGGGTGCCGTGACTAATCGACTCTTCAAATCGTTGAAGGCTTTTAAGCATTCCTCATCAAACTTGAATATCGAGTCTTTCTCAAATAGCTTGCACAAGGGTTTACCACTTTGGAGAAGTCCTTGATAAATCTTCGATAAAAACTGGCGTGGCCCAAAAAGCTCCTAACACCTTTTACAGATGTTGGAGGTGGAAGTTTCTCAATAACGTCTACTTTTACTTTGTCCACCTCGATCCCATGTCTCGTTATCCGATGCCCTAGAATAATTCCTTCTCGTACCATAAAATGGCACTTTTCCCAGTTGAGTACGAGATTCGTTTCTTCACATCGCCTCAGTACCTTAACTAGATTGGCTAAGCAATCATCGTAAGTATCTCCGAATACTGAGAAATCGTCCATGAAAACTTCCAAATACTTCTCAACCATGTCAGTAAAAATAGACATCATACATCTTTGAAATGTAACAGGTGCATTACATAAACAAAATGGCATGCGTCTAAATGCAAATGTACCGTACGGGCAGGTGAATGTCGTTTTGTGCTGATCTTCCGTGCTCGTAATCGATTATACCCGAGTATCCGTCGAGAAAAGCAGTAGTAATCTCATCTCGCGAGTCTATCCAAAGATTCGGTCAAAGAATGGTAGAGGAAAGTGATCTTTCCTAGTCGCCTTTTTTAGCTTCCAGTAATCGATACAGATTCTCCATCACGTAACTGTTCTCGTTCTCCACGATCGTGATACCTCCTTTCTTCGGCACGTACTGGACTGGACTCACCCATGAACTGTCTGAGATGGGGTAAATTATACCCGTATCCAACCACTTGATAATTTCCTTTTACAATACATCTTTCATGATGGGGTTCAGTCTTCGTTGTCCATCAATCATTCCTCTCTCGCCATCTTCTAATATGATCTTGTGCATGCATACAGATGGGCTAATACCGCGAATATCAGCTATGGTCCATCCGATAGCCTTCTTGAATTGTTTCAAAACTATGATAAGTTTCTCTTTTTGTTCAGTAGTTAATTTTGCTGAAACAATCACAGGCAGAGTAGAATCGTTACCTAAATAAATGTATTTTAAGTGTGAAGGTAATACCTTGAGTTCTAACTTAGGTGGCTCCTCAATTGATGCTTTTGGCTGGCTGTAATCTCTTTTCTCTAATCCCAAAGATTCAAAATGGGATTGCGGATTAAATCCCTTTTGATTAGCTTCTAGCAAAGCTAAGTATTCATCCTCCTCTTCATCATTTGGGGGATCTGATGTCAAAATTCTTTCCAGTGGGTCCTCAACACGCTTAAGTTCCTTCTCTACTATTAATTCCTCTAAATCGCCATCGCAGTAACAATCATCCATTGTGTCAGAAATCGCATTGACTTAAAAACATTAAATGTTACCCGATCATCCCGAACACGCATAGTCACTCGCCTTTTGCACATCAATAAGGGTCCGTCCAGTTGCTAAGAATGGTCTTCCTAGGATAATTGGCACTTCTTTGTCTGCTTCAAAGTCTAAAATTACAAAGTCAGCAGGGAAGATAAATTTATCTACACGTACCAATATGTCCTCGATTTTTCCTTCTGGATGCGCTAAGGATCGATCTGCTAGTTGAAGTGTAACCGTAGTTGGTCTAACTTCTCCTATCCCCAACTTCCTAAATATTGACATAGGCATCAAGTTGATACTTGCGCCTAAGTCACATAATGCTTTACCACAATATGTTGATCCAATATTGCATGGTATGGTGAAACATCCAGGATCCTTCAATTTCGGGGGTAGTTTATTCTGAAGGTATGCACTACATTCCTTCGTCAGAGCTACCGTCTCAAATTCTCCAAGCCTTCGTTTCTTAGACAAGATATCTTTCATGAACTTGACGTAGTTCGGCATTTTCTCAAGTGCTTCGACCAACGGAATGTTGATGTGAAGTTGCTTGAGTACGTCAAGGAACTTCTTGAATTGAATCTCCGCCGGCCACAAGTCTTTGAGGGTAGGGTGGTGGTGGTTTCACATCGAATCGATTCTCGTTGATTCGCCTTTGGCGTAATTCGCATCTAATGAAGTTGTTGGTTGATCGAATTGATCGTCCCGAGGTTACTTTGTATGGTTTTACAGATTTCGGTTCTGGTAAAACTGGGGTTTTAACACTTAGTTGAACTTCTTCTTGAGCATCAGCTTGCTCCTTTTCAACTTTGACAGTGTTGGGCTCCACTATCTTTCCGCTCCTCAATGTAAACGATTTGCAATGCTCCTTTCCTGGATTTCTCAAATTTTCCGTATCACTGGATAAGGTACCCTGTGGTCGGTTTCTAAGTTCAGTTGCAAGCTGGCCCACTTGATTCTCCAAATTCTTCAATGTAGCTGCTTGGCTCTGGATCAAGGCATCATTCTTTGCAATGTATGTCTTTAGCAAACTCTCCAGGCTATTGGATGCCTCAGCTTGAACTGGTTTCTGAACTTGTTGCAGAAAATTAGGCGGCTGGGTTGGTCTGGGTTGAGTGTAAGTGGTACTGGTTCCAGCCCCTTGGTTACTCCAGGAGAAATTTGGGTGGTTCCTCCACGATAGGTTATAAAAATTTGATTGCAGCCCTTGCCTTCCTCGGTTTTGGTTACGATTACCCATGTAGTATACTGATTACGGGTTCGACAGACATTCTTCGAACAAATGTCCCTCCCCACAAGAAACACAAGGCTATATTTTCAAATTGATTAGGCGGTTGTGCTGCAAAAATATTAGACCCATTAGTAGTAAGATTTTTAAGCATTGAGGATATCGATGATACCTGAGATGCGAGTGAAGTAGGAGCGTCTACTTTATGAATTCCAGCGACTCGTCTTCCTGACGCTGCCCGACTGGTTGGCCATTGATAATTATTGTTGGTAATCCTCTCAATAATTTCATAAGCCTCATTATAAGACTTAGAAAGGAGAGCACCATTAGCAGAGGCGTCCACTACCATCCTTGTGTGGGCGTTGAGACCATTATAGAATGTCTCAAGTTGAATGCAATGAGGGATTCCATGATGAGGGCATTTTTGTAATAACTCTTTAAATCTTTCCCATGCCTCATACAAGGACTCGTCATCCATTTGGTGGAAAGCAGTGATCTCGTTCCTCAGCTTAGCATTCTTGCTTGGCAGAAAATACTTCATGAGGAATCTCTCGGCTAACTCTTGCCATGTAGAAATGGAGTTCGGTGGCAATGAATTCAACTAGGCACGAGCTCTGTCCCTTAACGAATATGGGAACAACTTCAATCGTAAGGCATCTTCGAAAACTCCGGCTAACTTGAAAGAATCGCTCACCTCCATAAATAGTCTTAAGTGAAGATGAGGATCTTCGTGAGGCATTCCACTGAATTGGCCCACTGTCTGAAGCATCTGGAACATGGTAGCTTCACTCAATTGCTGTGCCTCAATTTCGGGTCTCCTAATACCCGGATTAAGATCATTAAATACTGCCATGGCATATTGTCTTAAGGCTCTATCCCTATCATCAGCAATAAGGATAGGATTCTGAGCAGGGTTTGCTCCGTTTCCTTGGTTCATATTCTCAAAGTTCATCTCTTCGGTCCTTCTCTGGTTTGCTTGTCTTCTTCGTTGTCGAAAGGTTCGTTATATTTCAGGGTCCACAGGGAGTAAGTCAATAATTTGGTCAATACTCATAAACACCTGAAATAATCACAGAAAAATTGAGTAAGTAAAAATTTCAATACGGAAAATAAATACCAAAATGTAAAACAAATTCACAAATAATTGCTTTGAAAAACAGTCCCCGGCAACGGCGCCAAAAACTTGGAACGGTGGAAATGTGTAAGTGTACACAATTGCAACAAGTAATAAAGTGACAAGTAAATGTCGAGTTATCGTACCCACAGGGACTGTAAAAGAACTATTTATGAAAATGTTTTCAAACACTTTGGTAAAGGAAAAATATTTGGATTTAAGAAATATTTAAAAACTAAAGGAAAAACAAAGTAAAATAAAATAAAACAAAGTTCTAGTGCACGATTTCAAAAGCTGGTTTTAATCAAGATGATATAATTGTGTTGGATTAATCACATTTCTTACCTTAGAATTATTAAACTCGTGTTTATACTTGTTAAAACATGGCAACTCGGTAATTTGCTAACTTATGAACATACTTACAAATAAAAATCCATTCATCTCTTGTACATATTTCTATGCAAATTCGATTGTTTAAACAGACTTCTAAAAGTAAACATGTTATTGCACATACATGCTTATTAAATTAAACAATCTCTCACATATTCCTATGTGATTCAACTGATTAATTCAACCTAATAAGCATATAAAAGATCATGCGAGTTAACAAAGTATTTTTACCTTGAAACACATAATCACAAAATCCTGCGCAAGTTATGCAAGGCATATGTATCTCCAAATACAATGCTAATTTAATCTTCAGCTACCTTAGAAGAATTAAACATGCACAGATTAAGTATTGTGTCCATTAATTACAATTCCAATGCGTTTAAATAATTAATTCATTAGCTATCTAAACAATTAGAATGCTAGATAACTTAAACATGATTTTACTTAATCAAGCATTTTACCGAGGCCTTTTAACAGTATAAACACAATTTTAATAATTTAATAGGACGAAATGCAATCAACCCAACACGAATTAAATTCAAGATAAATTGATTAAATTAATCATTCCAAAAGCATAAATATTTATAAACATGTTTGTCAAAACAACAACGAAAATTAAAAGAGATAGGGAACAAGAAGCAAATCCAGTGTTTCTCCGTGGCTTGACTGATTGCTCCGTTCTTCGTTGGCCTCGCTATCAAGGTGGCTTATGAACACTCCAAATTGCTGCTCTAAATGGCTGGAAAAATACCTCTTTTCCAAGAGGAGAAATCGGCACAAGAACACATAAAGGGAAAATGGAAAAAAATGGAAATTGAGAGAAAGTGAGAGAAGAGAATGTTGGATGCTTGAGGTGTGTTTTGAATGAGCAGCAAGGGGGTGTATTTATAGCTGATCAAGGCTGCTAAAAATAGAAAATAGCAGCAGCAAAAGAGGCCTCCCTTGGCCGGCCACCTATGTGGCAAAGTTGATGGATTCAACTTTGCTAAAAATAGCATGGGGCAAATCTACAAAGCCATAATTTTTGGAGGGGTTTGAATGCAATTTTGAAAGGTCTTCAAGGGCTTCTTTGCAAGCTTAGTTAATCAGCTAATAAGCTGATTTGGGCCAGCAATATGGACGGTTTGGGCTGCCCAATTAGTGGCTGGTTCGGTTCAACTGGTTTGGTTCAACTAATGCGGTTCAACTGGGCCTTTTTCATAATTAATTAAGATTAATTTATTTAACCCAAATTAAATTGGGAATAAATTAAAATTAATTATGTTATGATTAAATATTCATAATTGGACCGTTTTGGGCTGGAAATAAATTCACCTCGATACTTCAAATTGCTTCTCGGGTTTATTCTTCGAGCAGTGTCTGCCGAGCCAATTTTCGCCCTTTGTGCGAATCTGTCGAAAATAGTCAAAATAAATCAAAATTAACTATAAAATTAATTAAAATTCATCATGTTCATATTTTTAGCATAATTTAATTATTTTATAATATTTAATTATTTTCCGACAAGAATTTACTCGAAACCGCATGAATTTGGGTCAAAAAGGGCATGAAAAAGTATATAAATTTCTGTGTTTCCACTACCACAGCTCACTAAGACACTATGGGTAGTCAACCAATCCATGCCTAGGATTAAATCAAACTCATCAAACGGCAACAACATAAGGTTTGCCGGAAAACAATGGTTCTCAATCAATAAAGGACAATTCTTACACACTCTGTCCACTAACACATGCTTTCCTAACGGGTTTGACACCTTAACCACTATGTCCGTAGACTCAACGGTCATACTCAAACAAGATTCTAATCTCATGCAAATATAAGAATGAGTAGACCCTGGATCTATTAAAGCAATAACAAAGGTGTCAAAGAGAGAAAAAGTACCTGTTATCACATCAGGGGAGGATGTTTCTTCGCGAGCGCGAATAGCATACGCCCTTGCAGTGCCCGACCCTCCGGTCTCATAGCGAGAGTCTCCGGACGCACCCTACCACTATTCCCACCTCTAGGGTTTCTTGGTGGTCTACCCCTTGCAGACACATCACTAGGTCTCATCTCTTGCTTCTCTTCCTTATCATCCCTCTCGGGGCAGTTTCGGATTAAGTGGTCAGGGGAATCACACTTATAACATTTCCGACTATTTCCCCAACACTCTCCGGTGTGATATCTACCACAACTTGGACACTCTGGTTTGCTCTTTGGATTGCCCACACTTTCCATCGAGGTAGCTTGGACTCTCGAACCCGAGTCAGTATTGCCCAAGTCTCGATGCGAATAACCCACTGGTGTCGTCGTCCGAGGATTCACTTCCTTGGATCTTTTCGACTGGGCTTGGTATGACTTGCCCATCGGCCTCTTTTTAGCATCTCGGGCTTCACTCACAGCCCTCCTCTTTTCTGAACTCAACTCTTCGGCCTTACTTGCCCTTTCAACTAACAGCACAAACTCTTTCGACTCCAAAATACCAACTAGGAGTTTGATGTCCTCATTCAGTCCGTCTTCGAACCTCTTACACAAGAAAGTCTCAGTCGATACACATTCTTGAGCGTATTTGCTAATCCTAACAAACTCATGCTCATACTCTGCTACTGACATTCTTCCTTCCTTCAACTCAAGGAATTCCTTCCTTTTCCGATCAGTAAATCGCTGGCTTATATACTTCTTCCGGAACTCTTCCAGAAAGAAGTCCCACGCCATACGCTCTCTCGGGACCACTGACGTCAACGTCTTCCACCAATGGTATGCCGAGTCCCTCAGCAAGGATACGACACATTTCAAGCTCTCCTCAGGCGTACATGAGAGTTCGTCGAACACCCTCATCGAGTTCTCCAACCAGAACTCCGCCCTCTCTGGGTCAACATCTACCTTAACTCTAAACTCCTCAGCCCCTGCTTCCTAATCTTATCCACCGGGGTTTCGATATCCTCACTACATCCATACCTTGAGGAGCCACTGGATTTGGCTGAGGTATAGAAGAAGGAGGTGGAGGAGGTTGAGCATTAGGGTTCGCTCGAACATAATCCGAGTACCAATTGCTCATCATCTGGAGAAAGGCTTCCTGTGCCTCTTCCCCTTAACCCCTGACCTCGGGTCCACTCTCAACGGGCGTGGTTCCTTGCGCAGGAGCCGGCGCATTACAAGCTGCTTCATCAGCAGTCAATGGATCGGAATCCATATACTATATAAAACAAGATTTAAAATCATCAGAAACCACCACACTATCATTGTACACTTATGGCATGTATAGCTAGACTCTTACACCCGCTACGGTAGTCCTAGAACCGACTAAACCATAGCTCTAATACCACTAAATGTAACACCCCTTACCCGAGTTCTACGCCTGAACCGGGCCCGAGGCGTTACCGAACTCAAACCACTTGATCGCCACTTAGGCTCGTCGTAACTACTCTCTAAAGTCAACTCAACAACCTCTTTCTCGACTTACGAGGCCTCACTCATACACACGAGGGCTCTCGAGACTAAACCGGAACTTTTTCCAATCTTAAAATTTTTCTCTTTTATACAGGTCTCACACGCCCGTGCAAGATTAGACACGCCCGTGCATAGACATACACGCCCATGTCCCTAAACCGTGCCTAAAACCCCAGCATTCTGCCAATGCCCTACGGCCAAGGCACACGCCCGTGCTTACCACCCGTGGTGCACACTGACTACCTTAACACGGTCTAGAGTCTAGACACACGCCCGTGTGGCTAGCCCGTGGCCAACACTGATTAATCCCACACGCCCTAGGCACATGCCCGTGTGACTAGTCCGTGGTCTATTCTGACTTCAAATACTAACGCGCGGGGACACACGGGTGAGTCACACGCCCTCTTGCTGGCGTGTGTCACACATGGCCTAGACACACGCCCGTGTGTCTATCCACATGGACAAGAACAAAGCTATGTGCCAAGTTCTTTTCACCCCTCTAGCATACACAACA
Organism: Gossypium sturtianum; assembly: GCA_025698515.1. NCBI lineage: Eukaryota > Viridiplantae > Streptophyta > Magnoliopsida > Malvales > Malvaceae > Gossypium > Gossypium sturtianum. Next base: position 86,791,739 of record CM046949.1, on the reverse strand, counting down.
TATACTCATCTAACACAATCATAATCAACTCAAATTGAATTGCAATCTCACATAGACAACTATAACTTTTCATATAACATAAAATAGCCAACAACTATGGCATTATACAAAATAAGCTATCCATCTAAAGGCCAACACATCTTAGCCATTTACAACAAAATTCACTAACTTGTCTAGCCCCTATACATGCCATATACAAAACATTGAGTCTCATGTACCAGAGTGTGCTGATAGTGTGGGCGATCTTCCAATTGATCCTCGTATCTCGATTCAACACTTTTACTCTATAAGACAAGGGAAAGGAAAAGGAGTAAGCTTTGAGCTTAGTAAGTTTACACATAAACAATTAAGCATCATAGTATAAGCTAAACAACAATTAGCATTATACTACCAAAAGTAATGAACAACTATGCTTACTCTTTCTAACCCTTACCACATTTCCAACACATCATGAGTCACATACTCATAACCATCGAAATGCACCCCTGCATTCAATGTCACATTTACACAATATACGACACATCATTATTTCTCAGTAATTCATCCACACAGCTAATTAACTTAATAATGCATCCACACAGCTTCCTTACTCAATAATGCAATCACATGGCTAATCCACACAGTTAACCCACACAGCAAATGTCTCGGTGGTTTCGCACTTAGCACACCACAGTCGATTAATAAGGTGGTATCGCACTTAGCCTACCACAAAGGTAATCATAGGGGTTTCTCACTTAGCCCACTAAACGATATACCTAACAATAGCATCGCACATAGCCAGCTCATCGTCAATATGCATTAGGATGGTATCGCACTTAGCCTGCCGTCTAGCATTATCACTACACATTCACATGTCTACTTACTCAATTAAACATCCATTCACAATTCTACTACATTCATTCTACTTGAACCACATAGGTTCTCAATCAATCTCGAACAAGCTACACACTAGCTATCATCAATAAATTGTATGTATGAATGCATTGTTTATGCATAGACTTACCTCGGTACTCAAAAGTATTGAGACTTGCAATTTAGTCCACCACCTTGCTTTTGCCTCAGTTTCGATCCGGGCTTTGCCTTTCTTGATCTATAATGAATAAATCAGCTTATTCAATACACACATTGACTAGATTGACCCTTATCTCATACTTTAGCAAAATTACTATTTTGCCCCTAAACTTTCTCATATTTACACTTTAGCCCCAAAGGCTCGTAAAGTGATTTTTATTCAACTTTCTAGTCTTTCATGCTTAGTCGAACCACTTATTCAACTAAAGCTATCATCAATTCTCACTAAAACATACATGTATGACCAAACTTAAGATTTTTACAATCAAGTCCCTACATGCATTTTCATGGAAAATCACTTAACAAAAGATGTTTCTACTACATCAAGCTTTCATAATCTTCCATAAAATATCAACATACATGCATGTCATACATGGCCACATTTTTGAACATCCATTTTAGCTCATCAAATAGCTAAAAATAGCTTACTCATGCTACTAGGACTTCAAAAATACAAAGAATATCAAAAACGAGGCTAGATGCACTTACTAGCAAGCTTGAAAAATTTGAAGAACCCTAACAAGGGCTCTTGGAATTTTTGGCAGCCTTGGGGAAGAAGATGAATGAATTTTGTCATCTTTTCTCCTATTTTAATCACTTATTTGATAAATGACCAAATGCCCTTTTTGATAAACTTTCTATTTTAACTCATCTATGCCCAATTTTTTCCAAATATTAGAAATTGGAAAAAATGCTATTTAAGGACCTCTAATTAATATTCTAAAGCTATTTCACACAAATAGCTTCTAGAATCTCACATTTTGCAACTTTTGCAATTTAGTCCTTTTGGACAATTCAACCACAATTTCACAAAATTACTTCATGAAACTTTTACACTAGCATGCATACATAGCATAAACCTCAAAAACTCATTCATATACCTCAGATTTGTGGTCTCGCACCACTATTCTGACTAGGCCCTAAATCGGGATGTTACAATCATTATGTAAATACTCATATGTATGGCATGTATAGCTAGACTCATACTTACGCTACGTTAGTCTGAGAATCGACTAAACCGTAGCTCTGATACCACTAAATGTAACATCCCTTACCCGTATTCGACGCCTGAACTAAGTACGAGGCCTTACCGTACTTATCTTGCTAAATCATACAATATCGATCCATAAAAACTTCATGTCAAATTAAAACTTTTCATTTGAACCCATAATGTTTTTATTATAGACCTATGAGGCCCTAAACTTGCACTCGGAATGATTTAGGACCAAACCGAAAACTTTTGAACACTTAGAAAAAAAATTGACACAAAACGGGGCCACACCCCCGTGTAAAGGGAAGAACACGCCCGTATGGCATATCACATGCCCGTGTTCCACATCCGTGTGGATTTATTTTCCAATTCAAACCTACAGGGATTTTCACACGGCCAGACACACACACGTGTCCCTGGCCTGTGTCCCTCACACGGCCACAACACGCTCGTGTCTTAGCCCGTGTGCAAAAACCTTGGCATTTTGTTTATGACGTCATCAACTCACTAAGGTCACACGGCCAAGGCACACGTCCGTGTCCTTAGACCGTGTGTCGAATTAAATTCCTAATTTCAGGTGCAGACTTCACACGACCTGGGCACATGCCCGTGTCTTAGGCCGTGTCTCCCACACGATTTAGACACATGGCCGTGTCTCAGCCGTTTGTTTACTACTGGGTATTCTGACTTGCCAATCTAGCATGCAAGGGGACACACGACCTCTCAACACGCCCATGGAGCTAATCGTGTGTCACACACGGCCTAGACACACGCCCGTGTGTCTACCCGTATGGACATTTGAAAGGCTATCTACCAAGCCAAATGCCACCTTACAAGGCAACCATACTTATATCAAATCAATTCTACATATATTATGACCATAAGGCACTTCTAAGAATTCAAAATCAAAACATCCACACAAGCATGCACCTCGTGAATTTCATCATCTTTGAATATATTAACTTGTCAAGAATTGGTCAATTTCCAATGACCATTTACAAAATGAATTTAATGACATTAATAGCCACACATTGGCTAATAAATATGACATAACAAAATGACCAAGTCCTATACATGCCATACTCAAAATAAATCTAACTTTGCTATACCAAAAAGAAGTTGATAGTGTGATTTTCGAACTCCGACGTTCCACGAATTCCCGAGCTAGCTTAGCAATACTACAAGGAAAAGGGAAATGAGAGAGGTAAGCATAAAGCTTAGTAAGTTTGCATGAAATAAATAGCAACATAAAGGCTCATAATGTCATCCATCCATTGCATTGAATAAAACACAAAGTCTTAAACTCATTGCCATAACTTACTCATGCTTACTCTTACCAATTACATATCATGTCTCATATCATAAACATTTCTCGTAAATTACTCACATGTACCTGTCTCACTTCATCACATAGCTTTAGCACTAATCTCATCTCTATTATAAGCTTAGCTATTTACCCATTGAATTCACTTGGAATACTCGAAATTATATATTATCATCATTCACATAAATGTGACACCAATGCCACATCCCAGATGTGGTCTTACATGGGATTACCTCTAGATGCCGATGCCATATCCCAGATATGGTCTTGTACGGGATCTCATATCGATTGTCGATGCCATATCCCAGATATGGTCTTATACGATTCTTATTTTCAATGCCGATGCCATATCCTAGATATGGTCTTATACGAGATCTCAATTCGGTGCCGAGGCCATGTCCCAGACATGGTCTTATACGGGACCTTACCCATCTCAAGTCTTGTTGATATTATTATTTCCTTTATTAAAGTCTAACCTGGACTTCAACATCACAATTCTCATCATTTTCTCATTCAACAGCATTACTTAAATTCATAGAAATACTATACATCTTCACAAATATCAAACATTTTAAATCATACTAGCATGATGTTGAATTTATTACACACAAACTTACCTCGATTTCAAAATAGGCCAAATTTGCCGATCTCGGTCAAGGTTAATTCCTCATTCTTCTTGATCTATAATGATAAATTAGCTCATTTAATTACCACATTAATCATTTCATTTCAGTAATCATACTTTGGCAAAATTACCATTTTGTCCTTAGACTTTCACAAAATGACGGTTCTACCCTTAGGCTCGTAAATCGATTCTAATCGAATTTCCTCCTTTTACAAGCCTTGATGAACATTTATTACTCTTATGGCAACCCTTAATACTCATTATTTTAGACATTTAACACCTATTTTATAACCTTTACAAAAAGGTCCTTTGAGGTGTTTTCATGGTAACAACTTTCACAAAAGTTGTTTATCTAATAACTAGGACTCATATTCTTCCATAAAAATGTAGCAAACAACATAAATACTCACATGGAAAAACCCTAGGTTTTCAATCATTTTGCAAAATAGTCCCCTCATTAGCTAGCTTAAGCTTTAAGGGTTCCAAAAGTACAAATATTATCAAGAAATGATCATCGAAACACTTACTTGTAAGGAGAAAAGCTTGCTGAAATTTTTGAGCTCTCAAACCCCTATTTTGCTGCTAATTTTTGATGGAGAAGAAGAGAAGAAAAGATGATATCTTTTCTTTCTTTATTTTATTTTATTTCTAGACAATTTATCACCTAATCCACCAACTTGATCAATTTTGACATCTTTTTGTCCCTTATGGCCGGTCAACCATTACTAGAGGGGTCAATTTCACTTTAAGGACCTCCAATTAATATTCTATAGCTATTAGACACCTTTAGCTTGTAAAATAGAACTTTCGCACTTTATGGGATTTAGTCCCTTTTCGCAAATTAAGCATGCAATTGTTAAAATTGAAGCACTAAATTTTTCATGCACCTATATAATCATGCTATAACTCATAAAATAACATTAAAATAATTTCTCCAACCTCGGATTAGTGGTTCCAAAACCACTGTTCCGACTAGCCCCAAAATCATGCTGTTACACCATTATTTTGAAAGGTTACTACTAAGTGGTTACAAATGAGGGAGAAAGCTCTATTTATTGTTAAGCTCCTCCAGATCTAATGATACAGATCGAATTACATCAGCGGTTGAGATTTGTGTCTATCTACAAAATGAGAGTATTAAAATATTTAAACTCTATATTTCTTTTATCCCTTAAGATTTACAATAATTACCCTGCTAACTTTAGTTTTACTTGAGTATTTCACTGAGCCACCAAGGCCTCAAGTAAATAGGCTTCTCCATGTGTTTCATGAATCGAACCAGTTTAAGTGGGTCAAATGAGTCTTATTTAATCAATTGATCTCCATGGGACGTTCTATGCGCAATGGTCATGAGTTTTGATCTGCGACCCGTAACATTTGAACGGATATAAAACTAATTTTAAAGTTAAACACAAAATCAGTTTATTCTATTTATTCGGTTCGGGTTATCAAAACCAAAACAAAACCTAATTAACAATTTAAACTAATATAACTAATCAAATTAACAAAAAATTAATTTCCTTTGTTTATTCAATTCGGTTGGGTAGATTTAAAATGGATTTGAATAGACGGTTCGTTTATATGCTATTAAATTAAATAAAAATAACAGTAACATTAAATTAAATACCCTAAAATTAAATACGGTGCGTTTATTTGCACACCCTTTTGCATGACCCGACTCCCGCAGTAATATAGGCATGGGGCTAGCAGTAGGCAGGCAGATTGAGCAAACAAATGGTATCTAAGTTTCCGGCGAAAGCCACGGCTGCTTTTTGCCTAATCACTGCGGGCTGCTTCTCATCTCAACCCAATTTTCTCCCCTTCTCCGACTCTCCCGTTTCCCAAGGCATTCTTCGCTCTTCTCGTGCAATCTGCACTGTCCGACTTCTCTCTCTTTCTCTCGACCTCTCTTACTTTTTACTTTTTCCTTTTTGAAAATTTCTAATTATGGTTTGTTGATTTGTTATGCAGGTTGCTATCACCGTTGCTGACTACAAGTATTCTTTATATGGGCTTCCGAACGACTGCGATGAGTATCGTCGTCTATTATCTGAGGTTCCTTTTGATATTCCATTAAACTAAATTGAATTATTATTATCATCATCATTGCCTTTCTATAAACTAGAAATTCCTTGCAAATTTACCCTAAAACCATTTTCTCCTTATTTATCAAATCTGATTTTGGTTTTCCCTATTTTCTTTTACTTTTTAGCACCGTTCGAGATATCAAAAACTGAATAATAGTAAGCATATACCTGGAGCTTTTGATGCCGAACAATGTCTTGTAATGTATGTGTTCTGTTACTCTTAGGCATGAAACTAAAAGCGAACATAGGAAATTGAAATTAAGCTCCTTTAATTGTTTCCTTCATCTTCAACTGAGTTACCTCTTCTTGGGAGAATCTTTTTGAAGTGCATTTCCTCCATGACTGGATTGATAATGCATGGCTAAACTACATTTGCGATTTGATTATCCAACTTCAAAAAGTTATAAAATACTCACTAAATTATTCGAAAGTTTTCATTCAAGTCATTAGGCTATTAAAATCGCAAAATTATATACATTGATTTTAACTCTTCTGAAAACCCATTATATAGTTATTTCTGTTTTTTCCTCCACTTGTAAGAGCCAACGAAACTGTAGTTACGAAAATATGTATAAGAGCTATTGTGGTACCAAAAACTGAAATAAATTAGATACAAAAAGAAGAAAAATATAACCTTGTTATACATGTTCACACTTTTATAATGTCTGTGAAAGTAATTCAAAGAAATGTTAGTTCCAGTCATCTTTATATTTTTTCCTCAAATAGTCAAAGAAACAAAATAAATTTCTTTGTATAAGATTTTTTTAGACTCCAAAGGCTGTATAGGTAAGCTTCAGTTTTGTTCAATGTTTGATCTGACGTATGCACTTTATGCTGAATATATGGTTTTTTGTGCTAATTAGGTTCATTTGCGCTCAGCTAAAAGATTGCTGAAATTATGTGAAATAAACAAAGGTTTTTATGTGAAAGCTGGCCAGTTTGTTTCTTCCCTTCGTCAGATTCCTAAAGAATACTCTTTGACCCTTTCCTCGTTGCAGGATCAGGTGAGTTAATCTCATTTTCTTCTCTGCATATAATGTATCCCTAAGAGACACAACTTATAGGTTCTCATTCTAATTTCTATTCCTATGTTACTGTAGGTGGTTCCTTATGATTTTAAGGTCATAAAAGAAGTATTAGTCAGCAATCTTGGCCAGGATCCGTCAGAGCTGTAAGTTGCATTTCTTTAATCATAGTTTGGACTCATATAATTGTTTATATCTTTCCTCGAAGTTTCTCGTGTTCAATCAGCATGACCCTGTTGAGAATTAATAAATGCGTATTAGGTGCTGACATGTAGTGCAGATGGTACACTACCTGCCAGTGCTGTCAAGGTGTATTTCTAGGAATTAGGGTGTAGTGCAAATCAAGAAAAGTGCAGATGGTACACTACCTGGTTTCATTACTTTTTAGTGTCTTTTTGTTAGTTGTTCTTTTAATAGTTAAAAAGGAAGAATAGCTTTCTCTATAACAATGGAAGTATGAAACTTGGGTCATATAATGCAAATTTTTTTTATTCAGATGGAAGTGAAGGAAAACATTAAGCCTTTTGGTCCTGATTTCTTGTTAAATATGATAAATTTATCTTTTGTACACATCACGTTATGAAATGAAGTTGTCTTTATTGTTTACTAATAAAATCATAAGTCTTATACATATACCTACATTTATGTACAGTATATATAAAATCGTAAAATTATGAGTTGTCTTTATAGCAAGCCATTTAGAATCCTGAATTGTTTATATTTTTAGCCCAATGCATCTTGAATCTACTTAAGAGTCCCTTTACCATGTATCTACCTATTGCAAAGCCTCCTCAAAGAATTTGTATTATATATAAATCTTGTCTCTTTATGCAAATCTGTAACAATTTAAAATTCAAACCCTTGTAATCTCAACTATTGCTAAGCTCTCGCCTCCCTAGAAATGTGTTCTTTTGGGTAAAGTGAATTCAAAATGAAACACTATTTTGGCCTTTATATTTAGGTCAGGCCTCCCCACTTGTTTCTAATTTGGTTTTAAGTTGCAATCTTTATGGTTATTTTTTGCCTTTGAAGGTCTGACTAGTTAAGCTTTTAAAATAGTATAACTTCTTTTGTAGGTATTTGATAGAAATAGATCTAACAGTTGATTATGGAACTGAATATCTTGCTATAAGATCCTGTAGAACAAAAAAAAAAAAAAAAGGGAGAAGCAAAATTTTATTCATTGGTTCATCTTGAGTGTGTTACCTAAATTTTCTGTTGACTAGAAGATTTCTGTGTAAATTTTAGATTTACTTGGTTTAATGAGCAGCCAATCGCTGCTGCATCCATTGCGCAAGTGCATCATGCAATGTTGAAAGACCATCAAGAAGTAGCTATTAAGGTTAGTTGGCATAATATTGCTAACTCTTTTGTTGTTTTCTCTTTGTACTATATTGTTTAGTTGTGATTAAATGCCTTTGTCTTATACTAGACATGGTAATTCATGTAGCCATGGTGGTTTGTGTATTTTGCCATGTCATAATCGTATTTAAGATATTTTATATCTTTATAAATTTTGATTTGTTAATAATCTGTTCAAAAAGATTTTGAGACATTTGCGTATTTGTCATATTCATGTTACCTTTTCTTATCATGTCGTCATTTAGTTATTTTTTTGTGTCATGTTCATTTCGGATAAGTGTGTAGTGTATAATTTTGTCAAGTCCATCTTATATCTAGATGGGTAGAGTGAATAGAAAGATTTTTGAAGTGATTTCATCTACTATTGAAAAAACTCTAACCACTCTCGAAAACTTGCCCAAACCAACATGGTACTTGACCTAGGTTGATTGAAAAGGTCATTGAACCTAGCCACAAAGATACTTGAAAAAGAAACATCTGAACATGAAATGAGACAAATGATTAAAGTACTTGCTAGATCCTTATACTTTAGAGTCTAGTGCAATTTTTAAGTAATTATGACAAAAAATCGAGCTCACAATTGATTGCATGTTCCCTTTTGGCAGAAAAGGGCAAATACATGCTTTTTCTTGCTGTTAATTTAATAACGTAAGTTGTTTTGACTTGTCATCGTAAGATATGGTCTCTACTATTATATAAAATGGATGGGTGAGTTGGTGTAACAAGTTAAATAGATAATAACTTACTTTATAAAGCTACTTTTAAAATCTAATGAAGTTATGATATCAAAATTAGTGCAAATGTGTAGCAAGTGCCATGAAGTCCTTTTCAATCAAACTATTTACATGTTATAAACCAAGCGATTTTGTTATTTTAAAGAATAATTAAAACAATGACTGTAGTGTCGTGTGATTTATTTGTTAGCAAGAATGAGTTTGTAGGTTCTTTGTCATTGCATGTTAACATAAATAATGAGTTGTTGACTATGTTACTTATTTACATGTTTAAACTGATAATTGAATTAATAACATTCGAAAATCAAATTTTGGGTGAGTAAAGTTGAACTTTTTGATGGAGGAGTTGTGCATGCTTTACCTTTTACTTACCATGGGGAGCCAACTCATATGTGGTCTAGGTGGTTGTAAATTGCTCATAACGTTTAAAAGAGAAGCTTGAATTATGAACTTGAAACTCTTCAAATTAACAGTCAAGTAGGAGCTTACCTTCAAAATGAATTGGGTACTTACTCTTGAAGATTATTAGTTGTTATTGTTACTTCCCCTTGCCAAATGGGTGATGTTAGTTTCCCATCATTATTGAAAAGAAACATTTTATTGAGTTTAAGATGCATTGGTAGTTGAGTTGTTAGGTTGGAATTTGTTGGCAATGATACAATGTCATAAAAATAAAAGACATGAGAAAGACGGTTGCATATTGTTAAGTGGTGTTATTGCAATCTGTTAACTGTTGGGTTTCATGAGGTCTTATATTTAAGTTGGGATTCTCCACTTAGTACCATGTTGGATGCTTAACAAGGTATTAGAGTTCAGGCATGTTGTGTTCTTCTTGCCTAACCCTGTGGGATTGTGAAGTGTTATTATCCTACATTTATTAAGTATTGAGTTTCTTGTGGTCCTATTTTCAAGTTAGATTCCTCTAGTTATTGCTATTTTTTTTTTTTTTTTTTGATTTGATGTTTAATATGACATTAGAGATTAGAGCACAGGTGTCTTATGTGAGGTTGATAACCTCTGCAAGGTTGTTCATGTGTAAGGCCTTTATAATCTACATTTGAGGGGTAGTGTTAAGAGGTGTTATATCTATTATGTATTAGGTTTCTTGTTATTTGTTATTGGTAAAGGTTATCTAGAAAGTATGGAGGGACCATGTTCTTAGGTTAGTAGTCAAAGCTATTACTTATTTTGGTATTCTACTATCATACAAAAGTTAAGTGTAGATATATTTATTTTTTATGAAATGCTTGTTTTATAGTCCATTATTGACTACATTTTCCATGCTAAGATCAAAAGGGAAAAAAAGAATTTGTTTCCTTTGCATTTAGCATCTAACCAATACCCTATGCTCTTGAAAACCTAATTAAAACTAACTTGCATTGAAGTTTGTAAAATTAATATATTGCCATTTTCTTTGTTATTCCATTTATAACTTTAGTTATGTTCATTTGTCTCAAGAAAACAAAGGAAAGAAATCATTGTTTTCCTTTTCCTTTTGTTGTTGTTGTTGTTGTTGTTGTCTCTTAATATCTTTGGTTTTATGTCTTCTAACTTTTAGTGTTGAATACTTTTTGATTCATTTAAAGATTTTTGATATGGTATTAAGTATTTGATGACAAAGTACCTTTTCTTTTATGGAGGATAGGTGCAATACCCTGGAATAGAGAAGAAAATGAAGTTAGACACAAGAATTATGTATTCCCTTGCTGAATTTGTTGCATGGGTACACACTAAATTCCTTAATTTTTCTTAATATTTGTCAAATGATATTGGCTTTGTTTTTATGATTGAAGGTTGTTTTTGTCATGTTCTGTAAATTCAGTGGATTTTGGTTAAGCTATTTGAAAAAGTTCTGCATATTTGCAAGTTAGCCATGTCGCTCTTTCTCATCTTTATTGATGCCAGTAGGACACTTTCTCTGGTTCAGATACTTACGATGTCAATATGCTATGATGAAAAGTGTATATTATATAATTTTGAGTAATTTGATCATGAGCTGTAGCTTTTTGCTGACAAGTTTAATGATTTCGCGTGTAGAAATATACTTTTATTGACATGGAATTTAAGGAAAAAAATGGTAAAAGATGAAATTTTCCATGTCAACAGAAAAAGCAGTCCGCGTAATTAGTTTGTGAGCTAAAAGTTGCATATTATTGATACGTCACTAACTCACTATTGCATCATAATAACATATTCTTTTTTGGTTTATAAGTTGTCTTCAATTACTTGCAAGTATCAAAGTACAAGGAGTAAATTATTGAAAATTGGAATAATGGGATTGAAATACAATTTTTTATTTGTACAATAACCTCCTAGGTACTCAAAATCATATCAATAGCTTTGCTCTCAAATAATGATGCTTACAATGTGTACCACCTAGGAGTTTTGATGGCTTTTTATTATTATTATTCCAAATGTGGTCTTTGCAATGTTAAGCTAATCTTAGATGTCTTTATTTTTCCCCTTTTACCTTATGCTTTCCTATTTAATTTTTTATAAGCATATTATAGTTATATTAGGTTGCTTAATCTCTCTCTCTCTCTGGTTGTTTAGTTTTTTCCGGAATTTAGGTTTCGGTGGTTGGTCTCAGAATTCACCGAGGCAATTTCTTTGGAGCTTGGTGAGTTATACAATTGCCTTTGATAGTCATTTTATACTTCTTGTCAATCCATGCTTCAATTTTATATTTCATGGGAAACTATGATCGTCAATCAAGTTAGGCAGGTATTTATTGGTCTGTTTTAGTATACTGTTTTTTATTTATCGGGATTTTGGGAAAACAATATTTAATTTGGGTTAGTATTCTGTCCACTGCCAGTGGAGTTTTTTAACTCCACAAGCAGGGTTTAGTATATGACACGTGTCTTTTTTAATTTATTTTTAATCTTTTTAATATTCCCTCAGGACACATGACAGCATTTCACCCTTGCTTGTAGAGTTTTTTTTAACTCAACTGGCAGTGCACCAAATAATTTTCCATTTAATATATTAAAATTTCAACAAATCCAAAGTAAAAAAGGAAAAAAAATCATCCTATACGATAAACAACAAGATTATCCACAACACGATTATCTACAACAAGATTTGAACAAAAGATTGAATGATATGCAAGTTCAAGTTGATGATTTGAACGGTTTCAAAACTTAAGGAAGAACATGAGTCATTGACAGTAGCCAAGGATGAGTTTGAGAAAAGATTAAATGATATGCAAGTTCAAATTGATGATTGAACAAAAAGAATAAGAGCTTACATAATTCATTTTTACTGTTTTATGTGGGGCAACAAAAATTGAATAATATGCTTAAATCTCAAAAAGCTTTCTTTAATAAAAGTGGTTTGGGTTTTCTAAATCTTTAAAAATAAAGCAAATTCTAAAAGTTTTTTGAGAAACCAAACTTTATCTATGATGCCTCTCTTTTTTGTATACATCATTACAAAAAGGGTTATGATGAGAAATTTTACTACTAGGAGAATTTAATAGAGTATGGATTTCAAAAGGAATAAACACTGCTCAAAATGAGGATATTCTAAAGGAGTGAATTCCTAAACGAACAAAGGTTGTTAAGACTGATGCCAAAGGACCCAATAAAATTTGGGTATCAAAATCCAAAGTTAGACGCCACAATGTTGGATGTTGCACTAGAGAGTGTCAATTTGAGACAGGAGATGCTTGAGATGTTGGATTTCATCAAAAGAGAAAATCTCGGTAGAAGTTGTCTCCTTAGATGACTATAATTTTTGTCAAATTTGCTTGAGCCCTTGTTGACTTGACTCTTTTCCCTCCATGGCCGAACCCAATAAAATATGGGTATCAAAATCCAAAGTTAGACTTCACAAAGTTGGATGTTGCACTAGAGAAAGTGTCAATTTGAGACAGGAGATGCTTGAGATGTTGGATTTCATCAAAAGAAAAAATCTTACTAGAAGTTGTCTCCTTAGGTGACTATAATTTTTGTCAAATTTGCTTGAGCCCTTGTTGACTTGACTCTTTTCCCTCCACGTCCTCTAGTGGGTTTAACATGTAACTACCAACAAGTTTCCTTGGTATCTTTGCACAATAATCATATCGAAGATGATTTTATCAAAATTATTGGATTTCAGTTGCCCATGAGAACCACTAGTGGTCAACCCATCCTTTTCAATTGGTGCTATGGAGAACATAGAACTTCTTTAGCTTTCTTCTTGGTGGATGTGGGAATATGCTTGCCCAAGAGAAGGAAAAAGGGTTTTTCAAAATACTTGAACATTGATTTGATCATACTCATTGTTCAACCTAGTTAAAATTTCAGAGACTTGCTCCTTTTCAACTTTTGGAATTTGACTGTGTCTCTAGTATAGTTTGCTTGAAAGTCATGATAACAATTAAGATCTTTCCATAAGCCATTTAGTTAATAAAAATAATGGGAAATTATCATTTCACCTTGGTTTATGCTATGGATTTTATTATGAATTTTAAAGATTTAAGCATAATTATCCACTCATGGCTAGGTGAGAGTAGGTACTTTTCATATTTTGGTTGTAGTTTTGAGCAATATGTTATGGAAATTTGGGGCTACATGGAGTTGATAAGCCATGCCATAACAAGTTGTGGTCAGTTGTCTAAGGTTTCTTGCATCACCAGTAATATGATTCTGCAATCCTCTAGTATTGATGAATAATAAATAAGACAATAACCATGCAAAGTAGTTTCCATTAAGCTTTACTAGACTTATATGCAATGAAGTGTTATCAGTACTAGTGGCCGTGATTTTCTTATCATCCATCATTTTTCAATAAAAGGTAAAGAAATATAACCAAGCCTAGCAACTAGATGCAACAATTTAAAAGGCCAAACCTAAAAAATCCTTAAAATGGAGTTAGCAAAGACTTACTATAACAAATAGAGTCCGTTTAGCCACCACCAAATAGAGTCAACAGCAATAAATATAGGAGGGTAACGCAGCGATGAAGCCAATGATGAGATAGAAAGAACTCTAGCTGGTTGAGCTACACAAAGTGGCATGTGAGACGTACATGCTGGAAGGACAATGGGGTTGGAATAGAAAAAAGGCCTAAATGGGGGAAATACCAATTTTGGCTTTCTAGGGTGTAAGAGAATGTGGAAAAAAAATTCTCATTTGGAACCTTACATAAGGATTTAAGGCTCTGATAGGAACGATGAACGCACCGGTTTTCTATTGAAATTAGTACATACAAGTATCGGTTAGTTTCAATGTATCATTTTGGATTTATCGATATTTAAAATCCATATTTAATATATGTATATAAAAGTATTTACAAATATCAAATGAATGAGATTAAATAAATTTGCGATATAAATATTCATCAATTATATAAAATATTCACCAATAAGTTTCACAAATAAAAATCTATTATTAAACAAAGCCAAAATGAACAAGGGAAAAGAGATCATTCCATAAACAACATGATTATCCTATATTTTTTAAGTTTACATTTATTTTCAACCTTGTTCATGCACTAGCAAGTACACATTGTTCTGGTCGGTCTGACTGGAATTGGCTGTAACGAGCCAATGCGACCAGTATATGTTGAAAATTTCAACGATGCAGAAAAGAGAGTTGGATGTTTCGGTTTACTACTAGAACAGTGTACATTGGCCAATACGGCCAAAACCAGCATGGAATTGGCTACCTTGTCTGATACCATAAAGATTTTTGAAGAATTCTAGAACAAGATTAAATTGATTCCCTTGTGTTTCTATTTGATCAATTTACATTGGTATGCATACAAAATGTTGAAGCCTAAAATAGGAAAGATACAATAAGTACAATAGAATAAAATCACTAGAAATTAGGAACTAAGAATCTACCCAAATAAACAAATTTGTAAACAGTCCGCAATCTTGAATTGTTAAGCTTTTTAAAGCAATTTTATAACAGATTGCTACTTCTTGATACATTGCTTGGATATTATATGTGCTTCAACAAAAAAACAAAGAGACATTGAACAAAATGATATGGAAATTAGAATAAAATGATTTTTTCCTTCTATTTTTCAAGATTTATATTATTAATAAAAAAAGATAATGTGATTAGAGATAGAGATATGGTGAGAATGATGAAGCGGTGAATAAGATAACTTATGGTGTGCTTTATTTTCTGGTTCTTGTGTCATAGGGCTTTGTTCTTGTTTGAAAGGCATTATTGGTATATAATTCCATTTGGCAATCATTAAAATATTCTAAGGTAATACATGCCAAGGTATTGTGGAGATCTTTTCATTAGCCAAACTAGTGTTTCGATTCTGAATCATAATTAAACCTCAGTGACTTTTACCTAATTTACTCAGAAGATTAATGTTGAAATTGGCTGACCCAGATATCAGTTGATATCCTTCTTTCATTTTGTTTTCAACTTTAGAACCTCGAGTGCTGTAGAAGTAATTTTAAGTTGCTTACTTCTCTGGATGCAACATTTATTGGTTTTGCGTTCTATATGTCCATAGATTTTGTTCAAGAGGCAAGAAACTTTGAGACAATGTCTAACAACTTTCGAAACAACAAATTTGTTCGAATACCTCGTATATTTTGGGTATGAAATGGTTGTTTTACTCTTCCTTTTCTAGTTTATCATTTATTGATTATGTTTAACATTCCATGCTTCAAAATATGGTGTAACTATGTAAAAATGTTTGGTTTATGTAAAATATACATTCTACTCTTCAGGATTTGACGACAAATCAAGTTCTCACAATGCAGTTTTGCCACGGTCACAAGGTAAGAGCATACAACTAATCAACCTTTTCTGGAGCGAATTGAAAAACAATGAAAATAACAAAATAGAAGTGTTTGTTTGAATTTTATCCTTGTTTTTTTTACCACCCCGAGTTTTATGTATCTTTTTATTATTTTTACTGGGTTTACCTTTTGTGTCTAGGTGCAAATGTCTGTTAAGACTAACTTGCGTCAGATAGTTATAGTTAGAGGTTGGCTTTGAAAGCAGCTTAGATTAGTTTGCCAAGGAAAGATTAAGCTATTTCCAACTTGAGAAAGAACTGTATTGACTAATTGGTATAGCAGATTCTTTGGGATATAGCAGATTTTTTGGGATTTAATTAGCCTTTATTTAGGGATTTTATTTCCCTTTTTCTTCCTAATTTTTGTATATAAATACCCATGTATTTTGTTTTTCAAGAAGTCAATCAACAAGGAGTGAAATTTCTTCACACTTCCACTGCCATATCTCTGTTTTTAACGAACTGCTTGCTGGAAGATAAATCCAATGAAATAACATTACTAGCATCAACCTAGAGTTACTAAGCCTGAAATTTCAAAGGCATGCTTCAAATATTGAAGGATTATATTAGGTTACCATGTGATTGAACTATCATCATTCTTTACTTGACTTCAGAATGTGTTGCCAATTTTTTACATTGTGGTTCTTAGCATGCAGAACGGAACAAGGCAATTCCTCGACTCTAATGAAGAATTGCGGGGTTATTGAATCACAATTCAACCTAAAGGCTATATGAGTAACAACTAGAGTTGTTAAGTACTTTTACATCACTTAAGCTTGCAATATGCAAGTGATATGAGATTCTCTGTCCACATCTTTCACCGTATTTAGTCGTGGGTTCTAATCACATGGGACATCAATTTTGTTAAAAAGCTAATTAAAAAGTGGAATCTTCAGTTCTTATGCAGTGAAGGTTTGAGATATTCAATCAAGTGGGATAATTAATTGACTTGTGCTTGTATTGGGTTACATTTGAGAGTTGCTTTAGTTAGTTTATGCAAACTCATTTAAATCCTCATACACTATATGTAGTATGAATTTGGAGAAGGAAGAGCTATAGAGGAAAAATGGTTTAAAATGCATTAGAAGCTTTTATTTGACCAAACAGTTACTTTTGGATTTCATTCCCCCATGTCATGTGGAAAAGCCTTTTAAAAGGCTTTAGAACTTGCAAATCCTTTCAATGAGCAACTCTACAACTCTTCTTTTTGAAAATACATTCTTTTGTTTTCTCTACTCTATCTTCTAACTAGATCGCTACTTAGTAGGGCTCAATTTGTGAACTTCCTGTCATTGGAACAATGTGTTTTGGAACATGATTTCGGGTAAGGAGTTGTAGCAATAGTTTGGATTCTGTACTATATCCTCATCCATACAATTATAGAATATTTGTTGATGTTGCCCTTGTTTCATTTGCATATTATGCTTTTGGGTTGACAATAACATACTATTATTTTCAGGTTGATGATGTTGTATTTCTGAAGGGAATGAAAATAAATCCTGAGAAGGTTTCTTCTTTTTCTTTTTTGAGAAATGTTTCTAAAATTTTCTTATGATAGTGATGTGGAAAATAGCAATTAGAGTGATTTTAGTGTGGAAAATATCAGTTAGTCAATTTAGGACATTATGTTTCAATTATAGTGATTTTGGGAATCATTTTACCCTTGATTTTAGTACTAATCTAGAGAATTTATTTATTGTTTCTTAGTTTATAGTCTCTGGTTGTGTATAAATCCTAGCCTTCTAATTTCTAATACGCATGCCATTCAAGAAAATATATACACTTATCTGTTTTCTACCTTTGTCACATGTAGAGGTGTCCATGGGCTAGACTGAGGCCTGGTTTAAAAAGAATTTCAAGCCCAAGCCGGTTTTCGGCCTAGCCTGGCCTGCCCAAAAAGCTTGTTTTACTATTAAAAAATTAATAAAATATAAAAAATATATTTTATTTGATATTTATATTTTTATAATTATTTTTAAATTTTAAATTTTTTTATTATTTAAATTGAATTCGGGCCAGGCCACACCAACCTGATGTGAAAAATTTTTGTTGAAGCCCCGCCCAAGTCTGCCTGAGCCAAACAGGCTGTGTGGGCTACCTGACCATTGGATAGGTCTAGTCACAAAGTAGCAAATCCAAAGTTGGCTTTTTGGGAGTTTGATTTTTGCCTTTTCTGCTGATTTTCCCCCTTTTTCTGTGTTTATTCCTGAATTTGCTGGTGCTTTATTCATTTTTTTTCCTTACTTCAAATTTCAGCTTTCAGTGCCGAATTTTTCTGGGCATTTCCTTTGATCTTCTTTTTTTAACTGAATTTCTTGTCTATGACGTCCAACATGTTTGACAGCCAAGTAATCGAGTCCTTCTGTGTAATTTGAGTAGGAGATTTACAGAATATTCATTCTATTGTAATGAGGTAGATGTGCTTGAGTTGCCTTCATTTGGTTTGTTTTGAAGGTTGCAAAAAAGTTGTTGGAAGTGTTTGCTGAAATGATATTCATTCACGGTTTCTTGCATGGAGATCCACACCCTGGTAATATATTGGTGTCTATAGAAGGTCAGGGTGGCTTTTCTTTGGGTATGTCCTGATTGTTCACTTCTATTGTTTTCTATCTAAGATGAACATTACTAATCATGTGAGGATGTCTTTGTGGAACTTACCTTTATGATGAGAAGATTGAAAATGCAGTTCTTTTGGACCATGGGATCTGCAAAAAATTGGATGAAGAGTTTAGGCTTCAATATTGTCAGCTTTGGAAGGCTTTGATTCTTTTAGACTCAAGAAAGATACAGCATTTAGCTGAACAGTTTGGTGTTGGGAAGTACTACAGATACTTGCCCATCATTTTCTCTGGAAGGACTATAGATAGGTGATCTACATTTCTTCTTTTCTAATTTCTTTTCTTTAATCTTGCTATTTGTCAAGGATTGTTAGTTTTTATGATCATTAAGTAGGATGCTGATAAGGTTTTCCATTAAGAATTTGAATCGAAACAATAGTTGGAAGAAGTTTATAATTTGGTATAGATTATGGAATTGTCATCTTTGATAATAGCACTTGGCAAATGTAACTTTCATGATTACTATACTTCATATGATATTGGAAATCATAGATATATTTTTCAGGCTGGTCATTTTTCTAAGACAAACAGATAGTACATTTTTGGGAGGATCATAATTTCCAGCACCCGAGCTCATGTGTTGCTGTACTAATAATGATTATTGGTTTATTGCAGCACAAGCTAGTCTGTTCGAAGAGATTTTTTAGTCCCTTAAAGAAATTTCTCGTTGAGATAGTAATCCACTTATCAAAACTTGATTTTTTGAAGAAATTTGTAGTTATTTGTCTTTAAATTAAGCATAAAGAAACTTTTTTGTTTTACTTTGTCAGCCAAACACGTGTAGAGAATTAGAATTTCTTATAATTATAAGAGTTCTTGGGGCAAGTAACTGGGGTGCTACGTTTATGTTTATATTTAATTCAGTGGGACTTGATAATTATAATGATTACCCACACTTGTCACGCATATAATTATACACAATTGCACTCAAATTCAATTACAGGTGGCTTTCCAAACACATGTTTAGTAGTATTCATTTAAATGATAACTAGAAGCATTAATCTTTCTGTAGGTTCCTATCCCCCTGATATGGTGAGGCATCTTCCATTTTTCCTTCTGTGTTTTTGTTTTGGGAGAGGTGTTGACTGGATAGATTGAAGGTTCAGTTTACTGACTATTATATTATAACAATTATGATACCAATCTAATCATCCCTTCTGTAATCTGATTGGCAGTAAATCTGGCATTGGGAAGGGAATGTTGGTTGAAGAGCAAAAGAAGCTGAAACAACATTTGAAGGCTCTAAAGATGGAGGACATATCTTCGTTTATGGAATCTCTTCCTTCCAACTTTCTCATAATATTGCGGACAGAGTAAGATAAATTCAGTAGCCTATTTGGAGTTCAATAGCTCCTAATCTCATTTTGGTCTTTTCTGTTTTAGTGAATTACTGAGATCTACAGTAAGCAAGCTTGGTGCTTCAAAATGGGTGAGGTTGCTAACCTATGGAAAATATGCCTCACTTGGTCTCTCTCCGAAGTCGAATCCATGCTCTGGTAAACATTTCTTCTAAACCCTTTTTTTTTCCCCTTTAATTTTATTTTAAATCAGTTGTTATCTTGCCAAGCCAGGGAGAGCTTCTAATATCTGTTGTTGTGTTTGTACATTTATGAGTGTATAGTAAGAAAGAGATTTTTATATTCATGAGCAGTTAACGTCGGTATTCTTGGAAGGCACTGATTTTGTGGTTGCATATTTTGTTTTAATTTACAATTTAAGGAATACAATTACTTTATCCTCGTGTGTTCAGATTTGACATCATTGGCACAATATACCAGATTGATAGGAAATATAGAATACATTCTTCTAAGGCTTACTATAGGTAAGGGTTTTTCTTCTCGTAAGTTCTGATATATGTAGGTATGTCAGGTAATAAAAAAAAAGTTACCTGAATGATTGGAACATTTTAACATTTTCAGGGGTATCGAATCTGGTTTTGTGGATGGAGAAGCTGAAGCGATGTCTGAATAAGTTTTATGGAAAGATGAGTGCTGCTGGAAAAGGTATGTCGACACTGTTCTTCAACGTCTACTTCAAAATGTAGATTCTTTTTTCTTTCTTTTTTGTCTTATGTACTTCGTTATTTGCACTAAGTAAATTTTGAGCAGAAGCCATAAGTAGATAAAGCTTCCTAGGGCTCAAGGAGCACTGTATTGTAGTTTGATATTGGCTTCTATTGTACAACTATAAAATTACTCTGAATCTGAAGAATTGTAAGAACAAGAATATTACTCAAAGCTTAACTTGGTGTATGAAATTATTTTAAGAAGTACCATTTACTGGGTATGGATTTTGAGTTCAAGCATTTGCAAATTTTTACTACAATCTTTTTACGTCAGAAAAAAAAAAAAAAAACTTAGATAAGAATTTAAAAACTAGTTTATATATATATATATATAGATTTATATATAAAAGCATTCATTTGGAAATATTTTTAATCACGGAAAATTTTTATTATTCATTATTGTTATATCCAGGCCAAATGGGCTAAGGCCTGTAGCAAGGCCCAAAAGAGCTCAAGTTCCAACTGGTACAAAGATCACATGAGCTTAGGCTTTATAAAGTACAAAACTTAAATGCAAGCAAGAACAATGTCACGTGGCACGTAGAGGAATCACCTCTAGCTTTTGCCCGACTCAAAAGCTATGCATAGTGCGACTTGCCAACATTCCTAGCAAATAAGAAACATTGCATTAGCTAAAAGACTAGATAAGACTAGATTTGGGCAATTAAGGGGCAACTTAAAGCTTTATTACGTATGTTAAAATTTAACTTAATTTTAGCTTTGACCACGTATATATTTGGATCCAGTCCAACCACTTACGTTCCTTGTTATTCGATAGCAAGTTTTAGCCCAAATCCTATCTAATGACAACAAGTTCTGGAACAACTAATCCACTAAAAATGTCGACTTCAACTCACCGGTGTGTTTTCTCTAAGATACCACCAGTTTGTTTTACTAATCAGTTACCATTGGATAATGCCAAAATCTTTTGAGAATTGGTCCTTCGCAACCACTTCTACCATTAACGACCATTGTAACACCTCCTTACCAAGTAAGAAATGCTACATTTACGTACCAAACACATCACTCATGTTCCACTCATCTTTTAGACTTATTTGAAGCTATTTAAGGCTTCTTCAATAATTTCTAAATTGAATATGTAATCTGGTTGCAATCAGAGATCATTCAGGAACCCCTCGATGTAAAAAACAACATAAATTAAGAAAACAAGGTAGAAGTATCGATGCATGCCACAATTTATCGGTACCTTGACCTTGATACTATTCATTTTTACATTATGCTTGAGCTTTATCGATACAAGTCCTCTCAGTATCAAAATTTGGGTGTATGGAAGCTAAAATCAAGCTTAAAAACACCTCAAAAAATGTCATAACTTACTCCAATTAATCCCAATCATTCTCAATCATTCTTTGACCTTAAAATACTCCTAATTATATTTGTAAACATCATGCAATTCATCTATTAGAGTTGTATGACAAGTTCTTGTTAAAAAAAATAATGGCAAAATAGGGGGATCTGTAGGGGTAAAAGTCGAGGGCCGCAGCCATTGTAGATCCCCATTAAGAATAAAATTGGATTGGGGTCGTAACCGGGGGTGTGCCCCCACGATACGGAACAAGCTGACAAGTGAAATCCGTATAGAAGTACACTTATTCTATTTGATATTGATTAGAATAAGGTGTTTCAACCTCACTACATTGCTTCTATTTGACATTGATTATAATAAGGTTTTTCAACCTATAAATAGATGTAGTCTAAACTCCTCTTGTATCATTCAGATTCGACATTAGTGAATTTTCTTCTCCTCTACCAGTGGTTTTTTTCCCGAAAGGGTTTCCACATAAAATCTGTGTGTTCTTATTTTTCTTTCTTTTTGCTTTGCGATCGTTTTATATTGTCATTGTCGATGTTCAACTTTTACATCACTCATGTTCAAACTCCATCTAATGTGCCACAAAGGTTCAAAACATCTCCATTTAAACAAAACTCAACTTTGTGCCAATTCCCTAACTATCTATCACTTTCCTACTTACCGGATACTTAGGTACATGCCACACTAATTCAAAGACACAAAATCCATAATTCTCAATTCTTACCTTATTGATGAGTTGTGATTTGACAAACCATGCTCAACCTCTTTTTGCACAAACACTTTCTACAATCTACGCATTTGAAAACATGTTAAGCTTCATAGGAGCTTAGTAAGTTGATAAAGGAGAAAGCAGAAGAAGATTGTATTCAAGTTGTTCGACTCGAGAAAAAAAATATTTGGATCGCACTTGAAAAGAAAAAAGACAAACAAATTTAGAAAAATAAGAAAAAACAAAGAAAATTTTAAAAAATAAAAATAAAGGATAAATATTCAACATAATAACTAAATAAAGAAAACAACTTGAATTTCTTATTGATCAAATTTGAGTGTTTTTGAGTTGTTTTATTATGCTAAATACAATGTTTTCGCCGATTTTGCTTGAACAGCCTCTAAAAATTGTCTTTACCCTAAATTTTTTTTGAAAAATATTGATTTCAGTGGGTAAACGAATTCAAATCGATCTGAAATTTTGTTTACTATTTCTTGGAACTTTATTAAATCGAAAAAATATTTCCCAAAAAAAATTGAAAAAATAAAGAAAAGTAAAAAAAAGATTAAAAAAATTAGAAAAACATTTGTGGGTTGAATTTCGTGCCCAAAATTTCCAGATCTTATATTTATCATAAAAAGAGGCTCCAATTTAATTTTTTGATTTTAGCACATCAGAAACACCTTGAACGAAAAATTCAAGTTGTTTTCCATTGTTTCGTTTCGAGTTTTTTGCTAGGTAGTTTATTTTCTTTGATTCTAGCCTTAGGTTTTATTTTGTTTTTAGCTTTTCTTTATTCTATTATGCATTCTAACACATTTTCGCTTCTTGTGTTAATAGGTACAAAAAGAGTTGTCTCTCCTTTCTTCGCGCAACTTACTTCCCTTGGGGTCAAGTTTTTCTTTTGCTTTTTAGAGCATTAGGTCAGCTTTGTTAGAGAGTGATCACACATATTTTAGAATGTTTTTTAGTTTGATTACTCTTTAAAATTTACAAGCGAGAAAATTTTAAGTTACAAGTGAGAAAATCTTAACTTTTTTCTTTTGCCTCGAGTTGTTTATTTTTATGGTGAGTGCATAATGGTGAGACTTGATTTTATTTGATCAATTTTCTGTTTGAGTACTTTTACTTTCAAATTCTTAAAATGGTGTGCACACATAGTATGGAAAAGGAGAATGATAAACCTTGGGCAAAGCATAGATGTCATATTTGTAAAAAATCTGCATGAACATGTTGTTTCCAATGCCCAAAAATATTATATTGTTTATGGATTTGTTAGGAAAGACATTTGAACAAAGGTCATTGCAAGATACACACACTTAAATGACCTTTTGAGGAGCACAAAAAAATGTTTGGTGATAAGAGGGATCATCATGACTCTAAATGCCAACAAGCAAAGGAGAGTAAGATTTATCTCTCACATGTTGTGAAATATCATTGGTGTGGTTCAAAAGATCATTATGGTTCCCAATGTTCGATTCGCTATCCACCTAGTGATGAATGTTGCGAAGAAGAACGTATGCATGACACTGAGCCTATTGAGGACTCTTCTTTTAGTGCTACCATTGACGATGATGATATGAATGAGAAAGAAATTTCGAGTGACACCATTTGTAAAGACAGTAAATGATTTTGTGCCTATTGTTGAGTCGAGATCTAACATTGCACCTTGTTCCAAAGTTGATGTCAAAGAAGTTGACAGTAATAGTGAGAACTGTGATGATGATGATATTGCACTTTGTGAACCGAAAAAAGTTGATAGTGAGAATTTTTTTCCTAGAGCCTATGGATTTGGACGAGTTAGACCTTTTTTGTCCTCCTAAATAGTTGTGTATTCTGATGAATTCAATGTTCAAAATGTTTGTGAGGGGTTAAAGGGAATTGATATGATTCAAGTAAAAAGACTAAGAGAAAAGAGACATTGAGCAATAAAAGTCAATTTAGTGGTCCAACTTTGATGACCGGAAATTCTTACAAGGTAAAATTAGAGAGTTCAATTCAAATTGAAAAAGAGAATACAAAGAAAGAGAAAAACTATCCAAAAGAGAGGAATGATTATGTTTTCACTAACCTTAATTGGAATTTGTCTAGTGGACTTGTTTCATTCTTTTAGAAATTTGCTGATCCTTTGAGAGGAGCTCAATTAACCCATTCCACCTATGATAAAGATTCTTTCTTATTCAACCAAGGACAAGATTCGAGGACAAATCTTTTTGAAGAAAATGGGGATGATACATGTATGGATGGGATAAAATTTATTAAATTTCATTCATCGAAGCTACCAATTTTCAAGTTTGGAAAATCAATCAATTTTCATACATGTAGGGTTTATTATTTATTTATTTTGAATTTTGGATATATTTTTAAGTATTTTAAGTTATTTAGGAGTATTATGTTTTTTAGTCAACAAGAAAGGTTAGTTTAAAACTACTTATTTAGATTAATTAGAATTTCAGTATACTTGAGAATTTTATTTGAATGTACTTAGCTAGCCTATATAAAAGCCTATTCATTGTTCATTAGATACACAATTGTTTTTCATTAATAAAATTTCAACTCTGGAGTTAATTTTTTTTGTGCAAGATTGCTTTCTTATGATTTTTTGAAGCATTTTTCTTCTTGATTTTCTTTAAGGAGTCGTGAGAATTCATTTTTTTCATCCTTCAATTTGTCAAGGA
This sequence comes from Gossypium sturtianum, assembly GCA_025698515.1. Lineage (NCBI taxonomy): Eukaryota > Viridiplantae > Streptophyta > Magnoliopsida > Malvales > Malvaceae > Gossypium > Gossypium sturtianum. The sequence goes on along the minus strand of CM046949.1, from coordinate 86,766,361 downwards.
TTATTTCTTGGGGTGTTGATTAGAGCCATTAATTCAGTTTATTGGGGTTTATACTTCAAATGGTTCAATTGGACATTTATCCATCTATCCATCGATTTATTTTGGTACATAAAAAACATCTTTCAAAATAATCTTCCTAAAGTTATCAAAGTAAATATGTACATCTCCCACAACTTCAGTTGCTACAGTGGTCTCATTTCTAGTCTGCAATGATAGATTCTTATCTCTAAGATCTTTCGTCTCCTCGAACCCCTGTTAGAAACATAAACATGATTAGTGACTCTCGAATCAATCACCTAGTAGTCTATCGGATCCTCCACTAAACAAGCTTCTACCATAAAGAGTTTCATATCTTTGCCTTTGGTGGCTAGGTTGTAACGACCTGGTTTCCAGTGGTGCCGAAAATGGTGGTTTTGGAACCCCGTTTTTCGATGGTCGAATTCGTAAATATTATTTAATAATATTTACAAGATAGATATAGTGTTATTGTGAATTATGACTGGATATATTCTATTAATTGGTTAGTTAGTCAAGGTATGAGTGGTATGTACCGAAAGTCAATGGTTTTGGGAAATGAGGTATCGAAACCTTATTTTCACAAACTGAGCTCTTAAGTATTATTATTAAATATTTACAGAGTCATTTTATAAGTTAATTGAATTTTAGATAGGTAATTCAGTCAAATTAATGGTTAATTAATGAATAAGAACTAAATTATAAAAATGGTGAAATTTAACTATTATTAATTTTATTAGATAAAAGGCCAAATAGTATAATTAAGGCTTTAAATGGTAATAAGGCCACTTTTAAAGTTATTGGATGGTAAGTGCATAGATTTGGATGAATTATATGTTAAAAATATATTATATTAAAATTAAAAGTAATAAAAATATGTTATAACATAAAATTTAAAGTAAAAGAAAGGAAAAACATCATTTTTCTCTATCTTTTCTTTCTGAAAACCGAACCCAAGGAAGAAGATGAAGGCTTCCAACGTTCAAGCTTTGAACTTCGATTGATCGAAAATTGGACCAAACTGAAGAAAATCGGGGAAATGATAAAAATTTCAGAGTAGTCCTTGACACTCCTATCCTTGTTGTTTGTTCTTGGTAAGTTCATATGAGACTTACTTTATTTATTGATGATATATTTGTTTTATATTGTTTTGTTTTATAGTTGATTTGTTATTATATAATATTTTTGACATAAAAAGGATTAAATCGAAAAATATGAAATATCTATATGTAAAATAAATATTGACTAGGTAGCAATTGATTAATGATATAAAGTAATTACTATGGAATTGAATGGAAGTTAGTGGATGTTGAACTTGATTATGAAATAGATACGTATATAATGATATTACATAGTATGTATATGCATAATTTGAAGTTTATGGTTTGTAACTTCATAAATTAAGTCATTCAAATTTCTATGTTCTTTCATTGCTTAGTATGATCAAAGGTAAAAGTAAGTTGAAAATAATTGATGGAATCAAGTTGTTGTGAAATGTTGATTCTCGTGATGAAGGGCTAAATTGTATAGGATTGAAAGTAGTGTATTTGATGTAAGTATAGAATTGACCTTGTATTGGATTGAGAAATGTTATGTTATGAGATGACTTGTTGAATTGAGTTATGAATTTTGGTTGTTGGGATATAATTGAAAATTCTATAAAAAAAAAATTGTTACTTAGTGAATGTACAATTAATGTTTTAGTTTACCTGATGAGGCACTGAGTTCCATTTAAATTGATGAGTGTTGGGCGCAATTGGATTACTTTGATTTGTCTAATGAGGCACTGGGTGTAACACCCCTAACTCGAAACCATCGCCGGAATAGGGTTAAGAGGCGTTACCAATCAATCGAAATATTTCACGTCCATTTCACGACACAAAGTCAATCATCAATCGAACATATTCAAATATAATCATATAGTCCCTTATTACAGTCTACGAGACCTTAATCATACTTATGAATAGGGTCGGGACTAAACCGGATACATACAGAATTTCTCAGAAATTTAAAAACTTTTCTAAGTTATAGAGGTCACATGCCCGTGTGGGTAGGCCGTGTGCCTTCCACGGCTACCAGACACACCCATGTTTCCTGGCCGTGCCAAAAAAAAGCATGTACACTGACTTATTCACACGGCCACCAGACACGCCCGTGTGCCATGGCCGTGCAGAATTATGCTAGCTACTGACTTGTTCACACGGCCACTAGGCACACGGGCGTGTCTGGTGGCCATGTGAATAAGTCAGTATACATGCTTTGTTTTGGCACGGCCAGGACACATGGGTGTGTCTGGTAGCCGTGGAAGGCACACGGCCTACCCACATGGGCGTGTGACCTCTATAACTTAGAAAAGATTTTAAATTTCTGAGAAATCCCGTATGTATCCGGTTTAGTCCCGACCCTATTCATAAGCATGATTAAGGTCTCGTAGACCGTAATAAGGGACTATATGTTTATATTTGAATATGTTTGATTGATGATTGACTTTATGTCGTGAAATGGACGTGAAATATTCTGATTGATCGATAACGCCTCTTAACCCTATTCCGGCGACGGTTTCGGGTTAAGGGTGTTACATTTTATTGGTATCAGAGCTACGATTTAGTCGATTCTCGGACTGACGTAGCGTGTGTGAGTCTAGCTATACATGCCATATATATAATTGCGATAGTGTGATGAATCCTGACAGTTATAAATGTGATTTTGTATAGCAAATGGATCCCGATCGAGCAGTTGCTGATGATGTTGAGAGTAACGCGCCTGTTCCCGCTCAAGGGACAGTGCCGGCCATATCTAGGCCAAATGATAGTAGTGAGGGAGGAGAGTCTAAGCAAGCCTCTTTCCGAATGATGAGTGAGTGGTTTTCGGAGTTCGTTCGAACGAATCCGGCTGCTCCACAACCTCCACCCCCACAAGTACCTGTTGTGCCTCAAGTTGTAGATCCGAATCGATTGAATAAGCCTCCTATGGATAAAATCAGAAAGTACAGGGCTGAAGAGTTTAGGGCCACCGCTGATGATGATGCTAAGCGAGCTGAGTTTTGGCTCGAGAATACAATTCGGGTATTCGATAAGATGTCGTTGACTCCTGATGAATGCATTAAGTGTGCAGTTTCTTTGTTGAGAGATACGACTTATAACTGGTGAAAAACATTGATTTCAGTGGTTCCGAGAGAGAGAATCACCTGGGATTTCTTTCAAACTGAATTTAGAAAGAAGTATATCAGTCAACGATCCATAGATCAGAAACATAAGGAGTTTCTAGAGCTAAAACAGGGCCGTATGTCCGTTATTGAGTATGAACGGGAGTTTGTGAGATTGAGCCAGTATGCAGGGGAATGTGTTTCGACCGAAGCTACTATGTGTAAATGCTTTATAGAAGGGCTGAATGAAGATATTAAGTTGTTGGTCGGGATACTTGACATAAACGAATTTTTTGTGTTAGTTGAAAGAGCCTGCAAAGCCGAGGAGCTCAATAAAGAAAAGAAGAAAGCTGATTCTGAAGTTCGAGATGAAAGAAAAAGATTGATGAGTAAGTCGTCTCAACCTTCGACGAAGAGATTTAGAGATGCAAGCAACAGATCAAATGCTTCATTTGGACATCCGAATAGAGACCGCGCAAGACTAAGTGTTGGTCCAAGAGTTCAAATTCCGACTGAATCAAGTGTTGGAAGTGTTAAAAGCAACAAACCTGAGTGTAGACAGTGTGGAAGAAGACATGTGGGAGAATGCTGGGGCAAGTATAACAATAGAGTTTGCTATAAATGTGGATCATGAGATCACTTCATTCGAGACTGCCCAAAGATGGCTGAGGAAGAAAATGTTCAGAATGTGAGATCGAGTAATGTGACGGCTAGGGGTAGACCACCCAGAAATGTCAGGAATGCAAGTGGAAGTCAAAGAGGGACTACCGATACAGCTATGAGATCAGAGGCGAGAGCACCTGCCCAAGCCTATGTTATACGTGCACGAGAGGAAGCGTCATCTCCAGATGTCATCACTGGTACTTTTACTCTATTTGATACTGATGTGATTGCATTGATAGATCCAGGTTCTACTCATTCGTATGTGTGTGTGTGAAACACCCCACACCCGGCCCACGAGCCTGAACCGGATCTGGTATGTTCCTTAAATAAATCGGTTTTCAATGTTCTAAATGACTTAGAGAAAATTTGTGTAATTTAAAAAAATTGTTTTAGGTTGGGCTTAATTTGAAACCTATTTAATAAATTCCGGAAATCTAACTTAAATAAGGTGACAAAATAATTTTTGGGTTTATTATTTTAAAAGAAATAAATTTACTTATCTTTAATCAAACATAAATTGTATCATATTCAAATAAAAATAAACAGAAATAAAGAAAATCCAATTGGGCCTTATGGCCTTATTACATCATTCAAACCCAAAATAAAGTTTAAAGTACTAAAATTTCATAAAGTCCAAATTCCAAATAATTTCTTCAAGCGATGCATGGCCACCTTTAGCTCCTGCCGACCCGGTCCATTACCGCTCATCACACGAAAAATAATTCCCCAGCAGAGTGAGTCAACAGACTCAATGTGTACATAGTACTAATTTCCAACAAATCGGGCATACAAGTCATATCAATATCATGTTCATACAAAATAAAGGATGATGCAACCCAAATCCAAACCTATTTGTCCATCCGCTACACACCACCCGTACCAACCTGCATGCAGCGGGGACTACTAAGTCGACCCTCCATCCGCTACACACACCATCGAAGGCGATCGGCTGCAATCGACGTGCTCATCGCCCACTTATGTTGTGTCATTAGACATTTGTATTCACTGGATGTAACCGAAGTTACCACTTTTCACTTTATGTGACCGTAGTCACCACTTTACGTTGGTGAGACCGTAGTCATCACCTTCACTTTCTTCCTCCACAAATATCCCGAATGCCTCAATTATTTCATAACATATTTCACATACTTAATTTTCATTCATGTTACTAATCACATGTTCAAAATATATCACATTCACAATCCTATCAAAAGTAGGAAACGTGCACTGGTACTCCTTACCACATTTGTGGTGCTTAGCCACATTCACATCTTTGTTACATATTTACATATCTAATGATTGCCATGCAATTTATTGAAAGTTAGTAAGAGTACACACCTTTTCGCTTAATAGTTTCCGTGAATTCCGTGAGAGCGATCTACCGATCTAGATCTTTCACTCCTATATTCGGCCATTAATTAAAACATATAAATAAACCTATTTGGTCTTAAAACCAAATCCTACTAGAAGTAGAATTACTTACCTAGTTGCCGAATTGATTTAATCAAGTCCCAACAGTTGCTAGAATTCCTCTTCCTTGAAATCGGCTAATACTAGGTATGTAACCATGTCGGTCTTCGGTTTTTGAAATAATGGAAAACACTTAAACAAATTATGCCTTGGCCGAATATCCCTTACCTTATGATGGGATTCCAAATCAAGAGGATTCCTTTATAAGCCTGTTGAAATCCTATAACCGTGTTAGATTAGATCTAACTTTGAAAACGTGAATCATAATCTTTAACCACATATTTATATTTATAATCCTTACCTTAGATCCTTAGATTTCCGAAAGATCCCCTTTTGATGTTGTGGATGATTGCCCTCTTTCTTAGAATCCACAAAGATTCACTTAATGAAAGAGAACGGAGAAGAAAATAGAAGAAAAAGAGAGGGATTTTTGCTTAATGAAAATTCGGCGAGAGAGAGGGGTTTTGCCTAGGAGAATTTCGGAGAGAGAGGAAAGAGGAGCAAATGTTGATGAGTAGCCCTCCTGTCCTCCTTTTATAGCCAAAGTTATCGACCTAGGAGTCCTTTACTTGGCCACCACTCCTCTTTTTGATAATATTATCTCTTTTATTTAAAAGATAAAAGCCTTTAATCCATCAATTATCTCCTCAATTATCTCATTAGAAAATAATCCTTTATTTATCTCTTATTATTCACATATTTATGTGAATAAAACTCCTTTATTTATCTCTTATTATTCACATATTTATGTGAATAAAACTCCTTTATTTATCTCTTATTATTCACATATTTATGTGAATAAAACTCCTTTATTTATCTCTTATTATTCACATATTTATGTGAATAAAACTCCTTTATTTATCTCTTATATCCAAGTTTCCCGAAATGTTCAAATTTCCATTTTTGGATCATTTCCAAAAATGTTTAGGTTTCCAAAAATGTCTAAGTTTCCAAAAATATCCATTTCCATTTCCATTTTCATTTCCATCTCCATTTTCATTTCCATTTTCATTTTCATTTCCATTTTCATTCATTTCTAGGTTTCCAAAAGTATCAAAAATTTATTCATAATACTTAAGACTTGTCATTTCATACAATTGATCCGAAAAATGCATAGGCCCTTCCTAGGATGTTACAGATTCTACCTCTTAAATAAAATTTCGTTCTCGAAATTTCCTAACTAAACAGCTTGAGGGTATTTCTTTGTCGCATTGTCTCTTCCGGCTCCCACGAAGCTTCTTTCGATCCATGATTGCGCCATAACACCTTGACTAAAGGCACCGACTTCTTTCGTAGTGCTTTCACGCCACGTTCCAAGATCCGAATCGGCTCCTCCTCGTAGGATAGATCGGCCTTAACTCCACTTCTTCAACGGGTACCACATGAGACGGATCCGATCGATAGCGACGTAGCATGGACACATGAAATACGTCGTGCATTTGATGCAACTCGGTGGTAACTCCAATTGGTATGCCACCGCCCAACTCGCTTGAAGACTTGATAGGGCCCTATAAACCTTGGGCTTAGCTTCCCTTTGCGGCCGAACCGCATAACCTTCTTCCAAGGTGAGACCTTTAGAAACACTTGGTCTCCTACTTCAAACTCAATTTCTTTCCTCTTAAGGTCTGCACGACACGCCTTCTCGGAAGCTTCTTTCAACCGCGCCCGAATTAATTCCACCTTCTCCTCGTTTCGCCACTAACTCTGGACCCAAAACGCGGCGTTCTCCTAACTCGGTCCAACAAGTTGGTGTTCTACATTTCCTTCCATACAATGCTTCGTATGGTGCCATCCGAATGCTTGCACGATAAATGTTGTTGTAGGCGAACTCGGCTAGAGGCAAGTAATCTTCCCAACTTCCTCGGAAATCCATCACACTGACCTCTTAGCATATCTTCCAACACTTGTATAACCTGATTCTGCATCGCCGTCGATTGTGGATGAAAAGCCGTAGTGAAGTCTAGCTTAGTGCCTAATGCTTGATGAAGTGCTTTCCAAAATCGAGACGTAAACCTTGGGTCTCTATCGGAGATGATCGACATCGGTACCCGTGTAGCCTCACGATCTCCGCCACATATAACTTGGCTAACTTTTGAAGGGAATAGTCGATCCTCACAGGGGATAAAATGTGCGGACTTGGTCAAACGGTCCACTATCACCCATACCGAGTCCTTCTTAGTGGGCGTAAGGAGAAGCCCACTAACTAAGTCCATGGTAATTCTTTCCCACTTCCATTGGGGAATCTCAATTGGTTGAAGCAATCTCGATGGGACTTGGTGTTCGACCTTTACTTCACGACATGTCAAACATTTCCCCACAAATTCAGTCACCTCTGCGTTTGGTCGACCACCAAAATTGTTCCCTTAGATCTCTATACTGACTTGATGCCTCCGGGATGCATAGCATAAGGACTACCATGCGCTTCCCGAAGAATCCTTTGTCTCAACTCCTTATCCCTCGGCATACAAACCTTTTCCTTGTAGCACACAGTACTCCTTCATCATTGACGCCATAATCCTTTAATCCTCCTTGCCGTACTTGCTGTAACTTAGTACTTAAGTCCTTATCGCCAACCTGTCCCTCTTTCACCTCCTTCTTCACCAAAGTTGGCTTGACTTGTAACTCGCTAACAAAGCTTAGTCATCATACAAACTTAAGTGAGCGAACAAAGCCCTTAAATCCGACACAACCTTCCCTACTAGCGTCGGCTACCACATTCGCCTTGCCGGATGGTATTCTATCGAGCAGTCATAATCTTTTAATAACTCCACCCACCTTCGTTGCCTCAAGTTCAACTCCTTACGAGTCAACAAATACTTAAGGCTTTTGTGGTCCGTGTAAATTCATCGACCTTTCTCCATAAAGGTAGTGCCTCCAAACTTTGAGGGCGAAAACCACCGCCGCGAGTTCCAAGTCATGAGTTGGGTAGTTCACCTCATGCGGCCTTTAATCGAGATGCATAAGCGACTACCTTTCCTTCTTGCATTAGCACACACCCTAACCTCAGTATGCGAAGCATCACAATATACTACGAAGTCCTTACGCCTCATTTGAATTAACACCGAGCTTCACAAGACCTTTTAAGCTTTTCAAAGCTCTCTGTTGCTTATCCGTCCACACAAAGCGGTACTTCCTTCCTTAGTAACTTTGTCAAAGGTGCGGCTATTGACGAGAATCCTTCCACGAACCTTCGTAATAGCCTGCCAAGCCTAAGAAACTTACGATTTCAGCCACCGACCTAGGTGGTTTCCAATCCAACAACGCTTCGATCTTCCTAGGATCCACTCTTATTCCTTCCGCGGATACCACATGTCCTAGGAACGCCACTTCCTTGAGCCAAAATTCGCACTTGCTGAATTTGGCATAAAGCTTCTTTTCCTTAACACTTCTAACACAACTCGGAGATGCTCATCGTGCTCCTCCTCCGTCTTGGAATACACCAAAATGTCGTCGATGAACACCACGGACGAATCTATCCAAGTAGGGTTGGAAAACCCTATTCATCATATCCATGAACGCGCGGCGGTGCGTTCGTCCCAAACGGCATCACCATAAATTCAAAATGACCGCCCTTGTCCTAAAAGCGGTCTTATGAATATCGAGCCTCCTTCACTTTCAGTTGATGATACCGAGACCTTAAGTCGATCTTTGAGAACACAAATGCCCCTTTCGGTTGGTCGAACAAGTCATCTATCCTTGGCAAAGGATACTTGTTCTTGATGGTCGGTTTGTTCAAGCGGCGATAATCTATGCACATCCGCATAGTTCCATCCTTCTTCTTCACAAAAGAGAAGGGTGCTCCCACGGAGACACCTTTGGGTCGAATGAACCCACGATCCAACAACTCTTGGATTTGAGCCTTGAGCTCCACTAACTCCTTTTGTGCCATTCGGTAGGGAGCGATTGACACAGAGCGGTTCACTGTAGCAAATCTATTCCAAATTCCACTTCTCTATCCGGGGGTATTAGGGCAACTCCTCAGGAAATACATCCTCAAAATCCCCACTTGTTCTAACTCCCTTAACACCTTCCTCTTCTCCTCTTAACGCACTCCACGAAGGCTAAGAATGCCTTACATCCTTTCTTAACCATTTTCTCGGCCTTGAGGCGAAACTACGTTAGACAAGTAGTTCCTCCTTTCTCCGATCATCACTACTACCTCATCTTAGGGGTTCTTAGTTCCATACGTTTAGCCGCACAATCCAACACGGCTCGATGCTCTACTAGCCAATCCATTCCAAGTATAAGCTCAAACTTTCGAAGGGTATTTCCATTAAGTCACCCGAAAGTTCGCTCCCCGAATCTCTAGGGGTACATTCAAAGATCCTATCTATCCTCACCGTTTGGCCTAAAGGGCTTACTACGATTATCCGCCTATCGAGAAAGTCGAGTCTAGGCCTAGTGTTTCAACCACACTACATGCAACATAGGAATGAGTTGAGCCCACATCAATAAGAGCAAAATAGGGTTTGTCATGAATAAAGAACGCGTCTGGTTATAACATCGTAGCGTCTCCCTTTTCCCTCCGTGAACCGCGTAAACCAAACCCGGTTGCCTTGCTTTGGCGTTAGGCGTACCTCGGCCTTGAGCTCCACGGCCTCGCCACTACCTCTGTTGGCCGACTCACGACCTCTTTGAGGTGTGCTGTCCGCCTCTACCGGCTGGTTAGCATTACGAGTGCTGGTTGGCTCTCATCTAATAGCTTGGGGCAATCCTTAATCATATGGTCCTTGGACCCACACTTGAGACATCGTCCCGCCTTTTTCCAACACTCTCCCCGTGCTTCCTTCCACAATGTTCACAAGGGCAAAATTGCGGCACAGAACCAACTTTGTTGACTTTGTGACTGTCAACTCTTGGCCTCTTGTGGCCTTTTCAGATGGCCCAAAACCTCTTTTGGGCTTATTTCATCCACACACGCTTGGTGGCGCCCTTAATTCCTCACCACTTTAGCCTTTTCCACCAAGGCAGAGAATTCCCGCTCACGATGCGGTGCTATCAAAAGTCTCAAATCGTCCCTAAGTCCGTCCTCAAACGAACACATCGTTCATGCTCGATCGCCACTACTCCTCGGGCATATCGGCTCAACCTCAAGAATTTCGCTTCATATTCGGTGTGATGACTTACTTCCTTGTACCAACCCCGAAAAGCCTTCCTTTGCTCATCTATATACTGGTTCCCACATACTTCTTCTCGAAATGCTTCCTTAGCATATTCCTGTGTCGGATCTTCCGCCGTGGCACCGTCCGAACGGTTAACCACCATTGATACGCTTCATCTCGTAATAAAGGCTGCGTCATCCCTTTCAACTTCTCCTCGGGTGTCAAGTCGAGCTCATCCATGATGCGCTCGATTGCTTCCAAACGATGCTCACCAGATCTTGGGTGCCACTCCCGATACTCCTCTAAACATTTCAGCTCCATTAGCACGGAGCCGCTCGAGTACGGACTTACGATTTCTGAATTGTTTCTGCACGACCACCAATTCCAAAACTCGCGGCCACGACTGCGACACGGCATCTTCCTCATGCGAGCCCAACGCTCAACATTGACATTGTATGGGGTGATGGTGGTGGTGGTATCTCATTGTCGAGAACCTTGTCCCGATCTAACAGTCATCCTTCCTCTACCTCTTCCACGACGACCACGTCCTCTTGAGCTCATTATCGGCGAGATCCGATTAAGGAATTTTATGTATTAGTATTCTTGTTTCACTTATTACCCGCGATGATATCTTATGAAGAAGAGTTTAAGAGTGGTTCTTTCGTATTCATACATGCATACTGATCTTGTATTCATTCATTCATCCATAAACAAATATGAACTTTCGTTCATTCAAAGAAACGTTGTAATTCTTGTTGTTGTTTTCGTTATTTTGCTTTTCCACTACCCAGGGGCATTTTCGTAATTTTATCCTCTGTGGGTATTTTCAGTAAATTTTCAAAAATAAAAAGTTCCCTGGTGATTTTGACGAAAGTATTTTGGTACTTCTAAAGTTCCGGGAAATTTTGGAAGAATTTTGAAATCCAGGTATTTGGTAATTTTTGATCTCGGGGTATTTTGATAATTTTTCCAAAAATCGGGGTAAATTTGTAAAATTTATTAAGTTAGGATATTTTCCAAGATTGTAAAACATTGAGGGTTCCTTTGAGAGTTACACTTTTCAAAGCAATGATATTGCAAAAAGTTTGGAAATCAAGGTCGTTTTGGTAATTTTGTAAGTTAGGGGCAATTTTGTAATTTTCCAAAATCAAGATAGTTTGATATTTTACAAATTAGGGTTTTTGAACATTTGATAAAGTAATGAAATTTTGTTAAAACTATGGGTGGTTTGGTCATTTTATAAACCAAGGGTATTTTTTTTTTTTTTAGAAGAAAATGTTGTAAAATAGTTCTCATAAGTTTCTAAGAGTTTTAAAACTAAATTTTGGTTATACATTTTTTTTATTTTTTTATAAAAGAAAAACGGCTAAGTCCCTTTCGGGTTTTATTCTTTGTGTTTAGCCTATGACCGAGCCCTCTTGGTCAGGGTGAACCAAAGCTACGCACCAGGCAGGATTCGAATGAAGAGGAGGTGAGTCACGCGGATCGCTTAAATACCAAGCTCTCACCGACCTTTCTAGACATGCGCACAGAGGTTGCCACACCACCGAGCCTTCGAGTTAGGGCGAACGAAGCTACGCACAGGTAGGATACTGCGAGAAGAGGAGGTGAGTCACTAGGATCGCTTAAATACTGTGCTCTTTAGGATCCAATCCTAGACATGCGTGCGTGGGTTGCCACACCCTAGCTTAATAACTTAGTCATAGGTTTGTTAAGTTCATTAAGTCTTATGAGTTTCAAGTGTTTGAGTAGTCTAATCCTAGGGTTCAAGTTCCTATCACACTATTCTACGTTCCATGCCTTTGCTACCCTTTTACAATTCATAATTCACATAATCACACAGATGGTTAAAGGTACTTACCGGTGGATCATGGTCGGAGACTTAGGTGCCATGCCATAAAACCTCGCTTATTTCAAAGAAATTCATTTGGGCTCGAATTGAAAACGTTTTGGCGAGCCCACAGCCGAGAGTTTTAAAGCTGCGCTCGATACTAATCTGAAACACCCACACCCGGCCCACGAGCACTGAGCAGGATCTCGTATGTTCCTTAAATAAATCGGTTTTCAATGTTCTAAATGACTTAGAGAAAATTTGTGTAATTTAAAAAAATTGTTTTGGGTTGGGCTTAATTTGAAACCTATTTAATAAATTTCGAAATCTAACTTAAATAAGGTGACAAAATAATTTTTGGGTTTATTATTTTAAAAGAAATAAATTTACTTATCTTTAATCAAACATAAATTGTATCATATTCAAATAAAAATAAATGAAATAAAGAAAATCCAATTGGGCCTTATGGCCTTATTACATCATTCAAACCCAAAATAAAGTTTAAAGTACTAAAATTTCATAAAGTCCAAATTCCAAATAATTTCTTCAAGCGATGCATGGCCACCTTTAGCTCCCGCCGACCCGGTCCATTACCGCTCATCACACGAAAAATAATTCCCCAACGGGTGAGTCAACAGACTCAATGTGTACATAGTACTAATTTCCAACAAATCGGGCATACAAGTCATATCAATATCATGTTCATACAAAATAAAGGATGATGCAACCCAAATCCAAACCTATTTGTCCATCCGCTACTGCACCACCCGTACCAACCTGCATAACCGCGGGGACTACTAAGTCGACCCTCCATCCGCTACACACCATCGAAGAAGCGATCGCTGCGGTCGACGTGCTCATCGCCCACTTATGTTGTGTCATTAGACATCTGTATTCACCGGATGTAACCGAAGTTACCACTTTTCACTTTATGTGACCGTAGTCACCACTTTACGTTGGTGAGACCGTAGTCATCACCTTCACTTTCTTCCTCCACAAATATCTCGAATGCCCCAATTATTTCATAACATATTTCACATACTTAATTTTCATTCATGTTACTAATCACATGTTCAAAATATATCACATTCACAATCCTATCAAAAGTAGGAAACGTGCACAGGTACTCCTTACCACATTTGTGGTGCTTAGCCACATTCACATCTTGTTACATATTTACATATCTAATGATTGCCATGCAATTTATTGAAAGTTAGTAAGAGTACACACCTTTTTCGCTTAATAGTTTCCGTGAATTCCCGTAGAGCGATCTACCGATCTAGATCTTTCACTCCTATATTCGGCCATTAATTAAAACATATAAATAAACCTATTTGGTCTTAAAACCAAATCCTACTAGAAGTAGAATTACTTACCTAGTTGCCGAATTGATTTAATCAAGTCCCAACAGTTGCTAGAATTCCTCTTCCTTGAAATCGGCTAATACTAGGTATGTAACCATGCCGATCTTCGGTTTTGAAATAATGGAAAACACTTAAACAAATTATGCCTTGGCCGAATATCCCTTACCTTATGATGGGATTCCAAATCGAAGAGGATTCCTTTATAAGCCTGTTGAAATCCTATAACTTCGTGTTAGATTAGATCTAACTTTGAAAACGAATCATAATCTTTAACCACATATTTATATTTATAATCCTTACCTTAGATCCTTAGATTTCCGAAAGATCCCCTTTTGATGTTGTGGATGATTGCCTCTTTCTTAGAATCCACAAAGATTCAGCTTGACAAAGAGAACGGAGAAGAAAATAGAAGAAAAAGAGAGGGATTTTTGCTTAATGAAAATTCGGCAGAGAGAGGGTTTTGCCTAGGAGAATTTCGAGAGAGAGGAAGAGGAGCAAATGTTGATGAGTAGCCCTCCTGTCCTCCTTTTATAGCCAAAGTTATCAGCCTAGGAGTCCTTTACTTGGCCACCACTCCTCTTTTGATAATATTATCTCTTTTATTTAAAAGATAAAAGCCTTTAATCCATCAATTATCTCCTCAATTATCTCATTAGAAAATAATCCTTTATTTATCTCTTATTATTCACATATTTATGTGAATAAAACTCCTTTATTTATCTCTTATTATTCACATATTTATGTGAATAAAACTCCTTTATTTATCTCTTATTATTCACATATTTATGTGAATAAAACTCCTTTATTTATCTCTTATATCCAAGTTTCCCGAAATGTTCAAATTTCCATTTTTGGATCATTTCCAAAAATGTTTAGGTTTCCAAAAATGTCTAAGTTTCCAAAAATGTCCATTTCCATTTCCATTTTCATTTCCATCTCCATTTTCATTTTCATTTCCATTTTCATTCATTTCTAGGTTTCCAAAAGTATCAAAAATTTATTCATAATACTTAAGACTTGTCATTTCATACAATTGATCTAAAAAATGCATAGGCCCTTCCTAGGATGTTACAGTGTGAATCTAGTATCAAGTAAGACTCTACCTGTTGAGTCTACTGAATTTGTAATTAGAGTATCGAAACCTTTAGGCAAGTGTGTCTTGGTGGATAAAGTGTGCAAGAATTGCCCATTGATGTTTCGGGATATATGCTTTCCGGCTAATTTGATGTTACTACTATTCGATGAATTTGATATAATTTTGGGCATGGATTGGCTTACTTTGCATAATGCCATTGTGAATTGTAAAAGAAAGAGTATTGAATTGAGAAGTCAGAACGGTGAGATAGTTCGAATTGAATCCAGTGATATGAAAGGGTTATCAGCTGTTGTATCTGCGATGAAAGCTTTGAACTATGTGAGAAAGGGTTGAGAAGCTTATCTAGCATATGTGACTGATACAAAAGTGACAGAAAAGAAAGTTGAATCTGTGCCTGTGGTGTGTGAATTCCCTGATGTATTTCCTGAAGAACTACCGGGACTACCTCCGATACGGGAAGTTGAATTTGGCATTGAACTGGTGCCGGGTACAACTCCTATCTCAATAGCTCCGTATAGAATGGCACCAACAGAATTAAAAGAGTTAAAGAATCAGTTGCAAGAGTTGACCGATAGAGGATTTGTACGATCGAGTTTCTCACCCTGGGGTGCTTCTGTGTTGTTTGTGAAAAAGAAAGAAGGCACCATTAGAATGTGTATTGATTACCAAAAATTGAACAAAGTAACGATAAAGAATAAATATCCGTTGCCTCGTATTGATGATTTGTTTGATCAACTGAAAGGAGCTACAGTATTTTCGAAAATAGATTTGAGATCGGGCTATTATCAGCTGAGAGTTAAAGAATCAGATGTGCCGAAAACTGCTTTCAGAACGAGATATGGACATTATGAATTCTTAGTTATGCCATTTGGACTAACGAATGCTCATGCAGTGTTTATGGATTTGATGAATCGGATATTCAAACCGTATTTGGATCGTTTTGTTGTAGTGTTTATTGATGACATTCTGATTTATTCATGTGATGAGACACAACATGCCGAGCATTTGAGAGTTGTGTTACAGACTTTGCGTGAGAAACAATTGTATGCTAAGTTTAGCAAATGTGAGTTTTGGTTGCGTGAGGTTGGATTTCTGGGACATATTGTATCAGCTGTGGGAATACGAGTTGACCAGAGTAAGATCTCAGCTATTTTAGAATAGAAGCCTCCAAGAAATGTGTCTGAAGTCCGTAGTTTTCTGGGACTAGTGGGATATTATAGACGGTTTGTGAAAGGCTTCTCGATGATTGCTACTCCGTTGACGAAGTTGCTACAGAAAGATGTTAAATTTGAGTGGACAGAAAAGTGCCATCAGAGTTTTGAGCAGTTGAAAGCGTTGTTGACAGAGGCACCAGTGTTAGTTCAACCTGAATCGGGTAAAGAATTCATAGTTTACAGTGATGCATCGTTGAATGGTTTGGGCTGTGTGCTGATGCAAGAAGGCAAAGTCATTGCTTATGCTTCGAGGCAGTTAAAGCCGCGTGAAAAGAACTATCCGGCGCACGACCTTGAATTACCCGCAATTGTATTTGTGTTAAAGATTTGGCGTCACTACCTATTCGGTGAAAAATGTCATATTTATATCGATCATAAGAGCTTGGAGTACTTGATGACTCATAAAGAATTGAATTTGCGCCAGAGGAGATGATTAGAATTGTTGAAAGATTACGAACTTGTAATTGATTACCATCCGGGCAAAGCTAATGTGGTTGCTGATGCCTTGAATCGAAAGTCTTTATGTGCTTTGCGAACTATGAGTACTCAGATAGATCTATGTGATGATGGTTCGGTTTTGGCTGAGTTGAAGGTGAGGCCGATGTTTATACGTTAGATTTGTGACGCTCAAAAAAGTGATAGTGAGTTGAAAGCAAAACGAGCTCAGTGTGGAAGGAATGTTGATTCAGAATTTCGAGTTGATAGTGATGGTTGTTTGAGACTTAGAGATCGGATTTGTGTTCCGAGAAATTCAGAATTGATTCAGTTAATTTTGAACGAAGCTCATAATAGTCGTTTGACTGTGCATCCGGGGAGTATGAAAATATATAACGATCTGAAACAGTTTTATTGGTGGCATGGCATGAAACGAGACATTTCTGACTTTGTGTCGAAGTGTTTAATGTAACGCCCCTTACCCGTGTTCTACGCCGGAACCAGGCTCAAGGCGTTACCTTAATAAAGTCCTCATAATCGCCACTTAGACCTATCATGACTACTCTCTCTAGTCGCCTTAACAACCTCGTTCTCGACTTACGAGACCTCACTCGTAAGCATGAAGACTCTCGAGACTATATCAAAACTTTTTCAACCTCTTCAAATTTTCTCTTTTATACAGGGCTCACACGCCCGTGTAAAATGTGACACGCCCATGTGTAGACACACACGCCCATGCTCCTCAACCGTGGTAAATACTAACTACACACACACGGTCTCAAAGCCTAGTCACACGCCCGTGTTCGACACCCGTGGACGACACTGACTTGGGTCACACGACCTGGACACACGCCCATATGGCTGGTTCGTGGTCGCCTCTGACTATTTCCCCACGGTCTAGGCACGCCTGCATGCTTTAACTGTGTGACCATTCAAATTTAAAATTTCAAGGTGCAGACTTCACACGGGGCTTGATCGTGTATCGCACACGGCCTAGACACACGCTCGTGTGTCTACCCATGTGGACAAGAACAAGGCTGTTTGCCAAGCTCTTTGTACCCCTATAGCTTACACTACATGAATCCATTCAACATACTAGTAAACATCTCATAACTTCAACATGAACTCCCATAAATAACTTGTAATTTCATAAATGGTAAAATGAGCCATCATGCATGGCAATTTACAAATTAAATGTCTTAACAAGAGCCATTACACCTTTGGCAAAAATAACAAAATAATTTTACTAGTCTAGCCCCTATACATGCCATTTACAAAATCTTTAAGTCTAGGTATACCGAGATGAGCTGATAGTGCGGGCGGTCTTCTGGTTATCGACGTATCCCGGCTCGGCTCTTAAGCTCTATAAAACAAGGGAAAGTAAGGGGAGTAAGCTTTAAGCTTAGTAAGTTTACATGTAAACAATATATAATTTTAACATGAAATAAACACTTCCATAGCATTATTTACTAAGCAAGAAACAATCTACATTCAAGATCAGGCTTACTCATTTCTTCCATTCACACATTCCAACCACATCTCAAGCATGATGCATACATTCATTAATAGTTTCCCTGCACTTAGCATCACAAGTTCACATAATACAATGCATCACTATATCGAAATACATTACTCATGTTCACGTTACTCGGTGGTATCGCACACAGCCCACCAAAGGATTAATTACGGTGGTATTGCACACAGCCCACCAAAGGATTAATTACGGTTGTATCGCACACAGCCCACCAAAAGATTAATTACGGTGGTATCGCACACAACCCACCAAAGGATTAATAGATGATGGTATCGCACATAGCCCATCGTAATTTAGCGACAAGGTGGTATCGCACTTAGCCCACCATCAAATATTGATATAACACACTCACATATCCATTCCATCATTCATATCAGAGTTATTCAATAACTACCACTTTTTATCTACTTGAATCATATATATTCCCAATTGTGTCATGCGCTAATTAACAACAATAATGTGCATATAAAATGCATCGTTTACACGTAAACTTACCTCGGTGCAAAACGTGTCGATTTGCGGTTTATTCCGTAACCTTGCCTTTTCCTCGGTCAAGGTTAATCCCGCGTTCTTCTTGATCTATAAGAATAAAATTTATTCATTTAAAACCTTTTACGATCACGATGTACCAAAATCTATACTTAGGCAAAAATGACCATTTTGCCCTCATACTATGGCAAAATTTACGATTTTGCCCCTGGGCTTGTGAATAATTTTTCACCACATTTTCTAAATAAACAAGCATAGATGAACATTTATTTCTCTTGCAACTACTCACCATTCCAACTATTCCATGCATTTATGACACAAATTAAATCTTTGCATTCAAGCCCTATTTAGGTGTTTTCATGCTAACACCATTCATAAAAGTTGTCTCTCATCTCCCTAACATTCATTTTCTTCCATAAAAACTCAGCTATCAACATAATTTATCTCATGGTAAGTCCCTAGACTTTCGACCATATCACAAATTAGTCCCCTCAATAGCTACCTTAAGCTTTGGGGACTCAAAAAACACAAAAATTATCAATTAACACCACCAAAAATTACTTACTAGAGTGAGGACAAGTTGCTAAAATTTCAAAGCCTTCAAAACCCTTCTTTTGAGTGTAAAAATCGGTGGAAGAAGAAGAGAAGGGAAAAAGATGATAGCATTCCCTTATTTTATCATATTTTAGTCAACTAGTCAACAACTATCACCAAATTTGACTAAAAATTAATGCTCTTGTCCCCTATGCACCCTATGGCCGACCATCACTAAATAAATGGCCTAATTGCACTTTAAAATCCTCCAAATTACATTCTATAGCCATTAGGTACCTTTATCCTATAAAATAGAACTTTCGCACTTTATACGATTTAGTCATTTTTCGAAATTAAGCACGCTATCACTCAAATTAGAACACCAAAATTTTCATGCATCCATAAAGTTATGCTACAGCACATAAAATGACATCAAAATAATTTTCCTCGACCTCGGTTTAGTAGTCTCGTAACCACTATTCTGACTAGCCCCAAAATCGGGCTGTTACAACTCTCCCTCCTTTAGGGATTTTCGCCCTCAAAAATTTTACCGGTAAAGAGGTGTGGATATTGCTCTCTCATGGCTTTCTCCAGTTCCCATGTAGCCTCTTCTACATCGTGTTTTTGCCACAACACTTTTACTAAGGCTATGTCCTTATTCCTCAACTGTTTCATTTCTCGAGCCAAGATTTTAATCGGCTCTTCCTCATATGTCATATCCGGTCTTATCTCAATTTCTGTTAGAGGAATCACATGCGAAGGATCGGAACGATAACGCCTTAGCATTGATACATGGAACACATTATGGATTTTCTCTAACTCTACCGGTAAAGCCAATCGATATGCCACTGGCCCAATCCTTTCGGTAATCTCTTACGGCCCTATGAATCTCGGACTCAATTTACCTTTTCAACCAAATCTCAATATTTTCTTCCACGGCGACACTTTTAGAAATACCTTGTCACCCACTTGGAACTCAATTTCTTTTCTTTTTAAATCTGCGTATGACTTTTGTCGGTCCAAAGCAGCCTTCAGACTATCCCAGATAACTTTCACTTTCTCCTCAGTCTCTTTAACTAAATCAATCCCATGAATTTGCTTCTCTCTCAGCTCGGTCCAATACAAAGGGGTCCGACACTTACAACCATACAAGGCTTCATACGGTGCCATCCGTATGCTCGACTGATAACTATTGTTGTAAGCGAATTCGACCAAGGGTAGGTATCTTTCCCAACTACCTTCAAACTCTGACACGCAACATCGGAGCATATCGTCAAGAACTTGTATTACTCTCTCAGACTGACCATCAGTTTGAGGATGAAATGCAGTACTGAAATTCAACCTCGTACCCAAGGCCTCCTGTAACTTCTTCCAAAACCTCGAAGTAAATCTCGGGTCTCTGCCCAAGATAATAGATACAGGCACTCCATGTAATCTTACTACCTCTGCAACATACAACTCGGCCAACTTCTCTAGTGAATAATCAATACGCACAGGTATAAAATGAGCCGACTTTGTTAATCTATCAACAATAACCCACACAGCATCTCTCTTCTTCGGAGTCATAGGCAAGCCCGTAACAAAATCCATGGTAATCCGATCCCACTTCTACTCGGGAACCATCACTGGCTGAAGTAATCCCGAAGGCACTTGATGCTTCGCTTTCACTTGTTGACAAATTAGACATCTTGTTACATACTCCGAGATGTCTCTTTTCATTCCCGGCCACCAGTAGAATTTCTTTAGGCCATTATACATTTCCGTGTTGCCCGGGTGTACTGACAAATAACTACTATGTGCTTCCCGTAAAATTTCTCGGACCAACTCGTCATCTTTAGGCACACAAATTCTATCATGGAACATTAAGCAACCATCCGAACTCACCCGGAATTTAGAATTAATTCCTGATTCACACTTAGCTCTTTTAGTTAGTATCTCACTATCATTCCTTTGAGCCTCACATATTCGTTGAACAAATAGTGGTCTAGCTCTCAACTCGGCCAGTATAGCACTATCATCGGACAATGACAAACTCATGCTCATAGCTCTGAAAGCATACAAGGATTTTCTACTTAAAGCATCCGCAACTACATTCGCTTTTCCCGGGTGGTAATCGATCTCTAGCTCGTAGTCCTTCAATAATTCAAGCCACTGTCGTTGCCGTAAGTTTAATTCCTTTTGATCCATCAAGTACCTCAAACTCTTATGATCCGTGAAGATTCGACACTTCTCACCATATAAGTAATGTCGCCAAATCTTTAACGCGAAAACAATTGCGGCCAACTCCAGATCATGAGTCAGATAATTCTTCTCATGTGATTTTAGTTGTCTCGAGGCGTAAGCGATTACCTTACCCTCTTGCATCAACACACAACCGAGACCATTTAACGACGCATCACTGTAGACCACAAACTCCTTTCCCGACTCAGGTTGTACCAAAACCGGTACCTCTGTCAACAACATTTTCAATCTCTCGAAACTCTGTTGGCATTTTTCAGTCCATTCAAACTTAACATCCTTGTGCAATAGTTTCATCATTGGAGTAGCAATCATAGAGAATCCCTTCACGAACCGCCTATAGTACCCCGCTAAACCCAAAAAGCTTCTGACCTCCGACACATTCCTCGGTGGTTTCCACTCCACAATAGCCGAGACCTTTCCCGGATCAACTCTAATACCTTCACCTGACACAATATGTCCTAGGAATTCTACTTCTCGAAGCCAAAATTCGCTCTTACTAAATTTAGCATATAATTGCTTGTCCCTCAAAATCTGTAAGACAATCCTCAAATGCTCCGCATGATCACTCTCGTCTCGAGAATAAACCAATATGTCATCAATAAAGACAACCACGAACTTATCCAAATACGGTCAGAAGACACGGTTCATTAAGTCCATAAAAACCGCAGGAGCATTCGTTAAACCGAACGGCATGACCATAAACTCATAATGGCCATACCTCGTCACGAATGCTATTTTCGGCACATCTTGTTCTTAAACCTCAACTGGTAATAACGGACCTCTCGAGTCAATCTTGGAGAACACCGTAGCTCCCTTCAGTTGATCAAATAGATCATCTATCCTCGGTAAAGGATACTTGTTCTTCACAGTTACTTTGTTGAGCTGTCTGTAGTCTATGCACAATCTCATCGACCCATCTTTCTTCTTTACAAAGAGTACTGGGGCACCCCACGGTGAATAGCTCGGTCTTGCAAAACCCTTATCCGTCAACTCTTGCAACTGAACTTTCAGTTCTTTCAACTCTAGCGGGGCCATCCTATACGGAGCAACCGAAATGGGTGTTGTTCCCAGAATTAACTCAATTCCAAACTCGACCTCTCTAACTGGGGGTAATCCGGGCAACTCTTCCGGGAATACATCCAGATACTCACATACAACCGGTACTGTTTCAATCCTTACTTCAGATTCTTGAGTGTTTAATACAAAAGCGAGATAAGATTCGTACCCTTTTCTCAGATATTTCTCAGCTATCATGGAAGAAATCATCACCGGTAAACTATCTGACTCACCTGATTCAACCCGAATAACATCTCCATTTTCACATTTCAATTCAATAAATTTACTACCACAATTCACTAAAACACTATGGGCAGTCAACCAATCCATACCAAGAATCAAATCAAAGTCATCAAACGGCAACAACATAAGGTTTGCCGGGAAACAATAACCCCTAATTATCAGAGGACAGTTCCTACACACCTTGTCAACTAACACCTGTTTACCTAGTGGGTTTGACACTTTTACCACAAATTTAGTAGACTCAACAGTCATACTCAAACTAGATGCCAATCTCATACAAATATAAGAATGAGTTGATCCCGGGTCAATTAAAGCAATGACAGAAGTGTCATAGAGAGAAAATGTACCCGTTATTACATCCGATGATGACGCCTCTTCTCGAGCGCGAATAGCATAAGTTTTTGCTGGCGCCCGACCCTCTGAGCTCACAGTGGTGTCTCGTGATACACCTCTAGCACTAGTTCCGCCTCCCGGGTTCTTTTGTGGCCTACCTCTAACGAATGCATTGCTTGATCTTATCTCTTGCTTCCTCTCCTTGTCATCCCTTTCAGGACAATTTCGGATGAGATGGTCAGGGGATCCACACTTATAACAATTTCGATTACTTCCCCAACACTCCCCAGTGTGATGTCTGCCACAACTTGGTTACTCTGGTTTGGACCTTGGATTACCCACACTTGCCATTAAGGTGGCCTGAACTCTTGAACCCGAATACGTGTTACCTCGCTCTCTCTGCGAATACCCGACTGATGGAGTTGTCCGAGGGTTCACTTCCCTGGACCTCTTCGATTGAACTTGGTATGATTTGCTCATCGGCCTCTTCTTCACATCTCGAGCCTCACTCAGGGCTTTTCTCTTTTCCTTACTCAATGCTTCGGCCTTACTAGCCCTATCCACCAATACCATAAATTCTTTTAGCTCTAAAATCCCGACTAAGAGTCTAACATCTTCATTTAACCCATCTTCAAATCTCTTGCATAAGGTAGCTTCCGTGGATACACATTCTTGCGCATACTTGCTGAGCCTAACAAATTCGCGCTCATATTCCGCCTTAGTCATTTTTCCTTGCTTTAACTCAAGGAATTCTTTTCGTTTTTGATCTACAAACCGTTGACTTATATACTTCTTTCGGAACTCCTCCAAGAAAAAGTCCCACGTTACCCTCTCTTTAGGGACCACTGATGTCAAAGTCTTCCACCAATGGTATGCCGAGTCCCTCAGCAAAGATACAGCGTATTTCAAGCTCTCCTCAAGTGTACAAGAGAGTTCATCAAAAACCCTCATTGAGTTCTCCAGCCAGAACTCCGCTCTCTCGTGGTCATCATCTATATTAGCTCGAAAATCCTCGGCCCCCTTGCTTACTTAATTTTGTCTACAGGGGCTTAGTTGTCTCACCACTTCTATACCTTGAGAAGCCACGAGAACCGGGTGAGGTATAGGAGGAGGTGGAGGAGGTTGAGCATTGGGATTCGCCGTGACGTACTCGGTGTACGATTACTCATCATTTGGAGAAAGGCTTCCGAGCCTCTTCTCCTTGACCCCTAGTCTTGGGTTCACTCTGCTGCAGCGTGGTCCCTTGCGCAGAGCCGGCGCATTACTAGTCTGCGTCATCGCTGACCGATTGATCGGGATCCATATACTACATAAAACAAGTTTAAGATCATCAGAAGCCACCACACTATCATTATACGCTTATGGCATGTATAGCTAGACTTCTACACACGCTACGGTAGTCCTAAAACCGACTAAACCATAGCTCTGATACCACTAAATGTAACGCCCCTTACCCGTGTTCTACGCCGAAACCAGGCTCAAGGCGTTACCTTAAAAAAGTCCTCATAATCGCCACTTAGACCTATCATGACTACTCTCTCTAGTCGCTTTAACAACCTCGTTCTTGACTTACGAGACCTCACTCGTAAGCACGAAGACTCTCGAGACTATACCAAAACTTTTTCAACCTCTTCAAATTTTCTCTTTTATACAGGGCTCACACGCCCGTGTAAAATGTGACATGCCCGTGTGTAGACACACACGCCCATGCTCCTCAACCGTGGTAAATCGACGACTACACACACGGTCTCAAAGCCTAGTCACACGCCCGTGTTCGACACCGTGGGCGACAATCGACTTGGGTCACACGACCTGGACACACGCCCATATGGCTGGTCTGTGGTCGCCTCTGACTATTTCCCCACGGTCTAGGCACACCTGTGTGCTTTAGCCGTGTGACCATTCAAATTTCAAATTTCAAGGTGCAGACTTCACACGGCCTGGGCACACGCCCATGGCTTGGTCGTCGTATCGCACACGGCCTAGACACTGCGCTCGTGTGTCTACCCATGTGGACAAGAACAAGGTTTGTTTGCCAAGCTCTTTGTACCCTATAGCTTACACTACATGAATCCATTCAACATACTAGTAAACATCTCATAACTTCAACATGAACTCCCATAGATAACTTGTAATTTCATAAATGGTAAAATGAGCCATCATGCATGGCAATTTACAAATTAAATGTCTTAACAAGAGCCATTATACCTTTGGCCAAAATAACAAAATAATTTTACTAGTCTAGCCCCTATACATGCCATTTACAAAATCTTTAAGGCTAGGTATACCGAGATGAGCTGATAGTGTGGGCGGTCTTCTGGTTATCGACGTATCTCGACTCGGCTCTTAAGCTCTATAAAACAAGGGAAAGTAAGGGGAGTAAGCTTTAAGCTTAGTAAGTTTACATGTAAACAATATAACATTTTAACATGAAATAAACACTTCCATAGCATTATTTACTAAGCAAGAAACAATCTACATTCAAGATCAGGCTTACTCATTTCTTCCATTCACACATTCCAACCACATCTCAAGCATGATGCATACATTCATTAACAGTTTCCCTGCACTTAGCATCATAAGGTCACATAATACAATGCATCACTATATCGAAATACATTACTCATGTTCACGTTACTCGGTGGTATCGCACACAGCCCACCAAAGGATTAATTACGGTGTTATCGGACACAGCCCACCAAAGGATTAATTACGGTGGGATCGCACACAGCCCACCAAAGGATTAATTACAGTGGTATCGCACACATCCCACCAAAGGATTAATTACGGTGGTATCGCACACAGTCAACCAAAGGATTAATAGATGATGGTATCACACATAGCCCATCGTAATTTAGCGACAAGGTGGTATCGCACTTAGCCCACCATCAAATATTGATATAACACACTCACATATCCATTCCATCATTCATATCAGAGTTATTCAATAACTACCACTTTTTATCTACTTGAATCATATATATTCCCAATTGTGTCATGCGCTAATTAACAACAATAATGTGCATATAAAATGCATCATTTACACGTAAACTTACCTAGGTGCAAAACGTGTCGATTTGCGGTTTATTTCGTAACCTTGCCTTTTCCCCGGTCAAGGTTAATCCCGCATTCTTCTTGATCTATAGCAATAAATTTCATTCATTTAAAACATTTTACGATCATGATGCACCAAAATCTATACTTAGGCAAAAATGACCATTTTGCCCTTATACCATGGCAAAATTTACGATTTTGCCCTAGGCTCGTGAATCATTTTTCACCACATTTTCTAAATAAACAAGCATAGATGAACATTTATTTCTCTTGCAAGTACTCACCATTCCAACTATTCCATGCATTTATGACTCAAATTAAATCTTTACATTCAAGCCCTATTTAGGTGTTTTCATGCTAACACCATTCATAAAAGTTGTCTCTCACCTCCCTAACATTCATTTTCTTCCATAAAAACTCAGCTATCAACATAATTTCTCTCATGGTAAGTCCTTAGACTTTCAACCATATCACAAATTAGTCCCCTTAATAGCTAGCTTAAGCTTTGGGGACTCCAAAAACACAAAAAATTATCAATTAACACCACCAAAAATTACTTACTAGAGTGAGGACAAGTTGCTGAAATTTCAAAGCCTTCAAAACCCTTCTTTTGAGTGTAAAAATCGGTGGAAGAAGAAGAGAAGGGAAAAAGATGATAGCATTCCCTTATTTTATCATATTTTAGTCAACTAGTCAACAACTATCACCAAATTTGACTAAAAATTAATGCTCTTGTCCCCTATGCACCCTATGGCCGACCATCACTAAATAAATGGCCTAATTGTACTTTAAAATCCTCCAAATTACATTCTATAGCCATTAGGTACCTTTATCCTATAAAATAGAACTTTCGCACTTTGTGCGATTTAGTCCTTTTTCGAAATTAAGCATGCTATCACTCAAATTAGAACACCAAAATTTTCATGCATCCATAAAGTTATGCTACAGCACATAAAATGGAATCAAAATAATTTTCCTTGACCTCAGTTTAGTGGTCTCGTAACCACTGTTCCGACTAGCCCCAAAACCGGGCTGTTACATTTAATCTGTTAGCAAGTTAAAGCTGAACATCAGGTTCCATCCGGTTTGATACAACCGATTATGATTCTTGAGTGGAAATGGGAGAGAATCACGATGGACTTTTTTTGGGACTACCTTTATCTCCTGGAAATAAAGATGCAATCTGGGTGATAGTTGGCAGATTAACGAAATTAGCTCATTTTGTCCCGATGAGAACAGATTATTCACTTGATAAGTTAGCTGAATTGTATATTGATGAGATTGTGAGATTGCACGGGGTGCCGCTATCTATTGTATCAGATAGAGATCCGAGATTTACCTCGCAATTTTGGAAGAAATTGCAAGAGGCTTTAGGCATAAGATTGCAATTCAGTACTACATTTCATCCACAAACAGATGGTCAGTCCGAGCGGATTATTCAGATTCTCGAAGATATGTTAAGATGCTGTATACTTGAATTTGAAAGTACGTGGGAAAAACATTTTTTGTTGATTAAGTTTGCGTACAACAATAGTTTTCAATCTAGCATTAAAATGGCACCGTATGAGGCTCTTTACGATCGAAAATGCCGAACTCCATTGTATTGGACTGAACTAAGTGAGAATAAGATTCACGGGGTTGATATAATAAAAGAGACTGAGCAGAAAGTAAAAGTGATTCGTGACAGTTTGAAAGCGGCCTCAGATCGTCAGAAGTCTTATACAGACTTGAAACAGAAGGATATGGAATTTGAGATTGGTGACAAAGTGTTTTTGAAAGTGTCTCCGTGGAAGAAAATACTTCGATTTGGCCGAAAGGGAAAGTTGAGTCCGAGGTTCATAGGACCGTATGAGATCATTGAACGAGCTGGGCCGGTTGCTTATTGATTTTTGTTGCCACCCGAGTTAGAGAAAATTCATAATGTGTTTCATGCGTCAATGCTTTGACAGTACAGATCTGATCCGTCTCATGTGATTGCTCCTACTGAGGTTGAAATTCAGTCAGACTTGTCGTATTGTGAAGA
Source organism: Gossypium sturtianum (assembly GCA_025698515.1). Classification (NCBI taxonomy): domain Eukaryota; kingdom Viridiplantae; phylum Streptophyta; class Magnoliopsida; order Malvales; family Malvaceae; genus Gossypium; species Gossypium sturtianum. The sequence goes on along the minus strand of CM046949.1, from coordinate 86,738,519 downwards.
ACCGATTCAAATTTTGGCACGAGAGACCAAAGAGTTGAGAAACAAAAGAATATCCTTAGTGAAAGTGTTGTGGCACAGACACGGAGTAGAAGAGGCTACGTGGGAGCCTGAAGATGTAATGAGAGAGCAATATCCGAACCTATTCACTGGTAAGATTTTTGAGAACGAAAATCCTTAAGGGGGGAGAGTTGTAACAGCCCAGTTTAGACCCTAGCCAGAACAGTGGTATCGAGACCACAAATCTGAGGTCAGAATAATATTTTAATATTATTTTCTGTGTTAACAGTATGTGATTTAGCCTGTGTGAAATTTCTGTGTGATGATTATATCGATTGTGTGTTTAATTAGCAAAAAGGACTTAATCGCATAAAATGTAAAAGCTATGTGCTGATTGTTGAAGTATCTATGTGTTATGGCTTTTAAATGAGGAGGCCTTATGAGGCAATTAAACCATTAATGAGATAGTGGTTGGTTAAATGACATAATAACCTTATTGTTAATTTGTCTTTTATGATAATATAAAGGTTAGTATTGGAATTTGATAATTAAGTGATAATTTAATAAAAAAAAGAAAGATGAAGCCATATTCTCATCTTTTCTTGCCAAAAATTGAAGAAAAAGAAAGAGAGGAAAGCTTGTTAGGGTTCGGCCATTGATAAGCTCAATTAAGGTATGTTTTGAGCTCGATTTTTGAGAATTTCTACGTTTTCGTAATCGTTGCTTTGTGCTCTACTAAACCCATGCTTAAATTGTAGAAATTGATGGTGAATTTGAAATGTTCCATGAATGAATTCATGAGCTTTGTGTTAGTTGATAATGGAATATGAAAGATATGTGAAGGATGAACATGTTTTGTCTTTGAATTTTTAGTGAAATTGAGTAATTTGGGCTAAATTGAGAAAAGAGTAAATTGAAGGACTAAAATGTGAAATAAATGAAATGTGTGAGCTTGTATGAGTATAGTGAGAATTCGTCTAGGCATGGGTACAATCAAATTATGTGTATTTGATGATTTTATGAATTAGGGACTAAAGTGTTGAAATGTGAAAATGTGAGGGTTATTTTGTAAAATGCCCTAAATATGTGTGTGAGGACTAAATTGAATGAATTGGTGATTGAATGAGTTACATTTGAGTGTATATAGACCAAGAAAGGAGAGGTTCAGATCGAAATCGAGGCAAAGACAAAGTGTTCGATTAATCGACCATTTCGATATTTTGACGTCCGAAGTAAGTTCGGATATAATACTAGTTGTAAACTATATCTATGTGATGTGAATTTAATGAATATATATATAACTATGAGATTAGAAATGCTATGTGCGGAATTGAATTAGAGGGCAGTAAGTGTGCGAAAAGATAGAAGCTTCGGCTTATCGAATTGGCACTGTGTGTGTGATGCCGATATAAGTTCGGTTTAACATATTGGCACTAAGTGTGCGGTGACGATTATGTTTCAGTTATGAAATTGGCACTAAGTGTGCGAATAAATCAAAGGAATAGCAAAGGTTGAACGAGAGGTAATATCGAGAAATTGAGTAGCATGAATGGTGAGTAACTATATGTTGATCAAGGTACGTTTGAACCTATGTGGTTGATGATAGCCTTAAAAGTTGAATGAATAGATGCTTGAGCATATGGTTGAGATTGATGATGAGCCTAATATAGTATCCATCTATGTGATGATTTAATTATGTATTGATGTGGTATAATTGAGTAATATGTATTATATTACGAACTTACTAAGCTTTTGAAAGCTTACTGTGTGATTTGTTTCTCTATTTTCTGATGTCATTAAAGCTAGCTAGGATCAGGGGATCACAAGATCTCTATCACACTATCGGCAATCTATTTTTGGGTACTTTTGGAAGAATGTATATAGTTGAAATATGGCATGTCTAGGCTAGAAGTTATGGCATGTTTTGAAATGCTTAATCCTTGCCATGTGATTTGGCTTGGAAGTTGAATGATATTGAACTTATGAATAAGCTATGAATATGGTATATTTCATGTTTATGTGTGGTTGATGAAAGATGTGGATTGAAGATGAATTATAGCATGGATTACATGATGTTTGGTCTATATGGTTTAGATGTGAATTTTGGTACTTTGATTGAACCAATGTGAGATGAAATTGAATATTAGTATAGATGGTATAGTTGGTGATTAATTGATACATGAAAAGGTATGTTTGGATGCATTTTGAGGCATGAATTAGTATTGCTTTGAAGCTTGTAGGTATGACCCAAGTGTGGGTGGCAATTTGGCCTTGCAAATGGCCTATTTTGCATACTGGTGTGGCTGTGGCACAGGCGTGCTGTGTGGCCGTGTGTGAACAAGTCAAGCTAGCATAATTTACACGGCCATGGCACACGGCGCGTGTCGGTGGCCGTGTGAATAAGTCAAGATACTCTGCTGCTGTTTGGCACGCACCAGACACATGGGTGTGTCTGGTAGCCGTGGAAGGAACACGGCCTACCCACACGGGCGTGTGACCTCTGTAACTTAGAAAAGTTTTTAAATTTCTGAGAAATTCCGTATGTATCAAGTTTAGTCCCGACCCTATTCATAAGCATGATTAAGGTCTCGTAAACCGTAATAAGGGACTATATGTTTATATTTGAATATGTTTGATTGATGATTGACTTTGTGTCGTGAAATGGACGTGAAATATTCTGATTGATTGGTAACGCCTCTTAACCCTATTCCGGCGACAGTTTCGGGTTAGGTGTGTTACACTGGGTGCCAGCCGTATCGATGAGCATCAGGAGAAAATTCTTCACTTCGAAAGACAGGTATAAAATTGGGGTATTTTATGTCATTACGATATGATTAATATATTTGGTATAATGTTAAGTTTTAATAAAACCTTGAAAGTTCTCTTAAAATCTTTTCATATTGATATTGTTTATAGTGATGCCTTTGTATGGTTACTCAATGTTCAGTTGTTTTCGTGCAGAGGTTAGATTAAGTAAGTGATCTTATACATCGACTTCAGCGTCCAATGGCAATCCTAAACTCAAGAGTTTGTGATAATTTTGGTTTGGTCATGGCGTGTACATAGGAGAGTTTTGTGGTTGAATATGTAATGTGTTAGATGAATTTAACATTTTGAATGTTATGTGAATATGTGTATAATTATTAGTTGGTAATGATCTTGGTATTGGATAATTCTTGTTAATGGCATAAGTATGTATGTTATAATGCTTATGTGGTGATAAGGTAATATGTTATAAACATGCTAGTAAATGAATGGTATGTGTATGCTAAGTTTGAATGGATTTGGTAAGGTTTGTGTATGTTTGGATGGTTGAATGGAAGCATTATTATAAGGTGCTTAAAATGGTCAAATGATGGATGCTATATTAATTGTTTTGAGGTGCTTTGGATGGCATATTGGATTTGATTGAATATAATTTTATGTTTGGACTTAAATTGTTGGATTGAGGTGCCAAATGTGGCATATTGGTTAGACACTTAGGTTGATTTTTATAAGTGATATTTTTGGTATAATATTAATGTTTTTGAACAGGTTGAAACTTGGTATAAAAGGATGCTTGTGGTATAAGTGATTTAGGGTTAGAAAGCTTGTTTTGGAAGATATCTACAGGTAAACTCGACCTGATACATGGTCTGGCACATAGTCGTGTGCCATACACGAGCATATGACACAGTCGTGTGACATCTTTTGAGAATTTGCACTATTGACCCATACGGCCTCAGTCTTTCACATGATCAGGGGACACGGCCATGTGACCCCTTGTTTGTAAAATTTTCTTATCTTTTTTTTTTCTTGTTTAGATTTGATCATTGATTGATACCGAGTTGGTTTTAATTTTTCGTAAGCTTGATATAAAACCGAAATTGATTGAATTGCATGTTGTACTTGATACTATATGAACAAAGTGATATTGAATTGATATTTGGACTATGAAATGTAATCAAATGTTTCGTATTTGCTTGTAGCACCTTATAGCTTGGGTCTAGCGATCGGATCGGGTATGGGGTGTTACATAAGTATTCCTTCCAATCTCTACAGTTTTCTTTAAATTTCCCTTTCTTACTATAGAAGCATTTAGTCTTAGATAAGTCTTTAGGCTTCCTATTTCTCTTCCTTTTCACCTGTGCTGGCCCAAAAACCTTAGTCTTTCCTCTTTTAGCACACTTTCCGTTTCCCTTTCCTTTATGAGAAAGAAGCGATAGCTATGTTTGCTTCTGCTCTTCGGATCAGCAAACTGCCACTCAACATAACCTCATAAGATTGTAACTCATTCATGAGTTGTGTAAGAGTTAGGGTTTTTTTTTTGCCAAGGTTATATGTGGCCCGAAAGCCAACAAAATACTTGGATAAGCTCTTGAACACCATCTCAATTTGAGTGTTTTGGCCCAAAGTGGCCTCATTGTTTGCGGCCTCTGTAACACCCCTCACCCGTATTCAACACTGGAATAGGGTTACGGAGCATTATCGGATTTACAACACTTATAATCATACATTTCATATACAATTTGTCATATCAAATACAATTCAATCACAACCAATGATAATGTCCCTTAAACGAGCCTACATAGCTTTAAACATGCATTAGAAATGGTTCGGGACTAAATCGATAACTCGGGAATTTTTTGGAAACTTAGTAAAATTTAAACCATACAGGGGTCACACGCCCATGTGAACAGGCTGTGTGCCTCACACGGCTCCAGACATGCCCGTGTCTCAGGCCGTGTGGAAACAGGGCATACATACTGACTTGGGTCACACGGCCAACCACACGCCCGTGTGCCCTTCGAAGTGGCCATACACGCCCGTGTGCCAGGCCGTGTGCTAGGCCGTGCCAAACCTGTAGGGTATATTGACTTATGCAACACGGCCAAGTCACATGCCCGTGTGCTAGGCCGTGTGCCAATTAGGGGGTATACTGACTTGTACCACACGACCACTCACACGCCCGTGTGTGAGACCGCGTGGAGCATACTGACTTCAATTCAACTTCAACACCAGGGGACACACGGCCTTGTAACATGACCGTGTGTCACACACGACTGAGACACACGCCCGTGTCTTTGCCCGTGTGGACAAAAATAGGCCATTTGCAAGGCCAAATTGCCATCCCAACTTCAATGTACCTACACAAGGAAAAAATGATACCATTTCATCATACAACTAGGCAGCCAAAATCAGCAACCAAATGCACAAATCATACTATATCTATTTCCACCATTTCAATACTCAATTTAAAGCCATTAACCTATTCAAATACCTATCAACTCATCTTGCTTTACTAGACATAATTCACATATATGATTCATTCAATAAAACCATTCCAAATATGCATTATCAATTCAACCTCATTCATTCATTATAGGTCAATTACCTAATTCAAAACAAATCTATTAACACATCTTTATACATTAACAAAATTATCAACACAAGCCAACTTAAATGGCCCAAAATACATGTTCATCAAACATACCAAAATGAACAAAGCCTATACATGCCATATACCATATATACACAACTCAAAAGTACCAAAATAGATGTCCGATAGTGTGATGAAGTTCCTGACGATCCTTAATTCCGAGCTAGCTTCGATATACTATAAAACATAGAAGAAAATAACAAAGTAAGCTATAAAGCTTAGTAAGTACGTATGTATATATGAAATAATCAACATCATTCATTAACAATTCCAAATAGATACATTATATGCAATTAAAACCTCAATCAATGATATAACATAAAGTTTAACTATAAAGCAACTCATAAGTTCTCATCTTCTTTAAATTCATCATTCGAACAGTTTTCTATACAAACCTGTACTGATACATATCTATTCTCACCAATTCGCTTATCAAATCACTTCGAGTTTATAAATGCTTATGATATAAGTACATCGATTTTTCGTTGCCATAGTCCAACTATGGTCTTACACCTACATTGCCAAAGCCCTGCCGTGGTCTTACATTCACATGCCATAACCTGGTTATGGTCTTATTATCCGATTTGCCATAGCCCAGCTATGGTCTTATTCAGTAACTCGTCCACTTAAACCCTATATTTAAATCAAATTCATCACATTTAGCCATAGAATAAATAAAATCTCAATACCATCCATCAATTGAATAAATACACATTCAAGTTCAATTATACGAACTTACCTTGTATACGTAAATGACTTAACGGATCAACTATTCAATTACTTTGCTTTTTCCCCGCTCTAAGTCCGAATTCCTCTTTTCTTGATCTATAAGTAATCAAAATCAGCTTATTTAATCAACTATTCATTCAATTTAGTCTAAACCACACATTAGGGCTATTTTACACACTTACCCCTAAACTTTCACATTGTTACAATTTAGTCCTTACTTCACAAATACACAAAATTCACACAATTCAATAAAACCCATGCTTGGCCGAATTATATATAGGTCTCTAGCAGTCCAAAACTTTCATTTATTTCACATTTCAACTACACAATTTGCACATTTCACAATTTAATCCCTATTATGCATTTTCATCAAAAATCACTTAACAAAACATGTAAAAGTATCATCAAGCTTTCAAATTTCAACATTAAACATCAAAGAACACATAGATTCAACAATGGCAACTCTCAAAATATTTAACAATTTCAAAATCTAAGGTACGGGCTAGCTAGATTGAGCTGCAACGATTACAAAAACATAGAAATCATTAAAAACCGAGCTAAAATTGTACCTTAATCAAGCTAGGAGTGTGCTGAATCAAGAACCCTAAAATGGCTTCTTTTTCTTCAACAAATTCGGTGGAGAAGATGAAAGATGGACACATTTTATGATTTTGTTTTTATTAATATTAACTTATTTCATATTTTACTAAATTAACCTTGTGTATTAACCTTTATAACTATTTATAACATGTCCATAAATGTCCACTCACCAATATAATGGTCTAATTACAACATAAGGACCTTAACATTAAGGTTCTATAGCTATTTGACACCTTTAGCTAATAGAACAACACTTTTGCATTTTATGCGATTTAGTCCTTTTTCTCAAATTAACCAACCAATCGATAAAATTAGCTCACGGAATTTTTAAACATATCAAATAACATGCTGTAAATACCAAAAAGAATATTAAAATAATTTTCTGACATCGAATTTGTGGTTCTGAAACCACTGTTCCTATTTGACCAAAAACGGGCTGGTACAACTCTCTCCCCTTAGGGATTTTCGTCCCCGAAAATCTTACCAGTGAATAGGTTCAGGTATTGTTTTCTCGTAACATCCTCGGGTTCCCATGTAACTTCTTCAACCACGTGTTGATGCCATAATACTTTCACTAATGCGATTTTCTTATTTCTCAGCTTTTTGATCTCACGAGCTAAAATTCGAATCGGTTCTTCAGCATATGACATATCAGACTGAATTTCAACCTCGGTCGGGGGAATGACATGTGAAGGGTCAGATCGGTATCGTCGAAGCATCGACACATGAAACAAATTATGAATTTTCTCTAACTCAAACGGTAAAGATAGTCGATATGCCACTGGCCCAACTCGCTCAGTATTCTCATACGGTCCGATGAATCGCAGACTCAATTTCCCTTTTCGACCAAACCGCAATATCTCTTTCCACGGCGATACTTTCAAAAACACTTTATCCCCGATCTGGAACTCAATATCTTTCTATTTCAAGTCTACGTACGATTTCTATCGATCCGAAGCCGCTTTCAAACTATCGCGAATTACTTTCACTTTTTCTTCAGTCTCTCTGATCAGATCAACCCCGTGAATCTTATTTTCTCTAAGCTCAGTCCAGTACAACGGTGTTCTACATTTACAACCATATAGAGCTTCGTACGGTGCCATCTTTATACTCGATTGGAAGCTATTATTGTAAGTAAATTCAATCAGCGGTAGATATTTCTCCCAGCTACCTTCAAACTCAAGAATGCAACAACGCAACATATCCTCAAGTATCTGAATAACTCGTTCGGATTGACCATCTGTTTGTGGGTGAAACGCAGTGCTAAAATGCAACTTTAAACCCAAAGCTTGCAATTTCTTCCAAAATCGCGAAGTAAATCTTGGATCTCTATCCGAAACAATAGATAAGGGAACACCATGTAATCTCACAATTTCAGAAATATACAACTCAGCTAATTTATCAAGTGAGAAATCTATACGTACCGGAATGAAATGAGCTGATTTCGTCAATCTGTCAACAACAACCCAGATCGCATCTTTATTTTTCGGAGATAAGGGCAAACCCGTTACGAAATCCATTGTTACTCTATCCCACTTCCACTTAGGAATCATAATAGGCTGCAATAAACCTGACGGCACTTGATGCTCAGCTTTGACTTGCTGAAAAATCAAACATTTTGAAACAAATTCTGAGATATCTCGTTTCATGCCGTGCCACCAATGAAGCTATTTCAAATCGTTATACATTTTCGTGCTTTCCGGATGTACTGATAAACAACTACTGTGTGCTTCGTTTAGAATCTTCCGAATGAGCTTAGAATTTCTTGGTACACATATTCTATCACGAAACATCAAACAATCATCAGGCCCTATTCGAAACTCTAAATCAGAAGTCGACTCACACTGAGCTCATTTTGCTTGCAATTCATTATCAAATTTTTTAGCCTCACAAATCTGCTATAGAAATAACGGTCTCGCTTTCAACTCGGCTACTATCGAACTGTCATCAGACAAAACTAATTGTGTGCTCAAAACACGTAAAGAAAATAAGGACTTTCGGCTCAAAGCATCAGTAACTACGTTCGCTTTCCCTGGATGATAATCAATCACTAATTCATAGTCTTTTAGCAATTCTAGCCATCTCCGCTGTCGCAAATTCAAATCTTTCTGAGTCATCAAATATTTCAAGATTTTGTGATCGGTATAAATATGGCATTTCTCACCAAACAAGTAATGACGTCAAAATTTCAATGCGAACACTATCGCATCTAACTCTAGATCGTGCGTCAGATAATTCTTTTCGTACGGCTTCAACTGTCTCGAGGCATAAGCTACAACTTTGCCTTCCTGCATCAAAACACAACCCAGACCATTTAACGATGCATCACTAAAAACTACGAATTCTTTACCCGACTCAGGCTGAACTAACACTGGTGCCTCTGTCACTAATGCTTTCAACAGCTCGAAGCTCTGCTGACACTTTTCTGACCACTCAAATTTAACATCTTTTTGAAGTAATCGTGTCATCGAAGTCGCAATCATCGAGAAGCATTTCACAAATTGTCTATAATAGCCGGCTAGTCCCAGAAAACTACGGACTTCGGATACATTTCTCAGAGGCTTCCAATCTATAATAGTAGAAATTTTGCTCGGGTCAACTCGGATACCTGCGGCTGAAACTATATGTCCTAGAAAACCAACCTCTCGTAGCCAAAACTCACATTTGCTGAACTTTTCAAATAACTGTTTATCTCTCAAAATTTGTAACACGATTCTCAAATGCTCGGCATGCTCAGATTCATCATGAGAGTAAATCAAAATGTCATCAATAAACACAACTACGAATCGGTCTAAGTACGGCCTGAAAATCTGGTTCATCAAGTCCATAAAAACAGTAGGTGCATTTGTTAGTCCGAAAGGCATAACAAGAAATTCGTAGTGTCCGTACCTTGTTCTAAATGCAGTCTTTGGCACATCTGAGTATTTAACTCGCAACTGGTAATAACCCGATCTCAAATCAATTTTTGAAAACATTGTTGCCCCTTTTAACTGATCAAACAAATCATCTATTCGTGGCAAAGGGTATTTATTCTTGATCGTCACTTTATTGAGCTGTCGATAGTCTATACACATTCTCATCGTGCCATCTTTCTTTTTCACAAATAACACCGGTGCATCCCAGAGAGAGAAACTCGGTCTAGCAAAACCTTTATCTGTCAACTCTTGCAACTGAGCTTTCAATTCTTTTAACTCTGTCGGAGCCATTCTGTACGGAGCTATCGATATGGGCATTGTTCCCGGTACTAATTCAATACTAAATTCAACCTCTCTGATAGGTGGTAAACTCGGTAACTCTTCAGGAAATACAACTGGATACTCGCACACAACTGGTACTAATTCAATCTTTGTTTCTGTCACTTTTGTATCAAGTACATGAGCAAGATAAGCTTCACACCCCTTTCTCACAAATCTCTGAGCTAACATAGACGAGATCACAACTGGAAAACTATTCAGATCATCAGATTCAATTCTAATATTCTCATTATTCTAACATTTCAGTTCCATTGTCTTTCGTCTACAATTCTCTATAGCATCATGCATCGTCAACCAGTCCATACCCAGAATAACATCAAACTCATCAAATGGCAAAAACATCAAATCAGCCATAAAATAGTAACCCCGAGTCATTAACGGAAAATTCTTGCAAACTTTGTCAACCAGGACATATTTGCCTAAGGGGTTCGACACTTTTATAACAAATTCAGTAAAATCAACAAGTAAATTCTTACTAGACACTAAGTACACACATATATATGAATGAGTTGATCCGGGATCTATCAATGCAACTACATTAGTGTCATAAAGAGAGAATATACCGGTAATAACATCTAGAGATGACGCTTCTTCGCGAGCGCGAATAGCATAAGTTCTGGCAGGTGTTTTAGCCTCGAATCTCACAGTAGTATCTTGTGTCGCACCTCTACCACCACTCACATTTCCAACATTACGAAATGGTCTTCCTCTCGCAGTCGTGTAACACCCCTTACTCGTGCCCGAAGCCGGGACCGGGTTTGAGGCATTACCTAACTAATCTCACTTGACATCTCAAAATGGGCTATAAAATTTCGTTTAAACCCATCACTTGCGCATACTCAGCCTAAGAGGCCCTAAACATACCTCCGAGAGGTATCAGAACTATTTCGGGAACTTTTACGAGCTCGAGAAACTTTTCAACAAAATAAGGGCCACACGCCCGTGTTGGTCTAGGGACACGCCCGTGTGCCCCTAAGACATGCCCGTGTCATCCACCCGTGGTCGATCCTGACTAATTTCACACGGCCTAGACACGCCCGTGTCTTCCACCCGTGGTCGATCCTAACTAACTTCACACGGCCTAGACACGCCCGTGTCTTCCACCCATGGTCGATTCTGACTAACTTCACACGGCCTAGACACGCCCGTGTCTTCCACTCGTGGTCGATTTAAATTCCACAATTAATGTGCAGACTTCACACGGCCTGGGCAAACGCCCGTGTCCCTAGCCCGTGGAGCATACTGACTTGTAAACCTAGCATGCAAGGGGACACACGGTCGATCCACACGCCCATAGGGCTGACCGTGTGTCCCACACGGCATAGACACACGCCCGTGTGTCTACTCGTGTGGACAATTCAAGGCTATTTTCCAAGCCATTTAGCCACCCTCACTTGTATACATTCATACACCATCACATAAACTTCACATATCATCCATTATAACTCTTGAATTATCACATTTAATCTATAAAAATGAGGTCTTCATCCCATACAGGAGGGAGAACTATTTCTGGTATAATTACAATCGACTTAAGCCATCATCTATGGCTATACACAACTGAACCATAAACTCTCTTAGGCCAACACATTTGGCTATGTCAACTTTAAATACTATCCCTATACATGCCATAACTCATAAGGACTTGAAACCTTATACCAAGTGTTCGCTCGATAGTGTGAAAACATCTCCGGCGGTCTCCAACCCGAGCTAGTTAAGTTAACCTATAAGAGATAGGAAAGGAAGAGGAATAAGCTATAATGCTTAGTAAGTTCATATGCATATAATAATCAACTATTGACATTCACTGATTATACTCAACCATAAGGTGTTATAATGAGTTTTACTCTTAAACTCATGGTTACCTACTTAATCATTCTTAAGGCTTACTCATTCCGTCTCATACCTCATTCTAACCATACCACAAGCCAATTGCTCATGATAAAATCCATCCATGACACTAATTAATCATACACAAGGTATTGGGCTTCTTGTCATCTTACTCATACTTGCCCTTGCAGAACACATACCGTGTCACATATCGTAAGTGTTCTGTCGTGAATGACTCACGAGTACCTGTATTCACTCCTTCACATGGCTTTAGTACTAATCTCATTTCTACTTATCCCATTTGTCACTAGGGATACTCAAAGATGCATAATATCATCATTAATATAATTACGAGGCCAATGCCACATCCCAGAGGTGGTCTCACATGGATTCACTTCTAAGCGTCGATGTCATATTCCGGATATGGTCTTATACGAAGTTTCACATCAAGTATCGTTGCCACATCCCGGATATGGTCTTATACGATTCTCATATTAAATACCGAAGCCATATCTAATATGGTCTTATACGGAAATCTCAATTCGGTGCCGGTGCCATGCCCCAGGCATGGTCTTATACGGGACCTTATCCACATACATTTTCCTATTTCTGATGTTTATCCGGGAACATCCTCACACATTATCATTCTTACTTAGATTTCTACAATAATCAACTGCTTTCATGCAATATCTTTATAATTACAGCATATGCAATTAGGATGCATCATTTATGCATAACTCACCACGGTTTCATCATATATCGAACTCACCTCAAATGAGTTCAGTCACATACCTGTACCTCTCATGGTATAATCACATACCTCCTCATTTCAACATGACTGTTGAATCATTCAATACTAAAGAACATTTTTGACTTTCATATATATAGAATCTTATCAACATCACATGTAACGCCCCGAATTTGGGCCTAGTAGAATTGGGCCTATTGGGCCTTGGGCATGAGAGCGTTTAAAATTTTAGAGAACAAGAGAACGGTACTAATGCAAGTTGGACCTATTAGGTGAGTGACTTTGGAAGGTTAGGGGGCTTCCATGAAGTCCCGAGTTCAAACCTGGGCTTTAGGAAAAATTTTGGTTTTAGGTGAATAAAGCCCTGGGGTAAGTAAGTAGGCTTTAAGAATAAATTGTGGGAAAAAAAAGACACAAAAGGAGTTGTGGTCTAGTGGCAAATGGCGCCACATGGGAGACAAGGAAGTGACGCCATAGAGGAAGCAAGGGGTCCAAGGTTCAAGTCTTGGCGCTTGCAATTCATTTTGTTTTTCTTTTAAATGAACTTAGACTTTGGCCCATAGGCTTATATTTAGTTGCGCATGTTCTAAGTCACAAAAGGAGCTTGTGTTGTGGTGGCATGTAGCGTCTGGAGCATAGGAGAGGGCAAGGGTTCGAATCTCATGTCAAGCAAGGGAGTGTTTATTTTGTGGATTGGATGGCCAGAATTTGTGTTGGATTTAAACTCTGCTGAAGGGGGGATCCCACATCGGGAAGCTAGCATGAGAGTAGGCGAGAAGCTGGCTTTAAATAGAGGAAACCATGAGGAAAGTAGGTATACCTTTCTTGGCTTATCCCTTTCGCTTTGTGGCGTGCTCGTTTGGTTTAGGCGTTGGATCATTCGTTGATCTGTATGCCGTTGGGTCGCGGTGGTGGTGACTGAAGTTGATCGACACACCCCTTGGGGGTCAAGGGTGCGATCATTGTTGGCTTCTGCGTAGAACAGTGTTCGGAGTGCAGATTAACTTCAGATTCCTATCAGGTGTGTGTGTATTTCGCACTACTCTAGCTGTAGAGCGACAAATGCTGAAATGCCTGTCACAGGGTGATGGTAGCCACACGAGCGTGCGAGCGCACATGTAGGAGCTTCGACGCGATAGTTGAGGCCATCATGAGTGTTCTTGTGGGTTTAGGCTATTTGGGCCCAATCGGATAAGTTGTATGATTATGTAGTAAATATTGGACTGGACTATGTGAATCTCATATCTGTGGCTAGACTTGGGCTAAATGGGCCACACGAGCGTGTGGGCCCATTTAGGCCGACAATGGGCCTAGGCCCATTCGCATCCTTATATCTGTTTAGGATACTCTTGATGGGTAAATTACCGAAATACCCTCGATGGGTAAAGTTACCGAAATACCCTCGAAGGGTGAAATTACCATTTTACCCCTAAATGAAAAAATGACCGTTATACCCTTAGTGGTAGTTTAAATGATGTTTATGTGATATTTATATAACTGTATATGATTGTGATGCACTGTATATATGGGTTAATTACAACATGACATATTGCATTGGGTTGGGTTTTCTGATTTGGAGGAAGTACCGTTATAGTGGCATTGCCATGTATTCTGATTCTAGTGGCTCAGCCACGTATACCGTTGTTAGCAGCTAGGCTGCACCATTGGAGAGTTTAGCTGGGTGGATCGACATGGTCCCCACATGGAGAGTTTGGTTGGTACGGGTGGAGAGTTTGGTGGTTAAGGGTTGGGGTACATGCATGTTTTGCATTGATATGATTTAGGGCTTAGGCCCAGATTGTTACCGAATAGGGCTTAGGCCCAGATTGTTACCGTATAGGGGATTACACACTAAGTTTTCGTAAACTCACCCCATTTTTAACTGTGCAGGTAATCCCCAGCCTTAGTGGATTTGGAGCTGCGAGGGACTCGGAGGTGGCCACACGTCCAATATTTTTCTGGGTTAAATTTAGCGACTTTATTTTAGTTTAATTTATTTTAAGTATTGGGTTAATGATTTTTGTAATAAGGCCATTGGGTTTTTCTTTTTAGCTTTTATTTGGTATTCCTTTTAATTGCAAACGCTTGTCTACTCAACGGGGGTTTTAAAATAATAACTCATTTTCAAAATAACATGTTTTTCAGAATTGTTTAAAACATACTTCCGCAACAAACAAGGTTTTAAAAATAATAACATTTTTACAAGGGAACGACTTTGAGCAAATCTTGTTTTGTTAATAAGCAATGAAAATTAATATTTTTATACGGTAGAAGGTTTTAAATTGAAGAAGGGTTTTCAATGAATGCATAGTTTTCGAACATCACTTTGATGTGACACGCTAGATCCGACCATATCGTCTAGGCCAGGTTTGGGGTGTTACATCACACCCTCAATAGGGTCTCACATGAAACACCATATCGATGCCATGTCCCGAACATGGTCTTATACGAATTCTCACCGAGGCCATATTCTAGATATGGTCTTACACGGAACCTTAATTACCATCGTATCATGCTATTTGCATTTCCTCTATTCATGGATTAAATCAAGACTTTCATTTCTTGACATCCCATCAAAACGTATTTAACGTATACATGGAGGCAATAAACAATTTATACAACATCGAAATATTAAGATACTTCACTTCGAGTTGCATAAAATTTAGCACATGAACTTACCTCGATATCGAAAGGGTAGAAAGAGACCTATTTGTCCATGTCTCTTTTCTCCCGTTCTAGGTCCAAATCTCGTTTTCTTTGATCTAGAACAATAGAATTTACTCATTTAATCACTTATTAATCACAATACATCATAATCTACACTTAGGCAAAAATGACTATTTTGCCCTTATACTTTGGCAAAATTATGATTTTGCCCCTAGACTCGTAAATCAGTTTTCATCACATTTTCTTATTAAACAAGCCTAGCTGAATGTTTAAACCTCTTATAACTATTCACAATTCCAACTATTTCATGCATTAATAAACAAATTACAACATTTGCATCTTAGTCTTAATTAGGTGTTTTCATAACAACCCCTTTTACAAAAGTTGTTTCTCATCTTCCCAACATTCATTTTCTTCCATAAAAACTCAACAACCAACATAAACCCTCTCATGGAAAGTCCCTAGACTTTCAACCATATAGCAAATTAGTCCCCTCATTAGCTAGCTTAAGCTTTGGGGACTCCAAAAGTACAAAAATTATCAACTAAAACCATCAAAATCACTTACTTGTAGAGAAAATGAGTTGCTGAAATTTTCAAGCTTTCAAAGCCCTCCCTTTGTTGGTATTTTCGGTTGGAGAAGAAAACTAAATGAAAAGATGATAACTTTTTCTTATATCATCTTACTTTATTCATTTTGTCAACTAATATCACCAACTATTGACCAAAATAAATGCTCTTGTCCCCTATGCATACTATGGCCGGCCA
Source organism: Gossypium sturtianum (assembly GCA_025698515.1). NCBI lineage: Eukaryota > Viridiplantae > Streptophyta > Magnoliopsida > Malvales > Malvaceae > Gossypium > Gossypium sturtianum. The sequence goes on along the minus strand of CM046949.1, from coordinate 86,722,508 downwards.
ACTCACTTAAAACAAGGCCAAATTTCACATTTGGGACCTTCAATTAATATTCTATAGCTATTTGGCACCTCTAGCAAATAAAATAGAACTTTCGCACTTTATGCGATTTAGTCCTTTTTAGCGATTAAGCCTGAAATCGCTAAAATTAAAGTACCAAAATTTCCATGCACACTTATTGACATGTTATAACACATAAAATAACATGAAAATAATTTTCTCTAACCTCAGATTAGTGATCCCGAGATCACTGTTCTGACTAGCCCCTAAATCGAGCTGTTACAAGTCGTGTTGCTTTGTCTTGCACTCTGAGATTTATCTTTCTCATCTAACTCAGGACAATCTCGAATGAAGTGTTCGTGCGAATTACATCTAAAATAGGCTTTATCATTCAATCTACACTCTCCAAAATGTCATTTTCCACATCGTCCACATTCAGGTTTGTTCGGTCTAACATTACCCACACTTGCCACTGACATAGCTGGAGTTTTTGAACCCGTAAATTGCTTCCCACGATCTCTATTAGAGTACTCCACTGGTGCATTTGATCGACTATACGAATCTCGGGATTTCTGTGATGAAGAGTGATAGGGTTTATTCATCAATCTCTTTCTTGAATCTCTAGCTTCCGAATCAGCCTTTCTCTTTTCTTTGCCCAGTTCTTTAGCTTTGCAAGCACGTTCGACTAGCACAACGAATTCTTTTAAATCCAATATCCCGACCAGAAGTTTAATGTCTTCGTTCAGCCCATCAACAAATCGCTTGCACATTATCTCTTCGGTAGAAACATATTTTTGAGCTTACTTGCTCAACCGTATAAATTCTCTTTCATATTCAGTTACGGTCTTACGGCCCTGTTTCAATTCTTGAAATTCTTTATGCTTTTGGTCAAGGAACCGTTGACTGATGTATTTCTTTCGGAACTCGGTCTGAAAGAATTCCCAAGTCACTCGCTCTCTTGGCACTACCGACACTAAAGTATTCCACCATTGATACGCAGAGTCTCTCAGAAGAGAAATAGCACACTTTAAGCATTCAACTGGCGTACACGAAAGTTCATCAAACACTCGGATAGTATTTTCAAGCCAGAACTCAGCTCTCTCAGGGTCATCATCAACATTAGCCCTGAACTCTTCAGCCCCGTGTTTACAGATCTTATCAACTGGAGGATTATTCCATCTTAAAAGCTCGACTCCTTGAGGAACTACAGGTACAGTTTGGGGAATACGAGGGGGTGGAGGTTGTTGAGTAGCCGGATTTGTCTGAACATATTGAGTGAACCGCTCATTCATCATTTGGAAAAAAGGCTTCTTTAGCCTCACCTCCGTGACTACTCGACACGTGTCTAGATTCGGAAGGCGCTGTCCCTTGAGCGGGAGCTGGCGCATTACTCTCAACATCATCCGCTACAGCTCGTTTGGGATCCATTACTATACGAAAACATCGTTTATAATGTCAGGATTAATCACACTAAAATAGGTTATATATGGTATGTATAGCTAGACTCTCACACATGCTACGTTAGTCCTAGAATCGACTAAACCGTAGCTCTGATACCAATAAATGTAACACTCCTCACCCGTATTCAACGCCAGAATAGGGTTACGAAGCATTACCGGATTTACAACACTTATAATCATACATTTCATATACAAATTGTCATATCAAATACAATTCAATCACAACCAATGATAGTGTCCCTTAAACGAGCCTGCATTGCTTTAAACATGCATTAGAAATGGTTCTGGACTAAACCGATAACTCGGGAAATTTTTGGAAACTTAGTAAAATTTCAACCATACAAGGGTCACACGCCCGTGTGAATAGGCCGTGTGCCTCACACGGCTCAAGACACGCCCGTGTCTCAAGCCGTGTAGAAACAGGGCATACATACTGACTTGGGTCACACGGCCAACCACACGCCCGTGTGTCTAGCCCGTGTGCTCTTCGAAGTGGCCACACACACCCGTGTGCCAGGCCGTGTGCTAGGCCGTGCCAAACCTGTAGGGTATACTGACTTATGCAACACGGCCAAGTCGCACGCCCGTGTGCTAGGCCGTGTGCCAATTAGGGGGTATACTGACTTGTACCACACAGCCAGTCACACTCTCGTGTGTGAGACCGTGTGGAGCATACTGACTTCAATTCAATTTCAACACCAAGGGACACACGGCAGTGTAACATGATCGTGTGTCACACACGGCTGAGACACACACCCATGTCTCTGCCCGTGTGGACAAAAATAAGCCATTTGCAAGGCCAATTTGCCACCTCAACTTCAATGTACCTACACAAGGCAAAAATGATACCATTTCATCATACAATTAGGCAACCAAAATCATCAATCAAATGCACAATTCATACTATATCTATTTCCACCATTTCAACACTCAATTTAAAGCCATTTACCTATTCAAATAGCTATCAACTCATCTTGCTTTACTAGACATAATTCACATATATGATTCATTCAATAAAACCATTCCAGATATGCATTATCAATTCAACCTCATTCATTCATTATAGGTCAATTACCTAATTCAAAACAAAGCTATTAACACATCTTTATACATTAACTGTAACAACCCAAACCCGGCCCAAACTCTACGACCGAATTTGATTTGTTACCGAGTAAAACCTTGTGAACACCCTTTCAAAAAAACATTTAACTTCCATTGAAAACTCCTTTTTTTCGGTTGTCTTGTTAAGCTACCCTTAGATCTAATTTGGAATTTTAATTAAGTCCAATTGTTATACCAGTTTCAAGTGTGCCCGATGGCACGAATAAACCTTTTCGTGTTAATAAAAAAAACATGTGATTTAATGCAATTTTAAAAGTATAGTCTTGAGTAAATATCCAACATAAAAAAAAAAAAATAATGCAACTATAGTTTATGGAGGCCTTATTACAACCCAAAATAAAATTAAACAAATTTAAAGTTCTGTAAATTAAAATCCTTTGCATGGCCACCTCGAGTCCCACCGGCTCCTCAACCGCCATCTACGAGTCACACGAAAAATGTTAAAGGAGAAGGTGAGTCACCAAGACTCGATATGTAACCCTTCCCCGGTTAATACAACATTTCATACACAACATATACATGATTAATTAAGCAAAGTATCATGTACCCAACCTAGCCAACCAAACACCTTTGTCTACCCCACGTGGTACCAAACCCTTTGGTGACCGTAGTCACGATGTGTTACCAAAACAACGGTGGTGCCAAACCACTTTGGTGACATATAGTCACGATGTGCTACCAAAGCACCGGTGTCCGTAGACACAAATCGGGTGATGGGGCCAACCCATCGTGTGATACCAAATCACCGCGCGACGATCCCATATCTCAAGTGGGGCCAACCCACGGTGGTGTTAACCACGAGGGACAAGTCGCTATGAGGTACCAAACCTCGGAGGTACCAAACCTCCGGTGACGTATAGTCACAATGTGCTACCAAAGCACGGTGGTGCTCGTCAAGACGATTTTCTCGCCCCTCCACTCAATCAACCCACATAGTCAATAAGTCACATATAGATTTATCATATGTATTATCACACATGCTTCCCAAAAGCATAAAATAGCAATCATATGCATGGTACTTACACAGTTACCCCATATACCGTTATGGTATTCAAGCCATTGCTACATACATCAAGTTAGCAATCACATTACTTAGCATAATTTAATAAGTTAAATGGTGTGTATGTACACACACTGTTACCACGTTAGCCTTAGATCCGAAGTTAAACAATCGGCCACACTCTAAGTCCTTGCCCCTATATTCGCCAACTATCAAGGTTAGTATTATGGCCTATTCGGCCTAATTAACTTATTGGGAGGGTTCCTTGTGAACCCGAGATCTTACCTTAAAACCCTTTACTACTATTCACCGTACTTGATACTCGAATGCTGTACCCAAAACAATCGGTCACAAGCAATGTTAGTAGCCTTGGCTTTAATCACTTAAAGAATAAACCATTACCATAGATTCCTTACCCTTACTTACCAAAGCCGAATGCTAGAGGTTGGAACTCGGGTTAACCGCTTCACCAACCTGGAGTACCTAAGAGACCGTTTACAAAACGTTTTAGAAGCCTTACTTACCATTGCCGAAATCGGCACTTATCCTCCCTTAATAGGAATCGGCAAGAATAGGAAGGAGAATCTATGGGTTTTGGCACACTTACCTTTACAACCGATTTGAATAACAGAGAAATCCCGAAGTATCTATGCCCTGCATCTTTGTTCGGCCAAAGTGTGTTAAAAAGAGGAAAGGAGATCGACACCTTCAAGGGAGTGTATTCGGCTAAGGTCTTTTAAGAGAAGGGAAAGAAATAAAAGAGGAACAAGGAGAGGTTGAGGGTTTCGGCAACTAGCAAAAGTGAGAAAAAAGAAAACCTATTGATGGATGGGTGCTTATAAAGAAATTCGGCACCCCCTTCCCCTAATGCTTGCCGTCCAACCTTGGCAACAAGGAGTCCAACTCCTAGCCAACTCCTCTTCACCAAGGAGTCCCACATTCGGCCATCACCTAGTAGCCTTGCCGTCCACACCTCCTTGTTCAAGGAGTTCAAAATTCGGCTCAATACCTAAAACTTCTCTTGGCCACACATTTGCATTAATTCAAAATTAATTTGAATTAATCTCCATTAATCAATTAATAATCAAATAATCCACTTAACTTAATAATATCCCTTTTTAACAAATCCTTAATTATCTCTTATTATCCCCTTATTATCATTTAAAAAAATTTAAAGAGAGCAAAACTCTCCCTATGTGCCGTCCAACAATAATGCCAAAAATAAGAGGGGTGCGACTCGAACCAAGGCTCCCCTTGCTCCACTGATGGCGTCACATGTAGCTCCCATGTAGCACTCCTTTTGCCACTTTACCAAGCTGATTTTTGTGTTAATAATACCCACATTTATTCTTATAACACCACTTACCAAGGCTCCCTTCTTTTAAAAGTTAAAAACTGAATTTCTCCATCAAACCGAGCACACTTAAAGCCTTAAATTAAGCTTATTTATTCCATAAATAATACCACGATAGTTCTTACATAAGAAAAATAATTTATTTCCAAATAGCCCCGTTTTGGGATGTTCTGATTCTACCCCCTTAAAATAAATTTCGTCCTCGAAATTTCTTGATCAAAAAAGATGGGGGTATTGCTTTGCATCACCTCCTCGGGCTCCCACGTAGCATCTTCCACTCCGTGGTTCCGCCATAACACTTTTACTAAAGGCACTGCCTTCCTACGTAGAACTTTCACATCTCGGTCTACAATCTGAACCGGTTCTTCCTCAAAAGATAAATCCGTGTTCACCTCAATCTCTGCGCGCATCGGCACAACGTGCGAAGGATCCGACCGATACCGTCTCAAAGATTGATACATGGAATACGTCATGAATCGACTCGATTCACGCCGGCAACTCTAGCCGATAAGCTACCGGTCCTATTCGCTTCATTAACAAAGATATGGCCCAATGAACCTTGGGCTTAACTTCCTTTCCGTCCAAACCTCAACACCTTTTTCCAAGGCGACACTTTCGGAAAGACTTTGTCTCCCACAAAGATACTCCACTTCCTTGCGTTTGAGATCGGCATAAGATTTACGCCTATCCGATGCTTCCTTGAGACGAGACCGAATCACCTTGACTTTGTCTTCCGTCTCGGTTACCAACTCGACCCAGAACTTGTCTTTCTCCCAACTCCGTCCAACATGTAGGAGTCACGACACTTTCGTCCATATAGGGCCTCGTATGGAGCCATTTGAATACTCGCTTGATAACTATTGTTATAAGCGAATTCCGCTAGTGGTAGGTACTCCTCCCAACTACCACTAAAATCCAAGACACAGCCTCTTAGCATGTCTTCTAAAATCTGAATCACTCTTTCCGATCAAAGTCGATTTGTGGGTGGAAAGCCGTCTTTGAAATCTAACCGTGTACCCAAAGCTTGATGCAACGCTTTCCAAAACCTTGACGTGAATCTGGGGTCCCTATCCGAGATAATCGACACTGGCACACCATGCAACCTCACTATTTCACCCACATATAGCTTCGCTAACTTCTGGAGTGAGTAATCCATTCTCACCGGCATGAAGTGAGTCGACTTAGTTAGGCGATCCACAATTACCTGCATCGCATCCTTCTTGGTGGGCGTAAAGGGTAGCCCACTAACAAAATCCATGGTGATCCTCTCCCATTTCCACCGAGGAATCTTTATCGGTTGAAGTAGTCCCGATGGTGTGATGTTCAGCCTTAACCTGGCGACACGCGGACACTTCCCTACGAACTCCGTTATCTCACGCTTCAACCTGTGCCACGTAATCAAGTTATTTCGCAAATCTCCATACATCTTGCTTCCTCCAGGATGCATAGCGTATGGGCTGCTATGTGCATCTTGGAGAATTTTCTGCCTTAAATCTGTATCCTTTGGCATACATACTCGTCCTTGAAAACAAAGCACTCCGTCACTAGACAGACTGTACCCTTCCAAACCACCGTCTTGAACTTGTACCCTCTTAGCGCTCAAGCCTTCATCCACTAACTGCTTTTCTTTAATCTCCTCAATCCAAGTCGGCTTTACTTGAAGTTCTGCCAAAAGACTCCCATCGTCATACAGACTTAACCGAGCGAACATTGCTCTTAAGTCCGTCACCACCTTCCGGCTCAATGCGTCAGCTACCACATTAGCCTTACCCGGATGGTACTCGATTGAACAATCATAGTCCTTTAGTAGTTCAATCCATCGACGCTGTCTCAGATTCAGATCCTTTTGAGTCAGGAGATACCTCAAGCTTTTGTGATCCGTGTAGACCATCGACTTCTCTCCATACAGGTAATGTCTCCATATCTTGAGCGAAAGACGACCATTGCGCTAACTCTAAATCGTGAGTTGGGTAGTTAACCTCATGCGATCTTAATTGACGGGATGCATAGGCTACTACCTTCCCATCTCGCATCAACACACATCCTAGGCGGTGTGAGATGCATCACAATAGATGTGAATAACTTTCTGCTTCAGTGTACCAAAACCGGAGCTTGGTCAAAATCTTCCTTAGCTTATCAAAGCTTTCTTGCTTTTGCTTTTCCGTCCATACAAATGGGACACCCTTCCTTAGCAACTTAGTCAACGGGCGGCTGCTATTAGAGAGAATCCTTCCACGAATCTCCGATAGTATCCGCTAAACCCGAGAAAACTTAGTATTTCACCCACCGTCCTAGGTGGTTTCCACTCCAATATCTTGCCTCAATCTTGCAAGGGTCTACTCTAATTCCTTGGTGATACTACATGACCTAAGAAAGCCACTTCCCTAAGCCAAAATTCACACTTACCGAATTTGGCATATAAATCGCTTCTCCTCAATACTTGCGTAACTATTCGTAAATGCTTGTCATGCTCCTCTTACGTCTTTGAGTAAACCAATATGTCGTCTATGAACACCACGACGAACTGGTCCAAATCGCTTTGGAATACTCTGTTCATCAAGTCCATGAATGCCGCGTGGCGCATTAGTCAACCCGAATGGCATCACCAAGAACTCGAAATGCCCATACCGAGTTCGGAATGCCGTTTGTGAACATCGACCTCCTTTACCTTAAGTTGATGATATCGACCTAAGGTCTATCTTTGAAAACACCGAGGCACCCTTGGTTGATCGAACAAGTCGTCAATCCGAGGCAGCGGATATTTGTTCTTGATCGTCAACTTATTTAAGCGGCGGTAGTCGATGCACATCCGCATAGAACCGTCCTTCTTCTTGACAAACAACACACAGCGCTCCCCACGGAGATATACTTGGTCGTATAAACCCTCTATCCAAGAGCTCACGAATTTGAGCCTTTAGCTCCACCAATTCCTTTGGTGCCATTCGGTATGGTGCTATGGATACAGTGCCGTTCGGTAGCAAGTCTATACCGAATTCGACTTCTCGATCCGGAGGCAAACCGGAAGTTCTTACGGGAACACATCAAACAAATTCCCCAACCGTTCGGACCTTTTCAATAACTAACCCCTTAGCTTCCAAGGCGCGATTTGAACCAAATACGCCTCACAACCCTTCTTGACCATCTTTTCACCTTCAAAGGCAGCATACACTACGTTGGATAGATAATTCCTCCTATCTCCTATCATAACCACTTCATCACCTTCCGCCGTCTTAAGAACCATGCGCAGCGCATGATCCAACCTTGCTTGGTACTTAACCAACCAATCCATACCAAGGATCAAATCGAACTCCCCAAGCGGTAGTTCCATTAGATCACTACAAATACTACCCCTTGAAGTTCTAGGGTACGCCTCTATAAAGTCTATCTACCGCGCTTTTAATCGATTAAGAAAAATTTTATGCGTTAGCATTTGTTTCACTTTATTACTCGCGAAGAAATTTTATGGATAAGGTTTAATCAGAGATTCTTTCGAGCAAACAATGTTTCAGTTTCCTATCCTAGTTCACACAAAGAAGTCCATGCATCCATTCCTTAATACTTTCCATACCTATTCACTCATCGGACATTTCCGCCCATTTCTAACCTGAGGGTATTTTCGTCTTTTTCCTACAAGGGTATTTTCGTAATTTTCCAGAACCAAGATATTTGCTGATGATTTCCAAAGCTAAGTTGTTGAATATTTAATAAAATAGTTGAAACTTTTGGGCAAAAACCGTCGAATCAATATCTTATGGGTCAGGGGCATTTTGGTAATTTTACTCCTAAGGGTATTTTTTTTATAATTTTCCCAAGTTAAGTTTTCCGAGAAAAACATGGTATACCTAGTGTTCTAGGGTTTAAGAGGGTTATTGGACAAGTTTTGAAAACATTAGGGCTTGTTGTTTCCTTCTTTTCGAAAACATGGCTGATTCCCTTTTTCGGGTTTTAATCATTGTGTTTAGCCTATGACCGAGCCTTCCTGGTCAGGGTGAACCAAAGCTACGCACTGTGCGAATTCAAGTGAAGAGGAGGTGGGTCACGCGGACCGCTTAAATACCAAGCTCTCACCGAACCTTTCTAGACATGCGCGCGTGAGGTTACCACACCACCGAGCCTTACGAGTTAGGGTGAACCGAAGCTACGCACTGCAGGTAGGATACTGCGAAGAGGAGGTGAGTCACGAGGGACCGCTTAAATACCAAGCTCTTTAGGATCCAATCCTAGACATGCGTCATGTGGGTTACCACACCTAGCTCGTTGACTAAGTCATAGGTTGGTTTAGTTCTTTAATGTCTTATGTTTGGTACATGTGTTTGAGTAATCTAATCCTAGGGTTCAAATCCTATAAGACTATTCTACGTTCCATGCTTCCTACCCTTCTACAGAATATAATTCACAGAAAGGTTTAGATGTACTTACCTGGGCGGATCGGTGCCGGAGACTCGGGCCATGCTGCTTAAAAACCCAGAAATCATACCATAAGGCCTACCAAAAACATTTTTGGGCCTTGGGCCCCCACAGCCGAGCTTTGAACTTGGCTCTGATACCAATTCTGTAACAACCCAAACCCGGCCCAAACTCTACGACCGAATTTGATTTGTTACCGAGTAAAACCTTGTGAACACCCTTTCAAAAAAACATTTAACTTCCATTGAAAACTCCTTTTTTTCGGTTGTCTTGTTAAGCTACCCTTAGATCTAATTTGGAATTTTAATTAAGTCCAATTGTTATACCAGTTTCAAGTGTGCCCGATGGCACGAATAAACCTTTTCGTGTTAATAAAAAAAAACATGTGATTTAATGCAATTTTAAAAGTATAGTCTTGAGTAAATATCCAACATAAAAAAAAAAAATAATGCAACTATAGTTTATGGAGGCCTTATTACAACCCAAAATAAAATTAAACAAATTTAAAGTTCTGTAAATTAAAATCCTTTGCATGGCCACCTCGAGTCCCACCGGCTCCTCAACCGCCATCTACGAGTCACCTGAAAAATGTTAAAGGAGAAGGTGAGTCACCAAGACTCGATATGTAACCCTTCCCCGGTTAATACAACATTTCATACACAACATATAATGATTAATTAAGCAAAGTATCATGTACCCAACCTAGCCAACCAAACACCTTTGTCTACCCCACGTGGTACCAAACCACTGGTGACCATAGTCACGATGTGTTACAAAACACCGGTGGTGCCAAACCTTTGGTGACATATAGTCACGATGTGCTACCAAAGCACGGTGTCCGTGAGACACAAATCGGGTGATGGGGCCAACCCATCGTGTGATACCAAATCACCGCGACGATCCCATATCTCAAGTGGGGCCAACCACGGTGGTGTTAACCACGAGGACAAGTCGCTATGAGGTACCAAACCTCTGGAGGTACCAAACCTCGGTGACGTATAGTCACAATGTGCTACCAAAGCACTTGGTGCTCGTCAAAGACGATTTTTTATCGCCCCTCCACTCAATCAACCCACATAGTCAACGGTCACATATAGATTTATCATATGTATTATCACAAACATGCTTCCCAAAAGCATAAAATAGCAATCATATGCACAGGTACTTACCTGGTTACCCCATATACCGTTATGGTATTCAAGCCATTGCTACATACATCAAGTTAGCAATCACATTACTTAGCATAATTTAATAAGTTAAATGGTGTGTATGTACACACCTGTTACCACGTTAGCCTTAGATCCCGAAGTTAAACAATCGGCCACACTCTAAGTCCTTGCCCCTATATTCGGCCAACTATCAAGGTTAGTATTATGGCCTATTCGGCCTAATTAACTTATTGGGGAGGGGTTCCTTGTGAACCCGAGATCTTACCTTAAAACCCTTTACTACTATTCACCGTACTTGATACTCGAATCTGCTGTACCCAAAACAATCGGTCACAAGCAATGTTAGTAGCCTTCGGCTTTAATCACTTAAAGAATAAACCATTACCATAGATTCCTTACCCTTACTTACCAAAGCCGAATGCTAGAGGTTGGAACTCGGGTTAACCGCTTCACCAACTTTGGAGTACCTAAGAGACCGTTTACAAAAGCGTTTTAGAAGCCTTACTTACCATTGCCGAAATCGGCACTTATCCTCCTTAATAGGAATCGGCAAGAATAGGAAGGAGAATCTATGGGGTTTTGGCACACTTACCTTTACAACCGATTTGAATAATGAGAGAAATCCCGAAGTATCTATGCCACTGTACTGTTCGGCCAAAGTGTGTTAAAAAGAGGAAAGGAGATCGACACCTTCAAGGGAGTGTATTCGGCTAAGGTCTTTTAAGAGAAGGGAAAGAAATAAAAGAGGAACAAGGAGAGGTTGAGGGTTTCGGCAACTAGCAAAAGTGAGAAAAAAGAAAACCTATTGATGGATGGGTGCTTATAAAGAAATTCGGCACCCCCTCCCCCTAATGCTTGCCGTCCAACCTTGGCAACAAGGAGTCCAACTCCTAGCCAACTCCTCTTCACCAAGGAGTCCCACATTCGGCCATCACCTAGTAGCCTTGCCGTCACACCTCCTTGTTCAAGGAGTTCAAAATTCGACTCAATACCTAAAACTTCTCTTGGCCACACATTTGCATTAATTCAAAATTAATTTGAATTAATCTCCATTAATCAATTAATAATCAAATAATCCACTTAACTTAATAATATCCCTTTTTAACAAATCCTTAATTATCTCTTATTATCCCCTTATTATCATTTAAAAAAAAATTTAAAGAGAGCAAAACTCTCCTATGTGCCGTCCAACAATAATGCCAAAAATAAGAGGGGAATTCGCGACTCGAACCAAGGCTCCCCTTGCTCCATTGATGGCGTCACATGTAGCTCCCATGTAGCACTCCTTTTGCCACTTTACCAAGCTGATTTTTGTGTTAATAATACCCACATTTATTCTTATAACACCACTTACCAAGGCTCCTTCTTTTAAAAGTTAAAAACTGAATTTCTCCATCAAACCGAGCACACTTAAAGCCTTAAATTAAGCTTATTTATTCCATAAATAATACCACGATAGTTCTTACATAAGAAAAATAATTTATTTCCAAATAGCCCCGTTTTTGGGATGTTACATTAACAAAATTATCAACACAAGCCAACTTAAATGGCACAAAATACATGTTCATCAAACATACCAAAATGACCAAACCTATACATGCCATATACCATATATACACAACTCAAAAGTACCAAAATAGATGTCTGATAGTGCGATGAAGTTCCTGACGATCCTCAATTCCGAGCCAGCTTTGATATACTATAAAACATAGAAGAAAATAACAAAGTAAGCTATAAAGCTTAGTAAGTTCGTATTTATATATGAAATAATCAACATTATTCATTAACAATTCCAAATAGATACATAATTTGCAGTTAAAACCTCAATCAATGATATAACATAAAGTTTAACTACAAAGCAACTCATAAGTTCTCATATTCTTTTAATTCATCATTCGAACAGTTTTCTGTACATACATGTACTGATACATATCTATTCTCACCAATTCGCTTATCAAATCACTTCGAGTTTATAAATGCTTATAATATAAGTACATCGATTTTTCGATGCCATAGTCCAACTATGGTCTTACACCTACATTGCCAAAGCCCTGCCGTGGTCTTACATTCACATGCCATAACCCGATTATGGTCTTATTATCCGATTTGCCATAGCCCAGCTATGGTCTTATTCAGTAACTCGTCCACTTAAACCCTATATTTAAATCAAATTCATCACATTTAGCCATAGAATAAATAAAATCTCAATACCATCCATCAATTGAATAAATACACATTCAAGTTCAATTATACGAACTTACCTCGTATACGGAAATGACTTAATAGATCAACTATTCAATTACTTTGCTTTTTCCCCGCTCTAAGTCCGAATTCCTCTTTTCTTAATCTATAAGTAATCGAAATCAGCTTATTTAATCAACTATTCATTCAATTTAGTCTAAACCACACATTAGGGCTATTTTACACACTTACCCCTAAACTTTCACATTGTTACAATTTAGTCCTTATTTTACAAATACACAAAATTCACACAATTCAATAAAACCCATGCTTGGCTGAATTATAAATAGGTCTCTAGCAGTCCAAAACTTTCATTTATTTCACATTTCAACCACACAATTTGCACATTTCACAATTTAATCCCTATTATGCATTTTCATCAAAAATCACTTAACAAAACATGTAAAACTATCATCAAGCTTTCATATTTCAACATTAAACATCAAAGAACACATAGACTCAACAATGGCAACTCTCAAAATCTTTAACAATTTTGAAATCTAAGGTACGGGCTAGCTAGATTGAGCTGCAACGATTACAAAAACATAGAAATCATTAAAAACCGAGCTAAAATTGTACCTTAATCAAGCTAGGAGTGTGCTGAATCAAGAACCCTAAAATGGCTTCTTTTTCTTCAACAAATTCGGTGGAGAAGATGAAAGATGGACAAATTTTATGATTTTGTTTTTATTAATATTAACATATTTCATAATTTACTAAATTAACCTTGTGTATTAACCTTTATAACTATTTATAACATGTCCATAAATGTCCACTCACCAATACAATGGTCTAATTACAACATAAGGTCCTTAACATTAAGGTTCTATAGCTATTTGACACTTTAGCTAATAGAACAACACTTTTGCATTTTACGCGATTTAGTCCTTTTTTTCTCAAATTAACCAACTAATCGATAAAATTAGCTCACGAAATTTTCACACAAATCAAATAACATGCTGTAAATACCGAAAATAATTTTTTGACATCGAATTTTTGGTTCCGAAACCACTGTTCCGATTTGACCAAAAATGGGCTGTTACAGCCTCGGTAAAGTATCCCATTAGAGTGATTATATGGTATTTGACTGGAGTGCTGGGCTTTTGCTGGGCATTCATCAATCTAGTTATGGAAGATTGTCGAGACAAGGAAGCTTGGCCTCCGAGCGTATCTTCTAGCTTATGTAGAATCGCTTTAGCAGTCTTATAGCTCTTCAGTTGTTTATACAGAGTGTTGGTCATGCTTGCCAGCATATAGAAACAAGTTATCTCATCAGACTTTTCTCAGCGTTTTCTTGCCTCAGCTTGAGTGGCCGGAGGGCACTTAGTATCAAGAACTATTTTAAGTTTCTCACAACTCAAGACAATTATTAGGTTCATTTTCCATTTCTTATAGTTATTTCCGTTCAGTTTATTTTCAGTGAGTATGTTCAATAAGGGAGTAGGTACAATTTTCAAATTGAAAATAAAATATGCATTTATTAATATCTTTGTATAAGCAAATGTTTGAATTTTTTTTGCAACATTATGATATGCATTAAGATGATCCATGCGCCTTACATTAAACCTTGAAAAAAATTATAAATTGTTGCAAAGATAATTCCCACACCCATTGAATCAAGAAACCATAGGGTGATCCCGATCAACTAGTAAGAATATGGATTTCCATCCAATTAGTACATGAACCTAATTCCTTAGGCATTTACACGTACTAATAATCGTGTGACATTTGGCCATCATTCTAACTTAAGTAGATCTTCGTAGGGAGTTACTTAACTAGAAGATCTTGAGTGTATAACCATCAACACAACGCCTATCGCATCATGCACCACAAATGAGTTATTGTGGGACAATCTTACCGAGTAGCATGCTTTGACTAGTTGTCCTGTTTTGAAGATAGAATTTCTTGACCTATCGCATGGTAATGCTTACCACAAGGGTCGGTCCAATTATTATTTGACCATAATAGAATTATTCTTTCTTTTAGGAAATCACTTCAGTGAAATCCACATAGCAATCCTACTATGGGGTAGTGCACTTGCCATGACATCACAAGAGACCATTGATGGAGGTCGTAGGTCTTGTTTAGGGACCTTCTCCCACTCAATATTTTAAAAACATACAAGGTTTTTAAATTTTCGATTTCAACCATGAATGATTAATATATGCATGACAAGTATATGTGGAATTCTTTCCTAAACTATATGGCATTTTTATCTCATATATGAATGACATACTATTACAATTTTATAATATTCACATTTATTTATTCATAAAATCAACAATTTTGACTCTCCACAATGTTTCTTTTAAGGGAAAAAAATCGAAAAGGTGAGTGTAAACCATGCATCAGGTAGTGTCCCAAGAAAGGGAGGTGAGTCATATTTGACCACTTAAAAACCAAGTCTTTCCTTGCCAGAGCCAGTCCTAGACATACACCTTCTCATTACCACACTTTTCACAGCAATCGAATAACATAAAGAAGTGAATGGAACAATACAACATATGTATTTTCTCATTATAACATTTCTTATCTTTAATCGATGAACTGTGAATCATCTCATACATATATATCACAATTATATCTTTAACAATTACTAAACAAATATATAAGGATATTAGTAATTAAAATAAAATTGCTAGCCAAGGCTTCCATGGTTCTATTTCTAGAAAATAAATGAAAAACCAAAAATTACATAGCTTTTCACCACAAGACATTTCTTGTGTCTTCAACCGCCATCGCTCCATCTTTACCTCGTCATGGACTCCTTTTGGGAAAAATTACATTCAAGTCTTATGTCTATTTTCGGCTCACAAGAATTCTATATAAAAAAAAAATAATCCTACATGAAGATGATAGTCCACGATCTATTTCCTAAAAACCACAACCTTGGCAAAAAATAACAATTATATAACAAATATATAATATCACATTCATTCCCATATGATCCCATAAACATGCGAATAATTACAAGAATGTCACATCTTGTCAAATATCAATCACACAAGATGAAAAGAGAGATTCGGTCTTGGTTTACACTATAAACATAGCACAACCTAGCTCTTGATACCAATTGCTGGAAAAAAATCTGGTTTGAAAATGGTTTTCTTGCATAGCGGAATATTAAAATTTTGAAAATTGACTCGATTTATGATATTTATAGCAATAAATGCTAACCAAAATCATACCTGTGTTTTCGACTTAGTGAACATTTGTTATTCCTGACTTTCAACCAAATTATCTTCTTCTCTATTCTCATACCACGAACTGTTTCAAGTGTGGGCTCAAACCAATTGAATCAAATATAGAACTAGAAAAAATTTCTCTCTTTTATTTGGGGTGAAAATGAAAACTCTCTTCTTTAAGAGAAATCGATAGAATTGTTATTCTAGAAAAATATATTTATTAGATGAGAATAAGTTCTCTCTATTTTTTGGTAGTCTCAAAGTTGTGTATTATGTCCTACCAATGCCATCTATTTATAAGAAGAGAAGGTAGAACCATCGTTGAGTTGTAGTGGTTTATTTCAAATAGAAAAACAACTTCCTACTTAGAATAGGTGCGGGGTGGACGACACACCCTAGTATTCCTACTAGGGTTGCCACCCCTTCATGTTATATGGGGATTTTGTGCCTTTCTCTCGCA
The DNA here is from genome assembly GCA_025698515.1 of Gossypium sturtianum. Taxonomy (NCBI): domain Eukaryota; kingdom Viridiplantae; phylum Streptophyta; class Magnoliopsida; order Malvales; family Malvaceae; genus Gossypium; species Gossypium sturtianum. Next base: position 86,706,113 of record CM046949.1, on the reverse strand, counting down.
TTGGGTCCAATTACAAGTATTTCTTGAGCCTTTTGACCCAGTACTCTGTAATGTGATCCAACCTGATTCGATTTTTCTACTTCCCAAAATAAATTTTAATATTTTATATTAAACAATATTCTCATCCTTATTTTACCCCTAGTAAAATTTTGACGATTTTACCTAGTAAAATATCAAGAAAATATGTTTAATATTTCACAACTCAACATGTTCACTATGACTGAATGATTTGTTTTCATTTTCGGGCTCTAAAATAGGTCAAAAACATAAACTCGTTATTTTGATAATTTTTAAGTAATCCATATATAATTGCAAATGAATCATTTCCATTTCCACTTCCATTTTGGAAACATCCATTCATTTCCAAATGATTCCATTTCTTCATTTCGGAAAAAAAACCATAGTCATCTCTGAATGTTTCTCATTTCTCTTTTCCTATTCATTCTGTTCATTTCTATTCAAACACACAATTCATTTCTAGTTTCAACGAGCTAGCGGAGGGACTGATTGGATATGTGTAATTAGGGCTCAAATGATTTATAATTAAGTTCCAACTTTTCGCCTATTAATTATAAACGCATTTAGTCACGAAGTCATTCCAAGATAGTATCGTGACTGGGCTCTCCCTAACGACATGCCATTACGAAAGCAACTACTTAGTGCTTGTCCAATGACCTTGTCATAAGTGTGTTACACTCATAGGATATCCTTGATCTATTTGGGATAATATTCGCTCTCCCAATATAATCCTATTTTATCTCATGGTAATCATTACATCTTTCTTTATGAAAAGTCAATTACTATCAAATAGTAATCAAGTCATTCATCACACAGACAAACGACCCGTGGCCACAATTACTTTTCATCAACCATGAAATAATAGTAAGAGGATATCATTTACCCGTGTCTCGGGCTATGAATTTCACTGTTGTGAATGATGCTACATACTGCAGAAGTCGTACACCCGATGCACTAGCTTTCGATTCCTAATCTATTTGAACTCAGGATTTCACTTACATGAAAGTGTACGAGTCACACATACATAGTCCGCCATCCACTCAGGATTTAGGTATGTCACACTATGAATGTCACAAGTGAATAGGTCTGTAAACGGATTCAAGATCTATTCTGCTTAGGTCCTATCCGATGTATAGTCAGTCTATTCAGTCACATCTATTTCTCTATCTTCTGGGAGTTATCTACTCTGATGCGTAAGACAAGAAATCTTCCCAATTGGACTTGATAGAAAACATATTAGTCTTTCAATTGGTTTGCTCATTTCCGATTAGACTAAGGACATACTTAGGTTCGTCTACTAATACAAGTTGTCTTTCTGTATTACAATCTGATTACGTAATACCGCTTAATATTAGTTAAACATTAGACAACCAGTGAGCAACATTTGCTTCCATTTTGCTTTGCATGCAAAAACCATGCGAGGAAAATATACAAAGTATTAATATAATTCATGAATAGTTTTATTAACCAATCTGTTCAAAAAATTACAAGTGTACTTAGACGAAAATACTACACTTAGGCCACCAGATCCAACAATTCCTTAATGGGCTAAACTAGAAAAAAAGGTAAAAAGGGAATAAAAAAGAATGTGAGAAAAGGGAAAGTTTCATAAAGAAGCAAGAAGGAGTAAATATCAAATCGTCCTGGTGTGTTCACCAACGATTTGCCCAATTCAGCCAGGGGTGTCATATGAGCCAGTAGACTGTGAAGGTTACGAGTAACTAAGGGAGTTGCTTTGGCACACCCAAATCTTTATATTCGTGTTGATACAATTTATTCATTAAAAATAAATATAATGAATCTCACTAAGTTCATCGAACTTATGAGTGGTTCTTTGTTGCAGGTTTAAAGGTAGTCAGAGTAGTTATGGAAGGGACCAAGCCAAACACTACCAAATTCCAGCTTTAGGTGTTGAAGTTGTTTCATATGTATAGTAGGGCATCCTTAGAGGCTACACCTCAGGAGTTATCTAGTGTGTTCAGAGACGTCTTAAACTTTAAGTCAATGTAATTTAATTACTTATGCTCAAAATTGAGATTCAAATGTAAGAACCCTAGAACTTGTAGAAAGTTTTAATCGTAGCTCAGTTTTGAATTATGTTGCTAATCATACTTCTTTTAGAGTATAAATATGTGTCAAAGTTGAATAAATTTTTTTTTTGGTGAATGTTTAAGTTGTAAATAAATCAAGTTAGAACTTTGACTAAGTGACTCGAGTTAATTGTAACACTGAGTCTTGGACCCGGCAGTCGAGTCGGGTATAGGGTGTTACAATTATGATTTGACCACATAATACTCTTAGTATTCGTTAAACATTAGATACTAGTGAGTCAATATTTACTTCTATTTTTCTTTACATGCAAAAACCATTGAAGACATTATTAAACCAATTTATTTGAAAAATACAAGTATACAAAACAAATATAGTACAATTAAGACACCAGATCCTACAAGTTGGGTGACTATTTTTATAGTTTACCTTAATCTTTATATATTTTATAATTAAATTTAAAATAAAAATATTTAAAAATTTATTTAATTAAAAACCTTCAAGGGCAAAGTTTTTTTTCCCAAACCTAATCCAAGTCGAGCCACGCCAAGTTGGCCACCCATGACTGTAACACCCCTAACCCGTGTTCGTCGCCGGATTCGGGTTATGAGGCATTACCGAACTAAACTCAATTTCGAATAGACATTCAATTGAATTCAAGCACAAGTAATGCGATCATTACTATATTATATAACATTACAACCTATTAAATTAAATAATATACAATGAGTTTTATTACCAGTACTCAATACATACAAATGTCCGAATCATATAACTTAAGCATTCATGACATCTATACCTTTAAACCATATCTCAACTTATGTCATTTTATAACATATATCGGATATAATTCAAAACTCATATAACATAAGCTGATTTTCATTCATATTACTATAATACATATGCATATTAAACCAATCGAACCATTATACCATTTAATAATCAATTGCATATACAAACATATTAATATTATATCATGGTCGAACATACAATTTCACTTTTCATTTGGATTCGTACTTAACCAACCATGAAACATATTCGTTTCTTACCATATTGCCGAACACATGTCTTAACTCAACTATCATTAGTAAATCATATTAAGCAAGTAACTCATGAATTCACCTTAGTCGAGATCATGCACACATTATAAACACAGCAACCATGTTTCAATTATAATAAGCCAAGTCCAAGTTCACTAAAACCAACACATAACATATATATATACCAAATGAACACCTTCCATATATGATATACACCATAACCGAATTTAACACATCCATTAGCATTATGAACAAGCCATTATATCAAAACATAGAAATGAAACTTAACCAAAAGAAATAGCCATTTTCGCAAGGCTATATTTATATACATGACCAGATATCATAGGTTTCAAAACTTAGTCTAATCTATACATGCCTTTGATTCAAAAACTAAACTTATAAGTACCAAAGAAGATGATAGTGTGGTTGACTTCTCTGACGATCCTCTGAGCCCGTAGCTTGACCAAAATCTATAAAACAGAACATTGAACACACACAGAGTAAGCTTACTAGCTTAGTAAGTCTTAAGCAATTTTGATATAACATTCAAATATTTAAGCATTTTAAACATTAGATTTATGGGATTGAATATAAACATTTCAACTTGAAATATCATCATGGCCGAATGCTATCAATCCAATTAACCCAAGTATCATTACTTTATTACTATAAGCATATAACTCATCGAATCACATAAATATAATATGTATTCGCATATTCCAAATCGAATGAATACAACATACATATCCATCACATATAATTTGTACACATATACAAACACATTCAACCATTTTCACCTTTAACACATTCATCTATAGCCGATTCTCCAAAATAACCTATTTAAGCTTGAATTCTATTATATATATTTCATACTCATCAATAGTAAGCTCAATAGCACATATAAAATTTTCACCAAATCATCAACTATATTACATCATATTCGATTTGAATGGTAATAGATCAACTTACCTTATCCATTACAAATATAAAAGGGCTTATACTTACCTAAGCTTTTAGCTCATTATATTAAATATGTTCCGTTCCACCGTGTAATGATACATGAATTTTTCTATTTATCACATGTCACCGGCATTAAGCCTGCTAGGCATCAAAGCCTGAAATACTCACCGGCATTAAGCCTGCTAGACCAAATGTCTGAAATTTGATCACCGACATTTAGCCTGCTATGCAATAAGCCCGATATAATTCATCGGCACAAGGCCTGCTAGGCATTAAGCCCGATATTGATCACCGGCATAAGGCCTGCTAGGCTCGAAGCCCAAGTATCAATATAATGAAACCGTTTCATACACCTTTATTAATACTAAAATCAGATATATCACATATATTTTATAGTACTATCACATATCAATTTCGAATAAACTTAACCATATTACCTTATTAAAACTCAATTAACATATATTACTAACCAATATTCGGCATTTCCATGTATTTTCCCATAACTTTTCAAATTTCAATATTTATTAGATTACGTAAATAATTTCTAACATATATTTGCTTAAAAACTTACCTCGATTATCGACGGACAACGAAGACCGGCTATTCGATAACTTTTGCCTTCCCCCGATCCAAGTCCGTTTTTCTTTGTTCTTGATCTAAACATATTAAAAATAAGCTCATTCAAGCACATTTCAATTCAATTTAGTCCCAAAACACATAAATGGGCAAATTACCATTTTACCCCTAATGTTTCACATTTTTTTTTACAATTTAGTCCTATTTGCACAAAACACAAAATACACAAAATTTCATTACACACCCTAAGGGTCGAATATTCATAGGGATTATACAAGTCCATTTATTTCATTTATTTTACATTTTAACCACTCAAAAAATTTATTTTTGCAATTTAGCCCAAAATACTCAAATTCACCAGCATTTCCAATTCAAAACTTGTTAATTTTTAACATACTTTTAATATTTTTCCATCAAACATCATAAAGCACAAACATCTAACCATGGCCGAATATCAAACATGCTCAAATTCAAAAATTCTAACATGGGTCAACTAATATTCGAAGCAACGATCTCAAAAACGTAAAAATTATCAAGAACCGAAATCAAACTAACCTTGAATTTGAGACTATAGTAGCCGAAAATCAAATGGAACTAAGCCCTTGTTCTTTCCTCCACATTCAGCCAAAAATAAAAGATGAAATGGCCTTTATTTTTGTTTTATTTTATCATATTATGATAATTTAATCACTTTACCAAAATGCCCTTTGTTACTAAATATTATTAACTTATAAAATAAGGACAAAGATGACTTTAGCCGCCCACTAACCTTAATAATGGGCTATTTGCCCTTTTAATACCTCATATTTAAAAGCCACTATCACTTAAACACTTTTCACTATAGTTTGCAACTTTTACATTTTACGCGATTTAGTCCTTTTATTAAATTAAGCACACAAACAATCAAATTTTCATACGAAACTTCACACATAATAATTCACATATAATAAACATAGAAAATAATATTTAAATATTTTTCAGACTCAGATTCGTGGTCCCGAAACCACCGTTCTGATTAGGGTCAAATTCAGACTGTTACAATGACAAGACCACTCTTTATTTATCACTCCCACGAAACCAATCCTTATTCCTTTGCAATTCCTTTTCTGAGAAGAGAACATATTCACCACTTTATGTCACGAGCCACGAATCAAAGCCCGTGAATGCGCAAAGATCATCCCATGGAGGTCAATTGATTAAATGGGGTTTATCTGACCCACTTGAACTAACCCTATTCGTGGAACATGTGGAGAAACATATCTACTTGAGGGCCTAGTGAAGCATTTAAGGAAAATTAGGGCTACATTGGTAAATATGGAAAGTAATATTAGAAGATTTGTATTTTGATAAGATATGATTTTGTAATATTAAAGGATTGAGCCAATCCTTAAGAATTTCAATTGTAAATAGGTTTTAATCTTGACTATCAATGTAACTCAATATGTACCGTTGATTTTGGGAGAACTCAACTATAAATAGAGGTCTTTCTTTGTATTATTTCTTTAGTAATATAATAATTTGAACGCATCTACTCAAACATTTGGCGTGTTTTGGTTTATTGTGGCTTTTCTGTTCTTTCATTGCTCTTTTGTTTTGAGTTATTTCCACTTTAATATTGTTGCCTTGGAGAATTTTTAGCGATGATTCTTACTTTGCGAAAGTTAGGTTCACTTAAGCGAATTTTAATCCAAAAAATGGTCTAAGGCTTCACGGATTACAAGACTAAAGTTCTAGCCCGTAACATTTGAATGACGCGAATTCTCTTTTATTCAGCATATTGTCAAAGTAGACGGAGTTCATGCTTCTATTTCTCAACTTCATTTTGGCTTAATATTATTAATACATGTCCCTTTATTGTGGTCAACTAATGATGAATAGAAGTAAAGAAAATTACAGGCATGCATGGATTAAATAAAAAAGAATAAAGTCATTAATAAGCGATACGATATTGTACAGTTTGATAATGTATTAAATATAAATTTTAAAAGAAAAAGGAATGTTTGTTACAATCATATGCGTATTTTAGTGAGATAATAACTAAATATTTGCAAGTGTCTACATATATGGGATGTGCATTTCCTATTTTGGGTTCATTCTTTTCATCATTTGTGAAGAGCAGAGAAACTTCAAACTTGGCCTTGTAAATCGGAGCCGTCAGGGCATTGGCAACCTCATGGCAAAACTCAAACACCTCAAATCTTCCATCGCTTCTCTCTCTCAAATCAAGTTCACTTCTTTTCCCTTATCTGTACTTAACTATTGTATTAACCAAACAAGAATAACACCAATCTTTGATTCCCTCGCAACGAAGATGACAAAAGCGGATTCATCAACCTTGTCTCTCGCCATCTCAAGTATTATTATATATTTCTTTTCATTTTTACTTATGTAAGCTTCAAACTCTGATTTTGAAAATCTCATAAAAAGTGAAGAAGAACCACTGATAGAATGGAGTAAGGTCGAAATACCGACTGAATATGAGATGATTGTTCCTTATCACATATTACCTCCATTTCCCGATGGTAAACAACTTAGATCATTTTATCCCCTCTTTCATTTGATCTCAATCTCAAACTCAATCTCAATCTATGTTTGAATTTAAAAGCAGATGCAACTGAAACTAGGAGGCTTTTGGACAAACTTGTTGTCTTAAGGCTTAATGGAGATCTGAGGACAGCTATGGGAAGTGATGGTCCTAAGTATGCTCGTGCTTTTCCTCTTTATATATTTTATATATTTGTTAATCAATATATATATATATATCAACACACAAAATCATAACAGATCTCTCATTGAAGTTCGCCATAACTACAACTTCATTGAGCTAGTTGTTATTCAGATTGAGGTCATATATCTTCCCTCCCCTCCCCTCCCCTCATAAGTTGTAAATTTCCTTTCTTTTCTGATATAGCCCAATGGATGTAACAGTTTGCTTTTTTTTTTCTATTTGCTTTTGTTCAGAATTTAAATTGGAAATACGGTTGTAATGTTCCCTTGGTTTTGATGAACTCGTTTAATACCCATGTAGAAACATTGAAGTTTTCCATTTTTATATAGTTTTAACAATTTCTTTTCTTTTCTTTTCTTTTCTTTTATTCATATAACTCTTAGACAATGCAACACCTCGATAAGTGGATCTGTTCAAACGTCCAGATTTACAATATTCTTCAGGTTGGTGATATCAATTTTCTAACTTCTCCAATTTCATTTTTAAATTTGACAACTAAAATAGGACATCATTTTCTTGTATTTGCATAGAGCCAATATCCTTGTATAACTGCTGAAGATTGCACTCCATTACCATGCAAAGGCGAGACTAGCAAGGATGGATGGTAAAAATATTTTTAATATCATCTCCTATTCCCATTCCATAACATACGGCTTTAGTATCAGCTGGGAATCACATGTGGATAGTTTTCTTTTCTTTTTTTTTTTAACCTCTTCGCTGAACTTGAATCATTTTGTTAGAAGTTGGCCTTCCATTCAGCCCATGCAGCAGCTAAGTTGCAGCTAATGCAGCAAAAAGGTGGCCATGCAGTCGAGCCAAGCTGAAGCTGTTATTTCATGTGCAGCAAGTGCTCATTTTGTCCATTTCGTTGTCCTTAGTCAGTGTAATTTAGTTTAGTTCATTTTGAACTATGTTAGGCTGATATTTTATGTGATTTTGATAGTGATTGAGCTGATTATATCAGCAAAGCATTGTGTGCAAGTAAATGTTTCAAGTTTCCATGTAATTTAGTGGCATTAGGTAGATATTAGGTAAAATATTATTTGATTTGCTTTGTCAATGTCTCATATATGTATTGGCATTATGCCAACTTTCATTAATGAAAAAAAAATCATCAGATTTTCATCCATTTTAAGCTCCATTTTTCTTTGCTTCTCATTGCTGTTCTTGTTTCTTAGCAAATTTCTACTTGTTTCTTCACCAAGCAACGAGGCTTGCTATACAAGCTAACTGCTTAGCCTTGTCAAAACACCAACAATTAGTATCTAGAGCCATTGTCTTAGAGGACCTGTTGCTGTTAAACTTGAATTCGAATGGCTGCAAACTTTTCTCCAGCAACACCACCAGTTTTCAGTGGTGAAGGGTTTCACATATGGGCAGTGAAGATGAGAACTTACCTGCAGGCCTTTGATCTGTGGGAAGTTGTGACCTCAGATGTCGAGCCAGCTCCACTCAGAGCCAATTCTACAGTGGCTCAGATCAGGCAGCATGCTGATGAAAGAACAAAGAGGCACAAGGCCATGTCTTGCATACAGAATAGTGTGTCAGATGTGATCTTCACCAGAATTATGGCTTGTGAGACTCCAAAACAAGCCTGGGACAAGCTCAAGGAGGAGTTTCAAGGCACTGAAAGGATGAGGTAGCAGCAGTTGCTGAATTTAAGAAGAGATTTTAAAAATCTCAAGATGAAGGAAGAAGAGACAGTGAAGCTGTATTTAGATAGAATCATGGCTATGGTCAACAGCATAAGGTTGCTATGAGAACAGTTCAGTGAGGCAAGAATTGTGGAGAAGGTGCTCTCAACACTTCCTGAGAGATATGAAGTAAAAATCTCATCCCTAGAGGATTCAAGAGACTTGGCCAGCATCTCCTTGATTGAGCTTATCAATCCTCTGTATGCTCAGGAGTAAAGGAGGGCCAGTAGACTGGAAAAGCACCAAGAAAGTGCCTTCCAGGCCAAAACAAAACTAGCCTTAAGCACCACTGCCTACAAAGGAAAGAAGGCTTGGAAAGACAAGCCTAAGTCTGATGCTACTAGAAGAAGGGACCAACCATGCAGGCATTGCAAAAGACCAGGCCATCCAGAAGCAAACTGTTGGTTTAGGCCAGATGCAATATGTCAGTATTACAAGAAGAAGGGACATGTTGAAAGGGTTTGTAAGAACAAGGGCAGACCAAGGCAAGCTCAACATCAACAGCCAAAGGCTGAAGCTCAAGTAGCTGAAGAAGGCAGTGATCATGAGGAGCAGGTCTTTGCAGTCTCATGCTCAGCTGTAAAAGAAAAGGTTACCAAATGGTGGCTCCTGGACAGTGGCTGCACCAACCATATGACACCAGATGCTACCATTTTCAAGTCAATCGACAGAAACTTCAAAGCGAAGGTTAAAGTTGGAAATGGTCACTTTATCAAGGCAGTGGGCAAAGGTGATGTGTTGATCAGCACTCCTACAGGTAATAAGCTAGTTTCAAATGTGTTGCTAGTGCCTGAGATTGATAGAAATCTGCTCAGCATAGCTCAGTTGCTAGACAAGGGCTATACTGTGGTGTTCAAGGGCAAGGAGTGCCAAATCAGTGATCCACATGGATCCAAGCTCATGTCAATTACTATGGCTGATAAGAGCTTTGTTGTTGACTGGACAAACAACACAGACTCAGTATACTCAGTTTCAACAGAAGACTCCAAGCTATGGCATCAAAGGCTTGGGCATGCAAACTTCAGATCAATGGCCAAGATGATCAGTGAAGATTTGGTTGAAAACTTCACCAACTCAGTGAAGCATGATGATGTTTGTGAGGTATGCCAGCTAGGAAAACAGGCCAGGTAACCATTTCCCTCGAATCAAGCCTGGAGAGCATCAGAGAAGCTTCAGCTTGTACACACTGATGCGTGTGGTCCTATGAAAACTGAATCACTCAGTGGAAATAGGTACTTCATTCTTTTTATTGATGACTGTACAAGATATTGCTGGATTTTCTTCTTGAAACAAAAGTCAGAAGTAGCTCAAGTGTTCTTCAAGTTCAAAGCTGAAGCTGAAACAAAAACAGGTTGCAAGCTCAAGACCATCAGGTCAGACAATAGAGCTGAGTACACTTCAGCTCAGTTCCAAGCTATTTGCACTAATGGTGGCATCAAACATCAGTTGTCTAATGTGTATACACCTCAACAAAATGGGGTCAGTGAAAGAAAGAATAGGAGCTTGCTAGATATGGCCAGGTGCCTATTGTTTGAGAAGAACATGCCAAGAACCATGTGGGCTGAAGCAGTCAACACTGCAGTTTATCTTCAGAATAGGCTTCCAACAAAAGCCTTAGCTCACAAGACACCTTTTGAAGCTTGGTTCGGGTTCAAGCCTTCATTGGCTCATTTGAAGGTCTTTGGTTGCCTATGCTATGCTCAAGTGCCATCTGTGAAGAGACACAAGCTGTCAAAGAGGGCCCAACCTGGTGTTCTGGTAGGCTACAGCTTAGTCAAGAAGGGTTATAGGATCTTAGATCCTTCAACAAAAAGGATCCAAGTGAGCAGAGATGTGGTCTTTGATGAAAAGGCATGCTGGAACTGGGATAAAAATGAACCAGAGGCTCATTCTGAAGAGTTGATAGCAAGTCAGCCTGAAGATGATCATGCTGGTCCAGAAATGGACTTTGATGATGAACCAGTCAGGGGAACAAGGCCCTTGGCAGAAATTTATGAAAGGGCACAAGTGGCCATAGTAGAGCCAACCTGCTTTGAAGAAGCTGAAGGTCACCAAGGCTGGAAGCAAGCAATGGCTGATGAAATCCACATGATTGAGAAGAACCAAACATGAGAGTAGGTTGAAAGGCCTACAAACAGGAAGACCATTGGTGTCAAATGGGTTTATCGAGAAAAACAGAACGTCGATGGCGATGCGAACAAGTTGAAGGCTAAATTTGGTTGTCAAAGGGTTCAGTCAAAGAAATGGCCTGGACTACATGGAGACTTTTGCACCAGTAGCCAGGCTAGACACAATCAGGTTGTTGGTTGCTTTGGCTGCACAAAGGGAATAGATGATCCATCAATTGGATGTGAAGTCTGCTTTCCTCAATGGCCTCCTTGAAGGAGAAATCTACATAGACCAGCCTTAAGGATTCATTGTTTCTGGCAAGGAACATATGGTGTACAGACTCAAAAAGGCCCTATATGGCCTGAAACAGGCTCCTCGAGCCTGGTATGCTTGAATTGATAACTATTTGATCAGCTTGGGATTCAAGAGGAGCATCAGTGAGCCAAAACTGTATGTCAAGAAGGAACATGCTGAAACTCAGCTTATTGTGTCCCTTTATGTTGATGACCTCTTGGTGATAGGAGGAGACCAAGTCATGTTGACTGACTTTAAGGCCAAAATGAAAGATATGTTCGAAATGTCTGACTTGGGGCAGATGACATACTTCCTTGGAATGGAAGTGTTGCAAACTCAAAGTGGAATCTTCTTGGGACAGAAGACATTTGCTGCAAAGATCCTAAGAAAATTCTCTATGGAGAATTGTAAGCCAACAAGCACACCTATGACTGTTGGAATGAAGCTGTCAAGCCAAGGAGCTTATGAGCAAGTCAGTGAGCCTTCTTATAGGAGTTTAGTTGGTTGTCTGTTGTATTTAACAGCCACTAGGCCTGATATGTAACACCCCTAACCCGTATCCGTCACTGGATTAGGGTTATGGGCATTACAATACCAAACACAAGTCATTTCACTCTATCAGAATTAATATTTGGTAAATTGCATACCACTTCATACTATCATGAATAAAATGTATAATCCATCTAATCTCGATTTATTAGCATGCATATCATGCAAATTTTCATTCGCATTACTTGATATCTAATTGCATTCAACAAGCAAGTCACTACTCATATAAACATGTATAATGTAATGGCCGAATAGATATATGGCCTTCAACCATTTAATGAATATATCTATTATCCACCAAACATTCATCCTTAAATCATTAATGGACATATATCTCATCTAATATCAAATTATTCACTTACATAACACAAATAATATCATTAACTAATATACTCATTCCACATTCGTTTAGACCACGTTTATAAAGTCCAAATCGATTTGTTTATCACATAAATTTCTTATCACATTCGGCATTGCTCATTATACATATATATAAATCATAAATACACCTTATCTTATTATTTCATCATCGATTTAGTCCTTTTGTATCACATATATCATAAAATAAACCTTTAAAATAAAATATATAGCAAAACCAAATATCCACATTATTAATACCATGACCAACATTACAAATCATACACATACATATAGCATATGAATATCTATCGACCAAAATGCATTATAAACCCTATACAAAAATCAGGTTTATATACTCAATTATCACGCATAGCATAGTATTGAATAAACTTTCAAGATAAGCTTAGATTAAATTCAAACGTACATAATAATGACACCAAATTCAAACATGACTAAACCATACTTAAACAAAAAAGTATAGCCATTTTCACATGGCTTTATACGTATACACACCATTCAAAAATAAGCCGAAAGAGACATAGTCTATACATGCCATAAGATTCAAAAGAGTTACATCTTATAAGATACCAAAGCTTAGTGATAGTGCGATTGGCTTTGACGTGGATCCCCGAGCTCAAGCCTCGATTTCAAAAATCTATAAAACAATGAAATAAACACACCAAGTAAGCTAATATAGCTTAGTAAGTTTTAAGCATTTAACACACATATAAGTTTTATCAAGATCAAATATATTATAACATTTATAATCTCCTTGCCGCATAATCCAACCTTCAAAGAAAGATTTCATAAGGACATTATAAACATGTATAAATATGTATATACTCTTATATCACTTTCACATTAATAAGATGAATAACATATATCACTTTTATTTACCAAATCTTTACCTACAATTCAACCACCATCCATTGTAAATTGTCATAAGCAATACATACCTTTAATTACTTACCTCTCCAACCATAACTACTCGTGCATAGTGTCGAAACCATTTTTAAAATCGGGTTTTGAAAAATGGGGATCGACTTTAAAAACAAAATGGGAGTCGCCACCAATCCCTTTTTATTTAGGTGTGATTGGATCACCTTGTAAAACATTTTATTTTAAAACACTTGATTTTGGTCTAGGAAGAAACAAGAAAAACAGATCCGGGAGTCGGTTACGTACGAGGAAGGGTTAGCACCCTCGTAACGCCCAAAAATTGGTACCTAATTGATAAAATCATGTCCAAATGTTTGAAATTTAAAAAGTTTAAAATAAGATCCCTTATTTGAAAATAAACCAAGACTACCTATCTCGAAGAAATAAGAATACCACACCCAGTAAGTTAGGATACAGTATCTCATGACTTCAAAGCTAGGTACATCTTTATTTTAGAAAATTCTTACCTCAAGATACAAAACATCACACCCAATAAGTTAGGATACAACATTTTGAATTCTCAAGAATAAGTTTTTATGATTTAAAACTTGAGATTTATTTTATTTCGAAAGAATATAAACATCACATCCAGCACGATTGGACATGAAATTTTTTAAACCCTCGTAATTAAAGTCATCTCATAATTTACGAAATCTATTAAAAGGGTATTTAGTTATTTAGCCAAACGGAAAATCAACACCCAGCACGATTGGGCAATTATTTCCGAATTTCTAAATACCAAAACATTGCCTTATTTTAAAAACCTTTAAATAAAATATTAATTTTGTAAAAATGTATTCTTATTTTAAACAATAATCCATGTGACAATATCGCATTTATAAACTATCATACACAAATATTTAAAAACAATTATAATACAATAGCATACAATATAGACAATATAAAATACAATTAAAATAATTACACAAAAATAAAAATAGTAGTACAATAAGAAAATAATAATATAGGTTAATATAAAAATAATAGTTAATGAAAGACAATAGTAATGAAAATAACATAAAGAATATTAATAATAAAATAATAATAATTATTATAATAATAATACTAATAATAATAGGGTTAATTATAAATAAAATAATAGTAGTAGCAATATAAAAAGTAATATATATATTATATAAAAAAATATTGTTAAAGGAATAGATAATATAAAACTTTAAATAAAATTACATTTATAATAATCTAATACATATATATTTTATAAAAATAATAAAAATAAATATATATTATAAGTAAATTTTATACCAAGAAAGATTTTAGAAAATAATATGATATAATACTATATAATATACAAGTTAAAATATAATATAATAAATAATATATAAATTATAAAAAATAATATATAAATTATTAAATCAAGTAAAATAATATATAATAATAATTAAATATGTATATAAAAAAATACATATAAAATATATACATGAATTTTATATTATTAACAAAATTAATAAAATAATAAAAATAATATAACATTTTAATATGATAAAAAAATAATATTAAAATAATATCAAAAAATAAAAAAAATAAAACAGATATAAGAGGGACTAAATTGAAATACGGGAAATTATTCTGGGCGCATTTGTAAAAAAAATTAAAATGTAACAGGACTTAATCGTAAAATCGAAATAATGCGGAAGGGCTAAAACGGAAATTAGACCATTCAATGAAAACGCGGATCTTCCCGGGTCGGGTCAACGCGCGGATCCTGGCCTTCTAAACGGCGTCGTTTTGGCCCTTAAAAGCAACCCCAAAATGACGCGTCGTTCTGCACCTATATAAAACAGCAATTCGGCCAAAAAAAAACATTTTAACATTGTTTTAAAAAATATTCGAGAAAGCTCGGTGTCTGCTAGGCGATTTCCGCGATCTCGGCAAGGCTCCGACCGCCGTCCGCCACCGTCATGAAGCCACCAAATGTCTGTGATGGCGAAACCCTAAAAATGTAAGTATTTTTTCTTTTTTCTTTTTATATATTTTAAACTATTATATATATATATATAAACTCGAAATAAATAATAATATAAAAAATAGATTCGGAATAAAAGACTAAAAATAAAAAGAGACCTGTTATCTTTTGATTTCCTTGTATATTGTATTGTATAAATTGTTTGCAAAGAAAAATCGTGTGTATGAATCTCTTTGTTCGTAACAATGTATTTTTTCCCTGTTTACATGTTTTTGTGAGGTTTATATAGCCTCAAAAATAAAAATAAAAAAAGAAGTACATCTGCTGCTGCGAAATCTTTCTTCTTTTGCAGGTCAGAGACGACGATCTTGCGGTGATGTCCAGGTGCCATTTGCTGCGCGATTAGGGGCTTCGGCGCAAAGGAAGGATGCTGGGTATCGAGGCTGGCGGCTTGCATGACTTGCGGCATGACTGATGGTGGGCACGAGGCGCGACGATTGGGTTTTTGGCCCTTGCGGCGCGAGGGTTCCCAGAAACCCTAGATTCTCTGGGATTAGTTTAGGCATTGGGCCTTTTGGGCCCCGTATGTTTTTGGTTCTAGGTTTAGGGTCTGTTAGTGGGTATTAGGCCATGGGTTTAGATTGGGTGGTCTGCTATTAGGTGTAATTTGGGTTTGGGGTATTGGGTCTGGTTTTGGGCCTCATAATTATAAATGGACTGGACATTATTTTTTATTATTTTTTTATTCTGGTTTATTTTAGCCCGGTCAAAATTGGGCTCTTACACATAGCATAATTGCACACTTGACTATTACCTATACCAACATAAATATTACGAGCCCATCATATAATAACACACCTGTACATTTGTTACAAGAATTTAGTAACGTATCGCACTTTACGTGATCTTCGAGTTACTTTAATATTCCGCACACTTAGTGCCAAATCTCCGTAACGTATCGCATACATAGTGCCGTTACTTTAATATTCCGCACACTTAGTGCCAAATCTCCGTAACGTATCGCACACATAGTGCCGTTACTTTAATATTCCGCACACTTAGTGCTCGGTTATAACTCTCACACTTAGTGCCTTTCTTAACCTGTTATTCATCCGAATATACACTTTCATACATAAAATCAAATTCATACTTCACACATAAGCACATACATATATGTATAACTTAATGTTTTTGGTAACCCAAGTCCTATATTACATTCGGCCTAGAACATATCAAGCCACCAAAGATTCCTTTGAGTATATTTGTATCCCACTTTAGCATTTTTCATACTTAAGGTATCACTATCATAAAAATACATATTTCATGCAAATAGTTCCAACATCCAAATAACATCATAATCGGCTATCTTTTACTAATTTCATATATACATTCGGCATTGTAATATATATGAACTTATCATCATTTAACTTCAACATGTATTATAGTATAAATTCAATTTAAATCTATCGCTTAAAACTTACCTCGGAAATTATCGAATCAATGTTTCCCGGCTACTCGTTCAATTTCGTTTTTCCCCGATCCAAACTCTTTTCTTTTTGTTCTTGATCTAATTTTACTTATGAAGAGCCGAATATGAAAGAGCTCAAGTTCTTTCTTCTTCTTTGAAGTTTCGGTGATGAGAGGAAGGAAAAGATGAACATGCAATGGTTTTTCCTATTTTTTTATGATATTATTCTCCCACTTAACATAAAATACAATTAATTAATCACATAGTGGGAGCATGTTGCCGTCCACTTATGTTGCAATTTGTTAAATTGCAATTTTAATCCACACAATAAAGGAGACAAGTCAATTTAGCCACCCAATTAAATAAAAGCTATTTTTATCACCTTTGCAATATAATCCTCTCTCTTAAATTAATTACACCAACGAATAAATTCAATTTACGATATATTAACACATGCTCAAGCATATTTATTTAACACGAAATTAATATTAAAAATATCGTTCTAATTCGGATTCGTGGTCCCAAAACCACCATTCCGATTAGGGTCGTATTCGGGCTGTTACGTGATATCATGTTTGCTGTTAGTATGCTATCAAGATTTATGCATTGCTGCAATGAGCAGCATCTACAAGCAGCAAAAAGGGTGCTAAGGTACATTAAAGGCACTCTCAGCTATGGAGTGTTATACAACAAAGCTGAAAACTTGAAGTTAAAAGGCTACACTGACAGTGACTGGGCTGGTTCTAGTGATGACATGAAGAGTACTTCTGGATATGCTTTCACCCTTGGTTCAGGCATGTTTTGTTGGAGCTCGAGGAAGTAAAATTTGGTGGCACAATCAACAGCAGAAGCTGAATATGTTGCTGCTACTGCTGCAGTGAATCAAGCCACATGACTAAGAAAAATTCTAGCTGACTTGAACCTACATCAAGAGGGAGCAACAGAGATCTTTTGTGACAACAAGTCTGCTGTTGCAATTGTAAAGAACCCTGTCTTCCATGGTAGAACCAAGCACTTTAGCATCAAGCTACATGTGATAAGGGAGATGGAACAAGCTCGAGAGGTGGAGCTGATTCATTGTAATTCTGAAGATCAAACTGCTGATATCTTCACAAAGGCCCTCAATCCAACAAGGTTCATTAAACTGAGGAAGGAGCTAGGAGTGTGCAGCATGGAGACCAAGGAGGAGTGTTAGAAGTTGGCCTTCCATGCAGCCCATGCAGCAGCTAAGTTGCAGCTAATGCAGCAAAAAGGTGGCCATGCAGTCGAGCCAAGCTGAAGCTGTTATTTCATGTGCAGCAAGTGCTCATTTTGTCCATTTTGTTGTCCTTAGTCAATGTAATTTAGTTTAGTTCATTTTGAACTATGTTAGGCTGATATTTTATGTGATTTTGATAGTGATTGAGCTGATTATATCAGCAAAGCATTGTGTGCAAGTAAATGTTTCAAGTTTCCATGTAATTTAGTGGCATTAGGTAGATATTAGGTGAAATCTTATTTGATTTGCTTTGTCAATGTCTCATATATGTATTGGCATTATGCCAACTTTCATTAATGAAAAAAAAATCATCAGATTTTCATCCATTTTAAGCTCCATTTTTCTTTGCTTCTCGTTGTTGTTCTTGTTTCTTAGCAAATTTCTGCTTGTTTCTTCACCAAGCAACGAGGCTTGGTGTACAAGCTAACTGCTCAGCCTTGCCAAAACACCAACACATGTACCTTTTAACACTGTGCTAACTTGGCAATATCGAAACTTTGAAGTTTTTCACACCATAAGAAATCCATAAGGGAATTGTTAGTTTTGTTTGTTGTTTTCGAAACTCAGCTACAAGTTTATGAGAATTATGTGATAAATGATTTTATGTTACTCTTAAAGTTTAAGCCATTCAAAATATGTTGAAGAGGATCAGAGTTTTTGAGAATCAAGTACAGTATTTAAGTTAAATGGTGATGTCTAATGTTTTTCAATGGATTTTGCATGGTCATAGTTTGTGGATGAAGTTGTAAGATTGATTTAACTCAATAGTTTCTATAATGTTCTATCTTTGCACTTACATGAATGACAAGATTTCTCTATTCCATCTCTTTTAGCCATCTTCATTTCCTGTAATGATTAGGTTTTAGAGAACTACTATCGGGTCTTCTCTTTTGATTATATTTTTAAAATTTTTATTTATCTATTTTCTTCATGAAGGTATTCTCCTGGTCATGGTGAAGTGTTCCAATGTCTAAGGAATAGTGGCATGCTTGATGAATTCATATCACAGGTTATGCTTTTTTCTATTTTCTGTAAAAAACACAAAAAAGCATTGGATGTATAAACTTAGAAATTCTAGTTGGTAATTCATTTGCAGGAAAAGGAGATTTTGTTTTTTGCGAACATAGACAACTTAGGTGCTCTCCTTGACTTCAGTATCCTTGTTCCGATTTCTAATGAACTCGTAATTCTAGTGGCTATGTTCACACACATACACATCAAACGTGCCAACTTTTTATGGTAGTTGTAGTCCTTGACTGGTAATAGGAATCTTAAAGCATATGGTCGAAAACCAGAAGGAGTTTTGTATGGAGTTAAAGGAAGAAAGTGTTATATTACCCATTTATTTTGCTCCATGATTATTTTGACATGTATTTGTGTAGCTTACACCCAAAACCTCACATGACCAAATGACTGGTACTCTTATTTCATATGAAGGAAAGGTCCAGGTAAGAAATGAAGTCTTTATTTTCTTTTAGAATTCAACTTGTTATTGTTAATCCAAAAGAATATCATTTGGATAATGATGCCAATCTTTTGTAAAGTTAATAGTGAGACATTGACTAATACTCTTGTTATTTATATTATTTAGTTCATTCAAAGAGCACAAGTTCCTGAGAAACATGTAAGTCATCTATTTCTCCAACTTCAGCTTCTTTATTTGTTGTTTTGCTATTTATTCTTTCTGTTCTTTTCAATATTAGAATTTGAATGGTAATTTGACTGCAAGGTAGGATGTTATCATTACACTATACATTTTTGTGAAAAAAAAGCTAAAGTTGTATGTGGTGATTGATAAAATTAGTGAGTCACACATCAACCAGTTAGGCAATTGCTACAGCTCAAATTATAGCTAGTTGGGAGTTTTCATTGAAGTTTATTTTCCCTTGGGTTGTTTCAGGTCTTTTCCTTATTTACAACCACCACCAAAGCCTTTTTATCTTCTATAATCCAACTTAAGAAAATAGTAATTATGTATTTTCATACTATATTATCACAACTCAGTTGGACATTACTTAATTAGAAAATAATGAAGAAATAATAATAATATGAGAAACCATAAACTTGAAAGCTTTTAATAATTTTAGCCCCTTGCATTTATTAAAAGCTATTTTAGTTAGGATTTTGTCTTCTTTTTTTTCTAATTTATATGAAATTTTATTGATTACATTGCATTTTGAAGTGAATTAAATTTGTGTTTACTACTTTTACTTCACTGTTTACGCTGCTCTTGTAATTTATTTTGAATTAAAGTTGAATATTAACTTTTTTTTTTAAATGAGTCAAATCATTTTTCTTAACCAAAATCTTGACTAAAACATAAACTTTTAAACGATGTTTGTGTGGCAGTCCACGTGCACTGCATGTTGATATAACACTATTTATTTTATATATCACACATCAACAATTAATCTATTAATTATAAAAATTCAAAATTCAAAAAAAATTAAACATTCATAAAAACTTAAAAAGTTAACACGTAGTACATATGGATTGTCATGCGAGTTTTAATGTTTAAAAATTTAACGTTTTAGATAGTATTTCAGATAAAAAAATAATTCGACTTTTTTAAAAGGTTGATTGTTAAACTTAACTCTTTTTAAAAAATTAAAAATCAAATTTAACTTAAAAAAATAAAAATAAATTAATAAAATATATAAACGTATATAAAAATATAATATTGACTTATACAAATAAATTTAGATTAAAGTGAATTTTGTTGGCCTACTATATTAATAACGTGGTTTTGGTTCTTGTATTCTCATATCTTAAATGAATTTAATCTTCACATTTCTACAAATAAAAATTTAAATTAAAGATAATAAATAACAGTGTGAAACTTTTCACCAAAAGAATATGAGTTCTTTTGTCGATAACATAACTATTGACACATTAGCATAGGAAAGAATATATTTGTTAATAATGAAATGTTAAAATTGTTTTCTTATATTTCATTATACTTTTTTTATGGTATAATGTTATATTTAGCCTTTAATATTTGTATTTTTATCAATTTCAATTTTATAATTATTATTTTTAGTTAAATTTAACCCTCAACTTTTAAAAAAAAGAGTTAAATTGTAATTTTTTAATGAAAATATTAACTAAAACATTAAAATTTTTAATGACATTGACGTGACAACCTGCATGACAATATACATGTATTTCATACTAACATGTCACTATTTATCTTACATGACATACCAAAAATAATTTGAAATTTATAAAATATTTAAAAAATAAAAAATTCAGCATGAAGTACATGTGAATTGTTATATAGATTAGCATTTTTAAAAAAGATTACAATTATAGACATAATCACAATTAATGCATGTTCATAAATTTACTAAATGTATCGAGATAGCACCCACAAATGGTGAAACTGACACATAGAATAAATATAAGAGAGGATCCACATATTGTATTTACGCAACTTGAAATAATAAGGCTTTGCTTGGTTTCGAGAAATGTAGGCTATTTTCGATTTCCTTTTCCTTTTCTTAGAAAATGAAAAACATTCAAAAAGAAAAATATGTTTGATTGAAAATTTAAAAAAACAGTTTTTAGAAAATGAAAATATGTGAAAATTAGAAAATAATAAAAAATTTCATTATTTTCACTAAAAATATTTTGTAAAACTGAAAAAAAGTTGAAAACATTAGTTTTTTTTAACTTTGGCTCAAACATATATAAATGAAAAAAAAATTCAAGAGCTTTTAAACATCAAACTTGTTACCCTGATTGGAATTCATATAAATGTGGAATTTTTTCATAGGCATAATTAAAAATTTAGCCCTCAACGTTTTTGTTAATTTAGCATTTTTTTAAACTAAAAAATAGTTGAATTTAACCATTAACCGTTCAAATATCAGACAAATTGTTATTTTTTTAATGAAAATACTAACTAAAACGTTAAATTTTTAAATATGGTAGCCCACATGGAAATCACATGTAATTCAGGCTAATTCTTTGAATTTTTAAATAATTTTTTATTTTTTATTTTTAAATATTTTTTTATAATTTTAAAATTATTTGTTGATGTGACGTATAATACACATAATGCTATGTTAGTAAGAAGTACATATGGACGATGTCACGTTAAAAATTAAAGTTTAAATTATCATTTCATTTAAAAAAAAAAGTAATTTGACTCTTTTTAAAAAGTTAATTATCAATTTTAATTAAGAAAAAAAATAACGATAAAATTGATAAAATATATAAATATTCATCATTCCATCTAAAAAACATATATGCATGTGACAGGGTTTGAACCATTGAGACCTTAATATTCATCCCTTTTAATTTGTCATTTGAATCAAACTTTTAATAAATTTATTGTATAACTATTTTTGTAAATAATGGTTAGGATTTAATTATTCATACCTTATTTCTTGAGTTAAAATATAGTATGTCAGGCAGGATATTTTAATATTTTAGATTTATCATTTCTTCAAAAATATTTCTATGACATTTGTTGTGCAATACTGAGGTTAACGTGATTATGACTTTGTAACAGGTCAAGGAATTCGATTCAGCGGAAAAGCTTAAACTTTTCCATACAAATACTATGTAAGAAGACACTTCCTAACTGCATATCAATTTAGAATTAATGGTTTACGATATAGGTGGATGAACCTGAACGCAATTAAAAGGCTTACGGACGCTGATGCACTTAAGTTGCACATCTTTGAAAATCCAAAGGTTTGTATCGTTTTCTTTTCTATACATGTTGCTTCAAATACAATTATGACTTCCAATAATTGTAGGAGGTCCATGGAACCAAAGTTGTTCAATTTGAAACAGTGGCTGGTGATGCAATTAAGGTATAAATTGTACCGGTTATTGGATTAAAATTTTGAAACAAGAGAGGCCTAATTGTGTTATTTGCATGTGTGAACAAGTTCTTTGATGGTGCTATTGGTATCAACGTACCGCGAGCACGATACCTTCCCCTGAGGACTACGGCAGATTTGTTTCTTTATCTGGTTATATCCTTTCCCCCTTGACAATAATATAAATTTTCCTTTTGCAGTGTGACATTTATACCCTAGTTGGCTACGTTTTCAAGAGAAAATCTAAAGCAAAGCCTCTAGACCCAATCATTGAAATTGGGTCTGAATTCTTTAAGGTTCCTATCTTCCTTTAAATATAGATAAATGCTATTCCCATAATGATCTTGACATATATAATTTCATTTTCTCAATAGCCGACTGATTTCTTAAGTCGATTCAAGACAATGCCAAGCATCATTGAACTTGATAGCCTTAAAGTGACTGGGGATGTAAGGTTTGGATCTAGAGTTGTTCTCAAGGTATTTTATGGATGCTCTTAGCTTTAAGCATGCATACCATGTACAAATTTACAGCAGACATAGGTTATCTCGAAGCTCTGTTATCATGCTTCAATCTTTTTCCAGGGTAAAGTGAGTATTGCTGCAAAACCTGGGGAACAGTTGCAGATTCCTGATAAAAAAGTAATTGAAGATAAGGTAAAGACGTCATTAGAATATTAACACGATGGGGTTGGTTTGGTTTGTTTTTTGTAATTGAGACTGATTTTTAACCGTAGGAAATTAACGGCCCCGAAGATCTCTGAGAGTTCACTGCCAGAGTTCCTGGTCTGCCATAGTTTCACTGAGAGTGAATAAAAAACAAAATTATTGGGCTATTTTCTGTTAACTGATTTTGTTTTCTTCCCTTCTCTTATATCTACCTTTTTACGTTAGCAATTACTCTGTTTTAGCTAAGCAACCACATCATTTTGATTCATATACTATTTTATCAAATCTAACAATGTTATATGGTACCCATCAACCATGGAATATTCACTACTGCATCTTGAATTTAAATCAATCCAAATTGAAATTATCTTTTTAAACCATACACTTTTCAAATCAAAACCACCTAATTTTGCATTTATTATTTGATATTTGAGATCTATGACGTTTAAAAACCATATTACATTTATCATTTTGTGAGAATCAATGATAAAGAAGCTGAGAAGAAAACGTTATTAACTTCAATAACTTCTTGAGAGTAGTAGACAGAGTATTTAATACAACCAGATAATAGCTAAAAGTTAACTACTTTGTTTAACAACTGACTAACTCCTTTTAACTAACTTCAACAGTAATAGTAACTGATGAAATACTCATAACATGCCCCGTGCTCGTTGACGTTCTCTCCCTCCTATAACTTCATGATCGTTGGTAAGAACTCTAAGCTGACTCCTGAACTTATTGAACAATCCTGCTGATAATGGTTTCGTCAAGATGTCTGCAATCTGATCTTGACTTGGCACATGACCCACTTGAAGGGATCCTCTTGCAACTTTCTCCCTCACAAAGAATAAATCCAACTCGACATATTTGAATTTAGAGTGCATAATAGGATTCCCTACTACTGCAACATCAGCTGAACTATCACACCACACTAATGCCTTGCCCTTAACTGGAACATATAGTTCAGATAACAAGGACTGAATCCAGACCATTTCTACAGTGACAAGAGCAAGACTTATGTATTTTGTTTCAGCTGTAGACCTGGAGACCACTTGTTGTTTTCTGGAACTCCAGGAAACTGGATTCCCTCCAAGAAACACGCAATAGCCTAACGTCGACTGGCGATCATCAACATCTAACCCCCAACTAGCATCTGAATATCCTTCGAGCAAAAACTTCGAAGTTCGAGTGAACCTTAATCCATGATCCAAAGTCCCCTGCAAATAACATAAGATTCTTTTGACACCTTTAAAATGGAGATCCAATGGCTTGTGCATAAACTGACATACTTTGTTCACAGAGAAGGCAATGTCTGGTCTGGTAATCACAACATATTGTAGAGCACCAACTATGCTTCTGTAAAGATGTTCATCTTCAACAGGACTGCCTGCATGACCTGATAAATGGCAAGTGGTTACCATTGGTGTAGGAGAGTCGTTCGACATGTCCATGGAGGCCCTTCGAAGTAGATCAAGAATATATTTCTTTTGGCTAAGAAAAAGACCATCATAAGTGTAGTTGACTTCAATGCCCAGGAAGTAACTCAACTTCCCTAAGTCTTTCAAAGGGAATTGAACATCGAGTTCCTTAACAAACTGATCGATGGCACGAGAGTCAGTCCCAGTGACAATAATGTCTTCCACGTATACCAAAACATAGAGCAACTGAGACCCCGAACGATGAATAAAAAGAGAGTTGTCAGCTTTTGATACTTCAAATTTGGAAATTAAAACAATTCCTTTAGCTTGTAAAACCAAGCCCGAGGTGCTTGCTTAAGCCCATACAAGGCCTTTCTTAACTTGCATACCAGTTGTTGGCTATTGCTCCCTTATTGTTCAAAACCTGGTGGTTGCACCATGTAAATTTCCTCATGCAAATCACCATTCAAGAAGGCATTATTATTGTCCACTTGCCTGAAAGACTAGCCCAAGGAAACAGCCAGTGCCAGAACCACTCTAATCGTCGTTGGTTTGACCACGGGACTAAATGTCTCCTGAAAATCAATACTTGCCTCTTAGAGGTAACCCTTAACCACCAGCCCGCCTTTGTATCTAGCCACCGAGCCATCAGCATTTCTTTTTACTTTAAAAATCCATTTGTAACCTATGGCCCTACGACCTGCAGGTACGGGCATAAGATCCCCAAGTGTGATAGGAGAGTAAGGCATCATATTCTATTTGTGCAGTTGTTTTTTCAAGCAAGACTTTGAAATGCTTCTGCAATAGATATGGGCTCCTTCTCAGTCAAGACAGACGAGAACACTTTAGGTTTGAAAATGCCACTCTTTGACTGAGTTTGCATGGGATGTGAATTCACAAAGGAAACATGTCTTTCATCATGGTCAGATTGATCACAAAATGTAACACCCCTTACCCGTGTTTGAAGCCGGAACTGGATACGAGGCATTACCTAACTCAACTTGCTTAAACATGACGTTTTGGGCTATAAGTTTTTGTTTCGTCTCAAAAACTTTCCATTTAAACCCATAACATACTCATCCTAGGCCTACGAGGCCTTAAACATACTTCCGAAAGGTTTCGGGAATTAATCGAAAACTTTTACGCACTTAGAAAAAATCTTTCCTAAACAAGGGCCACACGCCCGTGTTGCTCAAGGGACACGCCCGTGTGCCCTTGAGACATGCTCGTGCTCCTCGCCCGTGATCGACACTGACTTAATACACACGGCCGGACACACGCCCGTGTCCCTGGCTCGTGTCCCTCACACGGCCTCGACACACCCGTGTCTTAGCCCATGTGCCAAAACCTTTGCATTTTGTTTATGACGTCATCATCTCACTATGGTCACACGGCCAAGGCACATGCCTGTGTCCTCAGACCGTGTGTCAAATTAAATTCCTAACTTCAGGTGCAGACTTCACACGGCCTGGGCACACGCCCATGTTCCTGGCCGTGTCTCCCATACGGCTGAGACACACGGCCATGTCTCCGCCCGTGTGTTTACTACTGAGCATACTGACTTGCAACTCTAGCATACAAGGGGACACACGGCCAAGCACCACGCCTATACGGCTGACCGTGTGTCACACACGGCCTAGACACACGCCTGTGTGTCTGCCCGTGTGTCTGCCCGTGTGGACAATTATATGGCTATCTACCAAGCCATTTGCGACCCTAGCAAGAAATTACACTCATACCAAAATAATTCCATATTTAAGATGACCATACGGTACCTCTAAGAACTCAAAAGAATCAAGACATCCACAAAAACATACACTTCATGAAATTCATCTTCATTGAATATATGGACATATCAAGTATAGGCCAACCTACCATGACCTTTTACAAAATAAATTGAACAACTATAATAGCCAACACATTTGGCTTACAAATATGACATGACAAAAATACCAAGTCCTATACATGCCATACTCAAAATGAATCTAGTTGGCTATACCAAATAGTAGTCAATAGTGTGATCTCCAACTCTGACGTCTACGATTTCTCGAGCTATCTTGGCAATACTACAAGGAAGAGAGAAATGAAAGGGGTAAGCAATAAGCTTAGTAAGATTGCATGGAATTAAATAGCAACCATAAACTCATAAAGATACCCGTCCATGACATTAAATAACCATACACAATGTCATAGGCTCTTTACCATAGCTTACTCGTATTTTCCCTTATCTAGCACTTACCACGCCACATAATGTAAATGTTCCTCGTGAATTATTCACGCATACCTGTTTTCACTCAATCACATAGCTTTAAATACCAATCTCAATTCTATATTTACTGCTAGATTATTTAATCCCAATAATTTTCTAGAGACACTCAAAGATGCTTATTCATTACCACTATCATGAACCCGAAGCCAATGCCACATCCCGGATGCGGTCTTACATGGGATTACCTTTGATTACCGATGCCATATCCCGGTTATGGTCTTATACGGAACCTCACCTCAAGTATCGATGCCATATCCCGAATACGGTCTTATACGATTCTCATATTCAATACCAAAGCCATATCCCGGATATGGTCTTATTCGAAATTTCAATTTGGTGCTGAAGCCATGTCCCCGACATGATCTTACACGGGACCTTATCTATCTCATGTCTCGATAATAATATACTCACATTCATTATAGTCTAACCGGGACTTCAACATTTCAATTTCTTAGAATATCGTACATCAATATAATGTCAAACATTCTCAAACAATACGAGCATAAATGTTGAATTTATCACATACAAACTTACCTCGATTTCAAAATAAGCTAGATCGTCGATCTAGTCCGAGACTTTATTCTTTCCCCGATCGAGGTTGATTCTTGGTTATTCTTGCTCTATAATAGCAAATTAGCTCGTTTCAATCATCACATTAATAAAAGCATTTTAATAATCATGCTTTGGCAAAATTACTATATTTCCCTTACACTTTGGCAAAATGACCATTTTACCCCTAGGCTCGGAAATCAATTCTAATCAAATTTCTACCTTTAATGAGCATAGGTGAACATTTATTTCTCTTATGGCTATCATCAAAACCCAACATTTCACACATTTACTACCAATTTTACAACCTTTACAAAAAGGTTCATTTAGGTGTTTTCATGGCAACACCTTTCACAAAAGTTGTTCATCTAACAACTAAGACTCATTTTATTCCATAAAAATGCAGCAAACCACATACAAGATCTCATGGGAAAACCCTAAACTTTTCACCATATTGCAAATTAGTCCCCTCTTTAGAAAGCTTAAGCTCTAGGGGTTCTAAAAGTACAACTATCATCAAGAAAAACCATTAAAATCACTTACTTGAATGGAGAAGAGCTTGCTGAAATTTTGAGCTTTCAAAACCCCTATTTTTCTTGCTATTTTCGGTGGTGAAGAAGAGAGAAAAATATGATATCTTTTATTTCTTTATTTTATTCTATTTATCAATTTAATCCACCAACTACACCCACTTTGACCAATTTTTGACTTCTTTGTCCCCCCTATGGCCGGTCAACCTTCATTTAAGGGGTTAATTAACTTTTAAAGACCTCCAATTAACATTCTATAGCTATTTGCCACCCTTAGCTTATAAAATGGAATTTTTGCACTTTATGCGATTTAGTCCTTTTTCGCGATTAAGCAAGAAATCGCTAAAATTAAAATACCAAAATTTTCATGTACTAATATAATCATGCTCCGACTCATAAAATATCACGAAAAATATTTTTTTTCTAACCTCGGATTAGTGGTTTCGAATCACTGTTCTGGCTAGCCCCTAAATCGGGCTGTTACACAAAAGGTAGGCACATAAGCTATTGCTCATGATTCTGCATGTTGACTTATAGAAGAAGATCGAGCAACAGCAGCTGAACTAGAAGAAGAACTCATGTTAAAAGAAGCCTAAAGTGAACCTGCCACATGAAAAATCCTGGTTGACCTTGATGAAGAAGTGGAGGTATCAACCGGAGGAGCAGTGGCTACAACCATAGGAATATGTGGCCGTTGATGGAAAGACCTGATGGAGCCCAATTTAGAATGTGAAGAGAAACCATTCTGAAAGGGAAACTGTGATTTATCAAACATAACATGCCGAGAGACAAAAATTCGACCATCTTCATCAAGGCACTTATAACCTTTTTTATTAGTACCAACTCCAAGAAACACACATCGTTTGGATCGAAACTGAAGTTTGTGTTGATGGAAAGGCCTCAAATAAGGGAAACAGGCACAACCAAACATCTTTAGTTGGGAATAAGCAGGTTTAGCTTTGTAAAGCTTCTCATAGGGACTACTCTTTTGTAGAACAGGAGTGGATAATTTGTTGATCAAATGAACAGCATGAGCAAAGGCATATGACCAAAACTCCAGAGGTATATATGCTTGAGCCAAGAGGGTGAGTCCCATGTCAACTATCCGTCTATACTTTCTTTCAGCAATACCGTTCTATTCTGACGTATGAGGGCACGTGATGCCAAGCCGAGAAAGCTCATGCAAAAAAGATCGATACTCTCCCCCCAGTCACTCTAAAGCATTTTTATGGAACAACCAAATTTAACTTGAACCATTTTCTAGAAATGAAGAAAACATCGAAAAACCTCAGACTTAGTCTTGAGAAAGTACAACCAGGTATACCTGCTATGCATATCAACGAAGGAAACATAATAGGAGAAACCATTGGATTGTGTGTGTGCTGGTCCCCAAACATCAAACATAACTAATTCAAAAGGTAAAGAATACACTGTTTTTGAAGAGCTAAAAGGCAACTTGTGAGCTTTGCCTAATTGACAAGCTGAACATATATGAGGTAAATTGTTGTGTTTGAAAAGAACATTACAGTCACGCAAAACATGAATAAGAGTGCCATTACAAGGATGGTCAAGTCTGTTATGCCGTAATGCAATAGAAGAGGAAAGCTGAGCATTACATATAAGTGCTGATCTTGACCTTTGACTAACAACAGTTGTGTTGGAAGCAACACGAGAAACATCAAACCTGTAGAGTCCATAATGCATGTGGCCCACTAGAAAATTTTTCCCTGTCTGAATATCCTTCACAAAACACAAAAATAGGTGAAACTCAAAATAGATGCCATTATCCTACAGACAACAAATTCTTACACACAGTAGGAACATGCAGAACATTCTTGAGTCGCAAAAGCCTAGAACCAGCCAATAAAGTAGAAGATCCTATGTTAGATATAGAGATAGAGTCACCATTTCCCATAAACACTTGACTTGTACCTGTATAGGGAGATGTAGTTGCGAGACTAACCATGTCAGGAGTAATGTGGTTTGTAGCCCCGGAGTCAAGATACCATGTCTGATCAGTTAGAGTAGAGGAAGAACCTCGAGGAGTGTTCTGAGGGGATAGAGAATGAGTCTGTGAAGATGAACCACAACAGTAAGACATAGTAGAGCAAGGAGGTGCAGGAGAAGAGAAACCTTGCCCATTAAGTTGATGACAATTGGCTGTCATCAAATAGCTGTGATCAATACTAGAGAAATTTTCATCAAATCTGTGATAACAAGATTGGACCACATGACCAATTTTGCCACATAATTGGCACTGCAGTCTAGAACGTGACCAACTCCAACCATTACCTAGAGCCCTGCCACGAGACCAGCCTCGTCCTTACCCTCTATGTCCTTGCTTAAACTCTTGAGGATAGCTGTTGAAGTCCTCATTATGTTTCGATCTTGCTACGGTATCTTTTTTTTGGTGATATGCCAAATTAGCTTGCAAAGGAACTTCTGTCAACAAAGCCATTGTCGTGCTTCACAATCAAGAAGCATCTCAGTCAGCAAGTCAAGGGACATAGGAGTTGCTGAGGCAATCACACAAATGGAATCATATTCTGTTGAAAGACCAGCCAAGATGATGCTCACTTGTTATTGTTTAGTAACCTGACTACCAGCTGCAATTAGATTCTCACTCAGACTCTTTACTTTGGACAAATATTCTTTGATGGTAAGATTTGTTTTCTTGAGCGAGTATAAAGCATGGCGCATACTAGAGACTTTGATGTAGGACTTGGCACCAAACCGTCTTTCAATAGTTTTCCAAACTTCAAAACTAGTCTTGGCCGTCGTGAGATGCACCAAGACATCATCTGTGACCGTAGACAATAGCCAAGAGGCGAGAAACTTGTCTTGCTTCTTATGAACAAGAAAGGAGGGGTTTTCAATTAACTGACCCTCGTTCCCAGTTATAAGTGGAGAAGGAACAGTAACCGTGCCTAACACAAACCCCTCAAGATTGTATCTTTCAAGAATCACTAAAAGTTGATGCTTCCATAAGAGAAAATTGTTCTCACGGATTTTGATTGTGTCATGTTTGGAAAAATAATGAACTGTCTGTAAAGCAATACTGCCATGACCCTGCGAATGAACTGCTTCCCCAGTGTTTGAAGAATGACGAGAAGTATCAACCACTGGAATAGCCTCTGTAGCCATGAAAATAGAAGGAAAAGAGAGAAAAAAATCCAGTTATACCAAGAAAACCTTAGCTCTTGATACCATGTCAGAATCAATGATAAAGAAGCTAAGAAGAAAACGTTATTAACTTCATTAACTTACTGAGAGTAGTAGACAGAGTATTTAATACAACCAGATAATAGCTAACAGTTAACTACTTTGTTTAACAACTAACTCATTTTAACTAACTTCAACAGTAATAGTAACTGATGAAATACTCATAACACATTTAAAATGATTTTTACTTTTTTTTGTTACATAAAAAAGCTAAACATTACAACTTCAACCAGAAATTACACATTAAATCGTATTGCTTTGTTCTCCCGCAATGATCTATTCCACCTCCAGAATTGGTTATACAAAAATGTGAAGCCCTACTGCATATCTTTGGGCTACCTTTGACAGATCATGTAACACCCCTTACCCGGGTTCTACGCCAGGAACCGGGCCCGAGGCATTACCGAACTCAAACCACCTAATCGCCACTTAGGCTCAACGTAATTACTCTCTATAACCTCATTCTCGACTTACGAGGCCTCACTCATACACACGAGGGCTCTCGAGAACAATCCGAAACTTTTACGATCCTTAAAAGTTTCTCTTTTTTTGTTACAGGTCTCACACGCCCGTGCAAGATTAGACACGCCCGTGCATAGACATACACGCCCATGTCCCAGGGCATCCGTGCCTAAAAACTCGATGATCGCCAATTTGCCCACAGCCAAGGCACACGCTCGTGCTTACCACCCGTGGTGCACACTGACTACTTTAACACGGCCTAGAGTCTAGACACACGCCCGTGTGGCTAGCCCATGGCCAATTCTGATTTATAATGTTAACATGCAGGGGACGCATGGCCACAGCACACGCCCGTGGGCTGACCGTGTGTCACACATGGTCTAGACACACGCTCGTGTGTCTGTCTACATGGTCAAGAACAAGGCTAAGTTCCAAGTTCTTTTCACCCCTCTAACATACACAACATATATATCCAACACAATCATAATCAACTCAAATTGAATTGCAATCCCACATAGATAACTACAACTTTTCATATAATGTAATAGCCAACAACCATGGCATTATACAAAATGCACTATCCATCTAAAGGCCAACACATCTTAGCCATTTACAAAAAAACTCACTAACTTCTCTAGCCCCTATACATGCCATATACAAAACATTAAGTTTCATGTACCAAAGTGTGCTGATATGTGGGCTATCTTCTGATGATCCTCGTATCTCGATTCAACGATTTTAATCTATAAGACAAGGGAAAAGAAAGAGAGTAAGCTTTGAGCTTAGTAAGTTTACACATAAACAATTAAGCAACATAGTATAAGCTAAGCAACCATTAGCATTATACCAACAAGTAATTCACAACTATGCTTACTCTTTCTA
The DNA here is from genome assembly GCA_025698515.1 of Gossypium sturtianum. NCBI lineage: Eukaryota > Viridiplantae > Streptophyta > Magnoliopsida > Malvales > Malvaceae > Gossypium > Gossypium sturtianum. The sequence goes on along the minus strand of CM046949.1, from coordinate 86,673,315 downwards.
TCCCTTACCACATTTCCAACACATCATGAGTCACATACTCATAACCATCGAAATGTACCCCTGCATTCAATGTCACATTTACACAATATACAACACAACATTATTTCTCAATAATTCATCCACATGACTAATTAACTTAATAATACATCCACACAGCTATTTTACTCAATAATGCAATCACATGGCTAATCCACATAGTTAACCCACACAGCAAATGTCTCGGTGGTTTCGCACTTAGCACACCACAATCGATTAATAAGGTGGTATCGCACTTAGCCTACCACAAAGGTAATCATAGGGTTTTCTCACTTAGCCCACTAAACGATATACCTCACGATAGCATCGCACATAGCGACTCATCGTCAATATGCATTAGGATGGTATCACACTTAGCCTACCATCTAGCATTATCACTACACATTCACACGTCTACTTACTCAATTAAACATCCATTCACAATTCTACTACATTCATTCTATTTTGACCACATAGGTTCTCAATCAATCTCGAACAAGCTACACACTAGCTATCATCAACAAATTGTAAGTATGAATGCATTGTTTATGCATAGACTTACCTCGATACTCAAAAGTATAGAAATATGCAATTTTGTCCACCACCTTGCTTTTGCCTCGGTTTCGATCCGGGCTTCGTCTTTCTTGATCTATAATGAATAAATCAACTTATTCAATACATACATTGACTAAATTGACCCACATCTCATACTTTAGCAAAGTTACTATTTTGCCCCTAAACTTTCTCATATTTACACTTTAGTCCCAAAGGCTCGTAAAGTGATTTTTATTCAACTTTCTAGTCTTTCATGCTTAGCCGAAGCACTTATTCAACTAAAGCTATCATCAATTCTCACTAAACCACATATGTATGACCAAATTAAAGTTTTTCACAAACTAGTCCCTACATTCATTTTCATGGAAAATCACTTAGCAAAAGATGTTTCTACTACATCAAGCTTTCATATTCTTCCATAAAACAACAAAATACATGCATGTCATACATATGTACATTTTTGAACATCCATAATAGCTCACCAAAAAGCTAAAAATAGCATACTCATGCTACCGGGACTTCAAAAATACGAAGAATATCAAAACCGGGTTTAAGAGCACTAACTAGCAAGCTTGAAAAATTAAAAGAACCCTAACAATGGCTTCTCAAATTTTCGGCAGACTAAAGGGAAGAAGATGAATGAATTTGTCATCTTTTCACCTTTTTAATCACTTATTTGATAAATGACCAAAATGCCCTTTTTGATAAACTTCAAATTTTGACTCATCCATGCCCATTTTAGTCCAAAAATTAGAATTTGGGTAAATTTCTATTTAAGGACCTCTAATTAATAATCTAAAGCTATTTCACACAAATAGCTTCTAGAAACACATATTTTGCAACTTTTGCAATTTAGTCCTTTTGGACAATTCAACCACAATTTCACAAAATTGCTTCATGAAACTTTCACACTAGCATGCATACATAATATAAACCTCAAAAACTCATTCATAACCCTCGGATTTGTGGTCTCACACCACTATTCCGACTAGGCCCTAAATCGGGATGTTACAACTCTCCCCCCTTTAGAGATTTTCGTCCCCGAAAATCTTACCAGTAAAGAGGTTTGGATGTTGCTCTCTCATAGCTTCTTCCGTTTCCTACGTAGCCTCTTACACACCATGTTTTTTCCATAACCCTTTCACTAGTGCTATGCTTTTATTTCTCAACTGTTTCACTTCTCGAGCCAAGATCTTAATCGGCTCCTCTTCATAAGACATATCCAGTCTTATCTCAATTTCCGTTGAAGGAATCACATGTGAAGGATCGGAGCAATACCGTCGCAACATCGACACATGGAACACATTATGAATCTTTTCCAACTCTACCGGCAAAGCCAACAGGGTATGCTCTGAGCCCAGTGCATGCGTAATCTCATATGACCCTATGAACCTTGGACTCAATTTCCCTTTTTGTCCAAATCTCATAATATTTTTCCACGGCGATACTTTCAAAAATACTTTGTCACCCACTTTAAACTCAATTTCTTTTCTTTTCAAATCCGCATACGACTTCTGTCGGTCCGAAGTAGCTTTCAGACTATTAAGGATTACTTTCACCTTCTCTTCGGTTTCTTTCACTAGATCGACCCCATGGATCCGCTTCTCACTAAGCTCGGTCCAATACAAAGGAGTTCGACACTTACGGCCATACAAAGCCTCATACGGTGCCATCTGTATACTCGACTGATAACTATTATTATAGGCGAATTCCACCAAAGGTAGATATCTCTCCCAACTACCTTCGAATTCTAACACACAGCATCGAAGCATATCTTCAAGAAATTGAATCACTCTTTCAGGCTGACCATCAGATTGTGGATGGAACGCAGTACTCAAATTCAATCTCGTACCCATGGCTTCTTGCAACTTCTTCCAAAATCTCGAAGTAAACCTTGGATCTCTATCCGATATAATAGACACAGGTACACCATGCAATCTCACTATCTCTGCCATGTACAACTCAGCTAACTTATCCAGTGAATAATCAACACGTACTTGAATAAAGTGAGCCGACTTCGTCAATCTATCCATAACAACCCACACAGCATCTTTTTTCTCGGAGTCATCGGTAACCCCATTACAAAATCCATGGTAACCCGATCCCATTTCCATTCGGGTACCATTACTGGCTGAAGCAATCCCGAATGCACTTGATGCTCAGCTTTCACCTGTTGGCAAATCAAACATTTAGTCACAAACACTGAAATATCTCTTTTCATACCCGGCCACCAATACAACTTCCTCAAGTCGTTGTACATTTTAAATCTTGCCGGATGTCTTGACAAGCATCCACTGTGGACTTCATGCAAAACCTTTCGAATCAACTCCTCATTTTTAGGAACACAAATTCTGTCACGATACATCAAACAACCATTCAAATCCACTCTAAAATCAGAATCACTTTCTGATCCGCACTTAGCTATCTTAGCTTGCATATCGCTATCATTTCTCTGAGCCTCACATATTTGTTGAACAAATAGTGGCCTAGCTCTCAGCTCTGCCAAAATAGCACCATCATCAAACAACACTAAACTCGCTCTCATAACTCTTAGAGCATACATGGATTTCCTACTCAAGGCATCCGCAACGACATTCGCTTTTCCTGAGTGGTAATCAATGACTAACTCATAGTCTTTCAACAACTCAAGCCACCGTCTCTGTCTCAGATTCAGATCCTTCTGATCCATCAAATACTTTAAACTCTTGTGATCCGTAAAGATTCAGCAATTTTCACCATACAAATAATGTCGCCAAATCTTTAACGCAAACACAATCGCAGCCAACTCCAAATCGTGAGTCGGATAATTCTTCTCGTGCGGCTTTAACTGCCTTGAGGCGTAAGCGACTACCTTACCCTCTTGCATCAACATGCAACCGAGACCATTAAACGACGCATCACTATAAACCACAAACTCCTTCTCCGATTCTGGTTGAACCAAAACTGGTGCCTCAGTCAACATTGTTTTCAGTAGCTCTGTTGACATGTCTCAGTCCATTCAAAATTGACATCTTTATGCAACAACTTCGTCATCGGAGTAGCAATCACGGAGAACCCCTTTATGAAGCGTCTGTAATATCTCGCTAATCCAAAAAACTTCTGATTTCTGACACGTTCCTTGGCGGTTTCCAATCCATAACATCCGATATCTTACTCGGGTCAACTCTGACACCATCACCTGACACCATGTGTCCTAGGAATCTGACCTCTCGGAGCAAAAACTCACTCTTGTTAAACTTAGCATACAACTGCTTATCTCTCAAAGTTTGCAAGATAATTCTCAAGTGCTCTTCATGATCGTCCTCATCCCGAGAATAGATCAATATGTCGTCAATAAAGACAACCACAAACCTGTCCACATATGGTCTGAAAACACGGTTCATCAGATCCATAAAAATCGCAGTACATTCGTCAAACCAAGCGGCATAACCAAAAACTCATAATGGCCATACCTTTATGCGAAATGTAGTTTTCAACACATCTTGCTCTTTCACTCTGGTGATAATAACTTGGACCTCAAGTCTATCTTGGAGAACATTTGTAGCTCCCTTGGTTGATCAAAGAGATCATCAATCCTTGGTAAAGGATACTTATTCTTCACCGTCACCTTGTTAAAGTCGCCTATAGTCTATACACAATCTCATAGACCAATCTTTCTTCTTCACAAACAATACCGGAGCACCCCACGCGAGTAGCTCGGCCTTGCAAACCCCTTATCTGTCAACTCTTGCAAGCCCGAACCTTGATTCTTTCAACTCTACAGGTGTCATGCATGCGGGGCAATCGAAATAGGTGCCGTTCTGGAACAAACTCAATTCCAAACTCGACCTCTCTCCTTTGGAGGTAATGCAGGTAAGTCTTAGGAAATACATCAGGTACTCACATACCACCGGCATTGCTTTCAAACTCTACTCCAACCTCTTGAGTATTCAACACAAGCGCAAGATAGGACTCACATCCTTTCCTCAAACATTTCTCGGCCACTAGGAAGAAATCATCACGGGTAGATTATCCGATCCACCCGATTCAACCCGAACCACATCTCCACTCTCACATTTTCGGTTCAATAAACTTACTACCACAGTTCACTAAGACACTATGGGTAGTTAACCAATCCATGCCTAGGATTAAATCAAACTCATCAAACGACAACAACATAAGGTTCGCCGAAAAACAATGATTCTCAATCAATAAAGGACAATTCTTACACACTCTGTCCACTAACACATGCTTTCCTAACGGGTTTGACACCTTAACCACTATGTCTGTAGACTCAACGGTCATACTCAAACTAGATGCTAATCTCATGCAAATATAAGAATGAGTAGACCCTGGATCTATTAAAGCAACAACGAAGGTGTCATAGAGAGAAAAAGTACCCGTTATCACATTAGGGGAGGATGCTTCTTCGCGAGCGCGAATAGCATACGTCCTCGCAGGTGCCTGACCCTCTGGTCTCATAGCAGAATCTCTGGGCGCACCTCTACCACTATTCCCGCCTCTCGGGTTCCTTGGTGGTCTACCCCTCGTAGACACATCACTAGGTCTCAGCTCTTGCCTCTCTTCCTTTTCATCCCTCTCGGGACAGTTATGGATAAAGTGGTCAGGGGAACCATATTTATAACATTTCCGACTGTTTCCCCAACACTCTCCGGTGTGATACCTACCACAACTAAGACACTCCGGTTTACTCTTTGTATTGCCCACACTTTCCATTGAGGGGGCTTGGACTCTCGAACCCGAACGAGTATTACCCAAGTCTCGATGCGAAAAACCCACTGGTGCTGTCGTCCGAGGATTCACTTCCTTGGATCTTTTCGACTGGGCTTGATACGACTTGCCCATCGGCCTCTTTCTCGTATCTCGGGCTTCACTCACAGCCCTTCTCTTTTCTGAACTTAATTCCTCGGCCTTACTTGCCCTCTCAACTAATACCACAAATTCTTTCAACTCCAAAATGCCCACTAGGAGTTTGATATCCTCATTCAGCCCATCTTCGAACCTCTTGCACAAGATGGTCTCTGTCAACACACATTCTTGAGCGTATTTGCTAAGCCTAACAAACTCACGCTCGTATTCTGCTATTGTCATCCTTCCTTGCTTCAGCTCAAGGAATTCTCTCCTTTTTCGGTCAGTAAACCTCTGGCTTATATACTTCTTCCGGAACTCTTCTGAAAAGAAGTCTCACGTCACCCGCTCTTTCGGGACTACCAACGTCAGTGTCTTCCACCAATGGTATGCTGAATCTCTTAGCAAAGATACGGAACACTTCAAACTTTCCTCAGGTGTGCATGAGAGCTCATCGAACACCCTCATCGAGTTCTCCAACCAGAACTCCGCCCTCTTTGGGTCATCATCTACCTTAGCTCTAAACTCCTCAGCCCCGTGCTTCCTAATCTTATCCACCGGGGGTTTCGATATCCTCACCACATCCATACCTTGAGGAGCCACTGGATTTGGCTAAGGTATAGGAGGAGGTGGAGGAGGTTGAGCATTAGGGTTTGCTCGGACATAATCCGAGTACCAATTACTCATCATTTGGAGAAAGGCTTCCCGTGCCTCTTCCCCTTGACCCCTGACCTCGGGTCCACTCTCAACGGGCGCGGTCCCTTGCGCAGGAGCCGACGCGTTACTCGCTACTTCATCAGCAGTCAATGGATCGGAATCCATATACTATAATAAACAAGATTTAAATCATCAAAAACCACCACATTATCATTGTACACTTATGGCATGTATAGCTAGACTCTTACACCCGCTACGGTAGTCCTAGAAACGGCTAAACCATAGCTCTGATACCACTAAATGTAACACCCCTTACCCGAGTTCTACACCAGGAACCGGGCCCGAGGCATTACCGAACTCAAACCACTTAATCGCCACTTAGGCTCAACGTAATTACTCTCTATAACCTCATTCTCGACTTACGAGGCCTCACTCATACACACGAAGGCTCTCGAGAATAATCTGAAACTTTTACGATCCTTAAAAGTTTTCTCTTTTTTTTTACAGGTCTCACACGCCCGTGCAAGATTAGACACGCCCGTGCATAGACATACACGCCCATGTCCCTGCATCGTGCCTAAAAACTTCGATTCTCGCCAATTTGCCCACCTGGCCAAGGCACACGCCCGTGCTTACCACTCGTGGTGCTGCGACTACTTTAACATAGCCTAGAGTCTAGACACACACACCGTGTGGCTAGCCCGTGGCCATTCTCGATTTATAATGTTAACGCAGGACGGGGGCGCCTGACCACGGCCTGCGCTGTGGGGTGACCATGTGTCACACATGGTCTAGACACTGCCTGCAGTGTGTGTCTGTCTACATGGTCAAGAACAAGGCTAAGTGCCAAGTTCTTTTCACCCCTCTAACATACACAACATATATATCCAACACAATCATAATCAACTCAAATTGAATTGCAATCCCACATAGATAACTATAACTTTTCATATAATGTAATAGCCAACAACCATGTCATTATACAAAATGCACTATCCATCTAAAGGCCAACACATCTTAGCCATTTACAACAAAACTCACTAACTTCTCTAGCCCCTATACATGCCATATACAAAATATTAAGTTTCATGTACCAAAGTGTCTTTGATATGTGGGCTATCTTTACGATGATCCTCGTATCTCGATTCAACACTTTTAATCTATAAGACAAGGGAAAAGAAAAAGAGTAAGCTTTGAGCTTAGTAAGTTTACACATAAACAATTAAGCAACATAGTATAAGCTAAGCAACCATTAGCATTATACCAACAAGTAATTCACAACTATGCTTACTCTTTCTATCCCTTACCAGATTTCCAACACATCATGAGTCACATACTCATAACCATCAAAATGCACCTCTGCATTCAATGTCACATTTACACAATATACAACACATCATTATATCTCAATAATTCATCCACACAGCTAATTAACTTAATAATACATCCACACAGCTATTTTACTCAATAATGCAATCACATGGCTAATCCACACAGTTAACCCACACAGCAAATGTCTCGGTGGTTTCGCACTTAGCACACCACAATCGATTAATAAGGTGGTATCACACTTAGCCTACCACAAAGGTAATCATAGGGTTTTCTCACTTAGCCCACTAAACGATATACCTCACGATAGCATCGCACATAGCCAGCTCATTGTCAATATGCATTAGGATGGTGTCGCACTTAGCCTACCATCTAGCATTGTCACTACACATTCACATGTCTACTTACTCAATTAAACATCCATTCACAATTCCACTACATTCATTCTATTTGGACCACATAGGTTCTCAATCAATCTCGAACAAGCTACACATTAGCTATCATCAACAAATTGTAAGTATGAATGCATTGTTTATGCATAGACTTACCTCGATACTCAAAAGTATAGAAATATGCAATTTAGTCCACCACTTTGCTTTTGCCTCGGTTTCGATCCGGGCTTCGTCTTTCTTGATCTATAATGAATAAATCAGCTTATTCAATACATACATTGACTAAATTGACCCACATCTCATACTTTAGCAAAATTACTATTTTGCCTCTAAACTTTCTCATATTTACACTTTAGTCCCAAAGGCTCGTAAAGTGATTTTTATTCAACTTTCTAGTCTTTCATGCTTAGCCGAACCACTTATTCAACTAAAACTATCATCAATTCTCACTAAACCACATATGTATGACCAAATTAAAGTTTTTCACAAACTAGTCCCTACATGCATTTTCATGGAAAATCACTTAGCAAAAGATGTTTCTACTACATCAAGCTTTCATATTCTTCCATAAAACAACAAAATACATGCATGTCATACATATGTACATTTTTGCACATCCATAATAGCTCACCAAAAAGCTAAAAATAGCTTACTCATGCTACCGGGACTTCAAAAATACGAAGAATATCAAAACCGGGTTTAAGAGCACTTACTAGCAAGCTTGAAAAATTGAAAGAACCCTAACAATGGCTTCTCAAATTTTTGGCAGCTAAAAGGGAAGAAGATGAATGAATTTGTCATCTTTTCACCTTTTTTAATCACTTATTTGATAAATGACCAAAATGCCCTTTTTGATAAACTTCAAATTTTGACTCATCCATGCCCATTTTAGTCCAAAAATTAGAATTTTGGTAAATTTCTATTTAAGGACCTCTAATTAATAATCTAAAGCTATTTCACACAAATAGCTTCTAGAAACACACATTTTGCAACTTTTGCAATTTAGTCCTTTTGGACAATTCAACCACAATTTCACAAAATTGCTTCATGAAGCTTTCACACTAGCATGCATACATAATATTAACCTTAAAAACTCATTCATAACCCTCGGATTTGTGGTCTCGCACCACTATTCTGACTAGGCCCTAAACTGGGCTGTTACAGATCATCTGTTGGCTTATTTGCTTCTTGTGGCACATGCCTGAAGTTTAGCCTCCAATCTTCCGTCATCCACATTCATATCTCCATTACCAGCTCTGGAACCCCCTTCCTCCTGTGGTACAAGCATAACCAAAGAAATTGTCGAATACTTTGTCGTGTCTAGACCTTCCATATCATTTTCCATTTGACATTTTCCTCCAGCCGTGATTCTTGATGAAGCGCTTTATATCCCTTCGACATTGTGAAGTTTCCCAAACCCAAAGCCTTCCATATACAACTATCTTTCACACGTGTGTTCATGTTTGGCTTTGATTCAAAAAAAAAAGTGGATAATATCTACCGACAACTCTCCCAAGAAACAATACCAATTCCAGTTCCCATCGTTCGTCACCATCCATAAATCAAAGTATCCAAGAATGATGGTTGTGCTTTTGTACAATAATTAATAAGAGGTCCCAAAGAACTGAACCAATCAGTCTAGAATTTCACATCACGTCCATCGCCAACCCTCCATGCTACATTTTCCCTTAAAGTTTCCCACACATTCATCAAAGATCTCCATATATAACTACTCTAACTCACAAAAATACCTTGTGAAAACCGATCCACAACCCTATATTTAGTTCGCAGTACTTTCACCTAAAGATCATCCACCTTATTAATGAGATTTATTCCCAACTTCAGCATGAATATTTTATTTTGGCTATTTTTGTGTCTAAACCCAAGACCACCTCTATTTGTTGGTAACTAGACTTTGTCCCATCCAATCAATGATAGTTTTTGTTTATCGTTCGGAGCACCCCATATAAACTTTTTGATCAACTTTCCAGTTCTCAGCACACTCTTTTTGGAATGAGAGCATATCGCATAAAATAACATGAGATGGCCACAAGCACCGACTTCGCTAAAGTAACACATCCCGCAAGTGATAGAAATATGGCATTCCATCCATTTAAATGCTTCCTAATGTTCTCAATTATAAAAGAATAAGTAGCATTGATTACTCTTTTATGGAACACAAGGATACCAAGATATTTACCCAAGTCGATTACCTTCTCCACGCTAAGAATATTTGTTATTTATTCTACTAATTCAATTTTCATCGTCGATGAAAAAAATACTTGGGACTTTTGTAACACCCCTAACTCGTATCCGACGTCGGAACAGGGTTACGGTGTAACAGCCCGAATTTGGGCTTAGTCGGGATAATGGTTTCGGAACCACTAATCCGAGTCTAGAGAAACTATTTTTTAATATTATTTTATGTGTTATAGCATGATTATATGAGTACATGAAATTTTTGGTGAATTAATTTTAGTGATTACTTGCTTAATTTCAAAAAAGGACTAAATCGCATAGAGTGCGAAAGTTTTGTTCTACAAGCTAAAGGTGTTAAATAGCTATGGAACACTAAATTAGAGGTCCTTATTGAGTAAATAGACCAATAAAATTAGTGTGGCTGGACATGAAATTTTTAATTGGAGACAAAGTCATAAAAATGGTCAAAATTAGGTGACATTAGGTGACTTGTTTAATAAAAAAATAAAACAAAAAGAGAGGAGGCTATCATCTTCTCTTCACCACCGAAATTTTTAGCAAAAAAGGGGGGTTTTGATAGCTCTAATTTCAGCCAAGCTTTTCTCTTGCAAGTAAGTGATTTTGGTGGTTGTTTTTGTTAATTTTTGTGTTTTTGGAACCCCTATAGCTTAATCTAGCTAATGAGGGGACTATTTTGCAAAATGGTTTAGATTCTAGGGTCTTGCCATGAGAGTATTTATATTTTTTGCTGAAATTTTATGAAAGAAAATGAAATTTGGTTGTTTAATAAACAACTTTTGTGAAAGGATTTTTCATGAAAACACCTAAAATGGACCTTTTTGTAAAATTCATAAAATGGGTAGTAAATGTGTGAAATAATTGGAATTGTGAGTTGCTATAAGCTTAAAATATATTTGGCTAGGCTTGGTTAATAAGGAAATTTGATGAAAATCGTTTTACGAGCCTATAGGCAAAATCGTGATTATGCAAAAGTCTAAGGGCAAAATGGTAATTTTGCCAAAGTAGGAATTTAGAATGTCTTGATTAGTGTGGTGATTTAATGATGGAATTTTATCATTATAGGTCAAGAAAAACGGGATCCGAACTTAGACCAGGGGAAAACTAAGCTATTGGACTAAATCGAACTAGTCGCTCATATTTTGTATACCCTGGTAAGTTGTACGTAAATAATACAACTCTATTGTTATTATGCATTGAACAATTGATATTGCATGAAATGTTTGATTATTGTTATGAATATGCATGACAAAATTTGATGTGGTATACTCCCAGTTGAACCTTAGGAATAGATCAGAAATCTATGCCAAGACATTAGGGATATATGAGAGCCATTGTAAGACCATGTCTGGGACATGGCATCGACATTGAGACGAGAGCTAGTGTAAGACCATGTCTGGGACATGGCATCGGCCTCGACATTTGAGCCAGTGTAAGACCATGTCTGGAACATGGCATCGGCATTTTACCCTCTTATGTGAGGCTTACCGGATATCCTTTAGTATTCCAAATGGTTCCACGGGTTATTTAAGCTTATGATAAAGATGTGAAAGGATATAATCATGTTGTGAGTGGTACAGGTTTTTACTCGAAACTCATGAGTTATGAGCTTAGTTATGATGCCTTAATGGTAAGGATGAAATTGAGTAAGTTCTATCTATGAGAATGATTTCGGGACGATCTTGTAATCTTTGGCTTATACTTGTGATTTGTAAATATGTAGTAAATCTACCATTGTTAAATCAAGAATGTTGTGTTGGTTTATAATATGCTATGTGTTTAAAGATGCATGGTTGATGTTGTTACTTATTTACATGCAACTTACTAAGCTTTATGCTTACTCCCTTTCCTTTCCATTTTCTTATAGTATCGCCAAGCTAGCTCGAGGATCAAAGGACGTCAGAGGCTCGATCACACTATCAATCTGAACATTTGGTATAATTAGATTTATCATTTTGAGTATGGCATGTATAGGGACTTGGTCTTTTTTCAAGTGTCATATTGTTTTGGCCAAATGTGTTGGCTTGTCTTGAAGATTGACTCATTTTGTATAAGGCCATAGATGATGGCTAATACTTGTTATTGATATATGTAGATGGTGATGTTTTTCATGAATGTGCAATTTGCATGGTGAAATATATGGTGTGTTAATGCATGAATGAGTAAGTCGCATGATTGGATTGATAAAGTATGTGTTAAGTTTTGCATGTGAATGGAGTTTAGTGGCCTTGATGTGTGTATGCCTTGGTTGTGGCTAATTTGGTCAGATGTTTATGTGTGGATTGGTGTTACTTGATGTGGCTTATGTTGGTGCAAGTAAGGGTGGCAAAAGGGCTTGGTAAATAGCCTTATTTTTGTCCACACGGGCGTTTGTCTAGGCCGTGTGTGACATACGGTCTGCCCCATGGGCGTGTAGTCTCGCCGTGTATTCCCTGCACCTTCATTTGGTGAAACATAATGTCCAGTAGTAACCACACGGGCTGAGGCACGGTCGTGTGTCTCAACCGTGTGGATGACACGGCCATAATACATGGGCATGTGCCCAGGCCATGTGAAGTCGACACCTTAAATACGAAATTAAATTTGCCACACGGCCTAGCACACGAGCGTGTGCCTTGGCCTTGTGACCTTAAAATGTTGCTGACGTCAAAAATAGAATGTCAAGGTTTTAAAACACGGGCTGAGACACGAGTGTGTCATGGCCGTGTGAGGGACACGGGCGTGTGCCAAGCCGTGTGAAAACCCCTGTAGGTTCAAATTGAAAAATAAATCCACATGAGCAAGGGACACGAGCGTGTCCCTATATGCTTAGGCCGTGTGAGTTACACGGTCCTTCAACATGGCCACGTTATTAGGTCACACGGGCATGTCGCCCTTCCACACGGGCGTGTGCCCCTGTTTTTAGAGACATTTTCCAAAGTATTTTTTAAAGAACTTGGTTTGGTCCCAAACTGTTTCTAAAGTGTGTTTTGGGCCTCGTAGGCTCATATTAAGGATTTTGAGACAAACTTTGAAAATTTTTTAAATTTGAACAAAATTTCATAACTCGGAAGTGTTTGTATGCATGTTATTAAGTTAAGTAACGCCTCGTACCTTGTTCTGGCATAGGATACGAGTAAGAGGTGTTACATTTAGTGGTATCAGAGCTATGGTTTAGTCGATTCTCAGACTAACCTAGCATGTGTACGAGTCTAGCTATACATGCCATATATGAATTATGATAGTGTGACGACTCCTAACAATTTAAAATGTGTTTTTATATAGTAAATGGATCCCGACGGAGCAGTGACGGATGATGTCGAAAGTAATGCGCCGGCTCCCGCAGAAGGGACCGCGCCAGTCGAAAGTGGGCCCGTGACACTGAGTCAAGGCGAAGGGGCTAGAGAAGCCTTCCTCCATATGATGAATGCCTGGTATTCGGAGTTTGTTCGTGCAAACCCGAATGCTCCACCTCCTCCACCCCCTCCAATCCCTCAGCCTGCCCCTACAGCTCCCCAAATAGTGGAAATGATTAGAAAGGAAAAACCTCCGGTAGACATAATTCGAAAGCAAGGGGCTGAGAAATTTAGAGAGAATATAGATGATGACCCAAAGAGAGCAGAGTTCTGGCTAGAAAATACCATTAGGGTATTCGATGAATTGTCTTGCACACCTAAGGAGTGCATGAAGCGTGTCATGTCACTCCTGCGAGACTCAGCCTACTAATGGTGGAACACCCTTGTGTCAGTTGTACCAAGGGAAAGGATTACATGGGAGTTTCACCAAGAGGAATTTCGAAAGAAGTATATTAGTCAGAGGTTTATAGACCAGAAGATGAAGGAATTTCTAGAATTGAAGCAAAGCCGAATGACAGTAACAGAGTACGAGTGTGAGTTCGTGAGGCTCAGTAAATACGCTAGGGAGTGCGTATCTACTGAAGCCATCATGTGTAAGAGATTTGAGGACGGATTGAATGAAGACATTCCACTTTTAGTTGGCATTCTAGAGCTCAAGGAATTTGTGGTGCTCGTTGAGAGAGCTTGCAAGGCCGAGGAATTGGCCAAAGAGAAAAGGAAGGCTGATATTGAGTCTCGTGACTCAAAGAAAAGATAGTTGAGAAAATCATTTCAGTCCTCATCCAAGAAATCGAGAGAATTCACTACCCGATCAAATACTTCAGCGGGATTCTCGAGTAGAAATAAGAATAAGCAGTACACGACGTCTAAAGCTCAAACCACTTCTATTGCGAGTGTTGGTAGTGCTCGACCAAATAAACCGGAGTGTTCGCAGTGTGGTAGATGACATTTCGGTGAGTGTCGAGGAAATGGTAGAGGCTGTTTCAAGTGCGGTTCACTAGACCACTTCATTCGAAACTGTCCTGAGATGGATGAGAAAGACAGAAAGCAAGATGTGCGAGCGAGTAATGCTCCTTCTAGAGGTAGACCACAGAAGAAACCGAGAAGTGGGGCTAGCAGTAGAGGTGCACCTAGAGATTCCACTGTGAGATCAGAAGGTAAAGCTCCTGCAAGGACTTATGCCATTCGCGCTCGTGAAGAGGCTTCATCCCTAGATGTGATTACGGGTACTTTTTCTCTTCATGATATCTCTATTGTTACTTTTATTGATCCGGGGTCTACCCATTAGTATGTTTGTATGAAATTGGTGTTTAGTAAGAATATGAATGTTGAGTCTACCATATTTGTGGTAAAAGTGTCAAACCCTTTAGGCAAGCATGTGCTAGTTGACCAAGTGTGTAGAAATTGTCCCTTGACAATTAGAGGTCATTGTTTTCCGGCTAATCTAATGCTACTACCGTTTGATGAATTTGACATGATTCTTGGTATGGACTAGTTAGTAGGTCATGATGTAATAGTAAATTGTGGGAGAAAATTTATTGAACTGAAATGTGAAAATAGGGATATCCTTCGAGTTGAATCAGGTGAATCAGATAGCTTGCCTGTAGTGATTTCTTCTTTGGCGGCTGAGAAATGTATAAGAAAAGGGTATGAGTCTTATGTCACGTTTGTGTTGAATACTCAAGTGTCGAAGTAAAGATTGAGTCAGAGCTTGTGGTATGTGAGTACCTGGATGTGTTTCCGGAAGAGTTGCCCGGATTGCCTCCAACTAGGAAGTCTATAACACCCCGATTTAGGGCCTAGTCGGAATAGTGGTGCGAGACCACAAATTCGAAGTAGAAATATGTGTCTAAATGATTTTTCAAGGCTTATGAGGTATTTGCATAATTGTGTGAAAATTTCATGAAGAAATTTTATGAATTAGTGAACAATTTGTCCATGTGGACTAAATTGCAAAAAGTAGAAAATATGAGATTCTAGAAGATTTATGTATGAAATAGCATCATAAAAATTATTAGAAGTCCTTATTTAGCAATTAAACCATTATATAATAACATGGACAAAAATGGACATAGGAAGGAAAAATCTCAAGAAAGGATCATTAAGGGCATTTTTGTCATTTGGTAAATAAAAGATTAAAAAGGGAAAAAGAAGACAAAATTGTGTCCATCTTCTTCTTGCCATAGCCTAATTTTACAAGCCCTCCATATCTAGGGTTTCTTCAACTTTCAAGCTTGATTGTAAGTATCTCCTAGCCCCGTTTTTAATATTCTTCGTATTTTTGAAATCCTTGTAGCTCGGTTTAGCTACTTTTAGCTATATTTTGAGCTAGGGTTCATATTCAAAAATTTAACCATGTATGACATGCATTTATTTTGATGTTTTATGGAAGATTATGAAAGTTTGATGTAGGATAAACATCTTTTTCTAAGTGATTTTCATGAAAAATGCATGTAAGGACTAAATTGCAAAAGTTATGAAAATGGTCATACATGAGTGAAATAGTGGAAATTGAATGTTTTTATAGTTGAGAATATGATTCGGCTAGGCTTGAAATGTAAGAAAGTTGAATGAAAATCATTTTACGAGCCTAGGGGCAAAAGTGTAATTATGAGAAAGTTTAGGGGCAAAATTGTAATTTTCCAAAGTATGAGTTATGAGTCAATTTAGTCAATGTGAATGTTAAACAAGTTAAATTTTCATTATAGATCAAGAAACACGAAGCCCGGATCGAAACCGAGGCAAAAATAAGGTTGAGGACTAAATTGCACAACTTTACACATTTTGAGTACCGAGGTAAGTTTGTATGAATTTTAATCTACATATTACTTTTATAATTAAATTACTTGCTATGTCGTACAATGTACATTATTTTCATGAAGTTGATTGACAATGCCTAATAAGGAAATCAATGAGAATAAGTAAGTAAAAGTCCCGATTTAAAAATTCGGAATGGCGAGGATTCCTATGTCATGACATGAGATAAGGAAAGTCCGTGTAAGACCATGTCTGGGACATGGCATCGACAATAAGGCAAGGAGATCATGTAAGTCCATGTCAAGACATGGCATTGATAAATCATTATGAGGCAAAGGACCCAAGTAAGTCTATGCCAAGGCATGGCATTGATGAATTTATAAGGCAATGGTACCACGTAAGACAATATCAAGACCTGGAAATGGTAAGTTTCCAAAGAGGAAACATATAAGGAAGGTCCCGTGTAAGACCATGTCTGGGACATGGCTTCGGCACCAAAGGAAGATGTCATGTAAGACCATGTCTGGGACATGGCCTCGACATCAAGCTAAGGAATTTCGTGTAAGACCAAATCTGGGATATGGCATCGGTATCATAAGGCGATCCCATGTAAGACCATATCTGGTATATGGCACTGGCATTGAGATACATGTTTGACGAGATTGAGTATCCTCTGACATTCCGAGTAATTCCACGGGCAAAACAGACAAGTATGAAAAAAAGTAACAAGAAAGCTAAGTAAGCAAAATTATACAAGTTGAGTTATTCAAGAATGATAAAGAATTCTACCTAAGTTAAGGAAGATAATGATTTGGTGTTCATATTATATTAGCAAAAGTGCTAATGTATGTAATTGAGTGATACAGGTACCCTAATTAAATTACAAGTATGAAATTATAATGTGGTAAGTGATGAGAAAGAGTAAGTAAGAGTAAGTAAGTTCAAGCATTTAAGATTTATGTTGCTTTAGTCCTAAGATGAATGAGTTTATTTTTGAGTATGTATGTGGTTATATAGATTTCATGCAAACTTACTAAGCTAAAAGCTTACCCTTCTCTTTCCCCTTTTTCCTTGTAGATTTGCCAAGTTAGCTCGGGGATCATAGAAGTCGGAGCTCGGATCACACTATCAGCCACTATTTTGGTATAGCAAAGTTAATTAATTTTGAGTATGGCATGTATAGGTGTTTGATCATTTTGGTCATGTCATATTTTGAACTAAAGGCTTGGTTAATAAGATTATACATTCTTTTGTATATGGCCATCAGAAATTGGTCAATATTTGTTAAGTTACATACCTTTTCATGATGATAAGTTTATGCATTTAAGTTATTGCAATGGATGGATTAATTGAGTTGCTTGAGATAGTATAAGTGTGTTTATGTTTCAGGGTGGCAATTGGCTTGGAAAATAGCCTTATAATCGTCCACACGGGTAGACACACGGGCGTGTGTCTAGGCCGTGTGTGACACATGGTCAGCCCCATAGGTGTGTTGAAAGGCCGTGTGTCCCCTGCATTAAATTACGAAAATATGATTCGTCACACGGGCCAGCACACGGGCGTGTGCCATGGCCGTGTGCCATTAAGGGTTTGATGACGTCATAAATAGAAAGCTCCACGGGTAGGAGACACGGGCATGTCTTAGGGGCACACGGGCGTGTCTCTTGGACAACACGGGCGTGTGGCCCCTATATAGGCAAATTTTTTCAAGGAGCGCAAAAGTTTCCGGTTGAATCCCGAAACCTTCCGGAAGTATGTTTAAGGCCTCGTAGGCCCATGAAATGTATGTTATTAATAAGAAAGAAAAAAGTTAAGATGGAAAGAAATTTTATAGCTGATAATACAAGTTCAAGTAAAGTTAAGAACAGTAACGCCTCGTATCCTGTTCCGGCGTCGGACATGGGTAAGGGGTGTTACAAAGTCGAGTTTGGTATTGAGTTGGTCCCTGGTATGACACCAATTTCGGTTGCCCCGTATAGGATGGCACCGTTGGAGTTAAAAGAGTTGAAGGTTCAGCTACAAGAGTTAACGGATAAGGGTTTTGCGAGACCGAGCTATTCCCCGTGGGGTGTTCCAGTACTTTTTGAGAAAAAGAAAAACGGGTCGATGAGATTATGTATAGACTACTGACAGCTTAACAAGGTTACAGTTAAGAACAAGTATCCTTTGCCAAGGATCAACGATTTGTTTGACCAATTAAAGGGAGCCACAGTGTTTTCTAAGATAGACCTTAGTCTGGTTATTACCAGCTGAGAGTTAAGGAACAAGATGTACCGAAAACTGCATTTCCGACGAGGTATAACCATTATGAGTTCCTCGTCATGCCCTTTGGCTTAACGAATGCTCCTGCAGTATTTATGGATTTAATGAACCGTATTTTCCGACCGTACTTGGATAAGTTTGTAGTTGCTTTTATTGATGACATATTAATTTATTCTCGTGATGAAAGTGAGCATGCGGAGCATTTGAGAACTGTCTTACAAACTTTAAGAGATAAGCAGTTGTATGCTAAGTTTAGCAAGAGTGAATTTTGGCTTCGAGAAGTTGGATTCTTGGGCCACATCGTGTCGGGTGATGGAATTAGTGTTGACCCGAGTAAGATATCGACTATCGTTGATTGGAAACCGCCGAGGAATGTGTTAGAGATTAGAAGCTTTTTGGGCTTAGCCGGATACTACAGATGGTTTGTTAAAGGATTCTCCATGATTGCTACACCAATGATGAGGTTGCTACAGAAAGATGTCAAGTTCGAATGGACAGAGAAGTGCCAACAGAGTTTTGAGAAACTAAAAGTATTGTTGACTGAAGCCCCAGTTTTAGTGCAACCGAAATCAGGAAAGGAATTTGTGGTGTATAGCGAAGATGCATCCTTAAATGGATTGGGGTGTGTGCTTATGCAAGAAGGCAAAGTAATAGCTTATGCCTCGAGACAGCTGAAGCTACATGAGAAAAACTATCCGACACACGATTTAGAGCTGGCCACCATCGTGTTCGCATTGAAGATATGGAGGCATTATTTGTATGGCGAGAAATGTCGGGTATTCACTGACCATAAAAGTATAAATTATTTGATGACTCAAAAGGAGTTAAACCTACGGCAGCAGAGATGGTTAGAGTTGATAAAGGATTATGAGTTGATGATTGACTATCACCCTGAAAAGACGAATGTGGTCGCCGATGCTTTGAGTAGGAAGTTATTGTTTGTCTTGAGGGCTATGAATACATGGTTGGCTTTATTAGATGATGGTTCTATTCTAGCTGAGTTGAGAGCTAGACTGATGTTTCTCCAAGAGAGTGGTGAAGCTCAGAAAAGTGATACAGATTTGCAAGCCAAGATGGCTCAATGCGAGACGGGTAGTGAATCAGACTTTTGGATTGGTACTGACGGTTGTTTGATGTTCTGAGATAGGATCTGTGTACCTAAGGATGAAGAGCTTATTCAGAAGATTTTGCAAGAGGCCCATAGTGGTTGTTTGTCTATCCATCAGGGTAGTGTGAAAATGTATAATGACTTGAAGAAAATATATTGGTGGTCGGGAATGAAAAGAGACATCTCAGAGTTTGTCTCTAAGTGTTTAATTTGTCAGCAAGTAAAAGCCGAACACCAAGTACCTTCGGGTTTACTTCAGCCCGTGATGGTTCCCGAGTGGCAATAGGACCGTATTACCATGGATTTTGTGTCTGGATTGCCGTTGACGCCAAAAAAGAAAGATGTTGTATGGGTTTTGGTTGATAGGCTATCTAAGTCGGCTCATTTTATAACGGTGCGTACCGATTATCCACTTAAGAAATTGGCCGATTTGTATGTTTCTAAAATTGTGAGACTTCACGGAGTACCTTTATCGATCATTTCAGATAGAGATCCGAGGTTCACATCACGGTTTTGGAAAAAGTTGCAAGAAGCGTTGGGGATGAAACTGAATTTTAGTACTGCTTTCCACCCGCAAACTGACGGTCAGTCGAAAAGAGTAATTCAGATTCTAGAAGATATGTTGCGGTGTTGTGTTCTTGAGTTTCAGGGCAGTTGGGAAAGGTACTTACATTTGGTAGAGTTTGCCTACAACAATAGTTATCAGTCGAGTTTGAAAATGGCGCCTTATGAGGCTTTGTATGGGCGTAAGTGCCGAACGCCCTTGTATTGGACCAAACTTAGAGAAAATCAAATTCACGGGGTTGACTTAGTTAAAGAAACTGAAGAAAAAGTTAAGGTGATTCGTGATTGTTTGAAGGTAGCTTCGGATAGACAGAAATCCTACGCGGATTTGAAACGGAAAGAAATTGAGTTTCAAGTCGGTGATAAGGTGTTTTTGAAGGTATCCCCGTGGAATAAAGTCCTCAGATTCGGTAGGAAATGTAACACCCCATACCCGAGTCTGAGGCTTAGACCGGATACGAGACATTACTATGCTTGAACTTGCTTAAACATGTATTTACGGCTATCAAATTTCGTTCCGAATTAAAAACTTCTCTTTTTTAGTCAAATCATTCATATCGTGGGCCTACGAGGCCTTAAACTTGCGTCCGGAAACTTTTACAAGCCAAAAGAAACTTTTCTTTTAAATAAGGGCCACACGCCCGTGTTGGTATAGGGACACGCCCGTGTGCCCTTAAGACATGCCCATGCCTTCCACCCGTGGTCGACACTGACTAAATCCACACGGCCTGGACACGCCCGTGGCCCTAGCCCGTGTGCCAAACCTTGGCATTCTGACTTATCCACACGGTCTGTACACACGCCCGTGTGCGTCAGCCGTGTGACAATTGAATTTCTAAATGTCAAGTGTAGACTTCACATGGCCTTGGCACACGCCCATGTGCCAACCGTGTATATCACACGGCCTGAACAAATGGCCGTGTGACCAGCCCGTGGTCTAATCAGACTTAAGATACTAAGGTGCAAGAGACACACGGCCTAGACACACGCCCGTGTGTCTATCCGTGTGGGCACTTAGAGGCTATCTTACCAAGCCTTTTACCACTCCCGTTTGCTTACATTCATATACTACTTCAAAACATTCTCAAATCATCAATTAAAACACATGAATTAACACATTTAATCATTAAAGAGATAAAGTCTTTATCCCATACTCTAGGGAAAACTACTCCCAATACAAATACAACCAACTTAGATTCTCTTAGGCCAATACAATTGGGCACATTATCAATGACTTAATCAACCTCAAGTACTAGCCCTATACATGCCATGACTTCTAAGGACTTGATACCTCATACCAAGAGTCTGCTAGATAGTGTGAAAACATCTCCGGCGGTCTCCAACCCGAGCTAGTTAATATAACCTATAAGAGATGAGAAAAGTAAAGGAGTAAGCAATAATGCTTAGTAAGCTCATCTGCATAATGTGTCAAATATTGATATTCATTGAATATACATAATTACAAAGTATCATGAAGAGTGTCTCTCATAAACTCATGGTTACTTGCTCAACTATTCTTGAAACTTACTCATTCAATCTCTTACCACATTCTTACATGTCACAAGCCAATTACTTGTTCAATTAGCATCCCTTCCTACACTGATCACCACATGATCATATAAAACAACACATCAAACATTTTCAATAAGCCGCTCATGCTACTAATATCACGGTGGTTTCGTACTTAGCTCACCATTGAATCTCTAATAGGGTGGTATCGCACATAGCCCACCGATAATAATATAATTGATGATATCGCACATAGCCCATCATTACCATCAATAAGGTAGTATCACACGTAGCTCACCGTTATTTTACATTCATGGATAAAAATCCTCATGTATATCTCTATTTCAAATGTTCCTTTGAGAACATCCTCACATACTTCTATTCTTACTTAACTTTCTACGATACTCGTTTGCATTCACATAATACATTAATGAATCTATCTCATACAACTAAGGTGTATTGAATACACATAACCCACTAAGGGTTCATTATACACTAAATTCATATCAATTCAATTCTAGCACACACACTTATGCTTTTTTTCGTGGTACAACCACGTACTTTCTTTCTTTCAACATATACGTTGAATCACTCAAGTTATTAAATAATTCTCTTGAGTCTCATACTCATAATGTCACATAGAACATATACCCCAATAGGGTCTTACTTACATTAACATATCGATGCCATTTCCCTGACATGGTCTTATACGAATTCTTACATCGAGGCCATATTCCAATATGGTCTTACACGAGACTTTAACTATCATCATATCATTCTACATACATTTCCCATTACTCTTAGATTCAATTCTTTTGACCTCTCATCAAAGATATTTCATACATTCATAGAGTAAATATACATTCCATACAACATTGGAACATTAAATTAACTCATACGAAATTGCAACATTCGCACATGAACTTACCTCGATGTCGAAAGGCCCAAAAAGGGACTTTTTGCCCATATTTCTCTTTTCACCCGTTCTAGGTCCGAAACTCATTTTCTTTAATATATAACAATGGAATTTACTGATTTAATCACTTATGAATCATAATGCACCGTAATCTACACTTTAGGCAAAAATGACTATTTTGCCCCTACACTTTGGCAAAATTATGATTTTGCCCCTAGGCTCGTAAATAAATTTTCATCTCAATTTCTTATTAATAAAGCCTAGCTGAACATTTAATCCTCTTACAACTATTCACAATTCCATCAATTTCATGCCTTAATGAACAAATTACAACTTTTGCATTTTAGTCCCAAATAGGTGTTTTCATGGCAACACCTTTCACAAAAGTTGTTTCTCATCATCCTATCATTCATTTTCTTCCATAAAAATCATCAAACAACATAAAATCTCTCATGGCAAGTCCCTAGACTTTCAACCATGTTTCAAATTAATCCTCCCATTAGCTAGCTTAAGCTTTGGGGACTCCAAAAATGCAATTTTCATCAAAAATAAGCATCAAAATCACTTACTTGAATGGAGTAAAGCTTGCTAAAATTTGAAGCTTTCAAACCCCTCCCATGGCTGATATTTTCGGTTGAAGAAGAGAAGAAATAAAAAGATGATAGCTTTTTGCTTATTTCATCTTATTTTATTTCTTTTTAATTACCTAACATGACAACATTTAATGCCCTTGTCCCCTTTGTCTTCTTTGACCGGCCAAGCTAATTCCCATGGCCTACTTGCACATTTGGGACCTCCAATTTATAAACCATAGCTTTTTGGTACCTCTAGCAATTAAAATAGAACTTTTACACTTTATACGATTTAGTCCTTTTTTTCACAATTTAGCTAGAAATCGCTAAAATTAAGGCACCAAAATTTTCATGCATCCTTATAAACATGTTATAATACATAACATAACATGAAAATAATTTTCTCTAACTTCAAATTAGTGATTCCGAGATCATCATTTTCGACTAGCCCCTAAATCGGGAACATTACAATTCTCCTAGGGATTTTCGTCCCCGAAAATCTTATCAGGAGGAGTTACTACCAACATTCTTAAAACGCTTCCATCTACTCTTCAAAATCGCCAATCCACTTATCCTCAAGGTTCTCTTACCAATAACTCTTTAGCTGTGATACATAAGGTCGAAACATAACTTGAGACCTAGGTTATTCTTCCTCTGGGGCATATACTCAGTAATCCACCAATTTGGAACTCTGTATATGTCCAAATAATCGTTTGGATCTTTACTGGTTGATTCACCACAATTTGAATGAAATTCCCCTTCTTGGGAATTTGTCAAATCAAATTTGAAATCTATAAGGTCGTATCTCATTTTCTCATTCAAGCGTTTACTAACTGTAATAGTCTTGACTTGTACGCTTTGAAAATTCAGCTTTTAGTGATCAACTACTTCTGACCATAGACTCAATCATATCGAGAAATGTACTCTATTGTCACATCATTTATGCACATAATTTAACTTTCTTATTCTTACATTAGTAGATATGCTACTACTAAATCTCATATCAAAACTTCTGTATAAGTTTTGGATTCATCATTATTCAAATTCTATCTCAAGGAAACATCGACAACGGAAATCTTATCCAATCTGGATTTTATCGCCTTAAATACCATTTATTAACTCACTTTTGAACTCCTTTGTTCTGAAAGGGAGATTCGCTCTAGTCATTAACCTTGCTGAAACTAGGATATTACCAACTAAGGTCAACCGAGTAACTAACTCGCATTGCTTAACGTGGATCTTTTCATAATATCTAACTCATTACACAGACACAAAGGTGATTGTCTCTGGATCATCAATCTGGCAATTCTTTTCTCGATTCAGATTGAACTCAGTACTAGAACTTTCAATTAATAGTTCCTTCAATAATTTTCAACTCAACCATCATGGTTTGAACATTTCTATGAGCATATCTTTGTATCATGCTCCCCACTCACGAACACACAGAAATTTATTCTCTTTATTGATTCATGCGTGAATATACATAGAATTCGAATCATATCTCAATACATTAATCTACTCTTTTCTGCACACAGAGAACATATTTCTAGCACACTCCCATCTGAGTTTCTCTTGTTGTGCTAATCCAAAACCTTTACTATCGTTATATCTCACGATAGCGGGGACGTCTCGATCGAATTCATTAACTCTATCCATCTTATTCGAAAACTCATCATACGACATGAAACTTGTGATTTCATTTCTTATACTAGAGTCATCACCAACTTCCTCCTCAAGGCACCCCATTAAGGTTACGAAGAGATAGAGGAATGTCGATTTCGATTAACTAAATCGACAACCGTTTAGTCTACTTTTTCCGTCAGTTAACGTTCTCACACAATCACAATTTCATGAAAAGAACGACCACATCATCCCTGAAGGGAAACATGTATTAGTACATAATACTAAAGGAGATCATTATAACCCCATCCATGGCATTAACTAACCATGCACAAACTATAAGCTTCTAGCCAACTTACTCATACTTGCCCTTATATAACACGTTCCGTGTCATATATCGTAATCGTCTCTTCGTGATTCATTCACGAGTACATGTTTTCACTCTTTCACATGACTTTAGTACCATTCTCATTTCTACCTCTAGACTCATCTATCTGTCCCATTGATCACTAGGGATAATCAAAGCCGCATATTCATCGTCATTCATGTAGGTACGAAACCAATGCCACATTCCCAATGTGGTCTTATATGGAGTCACCTCTAAATGCCAATGCCATATCCCGGATAAGGTCTTATATGGACTTCCACCTCAGGTATCGATGCCATATTCTAAATATGGTCTTACACGATTCTCATATTCATTACCGATGCCATATCCCGGATATGGTCTTATACGAAATCTCAACTCGGTGTCGAGGTCGTGCCTCGAACATGGTCTTATACGGTACCTTCTCTATTTCATATCTCAATGATAGCCTTTTCATTATAGTCCCCTAGGACTTCAACCTCATGTTCAACAACAATTACTCTACATAGTAGAGTATCATGTATCAATGTGATACAAAGCATTCTCAATTATACTAACATAAATATTGCATTAATCACATGTAAACGTACTCAATTTGATTCTCATAAACATCTCATCATGATTCAACAGTGGTAAGGGGGTGAAGTCGTAGAGTCCCTAACTTGATTCTCGGGATTACATACATATGATTTACTATTCATTATCAATGAAATATCATCATAGTCACATAACTCGTCTCAAGTAAGTTTTTACGTTTATCACGTTACAATTATCTCTATCACTCATACTTTTGAGCTGATACTTTAATAACTCAAGTTTCATATTAATATCTACTCGAGTACTTAACATTTAACTCTACTTTCTCTTACTATTGCTTATTAATCTAGAGAATGTCTTACGGTTTGAGTACGACGTTTACTTGATCGCCATAGTCCAACTATGGTCTTACTCGTATCACAACATCATAGTCCAGCTATTGCTTTACATGTCGTCACGATGCCATAGCCTCGCTATGGTCTTACACGAAATCTCATATCAATACCAATGCCATATCCTAGATACGGTCTTACATGAAAACTCATGTCGATGTCGATACCATATCCCAGATATGGTCTTATACGGGATCTTGTAACTCGATGTCGATGCCATACCCTAGATATGGTCTTATACGAGATCATACTTAGATGTCGATGCCATGTCCTGGACATGGTCTTATACGATATCTTTCTTTGGTGCCGAAGCCATGTCCCAGACATGGTCTTACACGGAATCACTATTTGATGCCGACGCCATACCCCAGATATGGTCTTACACGAAATTACTATTTAATGCCGATGCCATATCCCAGATATGGTCTTATACGGGATCATGTATCAATGGCAATGCCATGCCCCAGACATGGTCTTATATGGGATCACATATCGTCACCAATGCCATGTCCCAGACATTATCTTATATGGAATCACACGTACCGCCATGGTCCTACCATGGTCTTATTCATCATTTTATCATTGAACGACCGTACTCATCTCCTGCATTCTACTTAGTCAAACTTTTCAGTTTTAACTCTCACACTATAATATGTGTGACTTTGTAACAGGGTCATAAGACGAAACATTATATCTTTTCTACTTTAACAGTCACACGTGAGATTTAACCATGTGGACATATTTATCATAAACAATGGCATCACAAATCTCAAATGCTTACTTACTCTTACTACTTCTCACATACATCATGGTAATTACTAGTCTCATGTTTGTAAGGTAAACAAGGTACCTGTAACACTTGATCACATAGATCAGTATACTTTACTATAACAAGCATAATCTCAACATCATCATTCATAATATGAATTATACTTGTTAGTCAGCCTTCACTAGCACGACATAATATCAACTTTACTACTAACTTTCTTGCTATCTCATTTAAGCTTTACTCTTTTTCCCGATGAATTACTATGAATGACTGAGGATACTGAATCTCATTTCACATGTATCTTGATGCCAATGCTATATCCTTGATATAGTCTTACATGGGGTCTCTTACTTGGTATTGATGTCATGTCTTGACATGGACTTACACGAAGTCTTGCTTGTGGGTTCCCTTGGGAACTTACCATTGCCATGTCTTGACATGGTCTTATTGGTAACTTTACTCATGAACTTGTCAATGCCGAGCCTTGGCTTGGACTTACATGAAATCTTCCTTGTTACTTACCAATGCCATGCCTTGGCTTGGACTTACATGGGATCTCTATCTCTTGATAGCTTTTCAATGCCAAGACTTATCTTGGACTAACATGACATCTTTGCTTGGAGACTCGACAATGCCATGCCTTGGCTTGGGCTTATATGGGTCTTCATCTCATAGTAACTCTTCAATGCCAAGACTTGTCTTGGTCTTACATGATAACTTGCTTGATTGCCGATGCCATGTCTTGACATGGTCTTATACGGACTTTCTTGTCTCATGTGGCAGATTGAGTATCCTAAGTAATTCATTTTCAATCGGGACTTTCATATACATGCTCTTAGTAACTTCTTTGTTTAATAAATCATTAAACATTTTCATGGAAATAATGTGCATATAACATCACAAGCAATTCAATGAAATATTCATGAAGCTTGAAAATCTTATAAACTTACTGAAATTAGCACGGTTGGGAATCATCACTATCTTAACAAAATAATTTCGTTAGAGCCGGGAGACATCACACTATCACGGTCCACATACGGCATGTATAGCTAGACTCTTACTCACGCTAGGTTAGTCCTAGAACCGACTAAACCATAGCTCTGATACCACTAAATGTAACGCCCCATACCTGAGACTAAGGCTTAGACTGGATACGAGACATTACTATGCTTGAACTTGCTTAAACATGTATTTACGGCTATAAAATTTCGTTCCGAATTAAAAACTTATCTTTCTTAGTCAAATCATTCATATCGTGGGCCTACGAGGCCTTAAACTTGCGTCCGGAAACTTTTACAAGCCAAAAGAAACTTTTCTTTAAAACAGGGGCCACACGCCCGTGTTGGTATAGGGACACGCCGTGTACCCTTAAGACATGCCCGTGCCTTCCACCCGTGGTCGACATCGACTAAATCCACACGGCTTGGACACGCGCGCGTGGCCTCGCCCGTGTGCCAAACCTGGCATTCGACTTATCACACGTGCGTACACACGCCCGGCGCAGCGTCGATCGTGTGACAATTGAATTTCTAAGTGTCAAGTGCAGACTTCACACGGCCTTGGCTCACGCCCATGTGCCAACCGTGTATATCACACGGCCTGAACAAATGGCCGTGTGACCAGCCTGTGGTCTAATCGGACTTAAGATACTAAGGTGTAGAGAGACACGGCTAGACACACGCGCGTGTGTCTATCCGTGTGGGCACTTAGAGGCTATCTTACCAAGCCTTTTACCACTCCTGTTTGCTTACATTCATATACTACTTAAAAACATTCTCAAATCATTAATTAAAACACATGAATTAACACATTTAATCATTAAAGAGATGAAGTCTTTATCCCATACTCTAGGGAAAACTACTCCCAATACAAATACAACCAACTTAGATTCTCTTAGGCCAATACAATTGGGCACATTATCAATGACTTAATCAACCTCAAGTACTAGCCCTATACATGCCATGACTTCTAAGGACTTGATACCTCATACCAAGAGTCTGCTAGATAGTGTGAAAACATCTCCAGCGGTCTCCAACCCGAGCTAGTTAATATAACCTATAAGAGATGAGAAAAGTAAAGGAGTAAGCAATAATGCTTAGTAAGCTCATCTGCATAATGTGTCAAATATTGATATTCATTGAATATACATAATTACAAAGTATCATGAAGAGTATCTCTCATAAACTCATGGTTACTTGCTCAACTATTCTTGAAACTTACTCATTCAATCTCTTACCACATTCTTACCATGTCACAAGCCAATTACTCGTTCAATTAGCACCCCTTCCTACACTGATCACCACATAATCATATAAAACAACACATCAAGCAATTTCAATAAGCCTCTCATGCTACTAATATCGCGGTGGTTTCGTACTTAGCTCACCATTGAATCTCTAATAGGGTGGTATCGCACATAGCCCACCGATAATAATATAATTGATGATATCGCACACAACCCATCATTACCATCAATAAGGTAGTATCGCACGTAGCTCACCGTTATTTTACATTCATGGATAATAATCCTCATGTATATCTCTATTTCAAATGTTCCTTCCAGAACATCCTCACATACTTCTATTCTTACTTAACTTTCTACGATACTCGTTTGCATTCACATAATGCATTAATGAATCTATCTCATACAACTAAGGTGTATTGAATACACATAACCCACTAAGGGTTCATCATACACTGAATTCATATCAATTCAATTCTAGCACACACACTTATGCTTTTTCCATGGTACAACCACGTACTTTCTTTCTTTCAACATATACGTTGAATCACTCAAGTTATTAAATAATTCTCTTGAGTCTCATATTCATAATGTCACATAGAACATATACCCCAATAGGGTCTTACTTGCATTAACATATCGATGTCATGTCCCTGACATGGTCTTATACGAATTCTTACATCGAGGCCATATTCCAATATGGTCTTACACGAGACTTTAACTATCATCATATCATTCTACATACATTTCCCATTACTCTTAGATTCAATTCTTTTGACCTCTCATCAAAGATATTTCATACATTCATAGAGTAAATATACATTCCATACAACATTGGAACATTAAATTAACTCATACGAAATTGCAACATTCGCACATGAACTTACCTCGATGTCGAAAGGCCCAAAAAGGGACTTTTTGCCCACATTTCTCTTTTCACCCGTTCTAGGTCTGAAACTCATTTTCTTTGATCTAGAATAATGGAATTTATTGATTTAATCACTTATGAATCATAATGCACCACAATCTACACTTTAGGCAAAAATGACTATTTTGCCCCTATACTTTGGCAAAATTACAATTTTACCCCTAGGCTCGTAAATAAATTTTCATCTCAATTTCTTATTAAGCAAGCCAAGCTGAACATTTAATCCTCTTACAACTATTCACAATTCCATCAATTTCATGCCTTAATGAACAAATTACAACTTTTGCATTTTAGTCCCAAATAGGTGTTTTCATGGCAACACCTTTCACAAAAGTTGTTTCTCATCATCCTATCATTCATTTTCTTCCATAAATACTCATCAAACAACATAAACTCTCTCATGGAAAGTCCCTAGACTTTCAACCATGTTGCAAATTAATCCTCCCATTAGCTAGCTTAAGCTTTGGGGACTCCAAAAATGCAATTTTCATCAAAAATAAGCATCAAAATCACTTACTTGAATGGAGTAAAGCTTGATGAAATTTGAAGCTTTCAAACCCCTCCCATGGCTGATATTTTCGGTTGAAGAAGAGAAGAAATAAAAAGATGATAGCTTTTTGCTTATTTCATCTTATTTTATTTCTTTTTAATTACCTAACATGACAACATTTAATGCCCTTGTCCCCTTTGTCTTATTTGACCGGCCAAGCTAATTCCCATGGCCTAATTACACATTTGGGACCTCCAATTTATAAACCATAGCTTTTTGGCACCTCTAGCAATTAAAATAGAACTTTCAAACTTTATGCGATTTAGTCCTTTTTCACAATTTAGCTAGAAATCGCTAAAATTAAGGCACCAAAATTTTCATGCATCCTTATAAACATGTTATAATACATAACATAACATGAAAATAATTTTCTCTAACTTCAAATTAGTGATTCTGATATCACTATTTCGACTAGCCCCTAAATCGGGCTGTTACAGGAAAGGCAAATTAAGTCCACGTTTTATTGGACCATATGAGGTGAATGAGAGAATTGGACCGGTAGCATACCGATTAGCTTTATCGTCCGAGTTAGAGAAGATCCATGATGCTTTCCATGTGTCTATGTTGCGTCGTTATCGTTCTGACCCTTCACATATTATTTCACCAGTAGAGGTTGAAATTCGACCGGATATGACCTATGGTGAAGAGTCGGTAAAGATTTTAGATTGAGAGGTCAAGCAATTGAGAAATAAAAGTATAGCACTCGTAAAAGTACTAGGGCATAGACATGGGGTTGAAAAGGCCACATGGGAGCCCGAGGAGACTACAAACCTTTTTAACGGTAAGATTTTCGGGGACGAAAATCCCTAAGGGGGAGAATTGTAACAGCCCAAATTTGGGACTAGTCGGAACAGTGGTTTCGAAACCACTAATCCGAGGCCAGAGAAATTATTTTTTAATATTATTTTATGTGTTATGGCATGATTACATGAGTACATGAAAATTTTGGTGAATTAATTTTAGTGATTACTTGCTTAATTTCGAAAAAGGACTAAATCACATAAAGTGCAAAAGTTTTGTTCTACAAGCTAAAGGTGTTAAATAGCTATGGAACACTAAAGTAGGGGTGCTTATTGAGTAAATAGGCCAATAAAATTATGGTGGCTGGACATGGAATTTTTATTTGGAGACAAAGTCATAAAAATGGTCAAAATTAGGTGACATTATGTGACTTGTTTAAAAAAAATAAAACAAAAAGAGAGGAGGCTATCATCTTCTCTTCACCATCAAAATTTTCAGCAAAAAAGGGGGGTTTTGAGAGCTTAAATTTCAGCCAAGCTTTTCTCTTGCAAGTAAGTGATTTTGGTGGTTGTTTTTGTTAATTTTTGTGTTTTTGGAACCCCTATAGCTTAATCTAGCTAATGAGGGGACTATTTTGCAAAATGGTTGAGAGTCTAGGGTCTTGCCATGATAGTATTTATATTGTTTACTGAAATTTTATGAAAGAAAATGAAATTTGGTTGTTTAATAAACAACTTTTGCGAAAGGATTTTTCATGAAAACACCTAAAATTGACCTTTTTGTAAAAGTTATAAAATGGGTAGTAAATGTGTGAAATAATTGGATTTATGAGTTGCTATAGGCTTAAAATAGATTCGGCTAGGCTTGGTTAATGAGAAAATTTGATGAAAATCATTTTACAAGCCTAGGGGCAAGATCGTGATTATGCGAAAGTCTAAGGGCAAAACTGTAATTTTGCCAAAGTAGGAATTTTGGAATGTCTTGATTAATGTGGTGATTTAATGAGAGAATTTTATCATTATAGATCAAGAAAAACGGGATCCGGACTTAGACCGGGGGAAAACGAAGCTATTGGACTAAATCGAACTTGTCGCCCATATTTTGTATACCGAGGTAAGTTGTACGTAAATAATACAACTCTATTGTTATTATGCATTAAACAATTGATATTGCATAAAATGTTTGATTATTGTTATGAATATGCATGACAAAATTTGAGGTGGTATACTCCCGGTTGAACCTTAGGAATTGATCGGATATCCATGCCATGACATTAGGGATATATGAGAGCCAGTGTAAGACCATGTCTGGGACATGGCATCGGTATTGAGACGAGAGCTAGTGTAAGACCATGTCTGGGACATGGCATCGGCTTCGACATGTGAGCCAGTGTAAGACCATGTCTGGGACATGGCATCGGCATTTTACCCTCTTGTGTGAGGCTTATCGGATATCCTTTAGTATTCCAAATGGTTCCATGGGTTATTTAAGCTTATGATAAAGATATGAAAGGATATAATCATGTTGTGAGTGGTACAGGTTCTTACTCGAAACTCATGAGTTATGAGCTTAGTTATTATGCCTTAATGGTAAGGATGAAATTGAGTAAGTTCTATCTATGAGAATGATTTCGGGACGATCTTGTAATCTTTGGCTTATACTTGTGATGTGTAAATATGTAGTAAATCTACCATTGTTAAATCAAGAATGTTGTGCTGGTTTATAATATGCTATGTGTTTAAAGATGCATGGTTGATGTTGTTACTTATTTACATGCAACTTACTAAGCTTTATGCTTACTCCATTTCCTTTCCATTTTCTTATAGTATCGCCAAGCTAGCTCGGGGATCAAAGGACGTCGGGGGCTTTATGCTATGTGTTAATGCATGAATGAGTAAGCCGCATGATTGGATTGATAAAGTATGTGTTAAGTTTTGCATGTGAATGGAGTGTAGTGGCCTTGATGTGTGTATGCCTTGGTTGTGGCTAATTTGGTCAGATGTTTATGTGTGGATTGGTGTTACTTGATGTTGCTTATGTTGGTGCAAGTAAGGGTGGCAAAAGGGCTTGGTAAATAACCTTGTTTTTGTCCACACGGGTAGACACACGGGCATGTGTCTAGGCCGTGTGTGACACACGGTCTGCCCCATGTGCGTGTAGTCTGGCCGTGTGTTCCCTGCACCTTAATTTGGTAAAACAGAATGGCCAATAGTAACCACACGGGCTGAGGCAGGGTCGTGTGTCTCAACCGTGTGGATGACACGGCCATAATACATGGGCATGTGCCCAGGCCGTGTGAAGTCTGCACCTTAAATGCGAAATTAAATTCGCCACATGGCCTAGCACACGGGCGTGTGCCTTGTCAGTATACCCTAAAATGTTGCTGACGTCAGAAACAGAATGTCAAGGTTTTAACACACGGGCTGAGACACAGGCGTGTCATGGCCGTGTGAGGGACACGGGCTATGGACACGGGCGTGTGTCAGGCCGTGTGAAAACCCTTATAGGTTCGAATTGAAAAATAAATCCACACGAGCAAGGGACACGGGCATGTCCCTATATGCTTAGGCCGTGTGAGTTACACGGTCCTTCAACATGGCCATGTTATTAGGTCACACGGGCGTGTCGCCCTTCTACACGGGCGTATGCCCCTGTTTTTAGAGACATTTTCCAAAGTTTTTTTTAAAGAACTCGGTTTGGTCCCAAACCGTTTCTAAAGTGTGTTTTGGGCCTCGCAGGCTCATATTAAGGATTTCGAGACAAACTTTGAAAAGTTTTAAATTTGAACGAAATTTAATAACTCGGAAGTGTTTGTATGCATGTTATTAAGTTAAGTAACGCCTCGTACCTTGTTCTGGCATAGGATACGGGTAAGGGGTGTTACATACAGAGTATTACTGGACTTATAACTCAAACCATCATACATTTAATGTTTAAAACTCAATCCAAACAAAAACCATTCAAATAAAATCATAAGGTCCATAACACGAGCCCTCGAGGCTCAAAACAAGCATTAGAAGTGGTTCGAGACTAAACCGATAACTCAGGAAAGTTTTGAGAAAACATTGAAAATTTTCAAGGTACAGGGGTCACACACCCGTGTACCCCAGCCGTGTCTCTCACACGGCCAAGAGACATGCCCGTATCTCAGGCCGTGTGGGCATTCGAAATGGGATCACATGGTCGTGTCCCAGCCCGTGTTTGACCCCATGTAACTCTCTGACTTGGCTCACACGGCCAAACCACACGCTCGTGTATCAGGCCGTGTGCCTCTTGAAATGGCCACACACGCCCGTGTCTAGGTCGTGTGCGAGGTCGTGCTAAAACTGGAGGGTATACTGACTTGTGCCACATGGCCAAGCCACACGCCCGTATGCTAGACCGTGTGAAGTCATTAACTTGATTTTTGAATAGTATCAGGGGACACACGGCTGTGTCACCTAGCTGTGTGTCACACACGGCTGAGATACACGCCAATGTCTCTGCCCGTGTAGACAAAAATAGGCTATTTTCCAAGCCATTTTCCTCACCCAGAGAGGTGCCAACCTAAATTCAACAATGCACATACAACCAAGGCATAAATGGGCACTTCAAGCCAACCAATTTCAAGTTCATACCATATATAAACCTCACATACAACATGGTAACCACAAGCACATTCATTTGACCACTTTTAAACATACCAAAGATATTTCTAAAGTATAACTAAATGATCAATTACATGCTTAAGACCTTGTGCCTAACTTAGCATACATGCTTATCTCTATTTCAACCATTTGCTACACAAGATACCAATCCACCACAAGGCATTCACAAAGTCACTATACACAACATATCAAAAGGCCATATATACATACTTACATATCAAAACATATATCATTCTCAAGCCAACTCACTTGGCTAATTACAGAACCAACATATAGGCTACCTTAACCAAAACACCTATGCATGCCATTTAACCCAAAAATATACAAAGTCCAAAGTACCAAAATGAGAGTTTGATAGTGTGACGCGATCTCCGACGACTTCTAATTCGAGCGAGCTTCCAATTTACTATAAAACACAGAAACATAAACCGAGTAAGCAATTAAGCTTAGTAAGTTCGTATGACTATTAAAAACAACCTTCCAAAGCATCCACAATTTAACTAAGCAAAATCAATACATAGGTAATTTACAATTCGGCTCAAAGCTTATCACATAATTGTAATTAGGTTAACCGTGTATCGCTACCTTCACTATGAATTTCTTTCCGTAATTCTTGCATATACCTGCACTGATTTACTTTAATTCGAATCACCTCGTATTACTACTGAGCTCATTGAGTTATGTAAATATCAATGAATGCACTTACCTCATCTTTCTGAATCTGAGATCAGCTTACGGATATGAGTACATCGTTTTTCCTCATGCCATAGTCCAACTATGGTCTTTTACGCGAAATGCCATGGCCCTGCCATGGTCTTACATTCGTAGTGCCATAACCCGGTTATTGTCTTATCATCAGAATGCCATATCCTGGCTATGGTCTTACATACTAATGTTGCCATGGTCCAACCATGGTCTTATCCGTAAATTCCCCATTTGCATAAAACAATTGTACTCAATCCTGCGATGTACTTGTTTGAACATTTAATTCCATTTCAAAGTTCAGCAATAGATATGTACAAGTGCATAATATAATTCATCAATTAAATAAATAAACATTAAATGTTTAACTGTACGAACTTACCTCGAATTTGTAAGGATTAAATCGACCGATCAATCTACCACTTTATCTTTTCCCCAATATAAATCCGAACGTGGCTTTTCTTGATCTAAATCATCAAATTTAACTAATTCAATACTTATTCTATTCGATTCAATCCAATTTCAAGTTATGGCAAAATTATTATTTTGCCCCTATACTTTTGACCTTTTTACAATTTAGTCTATAGGCTCGTAAAATGAAATTTATGCAATTTCATCCACATCAAAGCCTAGCCAAATTATCTAGGTGCTCATAGCAGCCCATATAAGCCCCAATTTCACACATATAACTCAAAATCTTCATACTTTACAAATTAACCCCTAATTGAATTTTACAACAAAAATCACTTAACAAAAAGTGTTTAACACCCAACAAGGTTTCATTTTCTTCCATTAAACTTCACAAAAAAGTATCATGCTTTCATGGCAAAACCCTAGCCTTTCAACCATTTTTCAAATTAGTCCTCTAATTAGCTAGCTTAAGCTACAATGGTTCCAAAGACATAAAAATCAACAAAAACAAACACCAATTTCACTTACATGCAAGGGACTTTGTGGCTGAAAAATTCAAGCTTTCCAAGCTCTTAGTTTGCTGATATTTTCGGTTGTAAAAGAAGGAAGAAGATGGCCATTTTGTTTTTATTTTATTTACTTTAACATTAGTCAACAATTTACTAACCCCTTACCAACTTTGACTATTCATGATATCACTCCATGTACATCCACTATCTTCTTTAATGGTCTAATTACTCAATAAGGGCCTCTAATTTAACATTCTATAGCTATTTAATACCTTTAGCTAATAGAAAACAACTTTTGCACTTTATGCAATTTAGTCCTTTTTCACAAATTGAGCAAACAAACGGTAAAATTTCTTAACAAAAATACCATACTTCTAACATGCTGTAGACCACATAAAAAATATTAAAATAAATTTTTGACTCCGGATTTGTCGTCCCGAAACTACTATTTTGATTTCACTGAAAACGGGCCGTTACAACTTTGATTTATTAACCCTATGGCCCGAAGTCTTCCCAAACCTCTATAAGATACCATTCACCACATTTTCTTGTTGCAAATAGACCTCACAGAATATAATTAGATCATCTATAAAAAAAGGTGAGAAATAATGGGGCCACTTTTTCCAACTGGATCGACTTCCATATTCCATCCTCCATAGCCTTTTGAATACAGTGACCTAGTCTCTCTATGCATAGCACAAATAGGTAAGAAGATAACGAATCCCTTTAATGAACCCCTTTAGAAGGTCAAAATTCTTTCGTACAATCTCCATTCCAAGAAATCTACATTTTCGAGGTCATGACACAATTCATTATCAATATTATCCATTGGGAAGGTAACTGCGTGTACCTTAAAGTTTATTCATGAAACTCCTAGTGAATACGATCGTATGCCTTCTTCAGGTCGACCTTTATTGCAATCCACTTAGGTTTCCTTCTATCCATTCGCATTGAATGGTCCACTTCTTGAGTCACCAAAATGTTATCTATAATATAACGACCAACTACAAAACTCACTTAGTTAGGAGCTACAAGCACAGGCATAATATATTTCATTATCTGCACTACCGTTTTGGTTATGATCTTATAAGCCACTGTGCACAAATTGATTGGTCAAAATTGTGCCAGAGTTTCAGGTCCATCCACCTTAGGAATGAGAACGAGAATTGTTTTATTAATCCCTAGGTCTAACTAATTCCCTTCAAAAGCTTCAGAAACCATTTTGTATACCTCATATCCTACTATGCCCCATTTACTTTGAAGGAATTTGACATGAATCTCATCGATCCTCAGGGCTTTCAACGATGCCATCAAATCCAAAGCATCATTTACTTCCTATTTATTAACCCTAGGTAGCAGTGTTTGTTTCACATCAACAGATAAATCCTTTAAAAAACCATAGCTAATGGTTTCAACTCATCAATTTCAGTCAAGTATATGTGTTGATAACACACAACCGCCTCCTTCTTAAGGATTTCAGTATCATAGCACCATTCTTCATTTGTTACACGTAACCCCTCAATTCTAATGTGTTTTTGCCTTGCTCATGCAAGATTATGAAAATACTTAGTATTACGGTCTCCATCTATAATCTAATCACTTCTCGACCATTATTTCTATCGCAATTCCTCCAAGTCAAGCAGCTTCTCCAACTCTAACTGAAGCTTTGATTATAATTTCCACAAGTTTTTGGTATTTTTATTCTCCATTGCCCTATGTATACTTTTAAGCTTACCAATCAGTCTCCGCTTCCTCTCCACTATGTTCCTAAACACCTCCCTATTCCATACTTTAGCCAAATTTGTAAACCCGTTAATACTATGACTCACTGATACATTTTCCTTCCAATTTTGCCTAACTAACTCTTTAAAGGAGTCATTTAAAAGTCATCCCTCAAAAAATCTAAAATTTTTCTGCTTTCTTTGTTGGATTACACCTTCTAATTCAATCAACAAGGGTCTGTGATCTAATTTTAATCTATGTAGGTGTTTGATTCATGCTCTAGGAAAACAATTATTCAACTTTAAATTGTAGACTGCCCTGTCCAACCTTTTTGAGGTATCCCCCTGATACCAAATAAATTTTGGGCCAATATAACCCATATCCGAAAGGGAAAAATCGAAAAGGAAATTTTGAAATTTGCCACATTCAAATCTTAGTTATTCCATTGGCCCCTCATATTCATCTGCCGATAGGACCATATTCCAATCGCCTGTAACTATCCAAGGCAATTGCATATCTTCAACCAATAAATATAACTGATCCCATAGTCTGCTCCTCGCGAATGGCCTAGAACTTCCATACACCATAGTCCAGAAGAACGATTTCACCAAACCCCTAGCAATAACCTTTACGTGCACCAGCTATGTGTGATTCACCACAACCTCTACCTCATAAAGGTCATTCCAAAGTAACTAAATACCCCCAAAATATCATTTAACCTCAATTCTGTGAGAGTACTTGAAACTTTACTTCTTAATCATCACATCTACTTAGTGTCCACTCACACGAATCTCCAATAGGGAAACTAAGTTTAAGTTGTATCCCTTACATACTCCCTCAAATAATGATTAAAACGAGGATTTGAACATCCTTGAAAATTCTAATTCAACATCGATTTATTCATATAAAAAAAAAGTAAAAGAGAATATAAAACCAAGCATACCTCAATCCTAAAACTGCATAACCTCCACATCATCTCTTCCAGACCAATCCTCCAAGCTCACGTCTTCTTTGAATTCTTGGTTTCCCATTGCCATGTCGATGGCTGAAACCATATTATTAATTACCTCTCCAATGGACACCATGTCTTTCTATGCCTATTTCAACGTCGTATCAGTTTCATCAGGCGGTTCTGACATAGAAGGCCCTCCCATAAGAAATTTCCTTCCCAGCCCACGATTCAAGCTTGACTCTTCTGCTTCATTTTGCACCTCATATCTCTCTTTAATGACCACTACTGAATAATTTGTACGATCCATAATCGCAGATCCCCTATTTCCCCTAAACTTTATTTCAGTCGGTAAACCCTTTCTTGTGCCCTGGATTCCTCTTTTACTTGGTTCCCTTATGATAATACCCTTTGAACCCGATTACTAACTTTACCTAATTTCACCTTTTTAGTAAACCCCGTATTAATCTGGCCCTTGTTGGGCTTAGCTTCACTTGGTCCATTTTTAGTATCCTTAACATGCTTGACTGACTTACCCACATCCATCGATTCCATTAACATCAGTGGACCATTATTTCCCTCATTATCCGGTTGCACCAATTCAGCATCTGCTTCAAAAATGGAATTTGCCAGAACTTCAAAATGAGATCCCAAAACAGAAGATAGTTGTCCCTTAGTTTCCATAGGATTCTTCTGCGATTGCCTCTTAGGATTATGGGATACTAACATTCATGCCCCAAATGCCTCTAACTTCGCTTTACTATCCAACTCTGTCTGCGACGGTTGTTTCAGTTCTTGTGTCATCTTCCATTTTTTTCTCCTTCCATCATATGTCCAAAATAGTCACACTTATAACAAACTTTTGATATATTTTCATATTCAACTCTCTGGACTTTACCTTCCACTCTCAACTTGGAAATTAGTGGCAATCGTAGGTCAATACTAATAGCCATACATGCTCTATAGTCATTACTACCACCTGGATTGGGTCATTGTCTTGTGTGCTAAACGATAATGTCTAAGGCCGTACCGTCAAGTACTGGCCACAGATCACCCATGACCCTTCAGCAAGAGCTTTCTCATAATTTACCCTAGCCTAGAATTTGGCTATATAATAGTCATTGTCTAAGTCCATCAATTGAAACATCCTAGATAGTTTCTAGATCACATACAACTTGCTATTCAGTGCACTAAAACCAATCCTTATGCCCAGTAACTTGATGATTATTGTCACACCCCAACTCTGACGGATTCGAGAATAAGGTGTAGAATTGTAAGGTTATCTGCTTAACGTAGTGTAATCCACCAATTTTCAGTCCTCGAACGGATTAGAATTTGGCTTAATGAATACGTCATAGAAGTGATTAAGGATTTTGTCTCAAGATATTCTGATGTTTAAGAAAAGATCAGGATAATCGAAGTATAAGCCGGGTAAAAGTTATCGCCAACAGTATGGTTTGCCCAGTTATCAAAACATTATGCTAAGTGAGTTTTCTATAGTGATCTGGTTAAGAGCCAACTAGATTGACTGGTAAAATATCCATTATACAGGATTCTCATTTATGTTTTTCTCAAAATCTGTAGGCCATCAAGAATGACAATTATGGACACAAGTTACACATGTCAAGTTCCACTTAAGGGATTTGAGAGTATATATAAATGTGATAAAGGGTATGTCAAGAAGTTTTCTTCTTCTTTCAATATTACTATCTGGTTCTTTTCTTAAATTTAAATGTTGTTTTTTCCTCTTTAAGCTAGAAACTAAATATATTGTTTTAATCAGTGGTTGTTCTATCTCCTAGTAAGTATTATAGCTCTACATGTTA
This sequence comes from Gossypium sturtianum, assembly GCA_025698515.1. NCBI lineage: Eukaryota > Viridiplantae > Streptophyta > Magnoliopsida > Malvales > Malvaceae > Gossypium > Gossypium sturtianum. The sequence goes on along the minus strand of CM046949.1, from coordinate 86,632,367 downwards.
AGTTTTTGAAGAAATAAGGTTGTTAAGAGTTATATGAACAGTAAGTTATAAATACAAGGCCTTGCATGGGGGTTATTTATGATTGGAATATTAGTAGATTGTATGTAAATGAGTTTTAATGTTGAGTCTATGTTCTTTAAACAGTTCTTGTTGTTGGGTCAAGATGGATGTCTGAGTCTGGAGCTTTAAGCTACAGGTTGGGTGAGTCTCTATTCTGACTCCTGCATGTTAATTGTTCAGGTAAAAACTTATATATAATGATAACACTTCAGATAATGGTAAGTTGTTGAAGCATAATAAAAATGCTATGTGTGTATGATGATATTATGTATGAACTACTGTACGAATAGAAAGTGATTGGTAAGTATGCATGTAAAGTCAGATATAGGAATTTACGAATTGATCAACTATGCGTGAACAAATCTGGGTAAGTAAATTATGGGTAAAACGTCCCTTGTGATGCCTCTAGTAGGGCAAGTATATTGCTAACTAGACTAGCAGATCATGATACGGAAATAAGTGTAAGACCATATGGTTAAGACCCATGGAAATGTATGATATAAAAACACTCATGGTGTAGCCTCTAGTAAGATAAAGGTTAGACTGACAGATCATGACATGAGAATGTGTAAGTCCATGTGGCTGAGACCCATGGCAATATATGACTGAATGAATATTCATGGTGATGCCTTTGATAATGTGTAGATTGAATTGGCAGATCACGACATGAAGTTATGTATAAGTCCATGAGGGAGAAACCCATGACACCTTTTGTGAAAGTTTGTCGAGATAGTAAACACATGATTCTATATGTTTTCCTGAGTGGTGTGATATGCTAAAACTTTGTGGCAAATTCTGTATCATTTTATTGGCATATTCAATGAAATTTGTGTGGTAGAATGTGGTTATCTGCCATAGTGGTAAGTTTTGAATAAGTTCTGAGAATTCTTTGATAAATAAGTCTATGATAAGGTTATGATACATCTGAAGTTAATTTGGTTGAACTAGTTCCGTGATGTAATCAAAAAAGTCTTAAAGGAAGCTTCTTGAAAAGAAGTGTGTATCTGTATGTTCAAATAGGGTATCCACCATGGTAATTTGATAGTCTAGATTAGGGGCATATTCGTAGTTATGAAAGATATAAGAATTTTTCAATTTGAGTTTGTCTGTGTTATGTAATGCTGAAACCTACCTGAGTATCTGGTATCCACCATATCTGAAGAGTATCATGTCTTACTCTGGAGTCTTATGGAATCTGAATTGTTTGTCATCTTGGGTAACTTTGTGTTTTGTAACAAAGATGTGTGTAATTATTCTGAATGATCTGGATAGTTCATTATCAGTATAAGCATGTATTGAGTTTGAACTAGAATATGATTTGATTGGTAAACTGATGGTATTTAATTCATCGTGGGAATCCGTCAAATGTTTAACTATCCGCTAGCGAACAGTATCAGTGAATAGCCATTCTAGAATAAGTGTTTGTGTGAAGAGATGGTCTGTATGAAGTAGGCTCTAAAGGGATATTGTTTTGAAAAGTATTTTTGTTGTTTTAAGAGAAAAAAAAATATTAACATATTGTCTAGAAGGATCTTAAGTCAGCCAGGTAGTTAAAAGAGAGGTAGTACGCTAAGTATGGTAGTTGGTGTATAGGTCCAAGTCCGAGATTATGAACGTGTCCACCCCAAACAGTGATGGAATCAAATATTCGAAAGGAGAAATACAACTAAGAAGATTCCAAGGTATTATACATTAAAGCTCATTGAGTTCGTATGAACTTACAAATGTCTGTTTACATTTCAAGTTTTGCAGAAGGTGAGTACTCTAGGGGAGATGGAACGACGGAAATGTTCAAGTGTACACAATCGCAACAAGTAATAAAATGACGAGTATTATCGAGTTATCGTACCCACAGGGACTGTGCAAGAAAATATTTATGCAATGTACAATTAAATAATTTGGTGAAGGAAAAATGTTGATTTGAAAAGGAGTTTTGAAAGACTAAAAGTTAATTAAATAATTTAACTAATAAAAATAAAAAAGTAAAAATATTCTAATGCACGATTTCTAAAAGATGAATTTAAACAATATGACATAAATGTGTTAGATCAATTTCATTCTTTAACTTAGAATTACTAAAACTATGTGTAACAGCCCATTTATGCTCGGGCCCATATCAGAAAAACAATAAATAAATAAATAATATAATAAAACCAATGTCCATTTATACAATCCATTTAAAAAAAGCCCAAAACCCAAACAACCCAAAACAGATCCCTAAACCCATTACATAGAGCCCAAACTACCCATGGCCCAATGGCCCAATAGCAATGTTTGGCCCAGTGCCCAAAAATGCTTCAGCAATTGGAAACCTGAACCCTAGGGTTTCCCATTCTCACGCTGCAGCCACCAGCCCTCGTCCAGCCTCGAATCGCGCCGCCATCAACGCGCCTCGTCGCCAGATTCTCTGCCGCTCTTTACCTACACGAAAAAGGAAGCAGATCACAGCAAGCATGGCAACTTTTTATTTCTTTTTTTTTCACATTTCAAAAGGCTATAAAAGCCTATCATAAACCTGTAAAAAGGGGGATGGACGGAGAGAAATAAACACAAGCAAATATTTAAAAAAAAAAACAGAAATAAAAACACCAAATGAAGGTTATTTTTCTACTTTTATATTCGCGTTGTTTTTTTAGTTTCTTTTCGATTCAAGAAAGCATCATCGATTCCAAATAATAAAAAAGAATATATTCTACATTTTGTTGGCGTTAAAAGACGAGGGTGTTTGGGCTTCGACCGCCGTTGGAGTTGTACGTGCACGCGTGGTAATGTAATGGTGCGCGACGACGCTAGCGTGGAGCGGAGTTCGTGCCAAAGGCCAATGGACCGGGAGGATTTTAAGAAAGGTTTTAAAGTTTTTTTTAAAAAAACGGTTTAAAATGATTTGAAAAAAGGTAAAATTTAGCTTTTATAAAGCTACCATACGACGCCGTTTTAAGATTGGCTTTTAACTCATAAAACGACGCCGTTTTAAAGCCTGTGACCCGCGCATTGACCCGACCCGCATAAAGGATCCGCGTGTTTTCAGAAAATGGGAAATTTATCCCTTTAGTCCCTCCGCATTATTCCAGCTTTTTATAATTAAGTCCATTTATTTCTTTTTAATTATAGTTTGACCACTCTATATTTTTTTTTATTGTTATTCGGTCTGTCTCTTTATTTATTTTTAAACCTTTTTTAAATTATTATAATATTATATTGAAATATTTTATTATGTTAAAATTTTTATTCTTTTTAAAATTATTTTTATATTAATCTATTAATAATATAAATATATATATATATATATTACTATCTTTATATTTAATTATTATATATATTATTTTACTTGTTTAATAATTTATATATTTTTATATATATTTTTATATTATTTATTATATTATATTTTGTATATTATATAGTATTATGTTACATTATATATTATTTCTAAAGCTTTATTTTATACAAAATTTATTCATATTATTTAATCTATTTTATTTATATTGTTTATGTTATATATGTAATTTTTAAAATTAATATATTATATATATATTTTTTTTTAATTATTAATTATTTTTATTTATATATGTATTAAATTATTAAATTATATATATTTATGATAAGTTGTTTTTTTACTTTCATTTTTTTTGTATATATGTTAAATTATTTTGAAAATCATCGTATTCTTTAAATTTTCTATTTAATTTTTAAATATTCTCATTTCTTACTCATTTTATTTTATTCTTTTTATTTTATATTTATTTTATTTATTTGATCTTGAAAATTTTAATTATTGCTATTAATTTTATATTTATTTATGTTCTCTTGATCGCTTATTACTGCTTAAATTTTTCATGTATTTACGTTATATTATTCTATTATTTATTGTTAATATGATTTGTAGTAGTTTAAAATTGCTATCAAGTATATGTTGTAATGTATTCATACCATGTTTTACTCATACCATTTTTTTATAAAAATACCTTTTAAATTATAAATTAAAGATTTTTTGTAAAATATTTTTAACAGTGATATCTAATATTTGGAGTCTTCGAGAAGTATCGTGCCCTAACTTACTGGGTTGTGATTTTTCTCGTAAAATTCAAAGTATTAGATATCTCTCCATTTTCAAAGTTCAAGGTTACCAATTTCAAATAAAAACTTATTCTTGAGAATTCAAAATGTTGTATCCTAACTTACTGGGTATGATGTTTTGTGTCTTGAGGTAAGAATTTTCTAAAATAAAGATGCACCTAGCTTCGAAGTTATAAGATGCTGTATCCTAACTTATTGGGTGTGGTATTTTTATTTCTTTGAAATAGGTAAGTCTTGGTTTTCCTTCTAATAAGGGATCTTATTTTAAACTTTTTAAATTTCAAACATTTGGACATGATTCTATCAATTAGGTACCAATTTTTGGGCATTATGAGGGTGCTAACCCTTCCTCATACGTAACCGACTCCCGAACCCGTTTTCTCGTTTTTCGTAGACCAAAATCAAATGTTTTAAAATGAAACGCTTTACAAGGTGATCCAATCACACCTAAGTAAAAAGGATTGGTGGCGACTCCCGTTTTCGTTTTAAAGTCGACCCCGTTTTTTCATCAACTCTTTAAAATAGTTTCGACAGCTTGGCGACTCCACTGGGGACAATAAGAGAGTCAAGCCGTGAAATCGATAATTTCATGTCCTTTTGTTCGAATTTAAAATTCTGATTTTAAAAATATGATCCTTTTATTGCATGTGATTTTAAAATATATCTCTTTGCATTACACTGCATGACCGTCGTGGTCACACCCTTAAGTGGGAGCGAGAAGCTATGCCTTTGTGAGGTTTTCACCTCCGCATGGGCTAGTGAATTGCTTCCGGAATACATCTGTACCTATGTCTTCGTGAAGTTTTCACTTCCGCATGGCCATAGGGAAATGTATTCCCCTGAACTGAACTCGGTCCATATGAGCCTATAATGGGTGAGGATCGAGGAATCTGCTGGTTTAGGTACCTCAACTTTAGAGCTGAACCACACATAGAAAACCTAGGGACCTACCCTAAGTAGAACGATGTCGAACCTTAGTAGTTACTCAGATAGGTGTTCTATGTTTTTTTTTTCTGTGCTAACGTTTTTATTTTGTTTTGATTGCATTGCATCCACATCATAGAAAAGAGGTTTTGATTCAAATTCGATTGTTAAATAGAAAAGTTTGTCATAAGGAAATGGATTTTTTTTGATAAAGTGGATTATAATACGATTGTCCGAATATGTTTCAAGCAAGCACAACGAGAGAAGATTGATAGTCCGTGAAGGAATACAAGAGTTTATTGCCCAAGGATTCAAGCTGACAAAGATTATTCGAGAATAACCACGGCAAGGCTTTCTTGAAGAGGCTAATAAGCATTTCGAGGATAAGTGAGCAGTGAGTCGCGGCCCAGATCAAGCAAAAAAGGAGCTAATAGGAGGCATCTATTAGAAGTTTGCAGGATTCGACCTATGCGAAGATGGGGATTGATGTTTTTGCTTGGAATATGAGGGCATGGCCGTATATGTGATCCATTTTATGTAAAGAAATTCGCTTTCTAGAAAAGTTTTTCTAATGGAATTGAATTCAGAATCAACGTCTCTCTCTCTTTGCATTCATGCAGTTGCATTACATCATATCATATGCATTTAAGTCCATAGAGAGAGTCTAATTAGTTGAAATTATAACAGAGAGAGAAAAGAGAGAAAAAGGGAAGGAAAATCTGGAAGCTGAACTTCCTTACAGTACACGCGCCAAATCGAAGAAAATGGATCAAAGATTGGAACAAATCCAAAGAGACATGCAAGACCAAATGCAAGAGCAAATGGCAAAACTCCAACAAGAGATGAGGGACCAGATGCTGGAGGCTCAAAAGAACATGATGGCCCAAATGGCCCAAATGCTGAGTGGGGCAATGGACAAGGAAAAGGGTCTCATGGTTAACGCTGAGGACAATGAGGATCTTCTTAGGGGATTTACTCCACCTCACGTGCAAACACAACATGAGGAATATCCTAGAAGGCCACCTGTCATAATTAGGTCTCAGCAAGGGCAAGATGACACTGGAGTGCCCATGAATTTTCAAGTTGGTATAGGATCCAACCCAGGGGATAATCCTGCCAATCCTGTTATCCCTGACCTAGACATGGCAGAGAGAGAGGGGATCAGAGCTAAATCTGCAAGATAGTTAGAGGATCGCTGTAGATGGTTGGAGGAAAAGTTTGAGGCTTTGAAAAATGCCGACCATCACCATGGTATTGATGCAAAGGACTTGAGTTTGGTCCCGGATCTGGTGCTTTCTCATAAATTCAAGATACTGGAATTTGAGAAGTACAATGGGACTAGTTGCCCTGAAGCCCACATCACTATGTTTTGTAGACGCATGACTGGCTACGTGAACAGTGATCAACTTTTGATTCATTGTTTCCAAGACAGTTTAGTGGGGGAAGCATCTAGATGGTATAACCAACTCAGTCGCGCTAATATTGGCTCCTGGAGAGACTTAGCCCAAGCCTTCATGAAGCAGTACAATCATGTCACAGACATGACACCTGACTGAATCACTTTGCAAAACATGAAGAAGAAATCAAATGAAAACTTCAGGCAGTATGCGAAAAGATGGAGAGAGGTCGCCATGCAAGTTCAGCCACCACTCCTAGAAAAGGAAACTACAATGCTCTTCATCAATACCTTGAAGGCTCCATTCATCACTCATATGATAGGAAGCACCACCAAGAGCTTTACGGATATAGTGATGGCAGGAGAGATGATTGAAAATGCCATAAGAGGTGGCAAGATTGAAGCAGGGGAAACCACTAAAAGGTATGCTCCTAGGAAAAAGGATGACGAGGTGAATAATACGAGTACATACAACAAAGGGTACTCAAAAGCAATTACTGTTCATCAGCCAAAGGTAATCACTGCCGGGCAACAAGGGTCGGTGAGACAAGAGTCGGGCACAAGGCAAAATTCAGAAAAGCTCCAATTTACGCCAACCCCAATGACGTATAAGGAGCTATATCAGATTTTGTTTGATGCACACGTGGTGTCCCCATTTTATTCAAAACCGTTGCAACCTCCGTTCCCAAAATGGTATAACGAGAATGCCCAATGCGAGTACCACGCGGGAATAAAGGGTCACTCAATTGAAAACTGTACTACGTTTAAAAACTTGGTTGAAAGGTTCATTAAAATGGGAGTTGTGAAAATTGACGATCCATCAAAACCTGATCACTTTGATGAGGCAGTAAATGCGATAATTGAAGGAGGAGACAAGAAAGTTGTGATCCCTTGAAGAAATCAAAAGCAAAGAGGTAATCAGGGAATGAAGTCTCTAAGCCCTTGTATATTTGGGAGTGTTTTGAATAATGGGACTGTGGAAGAGATCTCTGTATTTTTAGAGCTAATCTAGAGTAATATTCAAAACATGCTTGTTGCCTTAAGCCTAGAGGCAATAAGACCCTTTTTGTGAAATAGGCTTGTGTCCTAAATTCTTATTTCAATAAAATGCATCTTTTTGAACAAATATCCTTTCATTCTTTCCATGTATAGATTCTTTCAAATATTCTTTTATTCATTCATATCATACAAATAACCATTCTTTGAATTATTTATTCTTTGGAAATCTTCCTTCGAGCCTACAATAGGTCTTCAGATATCAATGACATGAGTGACGTTGTTACGGATTCCGTTTTTGAATGAAATATGGGTCTAGGGGATCTCAGGACTTTGAAGATGACAGAGATTGTAACATATCTTTTGATTTATTAAAGAACTGTAGAACAAGAGGAAAAACATATCCTACCTTACATAGGGTCAACGGATATCGCGAGCCTAGAAAAGGGGTGAAGATCGAAGCCCAGCTCACCATAGAAATAATGCGAGACATTGTTGAGTAATTTTCAAGAATTCAAAGATGTTTTTGCACGATTATATCAGGACATGCCTGGGCTACTAAGACGCGGGCTAAACATGAGGATTAGGCACTATTGATCTACATAGAAGGGGATGGCACCAACTATGCCGTATTTAAGGAGACAAGATTCATGTGCCTTCTCTATTTCTTCACACACTTTCCATATGTGGGGCATGGATGTGATGGGGCCAATCTCGTCAAAAGTTTTTAGTCAATATCGATTCATCATTGTGGTCGTCAGTTACTTCATTAAGAGGGTGGAAGTAGCTTCATATGCCAATGTTACAAGGTCGAAGTCATTAAATTCAAAAAAAAAGATCAGGTGCCGACAAAGAATGCCAAAAAGGACAAAGTCAAAAGTTTGTAGTCTGTTCAAAGATGAGGCGCTATATCATAGAGCAACAAAGGCACCCAAAAAGAGAAAAAAATAAAAAAAAAAAACAAAATAAGGATCATGGGAAAAATGACTGAGACTTGTAAATATTGACGTAAAGAAGTTACCATTTACCTTCTATCTTATTGAACGTCGGTTAGAACCTTCGCTGGGGCAATACATTTCTCATTGGAATAGAAACAGTTTTGCCAATTGAACCTAATCGAAGAAAAGGTTAAAAGCTATCCATCACGGTTAGATGATGCAAGCATATGACAAAGAGGTTCATCCTAGAGAATTCCACGAGGGGAACCTGATATTGAAAATTTAAGAGGAAAGCATATACCAAACTAGAAAGACCTTATGTTGAAAAGAAGGCTTTTTTCTGGAGGAGCATTGATATTGACCGAGATAGATGCTAAAGACTCGCCCAATCCGGTGAATTCAGGGTCAATCAAGAAGGATTTTACCTGAAAGAGGAAGGACCAAGGTGAAAACCCGCAAAGGGTGTCTTAAGTTCAAATTCAAAAAAAAAAGAAAAAGAAAAAAAAAGGACAGGCCAAGGTGAAAACCCGCAAAAGGCGCTTTGAGACTAAAGGGGTTTTAAGCTGAAAACTCGAAAAGGGCGGCTCAAATTTTGATCAAAGATAGGGCATGTGGTAGTCTTGCTATGCCTGAATTAACAATGAGGAAGTATGCTGCGTCTTGGAGCATTGACAAAGTACTCTGGATCCCTTAAACACATATTGAGCTTAAAATGGTCCTCAAGAAATTTGAACAAAGAAGCTCAGGCTGCGATATCTGGGGCACCTAGCTTCTATCTTACCCATTTTTGAATTTGTTATCTTTGATTGCTTTATTCTTTTCAAGATACACCTAAATCAATTTTCTTTTATCGCCTTGGTTATCTTTGATTAACCTATTTATTTCGAGCTATGCTCTTGATTAATTTCTTTCTCGTCCATTGTTGTGATCTTTTTCAAGCATTTTATATTGAAATAAAGATTAATGGACTAATAATACTTTCATAAAAGGAGTTTCGCATATTACTCTGGAGGCTTCTAACTAATATGAGAATCTGAAACAAGACTATTGTTTAAAATTTACCAAGCCCTAAGGGTTGGGAAATATTGAAAGATGATTAGCTCTTCGGATCCTTATTGGATAAGACATTTTGTCGATGATACAATTTCGACAAATGACGGGCAATGTCAACATAGGAATAAAAAGGGATCATTCTCGGAAAAGAAAAAGGATACCCTACATTCGTGCAAATTTCAGGCACATATATCTGGTTATTACACCCAGGGAATGGTGTAACAGATTAAATTGAACATAATACAATCCATACCTCTGAGTGGTAACGGGATGGATGAGGAAAACCAAATGCTATTCCCATGAAATTGCAGTGGGTGGTACATACAGCGGGGCAGGTCTGTTGAGCAGAACATGATCGTTTCTTTGGGTTTTTTGTCAGAAGATACCAGCTGAACGAGAAAGCATGGTGGCATTAGTGATAGAAACTTGATGAACTTTGAGCAATGACAACCTAAACATTAAATAGGGACCATTCTCACACTTCCAATTAAGAGCATTTGATTCATTCCGATCATTGTATCCTAATCGTTGTACAAAAAAAAAAGAGAGAAAAAGAAGGAAATTATTCTCATGACATTCTGCATTCATGCAAATGTCGTTCATAATACATTTAGTTAGAAGCATTAGATTCATTTCGATCATTGCATTCTAATCATTACATTGGATCATTCTTATGACATTCTGCATTCATGCAAATGTTATCTCTAATATCATCTAGTTAGGAGCATTAGATTCATTTCGATCATGCATCCTAATTATTTTGCATTTTAAAAAAATGGGATCATTCTCATGACATTCTTCATTCATGTAAATGTCATCCATAATACATTCGAGTCTACATGACATGTCCCTCAGAAGACGGTGTAGCAAACCAAAAAGTTCAGATTTTGTTCCCTAGAGATGATAGTGGAGCAGGCTGAAGATTAAAGTCTTCCTGAAGATAGTAAGGAAGCAAATTAAAAGTTGATTTTGTTCCCTAGAGATGATAGTGGAGCAGTGAAGATTAAAGTCTTCCGAAGATAGTAAGGAAGCAAATTAAAAAGTTTGATTTTGTTCCCTATAGATGATAGTGGAGCAGTGAAGATTGAAGTCTTCTGAAGATAGTAAGGAAGCAAATTAAAAGTTGATTTTGTTCCCTAGAGATGATAGTGGAGCAAGTCAAGATTGAAGTCTTCTGAAGATAGTAAGGAAGCAAATTAAAAGTTGATTTTGTTCCCTAGAGATGATAGTGGAGCAGTGAAGATTGAAGTCTTCACGAAGATAGTAAGGAAGCAATTTAAAAGTTTAGATTTTGTTCCTAGAGATGATAGTGGAGCAGGTGAAGATTGAATTCTTCACGAAGATAGTAAGGAAGCAATTTAAAAGGTTGATTTTGTTCTCTAGAGATGATAGTGGAGCAGTGAAGATTGAAGTCTTCACGAAGATAGTAAGGAAGCAATTTAAAAGTTGATTTTTTTCCTAGAGATGATAGTGGAGCAGTGAAGATTGAAGTCTTCTTGAAGATAGTAAGGAAGCAATTTAAAAGTTGATTTTGTTCCTAGAGATGATAGTGGAGCAGATCAAGATTGAAGTCTTCACGAAGATAGTAAGGAAGCAAATTAAAAGTTTGATTTTGTTCCCTAGAGATGATAGTGGAGCAGTGAAGATTGAAGTCTTCTGAAGATAGTAAGGAAGCAATTTAAAAGTTTGATTTTGTTCCCTAGAGATGATAGTGGAGCAGTCAAGATTGAAGTCTTCACGAAGATAGTAAGGAAGCAAATTAAAAGTTCAAATTTTTTTCCTAGAGATGATAGTGGAGCAGTGAAGATTGAAGTCTTCTGAAGATAGTAAGGAAGCAAATTGAAAAGTTGATTTTGTTCCCTAGATATGATAGTGGGAGCAGTGAAGATTGAAGTCTTCACTGAAGATAGTAAGGAAAGCAATTTAAAAGTTCAAATTTTGTTCCCTAGAGATGATAGTGGAGCGGTGAAGATTGAAATCTTCCCGATGATAGTAAGGAAGCAATTTAAAAGTTCAGATTTTGTTCCCTAGAGGTGATAGTGGAGCAGTGAAGATTGAAGTCTTCACGAAGATAGTAAGGAAGTAATTTAAAAGTTGATTTTGTTCCCTAGAGATGATAGTGGAGCAGTGAAGATTGAAGTCTTCCGAAGATAGTAAGGAAGCAAATTAAAAGTTGATTTTGTTCCCTAGAGATGATAGTGGAGCAGGCTGAAGATTGAAGTCTTCCTGAAGATAGTAAGGAAACAATTTAAAAAGTTCAGATTTTGTTCCCTAGAAATGATAGTGGAGCAGGCTGAAGATTGAAGTCTTCCTGAAGATAGCAAGGAAGCAAACTGAAAAGTTCAGATTTTGTACCCTAGAGATGATAGTGGAGCAGGCTGAAGATTGAAGTCTTCCTGAAGATAGTAAGGAAGCAAACTGAAAAGTTTAGATTTTGTTCCCTAGAGATGATAGTGGAGCAGGCTGAAGATTGAAGCCTTCCTGAAGATAGTAAGGAAGCAGACTGAAAATGTCAGATTTTGTCCTCTTGAGATAGTAGTGGGGCAGACTGAAGATAGCAAATTTGACTTTCTTGAAGTTGCAGGAGGCAAATCGAAAGCACTTTCAGCCCTATCTCCCTGAAGATACAGCCATTTTACAAGACCAGGCAAAATGGGTCTTTTTATCGTCTTTGCTCTATTCCCGTTACACGATAGTGAGCAAAGAGGGGCAACTGTAACAGCCCATTTATGCCCGGGCCCATATCAGAAAAAAATAAATAAATAATAAAATAAAATAAAACCAATGTCCATTTATACAGTCCATTTAAACAAGCCCAAAACCCAAACAACCCAAAACAGATTCCTAAACCCATTACATAGAGCCCAAACTACCCATGGCCCAATGGCCCAATAGCAGCGTCTGGCCCAGTGCCCAAAATTACTTCAGCAATTGGAAACCTGAACCCTAGGGTTTCCCATTCTCGCGCCGCAGCCACCAGCCCTCGTCCAGTCGCGAATCGCGCCGCCATCAACGCGCCTCGTCGCCAGATTCTCCGCCGCTCTTCACCTGCACGAAAAAGGAAGTAGATCACAGCAAGCATGGCAACTTTTTATTTCTTTTTTTTTTCACATTTCAAAAGGATATAAAAGCCTATCATAAACCTGTAAAAAGGGGGACGGACGGAGAGAAATAGACACAAGCAAATATTAAAAAAAATAGAAATAAAACACCAAACAGAAGGTGATTTTTCTACTTTTATATTCGCGCTGTTTTTTTTTTTAGTTTCTTTTCGATTCAAGAAAACAGTACCTATTCCAGTAATAAAAATAGAATATATTCTACCTTTTGTTCGGCGTTAAAAGACGAGGGTGTTTGGGCTTCTGACCGCCGTTGGAGTTGGCACGTGGAGCACGTGTAATGGTGCACGACGGCGCGTCGGAGCGGAGTCCAGGCCAAAGGCCAATGGACCGGGAGGGTTTTAAGAAAGGTTTTAAAGTTTTTTTTTAAAAAAACGGTTTAAAATGATTTGAAAAAAGGTAAATTTTAGCTTTTATAAAGCTACCATACGACGTCGTTTTAAGATTGGCTTTTAACTCATAAAACGACGTCGTTTTAAAGCCTGTGACCCGCGCATTGACCCGACCCACATAGAGGATCCGCGTGTTTTCAAAAAATGGAAAATTTATCCCTTTAGTCCCTCCGCATTATTCCAGTTTTATAATTAAGTCCATTTATTTCTTTTTAATTATAGTTTGACCACTCTATATTTCTTTTTATTGTTATTCGGTCATGTCTCTTTATTTATTTTTCAAACCTTTTTTTTAAATTATTATAATATTATATTGAAATATTTTATTATGTTAAAATTTTTATTCTTTTTTAAAATTATTTGTATATTAATCTATTAATAATATAAATTTATATATATATATATATTACTATCTTTATATTTAATTATTATTATATATATTATTTTACTTGTTTAATAATTTATATATTATTATATATTTTTATATATTATTTATTATATAGTATTATGTTACATTATATAGTATTATGTTACATTATATATTATTTCTAAAGCTTTATTTTATACAAAATTTATTTATATTATTTAATCTATTTTATTTATATTGTTTATGTTATATATGTAATTTTTAAAATTAATATATTATATATATGTTTTTAATTATTAATTATTTTTATTTATATATGTATTAAATTATTAAATTATATATATTTATGATAAGTTGTTTTTTACTTTCATTTTTTTGTATATATGTTAAATTATTTTGAAAATCATCGTATTCTTTAAATTTTCTATTTAATGTTTAAATATTCTCATTTCTTACTCATTTTATTTTATTCTTTTTATTTTAAATTTATTTTATTTATTTGATCTTGAAAGTTTTAATTATTGCTATTAATTATATATTTATTTATGTTCTCTTGATCGCTTATTCTTTGCTTAAATTTTTCATGTATTTACGTTATATTATTCTATTATTTATTGTTAATATGATTTGTAGTAGTTTAAAATTGCTATCAAGTATATGTTGTAATGTATTCATACCATGTTTTACTCATACCATTTTTTTATAAAAATACCTTTTAAATTATAAATTAAAGATTTTTGTAAAATATTTTTAATGATGATATCTAATATTTGGAGTCTTTGAGAAGAATCGTGCCCTAACTTACTTGGGTTGTGATTTTTCTCAGAAATTCAAAGTATTAGATATCTCTCCATTTTCAAAGTTCAAGGTTACCAATTTCAAATAAAAACTTATTCTTGAAAATTCAAAATGTTGTATCCTAACTTACTGGGTATGATGTTTTGTGTCTTGAGGTAAGAATTTTCTAAAATAAAGATGCACCTAGCTTCAAAGTTATAAGATGTTGTATCCTAACTTATTGGGTGTGGTATTTTTATTTCTTTGAAATAGGTAAGTCTTGGTTTTCCTTCTAATAAGGGATCTTATTTTAAACTTTTTAAACTTCAAACATTTGGACATGATTCTATCAATTAGGTACCAATTTTTGGGCGTTATGAGGGTGCTAACCCTTCCTCATACGTAACCGACTCCCGAACCTGTTTTCTCGTTTTTCGTAGACCAAAATCAAATTTTTTAAAATGAAACGCTTTACAAGGTGATCCAATCACACCTAAGTAAAAAGGATTGGTGGCGACTCCCGTTTTCGTTTTAAAGCCGACCCCGTTTTTTCATCAACTCTTTAAAATAGTTTCGACACTATGTTCGTGTTGTTATGAATAATTTCACTGCAACTTGGTATTTTGTTAACTAATGCACATACATACTTACTAAATCAATTAATCTCTTGAACATATCCCTATGTCAATTCAAACAGTTAATCAATTTTCATAAGCAAGTATAAGATTAAGTGAGGTAACAACATATTCCTATATTAAAACAATTTAATCACAATAATCTTATAAGTCATGCAAGGCTAAACTATCGTTTAATACCGTCTCTAATTTAACCTTCTGCTACCTTAGAAGATTAAACATGCAACAATTAAATACTATGACAATTAATTATAATTTCAATCCGATTAATAATTAATTCATTCATACCTTACAATTATAATGCAAGTATAACATAAGCATGATTTTATTTGATTTAATAGTTTACCAAAGCCTATAACAACACAAACATGATTTTAATAATTTAAGCGAACAGAATACAATCAATCTAATACGATTTAAATTTAAGCCATTTTAATTAGATCAAGAACAACAACACAACAAATATTCATAACCATGATCACAATAAAAACGAGAAAAAATAAAGAGAAAGGAATTAGGAAACAAATCTCGGTGTTTCTCCGAAGCTAGACTAGTGCGCTCCTCTTCTTCTCTGCTCGTCCTATCAATTTAAGGCCTTTAAGAACACTTGAATGCTGCTATTCCAATGGACATGCAAGCTCTTTTTCAAGAGGGAAATCAACAAAGGAAGGAGGACAAAGAAAATGAGAAAACAAGAAAGGGAATGGAATAGAGAAAAAAATGTGAGAATTAAGAATGCGAGGGATGATTTTTGAAGAAGGGAAGAGGGGTATTTATAGGTGGAGATAGGTGCTAAAAATAGCAAAAAAAATATCAGTCACTCCCTCTTCCTTGGTCGGCCATGCTTTGAGCAAGTTTGATTGATTCAAACTTCCTATTTTTAGCTTGAGCATAAAAATAGAAGGCATGAAAAGAGGAGGGGTTTGAACGGAATTAAAGACAATTTAAAGGGTTGTTTTGCAATTATAAAAACCAGCTAAATAAACTGATTGGGTCAGCTATATGGGACAGTTTGGGCCTCCAAATCCTTGGTGGATCAGTCCTCTTTCTTAACACAATTGGGCCCATTTTTCTTTTTCAGGCTTATAATTAATTTTTATCCCAATTGATGTTGGATCAAAATTAATTATAAAATATTTTCAATAAATATTTTTGGATCGTCCATGGTTGAAAAATTAATTAGTCATACTCTTGATTCACTTGATGCAAAAAAAAATTACCCCAACGGTTCAAGCCTCTAGAGGTGACTGTTGAGCCGATTTTTACTATTTGTGCAAAACTGTCGAAAATAAATTAAATTTGTGTAAATTTATTATAAAAATAATTAAAATTCAATATGTTAATAATTTGAGTGCAAATTAATTATTTTATAATTAAAGTATGAATTTCGACAAAAACTACTATAAAACTGCATGAATTAGAATTCAAAAGGTGCTGAAAAAGTCTATATATTTTTATATTTCTAAGAGACTAAACTAAGAATGCGCCAAGGAAGTGGCGAGTCGGGATATTATGCATACAGTGAATGTCCTAAAAGTTTAGTGTTTAGTCTACTACATCTCATCAGAGTCTGTTAGGATTGCTTTGAACGAAAGTCCTTTAGTCGATGTTTTATCCCCCACGTCCGGAAGATCGTCATCACGACGCTGCACCTTCTTAGGCCCACGTTCTCCACTCGATCCCTCACCCTTGTCCATCTCCTCCATATAAATGATTACTACTTTTTTTTTTTTTTATGAAAAATGATTACTACTTTTAACTTAACAGCAAGTGTACGATATTATTGTCATGTAATAATATAACCAAATTAACTTCAATTAAACTTAATCTACTATAATCTATTAAGAGAGCTTTTTTCTATAAAAAAAAAACAAATCCTAGCCATCACTATATTTGAAGTCGCTTTTTTCTAGATTTAAGCTAAATTTAATCTCTGGATTCTAGTGAGTGAAGTGATTAATTGATTCCTACACACAAATATTTCATTTTATTTAACGAGTTACACAAAAGTAGGTGTTAATTAAGTAAGTAATTACTTAATAACCACAACTCATTGAGTAAACTTCTCAAATTAAGAATAGAATCCATCAATATTCAAAAATTCAACCACATTGGGATTTAAGAAAATGAATTATAAAAATGTGGAGAGTGTAATTTTGAAACAATCGGAATTCATCTTTTGTTATTATACTTTGTAAAAATTAAAATTTGTTTGCCATTATCTATATGAACTAAACATAAATTTACTACTATAACTCTATTTTGATTTTTGTTCCTTTACTTTTGCCACCAAACTTAAATTTTTAATTGAATTTTTCTATTCAATCTTATTTTAAAAGAATTTGAAGACAAAATTTAATAATACTTTTACATTTAAATTAACAATAATTTAATTAACATAATATTAAATTTTAAAAAAGCCAATTTTATAAAAAAAATAAACTTATTTTTTCTTTTATGATATATGTATTTTTATTTATCAATTTTTATTTCATAAAATAGAAATTTTAATTTAATTTATTAATTTTTAATATTTATAAGTTAAATTATTATTAAATATTAAAATAAAATAATTGAAATATTTTTTCTTATTAAATTATGTTTTCAAATCATCAAAAATAATATTGAATGAAAATTTTAATTAAAAAATCAAAGTTGATTGCAAAATTTAATAAAATTCAAAGCCTACTAGTAAAATTTAATTAATAAGAGTTAAATGATAAATATACTCATATTTTCAAAATATAACAAAAAATATCAATGAAAGAAAAGTATAGTGGTAAATTTCAATATTCATTTATAGTATGATGGCAAATTTACACTTTAACCCAAAAATAAATCAAGCAATTAAAGTATTTTAAAACTCTTTTATAAAGAAATAATATTCTTTAAGAATTTTTTATCTCTAATTGAGAAATAAAATAGTTTAATTCTTGTAGAATACTAGAATTAAGAAATTAAATTCTATAAGAGCTCCCTTTTACTTAACAGACTAGTACTATAAAAAAAGGTCACCTCTAAACCATTCAACATGCAATTAGGGATGGATCTAGGACGGGTGGTGGCCCCTTTTGAAATTTTCAAAATTTTGAATTATATATATAAATTATCATGTATTTTAGATTTGGTGTCCACATTTATAACACCCCACCCGACCCATTCACCGGATCTAAGTATGGGCATCACAACAGAACCGAGTTATCGTTCATATTAAAATCTTGCTAAGTTAAATACGTACTATTTTACATACTAATAAAATTTACAATGGTGACATTATAAAGTTCTTCATTTGAACTCTGGACTCTAAGGAATTTAAATAATTACAACATAATTGCCCCCTTGGCGAAGTTCCTAAAGGTGCCATTTCCTATGTACATGACACTTTACTACAGGGTTCATTGATTCAACAAGGTCTGACTTGATCCCTCCTCAAGTTCCTTAATCTGCAATTCCTGCAACCATAAATCAAACTTATGTAAGTTCAAACAAACTTGGTGAGTTCTTTTAGTACACAAAACATACCCCACCTTACTCGGGATTCAGATAAACAATAATAGTAATAATAATACAACAAACTCCCTGTTCATTGGGAACATTTCTCTCAAGCCATCATAGTGGACATTATCTTATTTTCGATCCTATCCACATGCAAATAGATTGTTGAGTGATTTCCTTCCTGCCATTCTATTAGTCTTCAATTAGTCTTGACAGTTCCTTTTAATGTTTCGCCATCTCTGTAGGCTCTGTCCTTTCTTTTACTTAAATTCTTTCTACCACTCATCCCCAATGTGGATTTCTTCTTCCCGCCATGATGCCCTACTAATGCGGTCTTCTGGATTACCCTCCTAAAGGACCTTGTGGAGTATTCTAAATATATTTAATTCGTGGCAAACTCTTTCCTTATCATAATTTCGTATGACTTACTTATTTCCCATCCGTTGGTATAACTAACATGGTCACGCGCCACCCTGGTGGACTAAATCTTGTTTAGTTTAAATAGTAGTCGGATTACTTCTTTGTAATATGCTTTAGTTGCAATACCTTATCCTTAAGCGTAGCACGCCCTTCTGCTGTGGACCACTCTGGCCTTCAGTACTCAGCCGAATGTCTCTATGTGGTTATCTGAGTTCACGATTTCTCTCTCATACTGCATTCCCATATAACTAGTTATTTGGCTAATACTTCCTCGATGATTTTCTTATTTAAGAGAAATAATCTTGACAAACATACCAATCATCGGTGTCATCTCTCATAGTACTTTTCTATCCCGGTTCTCCAACCGACCCCTCTTATTCCAAGAACCTTTTTGTTAGGGTGTTTACGATCACAAGTTTAAAATGTCTAAAAAGTCTCTAAAGAAATTTTAATGAACACCATATCAATTCTAAACAAAAGTCGCCATCTAATCTAATTCAACCGTGAAGAGGGAGTCAAAAGTCATTTATGAAGAAAACTGGTTTTCAATTTGACCGTAATTGTATACACATAACAAACGATCAAAAATATTTAACAAATCGTATTAGCCTCTTAAGCTCACGAATTGTACAAGGGTTCCCAAGCCCTTGGCAATTCCAACAAATAATTTCATTGAGACTTATATATATTGGAAGGGCACGTTTTTACTTTCTTGCTTGGTTTAATTGAATCGTACATATTTCAAAAATATTTTATATTGAAAATATTTTTCAAATAATATACATTACAGGTGACATTCAATAATAATAAACCATTAAATTTATGAATAATTATCTGATATACATGTGGTGAAAAGTTTTTCTTCCACATGTGAGATTAAGATTTTGTCACATATCTTACTTTTTTAAAAATGTTTTAAATACAACTTAAAAATACATGGTAAAATCTTAACTCAACTTATGAAATTAATTTTTTTTTATCATAAGTGTACTAAATAATTGTCTTAAATTTATTTAAGATGTGTATACATATTTTTTTATTAAATTATGCACGATTTTAAACTAATTAATTTGATGACATCAAAGTATCAAATTCAATGGATCAAGTGATGTTGATTTTAAAATTTATTGCTAATAAGAATTTTCAAATTTTGTAATTATTATTCTTTCAATTGACTAACTAGAAAGTTGAAAAACTTGGTGAAATTCACCTAAGCAAGAAGAATTGTATAATTGGGAAAGAGAAAAGAAAAGGTTTATGTTGAGTTTTTTTTTTTTTTTGGAGACAAAAAAACATGACCTAACTAATTATAGAGAAATATTATGAAGTGATAAAACACCCTTTGACTTGTCTATTTTGAGAGAAGTTAGAACCATCGTATGGAGGAGATCAGAAACTTAAAAATCTTATTTTTTTGAGCAAAGCTTGTTTGGCTAAACAACCACAACTTAATTTTGTTCTCTAGGGATGTAACGTAAGAACCACCGGTTTTCTTGTGACAAAATACTTTGAATTCGTCTAATCAAGGCTAAGTTCGATGTGGTATAAACACTTCCTTGAATGGCTTTTACAACCTCCAAGTTGTCTGATTGGATTATTACGTTGTCATGACTTCTACGTTGGATAAGCTTGAGACCCTCCAAAATGCCCCAAAGTTTGGCATAAAAAATCGAACACTTTCCTAAATATCGGTTATATCCAAAGATCCAATCTCCATTCTCATCACGTACAACCCCCCTGGCAGCTGTATTTCTTGAATCCAATTGCACCGCACCATCGATATTAATGAGGACCCAATTCCCAATTATCTGTTCTCCAAAGGAGGGTTTGTAGCAACCAATCTATTCATCTCTAGAGGCCGAAAAGAATTGTTTAGCCTAGTTGTAAGAAACTTTGACTATTTCTCTCGGGCTCCAAGATTTTCCTTGAAAAATAAATAAGTTACGGTTCTTCCAATTGCGCCAAATAAGTATTTTAAAAAGGCATGCCCAATTGGCTCCCCCTTCATGAATCGTAGTATTATCCTGCACATTTTAAAGGATCCAATCTTGTAAACTATTAGAGAAAAAAAATGTTACGTAGTTACCTGGGATGACATGGTTCCAAACGTCCTTAGCTGTTGTACAATCCCTAAGAAAATGCAAAATGTCTTCCGAATGATATCCACAAATAGGACAAGAGGGATCAACCACTAAGCCTCGTTTGACCCTTTCCACAATACTGAGTAGTCGTTGCTTTAAAACAGTCCAGATAAAGAAACAAACTCTTTGTGGACCTGGATTCTTCCATGCACTTTTCCATTTCTCATACCTCAGGTTCCAAGTATCTTCCTTCAAAATCTTGTAGGCACTCATAATTGAGAAAGCCCCGAACGATGTATGGCACTATGAGATTTTATCAGGCCCTTCAGATGGATGTGGGGGTGGAATGTCCATAATACGTTGTATCACATCATCTGATAACCAAACCCAGAACAAATCGAGGTTCCACGAACCTTCCTCTGTGATAATCTCATTGAGAAAACAATCAGAATCAAAATTAACATTAGCAGGGATATGTCTAAGTAGTGGCCCTACATTTTGGATCTAATTATCTCTCCAGCAATGAATTTTATTACCATTACCTACAGACCAGATTAAGTTCTCTTGTAGTAATGACCAGATTTTTGTGAGAGATATCTAAAGAAAAGAACTATCTCGGCCAATACAATCTGACAAATTTTCATGCATTTGGTACTTTGACCTAATCATATGAACCCATACTGCCTCATCGTCAGACACAATATTAAAACCCAGTTTTAATAAAAACGAGATATTCTGATCATGTAATTTTCTCACTCCAAGACCACCGCACCATTTTGGTTGACAGATAGAGTCCCACCCTACAAGAGACATCTTTTTTTTACTGTATAAAGATCCCCAAATAAACTTTTTAACCAAAATTTCAATCTCTTCACATATTTTCCTAGGTATCATCATGGATTGCATGAAATAGCTAGGAATGGATAAAAGTACCAACTGCACTAAAGTAACAAGGCCAGCGATGGAGAGCTGTCTGACGTCCTAACTTTGTAACTTCCCAAGCACTTTTTCAACTACAAAGGACATAGTACTATTCATCACCCTCTGATGGAAAAGGGCAACTCCTAGGTAATGCCCAAGATTTTGTACTTTTTAGAATCAAAACAAAGTATTGATCATATCAGTCATTGGCTCTTACACCCTTTTAGAAAAAAAGATATTAGTCTTTCTAGCGTTAATTTTGTGTCCAAAAAACGCACAAAAAATTTCCAATATTTCTTTAAGTACCCTGCCATATTTCAAATCCGCTTTGCTGAAGATGACTAAATCATCAGCAAAGAACAAATGTGAGATATACGGCCGGCCTCGAATGAGAAAGATGTATGAGACTCCACTTTCCAATAGAAATAGCCGATAGAATAGAATGGCGATGCCATTCCATGTACAACACAAAAAAGTAGGGGGTAGCGGGTACCCTTGTCGGATTCCTCTGGCAGGCCTAAAATTAGAAAGGGACCCCATTCCACATAACCTGCATGGTAGAATTAGAAATTGAGAACATTGTAACTTTTCTAAGGTAGTCTGGGATACTTATCGCTTGGAAGGAAGCGTTGATAAAGTCTCATCTCACTCTGTCGTAAGCTTTCTTCAAATCTATTTTTATCGTCATCCACTTCCTTTTGTTCTAACATATCATGGAATGGATTACCTCTTGTGGGATAATAATATAATCGGTGATGTTTCTACCTGCAATAAAATTGGCCTGTTACTATGCAAGATTTTTAGGAAAGACGTACTTAAAACGATTAGCAATTACCTTCAACACCAGCTAGTAAAGGACAGAGCAAAGGCTTATTAGACAAAACTGGGCAAAGCCTTCTGGATTTGACACATTGGGTATAAGAACTATCAAGGTATTATTCAATTTGGAATCGATAATATCTCCATTAAAGACCATTTTAACCCAATCACAGATTGCTCCCCCAACTTTGCTCCACTGCTTTTGGAAGAAGAGGGCATGAAACCCATCACTACTTGGTGCTTTGAGAGGTGTCATGTCAAAGAGAGTTTCCTTAATTTTGTCATTCGTGACCGGCTTCCCCAAAAAATCAATATCAAAAATATCAAACTGAGGAAAACTGCTTGGAGGTAAGCTTCCCAAAGGCCTAGGAACCTCCCCATACAAATTTTTGAAAAATTGATTCGCCTTAGATTCAATGGATTTAGAATCATAAATCCAATCACCATCAGAATTGTGAATAGCAATTATGCAATTGTTTTTCCTTCTTCGCAGAGTGCGAGTATAGAAAAACTTAGTATTGTGATCCCTCAGATTTAACCAGTCGTATCTCGCCTTTTGTTTCCAAAGAAGTTCCTCGTGATGCAGTACATTGTCTAACTCCTGTCTAAGGTTCAAATCTACCTGAGCTAAACAATTTGAACTAGAGAGGTCCATTTTCCTCTGAATATTGATAGGTTTATTTATCATATATCTCTTTCGAGTGGTGACGTGCCCATAAACTGATTTATTCCACTCCTTTAGGCTATGAGTGAGCTTGGCTAAAGTATCAGACATATCCCCTCTAAATTTCCAATTATCACCTACAAAATACTCAAAATCTGGATGTTCTGCCCACCCAGCCAAAAACTGAAAAGGCTGACATCTAGGTAGAATAACCTCTGGGTTTAGGGGTAGGAGAAGAGGCCTATGCTAGACTTAATCTTTGGAATGTAAGTGATCAAGCTGTTTGGAAAATTACAGACTCAAGCTTCATTACCCAACGCACGATCTAACCTTTCAAAAAGAGCACATCTATGCCAAGTAAAAGGAAGTCTTTTGAATCCTAAATCATGTACCTTGGCCATATCCACAAAATCACCAAAATGGGGGCATCTCCTTCCGTTAGAAAGACCACCTGATTTCTCAATAGAATATAGGATTACGTTGAAATCGCTAATAACAATCCATGGAATTTGCCCCAACGGAATCAGAGATCTCAAATCCTTCCAAAGGTCCTTACATTTCTACCGATTAGGGCTTCCATACACAAAGGAGATAGAAATCAGTGATGGGAAAGACATAAGCCAAACCCGAGTCAGAATAAACTGAGAATGACTACGAACCACCTTAACAGGAATTAAATCTTTCCGTCTAATCCAAATACCCCCGGAATATCCTATTGCCTCCACTCAGTATGAACACCGGAACCTCAACTTTACGATAATGCTATCTGCTTTGGTACTACTCACTCTTGGCTCAAGAAGACTAATAATATCAGGTTTATATTCCATGTTGTATTCCCAAAAAACTCGAGGAAATTTAACACTAGTACAACCCTGGCAATTCCAAGAAAAAATTGTAAAATTTATGAATTAATACAAAAAATTAGGAACCATACCATTACTGTCGAGAGCCATTAACCCCATCTACAGTCGAGGTTGCGACTTTCTGGGCTTCATTCACTACTTTACTAAACATCTGAGAAGAAAGAAGCCCCACCACCAACTCCATGGATTCTGCTAAAGGAGACAGCGAATTTTTGAAGGATTTAAAGCGATTCTCCTGACCCCATAAATCATTAGAAGACTTTCGACCATTACGACCGATGATGTCTCTACCACCATTCTTCCTATCTTTAGGGCCTGAGGTACCCGCACTCAAGGTCTCCAAAGATCGATTGACTGAAATACCCTACTAGTTTGAGTGCAATTTTTTTCTTGAAAATCACCGCGAAATGTTTTCTGGTATCAAGGACGCCATCAGTTATTGGGACTTCAATTCCCCCTAATTCTTCAAATGTGGAGTTACAGTGTGCCTTAATTTCCTCAAAATTTCCAGAATTAATGTTCTCCTAAACCCTGAATCTATATCACCTTGACCATTTATTTCGGGATCCAAGCCATCACCAGTTGAATTGTCCTGTGCCAAACCTGCATGTCCAATGAAAATATTTGAGTTAGATTTGGATATATCTTTATTAGTAGACCCTTCATTATCCTGGCCAAGTCCAACTATCAGCATAGGTGAAACACCCCTTACCCATATCCGACGCAGGTACAGGGTACGAGGCATTACCTCACTTAAACACATACAAACATACAATTCTGAGTCGTAAAAGTTCGTTCAAATCTAAAACTTTTCAAACTTTGTCTTCATATCCCTAATATAAGCCTATGAGGCCCAAAACACACTTTAGAAACGGTTCGGGACCAAACCGAGTTCTTTAGAAAAACTTTGGAAAATGACACTAAAAAAAGGGGCACACGCTCCTGTGGAAGGGCGACACGCCCGTGTGACCTCATAACATGGCCATATTGAAGGACAGTGTAACTCACACGGCTTAAGCATATAGGGACACGCCCGTGTCCCTTGCCCGTGTGGACTTATTTCTCAATTTTGATCCTACAGGGGTTTTCACACGGCCTGGCACACGCCCGTGCCCATGGCCCGTGTCCCTTATACGGCCATGACACGTCCGTGTCTCAACCCGTGTGTTAAAACCTTGACATTCTTTTTCTGACATCAGCAACATTTTAGGGTCACACGGCCAAGACACACGCCCGTGTGCTAGGCCGTGTGGCGAATTTAATTTCGTATTTAAGGTGCAGACTTCACACGGCCTGGGAACATGCCCATGTACAATGGTTGTGTCTTCCACACGGTTGAGATACATGGTCGTGCCTCAGCCCGTGTGGTTACTATTGGGCATTCTGTTTTACCAAATTAAGGTGCAGGGGACACACGACCAAACTACACGCCCACGGGGCAGACCGTGTGTCACACATGGCCTAGACACATGCCCGTGTGTCTACCCGTGTGGACAAAAACAAGGCTATTTACCAAGCCCTTTTGCCACCCTTACTTGCACCAACATAAGCCACATCAAGTAACACCAATCCACACATAAACATCTGACCAAATCAGCAACAACCAAGACATACACACATATTTCACCATGCAAATTGCACATTCATGGAAAACATCACCATTTGCATATATCAATAACAAGTATTAGCCATCATCTATGGCCTTATACAAAATGAATCAATCTTCAAGGCAGCCAACACATTTGGCCAAAACAATATGACACTTGACAAAAGACAAGTCCCTATACATGCCATACTCAAAATGATAAATCTAACTATACCAAATGTTCAGATTGATAGTGTGATCGATGCCTCCGACGTCTGTTGATCCCCGAGCTAGCTTGGCGGCACTATAAGAAAATGGAAAAGAGAGGGAGTAAACACAAACCTTAGTAAGTTGCATATAAATAAGTAACAACATCAACCATGCCTCTTTAAAAAAATAGCATATTATAAACCAGCACAACGTTCTTGATTTAACAATGGTAGATTTACTACATATTTACACATCACAAATATAAGCCAAAGATTACAAAATCGTCCCTAAATCATTCTCATATATAGAACTTACTCAATTTCATCCTTACCATTAAGGCATCATAACTAAGCTCATATCTCATGAGTTTCAAGTAAGAACCTGTACCACTCACAACATGATCATATCATTTCATATCTTTATCATAAGCTTTAAATAACCCGTGGAACCATTTGGAATACTAAAGGATATCCAATAAGCCTCACACAAGAGGGTAAAATGCCGATGCCATGTCCCAGACATGGTCTTACTCTAGCTCTCGTCTCAATGCCGATGTCATGTCCCAAACAAGGTCTTACATTGGCTCTCAAAATGTGGCCGATGTCATGTCCCAAACATGGTCTTACACTAGCACATATATCACCCAAATGTCATGACGTGGATATCCAATCTATTCCTAAGGTTCAACCGGGAGTTTTTACTACATCAATTCTCATCATGCGTATTCAAAACAATAGTCAAACACTTTATGCCATATTAATTGTTCAATACATAATAACAATAAAGTTGTATTGTTTACGTACAACTTACCTCGGTATACAAAATATGGGCGACTAGTTCGATTTAGTCCAATAGTTTGGTTTTCCCCCGGTATGGATCCGGACTCTGCTTTTCTTGATCTAAAATGACAAAATTTACTTATTTAATCACCACATTAATCAAGACATTCCAAAATTCTTACTTTGGCAAAATTACAGTTTTGCCATTAGACTTTCACATAATTACGATTTTGCCTCTAGGCTCGTAAAACGATTTTCATCAAATTTCTTCATTAACCAAGCCTAGCCGAACCTTTATTACTCTTATAGCAACTCAAAATTTTCAATTATTTCACACATTTACAACCTATTTTATAAACTTCACAAAATGGTCCTTTTAGGTGTTTTCATGAAAACCCCTTTCACAAAAGTTGTTTATTTAACAACCAAGATTCATTTTCTTCCATAAAATTTCAGCAAACAACATGAATACTCTCATGGAAAGACCCTAGATTCTCAACCATTTTGCAAAATAGTCCCCTCATTAGCTAGATTAAGCTATAGGGGTTCAAAAAACTCAAAAATTAACAAAAACAACCACCAAAATCACTTACTTACAAGAGAAAAGCTTGGCTGAAATTTCAAGCTTCCAGAACCCTTATTTTTGCTGATATTTTCGGTGGTGAAGAGAAGATGATAGCCTCTTCTCTTTTTGTTTTATTTTTTTATTAGACAAGTCACCTAATGTCACCTAATTTTATGACTTTGTCTCCAATTAAAATTTCCATGTCCAGCCACCATAATTTTATTGGTCTATTTACTCAATAAGGACCTCTACTTTAGTTTTCCATAGCTATTTAACATTTCTAGCTTGTAGAACAAAACTTTCGCACTTTATGCGATTTAGTCCTTTTTCGAAATTAAGCAAGAAATCACTAAAATTAATTCACCAAAATTTTCATGTACTCATATAATCATGTCATGACATATAAAATAATATTAAAAATAATTTCTTTGACCTCAGATTTGTGGTCTCAAAACTACTATTCCGACTAGGCCCAAAATCGGGCTATTACAATTCTCCCCCCTTAGGGATTTTCGTCCCCGAAAATCTTACCGTTAAAAAGGTTTGGGTATTGATCTCTCATAGTCTCTCGGGCTCCCACGTGGCCTCTTCAACCCCATGTCTATGCCATAGTACTTTCACTAGAGCTATACTTTTATTTCTCAATTGCTTGACCTCTCGATCTAAAATCTTAACCGACTCTTCACCATAGGTCATATCCGGTTGAATTTCAAGCTCTACTGGTGAAATAAAGTGTGAAGGTTCAGGACGATAATGGCGCAACATAGATACATGGAAAACATCATGGATCTTCTCTAACTCGGACAGTAAAGCTAATCGGTATGCTACCGGTCCAATTCTCTCAGTCACCTCATAAGGTCCAATAAATCGTGGACTTAATTTGCCTTTCCTACCGAATCTGAGGACTTTCTTCCACGGGGATACTTTAAAAAAAACCTTACTACCGACTTGAAACTCAATTTCTTTTCATTTCAGATCCGCGTAGGATTTCTGTCTATCCGAAGCGGCCTTCAAACAGTCACGAATTACCTTTACTTTCTCTTCAGTCTCTTTGACTAAGTCAACCCCGTGAATCTGATTTTCTTTGAGTTTGGTCCAATACAAGGGCGTTCGGCACTTACGCCCATACAAAGCCTCATAAGGCGCCATTTTCGAACTCGACTAATAACTATTGTTGTAGGCAAACTCTACCAACGGTAAGTACCTTTCCCAAATGCCTTAAAACTCAAGAACACAACACTACAACATATCTTCAAGAACCTAAATTACTCTTTCCGACTGACCGTCGGTTTGCGGGTGTAAAATTTAGTTTCGTCCCCAACACTTTTTGCAACTTTTTCTAAAACCGTGATGTGAACCTCGGATCTCTATCCGAAATGATCGATAAAGGTACCCCGTGAAGTCTCACAATTTTAGAAACATACAAATCGGCCAATTTCTCAAATGGATAATAAGTACGCACCGGTATAAAATAAGCCAACTTTGTTAGCCTATCAACCACAACCCATATGGCATCTTTCTTCCTTGGCGTCAACGGCAATCCAGACACAAAATCCATGGTAATACGGTCCCATTTCCACTCAGGAACCATCACAGGCTGGAGTAAACCCGAAGGTACTTGGTGTTCGGTTTTCACTTGCTGACAAATTAGGCACTTAGAGACAAACTCTGAAACGTCTCTCTTCATTCCCGACCACCAACACATTTTATTCAAGTCATTATACATTTTCACACTACCCGGATGGATAGACATACAACTGCTATGTGCCTCATGCAAAATTTTCCAAATAATCTCATCGTTTTTGGGTACACAAATTCTGTCTCGAAACATTAAACAGCCATCTGAACCAATCCGAAAGTTTGATTCTATACCCGTCTCGCACTGAGTTATCTTAGCTTGCAATTCTTTATCACCTTTCTAAGCTTCGCAGATCTCTTGCAAAAACATTGGTTTCGCTTTCAACTCAGCTAAAATCGAACCATCGCCGGTTACTAACAACTGAGTGTTCATAGCCCTCTAGGCAAACAATGACTTCCTACCCAAAGCATCGGCGACCACGTTCGCCTTCCTCGGGTGATAGTCGATTTCCAGTTCGTAATCTTTTATGAGCTATAGTCATCTCAGTTGGCGAAGGTTCAGTTCCTTTTGAGTCATCAAATACTTTAGACTTTTATGGTCGGTGAATACTCGGCATCTCTCGCCATACAAATGGTGTCTCCAAATCTTCAGTGCGAACACTATGGCGGCTAACTCTAAGTCGTGAGTCGGATAGTTTTTCTCATGCGGCTTCAGTTGTCTCGAGGCATATGCTATTACCTTGCCTTCTTGCATTAGCACGTATCCCAATCCATTCAAGGATGCGTCACTATACACTACGAATTCTTTTCCTGATTCAAGTTGCACTAAAATTGGAGTTTCAGTCAACAACGCCTTTAGTTTCTCGAAACTCTGTTGGCATTTTTCCGTCCATTCGAACTTGACATCTTTCTATAGCAACCTTGTCATCGGAGTAGCAATCATGGAAAATCCTTTAACGAATCGTCTGTAGTAACCCGCTAAGCCCAGAAAGCTTCTAATATCTGATACATTCCTCGGTGATTTCCACTCAACAATAGCCGAGATCTTACTCGGGTCAACTCTAATTCCATCACCCGACATGATGTGTCCTAAAAATCTGACCTCTTGAAGCCAAAACTCACTTTTGCTAAACTTAGCATACAACTGCTTATCTCTTAAAGTTTGTAAGACAGTTCTCAAATGCTCCGCATGCTCACTTTCATCACGAGAATAAATTAATATGTCATCAATAAAAACAACTACAAAATTATCCAAGTACGGTCGAAAAATACGGTTCATTAAATCCATAAATACTGCAGGAGCATTCGTTAAGCCAAAGGGCATGACGAGGAACTCATAATGGCCATACCTCGTCCGAAATGCAGTTTTCGGTACATCTTGTTCCTTAACTCTCAGCTGGTAATAACCAGACCTTAGGTCTATCTTAGAAAACACTGTGGCTCCCTTCAATTGGTCAAACAAATCGTCGATCCTTGGCAAAGGATACTTGTTCTTAACTTTAACCTTATTGAGTTGTCTGTAGTCTATACATAACCTCATCGACCCGTCTTTCTTTTTCACAAAAATTACCGAAGCACCCCACGAAGAATAGCTCGGTCTCACAAAACCCTTATCAGTTAACTCTTGTAGCTGAACCTTCAACTCTTTTAACTCCAACGATGCCATCCTATAAGGAGCAACTGAAATAGGTGCTGTACCAGGGACCAACTCAATACCAAACTCAACTTCCCTAGTTGGAGGCACTCCGTGCAACTCTTCCGGAAACACATCCGGGTACTCACATACCACAGGCACTGACTCAATCTTTACTTCCGACTCTTGGGTATTCAACAGAATTGCAAGATAGGACTCATACCTTTTTCTCATGTATTTCTCAGCAGTCATAGAGGAAATCAGTACAGGCAAGCTATCCGATTCACCTGATTCAACCCGAAGAATATCCCCATTTTCACATTTCAATTCAATAAACTTACTACCATAGTTTACTAACACGTTATGAACAGTCAACCAATCCATGCCAAGAATTAGGTCAAATTCATCAAACGGTAGTAGCATGAGGTTAGCCAAAAAACAATGACCTCTAATCATCAAAGGATAGCTACTACACACTTTGTCAACTACCACATGCTTGCCTAACGGGTTTGACACTTTTATTGCAAATTCTGTAGACTCAACAGGTATATTCATGCTAGACACCAATTTCACACAAGTATATGAATGGGTAGACCCCGGATCAATCAAAGCAACAACAGAAATATAGTGAAGAGAAAAAGTACCCGTAATCACATCCGGTGATGATGCCTCTTCGCGAGCGTGAATGGCATAAGTCCTTGCAGGCGTTCGGCCCTCGGACCTCACGGCGGAATCTTTAGGCGCACCTCTGCTGCTAGCCCCACTTCCCGGGTTCTTTTGTGGTCTACTTCTAGAAGGAGCATTACTCGCTTGCACATCTTCCTTTCTGTCTTTCTCATCCATCTCAGGACAGTTTCGAATGAAGTGGTCTAGTGAACCGCACTTGAAACAGCCTCTATCATTTCCTCGACACTCACCAAAATGTCGTCTACCACACAGCGAACACTCCGATTTATTTGGTCGAGCACTACCAACACTCGCAATAGAAGTGGTTTGAGCTTTAGACGTCGTGCACTGCTTATAATTATTTCTACCCAAGAATCCCGCTGAAGCATTTGATCGAGTAGTGAACTCTTTCGATTTCTTAGAGGAGGACTGAAATGATTTCCCCAACTGTCTTTTCTTCGAGTCACGAGACTCGATTTCAGCTTTTCTTTTCTCTTTGGCCAATTCTTCGGCCTTGGAAACTCTTTCAACGAGCACCACAAATTCCTTTAACTCTAGGATGCCAACCAAAAGTTGAATGTCTTCGTTCAATCCGTCCTCAAATCTCTTATACATGATGGCTTCAATAGATACGCACTCTCAAGCGTATTTGCTGAGCCTCACGAACTCACGCTCATACTCTGTTACCGTCATTCGGCCTTTCTTCAGTTCAAGAAATTCCTTCCTTTTCTGGTCTATAAACATCTAACTAATATACTTTTTACGGAACTCTTCCTGGAAGAATTCCCAAGTTATCCTCTCCCTCGGTACAACTGACACAAGGGTGTCCCACCATTGGTAAGCCGAGTCTCGTAGGAGTGACACTACACACTTCATACACTCCTTTGGTGTGCAAGACAACTCATCGAATACCCTAATGGTATTTTCTAGCCAGAATTCTGCTCTCTCTGGGTCATCATCTATATTCGCTCAAATATCCTCGGACCCTTGCTTTCTAATTCTGTCTACTGGAGGTTTTTCCCTTCTAAACATTTCCACTGCTTGGGGAGCTGTAGGGGTAGGCTGAGGGATTGGAGGGGGTGGAGGGGGTGGAGCGTTCGGGTTTGCCCAAACAAACTCCGAATACCAAACATTCATCATATGGAGGAAGGCTTCTCTAGCCCCTTCGTCCTGACTCAGTTTCACGGGCCCACTTTCGACTGGCGCGGTCCCTTCTGCGGGAGGCGGTGCATTACTTTCGACATCATCCGCCACTGCTCCGTCGGGATCCATTTACTATATAACAACACATTTTAAATTGTCAAGAGTCGTCACACTATCATAATTCATATATGGCATGTATAGCTAGACTCGTACACACGCTAGGTTAGTCCGAGAATCGACTATACCATAGCTCCAATACCACTAAATGAAACACCCCTTACCCGTCTCCGACGCAGGTACAGGGTACGAGGCGTTACCTTACTTAAACGCATACAAATATACAATTCTAAGTCGTAAAAGTTCGTTCAAATTTAAAAATTTTCAAACTTTGTCTTAATATCCCTGATGTGAGCCTACGAGGCCCAAAACACACTTTTGAAACGGTTCGGGACCAAACCGAGTTATTTAGAAAAACATTGGAAAATGTCACTAAGAATAGAGGCACACGCCCGTGTGGAAGGGCGACACGCCCGTGTGATCTCATAACATGGCCATATTGAAGGACAGTGTAACTCACACAGCTTAAGCATATAGGGACACGCCAGTGTCCCTTGCCCGTGTGGATTTATTTCTCAATTTTGATCCTACAGGGGTTTTCAGACGGCCTAGCACACGCCCGTGCCCATGGCCCGTGTCCCTCGCACGGCCATGACACGTCCGTGTCTCAGCCCGTGTGTTAAAACCTTGACATTCTGTTTCTGACGTCAGCAACATTTTAGGGTCACACGGCCAAGACACACGTCCGTGTGCAAGGCCGTGTGGCGAATTTAATTTGGTATTTAAGGTGCAGACTTCACACGGTCTGGGCACATGCCCATGTACAATGGCCGTGTCTTCCACACGGTTGAGATACACGACCGTGCCTCAGCCCGTGTGGTTACTACTGGGATTCTGTTTTACCAAATTAAGGTGCAGGGGACACACGACTAGACTACACGCCCACGGGGCAGACCGTGTGTCACACACGGCCTAGACACACGCTCGTGTGTCTACCCGTGTGGAAAAAAACAAGGCTATTTACCAAGCCCTTTTGCCACCCTTACTTGCACCAACATAAGCCACATCAAGTAACACCAATCCACACATAAACATCTGACCAAATCAGCCACAACCAAGACATACAAAAATATTTCACCATACAAATTGCACATTCATGGAAAACATCATCATTTGCATATATCAATAACAAGTATTAGCCACCATCCATGGCCTTATACAAAATGAATCAATCTTCAAGACAAGCCAACACATTTGGCCAAAACAATATGACAATTGACAAAAGATCAAGTCCCTATACATGCCATACTCAAAATGATAAATCTAACTATACCAAATGTTCAGATTGATAGTGTGATCGATGCCTCCGACGTCTGTTGATCCCCGAACTAGCTTGGCGGAACTATAAGAAAATGGAAAAGGGAGGGAGTAAGCACAAATCTTAGTAAGTTGCATGTAAATAAGTAACAACATCAACCATGCCTCTTTAAACAAATAGCATATTATAAACCAGCACAACGTTCTTGATTTAACAATGGTAGATTTACTACATATTTACACATCACAAATATAAGCCAAAGATTACAAAATCGTCCCAAAATCATTCTCATAGATAGAACTTACTCAATTTCATCCTTACCATTAAGGCATCATAACTAAGCTCATATCTCATGAGTTTCGAGTAAGAACCTGTACCACTCACAATATGATCATATCCTTTCATATCTTTACCATAAGCTTTAAATAACCCGTGGAACCATTTGGATACTAAAGGATATCCAATAAGCCTCACACAAGAGGGTAAAATGCCGATGCCATGTCCCAGACATGGTCTTACACTAGCTCACCTGTCGAGGCTGATGCCATGTCCCATATATG
Organism: Gossypium sturtianum; assembly: GCA_025698515.1. Classification (NCBI taxonomy): domain Eukaryota; kingdom Viridiplantae; phylum Streptophyta; class Magnoliopsida; order Malvales; family Malvaceae; genus Gossypium; species Gossypium sturtianum. The sequence goes on along the minus strand of CM046949.1, from coordinate 86,598,279 downwards.
GTCTTACTCTAGCTCTCATCTCAAAGCCGATGCCATGTCCCAGACATGGTCTTACATTGGCTCTCATAATGTGGCCGATGCCATGTCCCAGACATGGTCTTACACTAGCACACATATCACCCAAATGTCATGACGTGGATATCCAATCTATTCCTAAGGTTCAACCGGGAGTTTTTACTACATCAATTCTCATCATGCATATTCACAACAATAATCAAACACTTTATGCCATATTAATTGTTCAATACATAATAACAATAAAGTTGTATTGTTTACGTACAACTTACCTCGATATACAAAATATGGGCGACTAGTTCGATTTAGTCCAATAGTTTGGTTTTCCCTCGGTATGGATCCGGACTCCATTTTTCTTGATCTAAAATAACAAAAGTTACTTATTTAATCACCACATTAATCAAGACATTCCAAAATCCTTACTTTGGCAAAATTACAGTTTTTCCATTAGACTTTCACATAATTACGATTTTGCCTCTAGGCTCGTAAAACGATTTTCATCAAATTTCTTCATTAACCAAGCCTAGCCGAACCTTTATTACTCTTATAGCAACTCAAAATTTTCAATTATTTTACACATTTACAACCTATTTTATAAACTTCACAAAATGGTCCTTTTAGGTGTTTTCATGAAAACCCATTTCACAAAAGTTGTTTATTTAACAACCAAGATTCATTTTCTTCCATAAAATTTCAGCAAACAACATGAATGCTCTCATGGAAAGACCCTAGACTCTCAACCATTTTGCAAAATAGTCCCCTCATTAGCTAGATTAAGCTATAGGGGTTCTAAAAACACAAAAAATTAACAAAAACAACCACCAAAATCACTTACTTACAAGAGAAAAGCTTGGCTGAAATTTCAAGCTTCCAAAACCCTTATTTTTGCTGATATTTTTGATGGTGAAGAGAAGATGATAGCCTCCTCTCTTTTTGTTTTATTTTTTTATTAGACAAGTCACCTAATGTCACCTAATTTTATGACTTTGTCTCCAATTAAAATTTCCATGTCCAGCCACCATAATTTTATTGGTCTATTTACTCAATAAGGACCTCTACTTTAGTGTTCCATAGCTATTTAACACCTCTAGCTTGTAGAACAAAACTTTCGCACTTTATGCGATTTAGTCCTTTTTCGAAATTAAGGAAGAAATCACTAAAATTAATTCACCAAAATTTTCATGTACTCATATAATCATGCCATGACACATAAAATAATATTAAAAATAATTTCTCTGACCTCAGATTTGTGGTCTCGAAACCACTATTTCGACTAGGCCCAAAATCGGGTTGTTACAATAGGTCGCTTTCCCATTATTTTTTTCCAATAAACCACTAGATTTGCGGCCCAAATTAACAACCCTTGTACTACCCAAACTGGTAAGCTTAACAGGCCCCATATAGGACCCAAGGCCCACACTTCCCCCACGACCTACACTATTTCTAGAGCCTAAACCCTCTTTAGGACTTTCCTTAACCCTAGCCTCATTACCACCCAAAGCCCCATTCACCTTCTCACTACCCTTTCCCCCCGAAATTCCTTCATCAGCCTCACCATTACCATTTCCCATCTCCCTCATCGCATTTAATGCCGTGAATCTGGATCTAATGGTTCCTTCCTAGTTTTTGCCGCGTCGTTAGCCCGTAAATCCCTTTGACTACGCTGCGATTTCCTTTCCACCAACTTCCACGGTCCGTACTTTGATCTTATCCTTCCTTCTACTCCACTGACGTCCTCGCTTGAGTTTGCAACCACCGTTTCTGCATTACTTTCCTGGGTCAAATCTACCACCATCGACAGGCAAAAATCTTTAACGTGCCTATACTTACCGCAAGAAAAACATATTGTTGAAAGCGCCTCATATTCCACTCGTTGGTCGACGTCGTCGACCATAACCTGATAAACCAGAAGCTTGTCAAGATTAATAAACACAGCCAGGCGAGCAAACCGGCCTCTGGTTCTGTTATCAGTCTGAAAATCCAATTTTGCCACTTTTTTTACTAGCCCTCTGATGGCCTCTATGATCTTTTGTTTGTACATGAATCCCAAGAGTCCCGACAATCGGATCCAAGCCATCACCACACTAGGATATGGCTGGGACGGACTAAAATATTTAGTCCAAGGTTGAATAGTAAGGTACTGATTACAAATGATCCGTGGTCCCTTAGTTATAACTCGATTATAATCTTTATTGTTCTAAAACCTAACCAAAAAATAATTGTTTTCTATGTCCATGAGATGGAAGAATTTTGTAGGTTTCCATAGGCTGCTTATTCGATTATGAAGAGTGTTATAGCCAATGCCCCATCCTAAGAGCTTCAGTACGACCGTCATTTCCATCTCTTTGAAGAGAATTTCTTTAATACGGTCCGAGAAGACAATTGTTGGGATCCCGTTATCCATGGTCGTACTCACATTACCTTCCAGCAACTCAAAATCACTTTCACTTCCCTCGCTAGGGTCATTACAAGCCATACCATAAACGACTGCTCTTCCCCCCAAAAGCTTGTCCTTCCAAGACAGATTTGGAATCGGATCAGAGCCTACAGCCATAGCAGCAACCTCCCCATCGATTCCTTCCTTGAATCTCACTTTCTTAGTGTTCCGATCCCTATCAGATCTGGAATCACTAGCACCTCAGTCACCAAAATTTTACATATTTTGAGAGCTAACTTTTCCCTAAAATGCAATTGGACCTTTTTGGTTCAAAAGTTATTTAATTAATTTCAACCAAAATATTTTTTTTTTTGAAATGTTTTATGTTGAGTTTTTAAGAAAGTGTGAAGGCACGTTATTCTAAAATAACAAATCATTTTGCTCCTCAAAAGCTTAAATGCTTTAAGAACAAAATCTTGAGATTCTACAAAAATGCCACAATTAACTGCGAAAATTAAGACAATTAAATTTTGCAAATCCAAACAATTGTTTTCTAAGTATATGTGTCACTTTTTTTATAGCCTACTCTCCCAGAGATTCAAAAGAAATGAATTGAAGTCCCTCTTTGTCGGTGGAAAACTTTTGATTTGATTTTGAAGTAAAAGCGTTCGCGATAGAATTGACTTTTAAAGAATTAACATTTTTTTCTTTTTATACGATGTACTGTTTAATTTTTTAATAAATTATATTATATATAAAATTTTCTTTTTGTAATAAAAAATTAAAAACATATTTTTATAATCATATTTATTTATAAAATCGAATTTTGAGATATAATAATAAATTTATTTTTTAAATAATTATTTTGAATAAAAGAAAATTTATAATTACTTAAATAAGCGATTTGATTTTACCGAAAGGTGTTTTTTTTGGAAGGATTAAAAAATGATAGGATCTATTTTTTTTTAATAAAGAAATTTCTTAATTTTTAAAAGGTTAGAGGCAATTAGTACTTAAATTGTGATCCAGGAATGTTGAATAATTAAGGAAAATATGGATGGATTTATAAAGGAATTCACCCATTAGCAAAAGAGCTATAAATCTTTATTTTATTGCCATAAGATCATTTTACATACTACTCATTATTCTAATTGGATGAACAAATAACTTTTTCTTTATTTATTTTTAAAATTATTATTTTAATTTGATAAAAAAAAGTAATGCCAGTGATTAACATAAATCTATTAATTCAAAAAATAAATTATTATTTTAATTATTCCTAGTAAGTAGCCCTCACTTTGCTTCGGATGATGCAAGTTAATTGTAGATGATATAAGTTAACTACATATAGCAATCCTTTCCAAACCAACACCATATATGAAACATAACGGCTCATAAATCCACAAGGGTAATTCACATTTCAAACCTTCAAAATCGCTTTTTCCTATATTTTATTCTGGAAAAATATAAGACCATCAATAGTTTTTTTATGCATAGTTGGAAGTATATTCTAACTAAATTATAAGAATTTTAAAATCTCATCATGATCATAATTTCTTTTTGCTAATTAAAGATCTTCAAGGCTTTCAAAATGAAAAGATATAACTTTATATTTTTTATTTAAAAAATTAGTATATAGTATACTGGCAATATATTTTTTTTATCCCACAAGCAGTATTAAAAAATTGACATGTGATTTTTTTAAAAAATATTAATTTTTTTAATATTTTATTATACCCTTCTAGTGCCACGGGCCACAGATCAAAGCCCGTGAACATTGCGCACAGAACGCCCCATAGAGGTCAACTTACTAAATGGGGCTCATTTGATCCACATGAACTGGCCCGACTCGTGGAACCTATGAAGAAGTCCATCTACTTGAAGCCTTGGTGACCCAGTAAAGCACTCCAGTAAAACTAGAGTTACCAGGGTAAATAGTGTAATTCCTAAAGGGATAAGATTGTATAGAGTTTAAATCTCTTAGTACTCTTAATTGTAGATAGGCTCTTATCTCGACTATTGATGTATCTCAATTCGTACCGTTGGTTTTAGGGGAGCTCAACAATAAATAGAGGTCTTTCCCCTCATTTGTATTCACTCAGTTGTAATCCTTCATAGTAATTGAATACTATTGAGAGCATTTACTCAAGCACTTAGTGTGCACTATTTTTCTGTGGCTTTTTGTTCGTTCATAGCTTCTTTTGTCTTTCGAGTTTGCTTCCACTTTGCCTTGGTGCCTTAGAAAATTTTTGCAAGAATTTTCATTATTCGAGAGTAGGCTGACTTAGGTAGGATTTGAACCCAACAAATCGCCTAAGGCCATTCGGTTTGCCAAACTGAAGATTTAGCCCTGTGACAGTTGGTATCAAAGCCAATGTTTGAAGGCGCCGAATGATATGACAAAATGAGGAGACGAGCAGAATGTCCCGATGGAGACCCATGGGGGGTCTAAAAAAATAGCAGATCGAGGGATATGATATCGGTTCTAAAAGGTCAGGTGACCAATCTCGAGGAATCCATGAGTGGTATGAAGGAAACACTCGAGGTAGTTGAGGGATGCACTAATGAGTTAAACTCGATGAGGGAGCAGCTTAGGGGCTTTATGATAGATACTATTAGTTCCAATCGAGGTGCAATGAGAGAGACCCTCAATGCTGCTATGGATGATCAGACAGAGAAGCTGACTAAGAGGGATGATGCTCTCTAAAAGATGGTCGTGGCTTTGAAGGAGGAAACTAAGGCCATGATGGCAAAATTTGAGGAGCTTGAAGGAGAGCTTGCTCTATGTAGAGCTTTCGTAGGAAAAAAGATGTTGGCTGTAGTCCCTAAGTAGTGTAAAGTGGATGTCCCTAAGCTGAAAGAGTTCGATGGGACGAGGTCTGTAAGAAATATGGACAATTTTCTTTGGGGGATGGAACGGTACTTCCATGTGATAGGCATCGAGGATGATGCCACTAAGGTAACCGAAAGCTGGTGCGTTGGGTGTATGACTTTTGCAGTATGTAGTGTCATTCACAACAGTGGAATTCATCACTCAAGACATGGGTAAATGATATCCTCTCATTGGCATTACATGGTTGATTAAAAGTAAATATGGTTCGGGTCGTTCATCTTTGTGATAGATGACTGGATTACTATTTAATAGTAATTGACTTTTCATGAAGGAAGATGTAATGATTACCATGAGATAAAATATGATTGTAATGACCCAAAAGTCAGTGATGTCAGAAATGGTGGTTTCGGAACCCCGTTCTCTGATTATTGAGTTCGTAAATGTTATTAATTAATATTTACGAGTCAATTATAGTATTATATTGAATTTAGGTATGATGATTTTGTTAATTGGATATTTATTTAAAGTACAAGTGTTCCAACTCTAAATTTAGTGGTGTTGAAAAATGAGATATCGAGGCCTTGTTTTTGTAAACTGATAAAATAGGATTGTAACTACCTGAAAGTTAGTGATGTTGGAAACGGTGGTTTCAAAACTCCGTTCTCTAATGATTGAGTCCGTAAATATTATGAATTAACATTTACAAGTCAATTATAATATTATATTAAATTTAGGTCCGATGAATTTGTTAACTGGATAGTTAGTTAAAGTACAAGTGTTTAAATCCTAAAGTTAGTGGTGTTTGGAAATGAGGTATTGAGACCTCGTTTCCATAAACCGAGCTTGTAAATATTTTTATTAAATATTTACAGATTTATTATAGAGGTGAACTGAATTTTGAATAAGTAAATTTATCAAATTAGTGAGTAATTAAGGTACAAGGACTAAATTGTAAAAGTGGTAAAAATTAATCGCTATGAATTTTTAATTAATTGGAGGACCAATTAAGCAATTGGAACCTTGTAATTATGATAAACGGCAGTGGATATAAGCTATCACGCACTAATTTGGCTAATTATACTTAAGGATTAATTAATCAATGTTTAACTATAATTAATCATAATTAAATAAGTTAAACTTAGTATAAAAGTTAAAAATAATAGAAGAAAACAAAACATCACCTCCCATCATCTTCAACCTCATGAGCTAAAGAAGAAAAATTTAGGGTTGACCTTTTTATCTTTTGGCATTAATTAGGTAAGTTTAATTTAGTATGTTTCTTATAATTTATATGTTTTTGAGGTCTCGGGAGCTTGATTTAGCTAAATCGTGTACCCAATTATAAAATCATTAAAGTTTTTAAAAGTTTCCAGTGTTGATTTCTTGAATTTCTTGGTGTTAAATGATTAGGTTTTAAACTTAGATATGAAAAGGGACTAATTTGTAAAGTAAAAATTGTTAGTTTTGAACATAGGGACTAAAGTGTAAATATTTTGAAATTAGTATAAAATTTATATAATTATAGAAAATAAAGGGCTGTAGAAGGATTAAATTGAGATCGATTTCAAAATCGAGGCTCAAATTTGAAAGATATTACAATTTCGATTTTAGGGATTAAATTGAATAAAATATAAAATTTTAGTGACATTCGAATAATGAAATTGAGCTGATATGCGCTTATAATAGGATGAAATAAGAGGGTAGAAATTGATAAGTTGAATTGAATTATTGAATAGATCAGAAATTAGACCAAATCGAAGATAATCGGGGAAATGGTAAAATTTGTTGATTTGTCCTTAGAGAGTTGTTTGTTGTTGTTTGGACCAGGTAATTTCATATGGTATGATTGTATATAAATTGCTATATATATTTAAATTATGAATTTGTGTATGTTTAATAGTAATTTGAACTCTTTGCAATTTAGTACAAAAGGTGAGATATGGACTAAATCGTGAAGAAAATGATAAATTAACTGATAAATTGAATATGATCAACTGCGATGTGAAATACTAACGAATTAATAGTTGATGATGACTTATCAAATCATAATGGTATGAATTTGACTGACTATCAAGATAGAGGATTAAATTGAATAGAACTTAAAATATTTTAATTCGATGGAATTATGGAATTGACCTTGAATTGGTTTGAAATAGGATATGCCTTGTGATAACCTGATGATTTGAGATATGAATTGAATTGTTTAAATGCGAATTGAACAATATGACGATTAAATAAAAGGTTACCCTATTAATTGTTCGGGATGAGTCGAATATAGTTGGCATGCTATAGGATAGGTCGAGTATGGGTTATTTCGACTACGAGTCGATGAGTGCTGGGCACACGCTCATGTGAGCCACATGGGCTGGACACTCTCATGTGCCAGCCCGTGTCGATTTCGCACCCTGCTTCTCAAATAAGCCAAAAAAACCCAATTTTTAGGCTTTCTAAGCATTCTAAAGTCTATAAATATCCATTTGAAGAAGACATAAGGGAGCAATCAGAGAGGATCGAAGAAAAAACTCGAAGAACACCATCGGAATCAACTCAAAAGCGGATCTCCATCAAGATCAAATATCTCCTTTTAATTTCTTTCGAAGTTTTATTGAGTTTCTTTATGTCTTGTGGTTATTCTGACTTTGAAATATTTTCATTCAGGATTAGGATTATGAACTAATTCCCTAGATACCTAGAGAGGATGAAACCTATGATGAATCATTTTATTTAATTTTTGTTTTACGCGATAAATACTTGATTCTTGTTCTTAATTATGTATGCTTATTTCTTGTCTTAATATTTTCGGGATATTAATTCATGTTTAATGTGCTTATTTCAGTGGAGGAAAAGTCCATGTTTAAGAGTAGATCTAGTATAATTGAGTGGAGTTGCATGCAATCATAGAAATAGGACGACATAAATCTACCGGATTAGAGTCAAATCTAATAGGAGAATCCATAGATCGAGTTAATGAGACGATAGTGGTTTTAATTAGAAAGATATTTCAATTAATCAACATAGAGTCAGTTGTTCTTACTCTCAAAAAAGATATTAACATAATTTATGGATTTCTATGGATCAAGATACAAGTGAATAAATCATTTATTTCAGATTCCTAATAATAGGTGAAGTCTAGGTGGATTCTTTCTTGGGTATTGTCTATCTCATTGGTTAATATTCGATTATTTCTTTGATTCATTCTCTGTTGTGTTCTTAGTTAAATTAGTTTAGTAAATTTAGATTAAAACACATCACCCCAAATTGTCGTCTAAATAATAGAAAAACAGTAATTGCTAGTACTTTTAGTCATTGTGGATACGATATTCTCTACTCACCATAGCTATACTATTGTTCGATAGGTGCGCTTGTCTTTGTCATATTTATAGTTAGTTTAGTGACCATCAACTATTTACTTCGGCATTGTCCGATGAGGCATTGAGTGTCAAACCGATGTGATTGGTTGGATCCATGTATCCGTCCAAGTCCAAGTCAAGTTAATAGGGATATAAAATATAAATTGGATAAATGGTATTTGAATATAATTGATATTATGATTTGATAATTTATATACACATTGAGATATACGAATATCGATATTATGTGATAGATCATACAAACTGGTTATACGAGCCCGGAGGGCCGATATGGAAATGTGACGAACTAATGAATTCGAATGACGAAACAAAATAGTGAATGACGTTATATTGAAATTGGATGTATTGTTGATAATAGATAGAAAATGTTATGAAATTGATATTGAATTAAATAAATATTGGATATAAGTGATTGAGAATGTTATATGCTTGATTTATTATAAGATATGATATATGTTATTGGAGATCGGAAAGAATCCAACGAAATGCTTTAAATGAAATGGGGTTCCCTCGAGAATGAACTCGGGAAAGGTAGAGTAAAAATTAATATGATAAAAAATTATGATTCTGATAAGGTCGTCAAAACAAGATGAGCGAAGACGTTCAATAAAAAAATATTTTTTTTCTTCCCCAACTGGATTCGATTCTTTTTAAGGGGTAAGCCTATTTATTTCTGGTTCTAAGAGCAATAGTTCTAGTGGTCGACTCGCTTCTTTCAAACTGTTTCTCATTATTAAGAAAGGGTAACGAAGATAAAATACGAGCTTGTTTTATAGCAATAGTAATTAATCCCTGTTGTTTTAAGGTCAATCTATTTACTCGTCTAGGTAATATTTTTCCTTGTTCACTAATAAATCGACTAATTAAACTCATGTTTCTATAATCAATTCGATCCCCCGATTGGATCGGGGGCAAACGCCTACGAAAAGATCGCTTGGATTTAAAAAAGAGTCGCTTGGATTTATCCATGATTTCTTTATTCCTTATTTCTAAAAAGAATCATATCCCTATCTCTATTTCTAAAATCCTATTTTGAAAATTCAAATTATAGAATTAATATAATAAATAGGATTTGGTTTGTTTATTTTATTATTATTTATCATTTAAATATATAATTTAAATATATATATGACACCATTGTTTTTCAAGTTGACGAAGTTCGGATCAAATGCCCTAAGTGCCGTGAAGCTGATTTGCACTTTGGTGTATTTCCAAATTGAGCCGGATTAGTCCATTTGGGTTCAATTTGAGCTCGTTCGAGCTCGCTCTAGCTCGTTGAGCTGATTGGTTTTAATTTAATATTTTAAATAAATTTGGACATAATAAATATTAGTTTTTAATTATTCATGTTGCATTTAAATAAGTTTAAATAAGTCTTAACTAGTGCATAATTAATAGATAATATTTAATATGTTTAATTTAGGACATAATTAAGAGATCTTTGCACATTTAATCTGTCAAATTAACATCCTTTAATGGTGTCCTATTGTTCAAAGTGAAATTTAGACAACCTAAAGTCTTCATTTATTTCATGTTCCTTAGCTTAAAACATGTTTAAATGTGGTGTTTTGTTGATGGAGAATTAATTGCCGAAATTAATCATGCGAGTTGGATGTTTAATGCATGGGCAGTGAGCTTAATGAGGCATCATTTATTGCCGTGTTGGAGCATGCGTGGGAGTTAATTAGCTGCTGGTTTTGCTTCCCAACGTGTCTTTTGATGTCTCTCAAACATCCATTAAAGATGGACAACCAGCAAAGCATGCATGAGACACTATTAATTGCTATGTTGGAGCATGTTTTGGACGCATTAAAGTCTATGTTGCATGCATGGTTTTGGACGGCAATAAAGAGGGCTGATTGTTTCAGCTTTCAAGGTGCTTTTTCGTGAAAGACAACACATTAAAGTGGGATAAAAGAAACAACCAAAGAAAGCATGCATGTTGGGACGGCTCAATTAATGGCGAATGTTAGCTCTCCTAGACGTGATAAATGAGCTGCTTGTTTTCTCCTAGGCGTGGCTAATGAGCTTCATTTTTCAAGGAGTGCTTCGTGAAGTGTAGAAGACCATGAATTAATAGACCCGAATTAAAGTGCTATTGGGTGCATGCTTCTTCAAACGTTGGCAGCATTAAAGGGATTGCATGAAGACTTGTGTTGGCTTTTCATGTCCCAATGCCACCTAGAACCAAAGCATAACCATTCGGTTTTCCAAGGTTAACCATGCACGTCCCTAGGCTGAATTTTAAGGGCCATTCAACTCCTTTTCCTTTACATTGAATTCGGCTGCACAAAGCCTTCTAGAAGGAGACTTTTGGAGGTTAAAGGATGAATGTGGACAGCAAACTAAGGGCCAAAAATTCTAGATTAATTAGGACATTAAAGACCGAATTTTACTTAGAAATTAAGCTAAGTTTTATGTCTTTTCGGTTAGCTTCTTGAGGGACTATAAATAGTTGAAAATTTTCATTTGTAAGTTAAGACTCTTTGATTGTTGAACTTTGATATATTTTATGAACTTATGTTCTTGAGTGAATTTTATCTCCTCTTCGTTTTCGTACGAGTTTCGATTCTGACTTATCAAGCTTGCTTGTGGCGTCAATCGTACTCTTCCATACCATTATACCATTGGTTCTTACTTCACTAAGTAACGGGTCTTTGGTCCATCATCGATTTCCATATTTTCACCTTAAACACTATAGAAACCGGGGTGACACCTTCGAGTGTTGAATCGTTTCTTGTTTAAGTCCTATTCTCCATTTCCACCAAACTATCAAAATATCACCTAACCTTTATCCATCTTCTTTCATCATAAAACCGAACCTATCCTTCTCCATATCCGAATCATTCCCACACTTAAACACCTCCATTCCTAACTTAAACCATCTTCTAAAAAAATTCACTTAAGCTTCCGCAAACTCATCCATATTTTCCGATTATTTCCCGAAAGGCTTATCTCCTCATCGTAGACGATTGGGCAACTCGCATACTTTTCGACTCTCCCCGAGACGGACTGTATCATCTGGTATCAGAGCTACCAAACGAGGATTTTTGACGACGTACGTGAAGTCGGAAGTTAGTTCGTGTTTGTAAAAAAAATCGAAAAAAAAAGTTATATTTTATTTTATTTTATTTTTTCTTGTAATCAGTATATGTGTGTTTGAAGTGTTAAAAAAACGAAAATTCAAAAAAAAATCAAAGTTAAAAAAAAAAAGGGTGTGAAAATTTTGCAAGTTTCAAAATTTTGTTATCATTACTTCTTTCCCGGTCTTAAGACCCTCATTCCTACCTTCATCCTTTTACCCGATCATACCAAAAAAAAATTTTCTTTGCTCAGCCTCCCCTACTTGCCTTCCCCTTTATTTTAGCCTACCCGATACCCAACTTTATCCCTTGTTACCCACTTTGAAGTCGACCCTCAAGCCACGATTAGTCTTTAGAAACGAAGTACGAAATTGTGAGACGAGACTCAGTGGTAAAAGGCACGAGAGAATTCATCAAAGAAAAAGCCTTAATACGAGTGAAACACGAGTGTGAGCGATTTTTCTTTGCGAGTGACTTGTGAGGTTTTTGTGGTAAGGCATTTTAAATTTTGTATTTATTTTCTTTCTTTATAACATTTTTTCTTTTTAGCAATAGACATGTTTCAAGAAAAACTCTCTGCCGATGATTTCCAGTTCTTGGTGAACGAAATGGACCGAATGCTTGAGAAAAAGCTAAGTCCAATACAAAAGCATTTGGACTGAGTGGAGGAAAAGGCTCGACGAAAGCATACTACAACAAGTCGAGAAACGGAGTGGCGACCCTCTCGGAGACCCACTTTCGATGAATACTCAAGAAAAGATTTCCATCATGACTACCATCCGACATCGATTTCAAGATCAAGAGATTTCTCTCAAGCATCCTCGTCATCAAGAAGTCCATCGTTCAATGACTATGTGAGAGAGGATTATTATCGAGATTTGTATTCGTCAAAACCTTCGAGACAACGAGAAGAAAGTAACGAGTACAAGGTTTTTCGACAACGCGAACGAGAAAGCACAAGCCGTTCTTCAAGAAATTCATCCATGAAGAATCTTTCAAGAAGAAATGATTGTGATATCTATGAGAACATTCTCTCGATACTTGAGTCAAATTTTTCTTCTTTCGATTCTTCTGACTCATCCTCTTGTTGTAATCAAAACGAAAGTGAAAATGAAAATGAAAAAGAAAGAGAAGAAAACGAGAGTGAAAAAAAAAGAAAGAACAAAAAGAAGTGGAAAAAGAAGTAGAAAAAGAAAATAAAGTGAAAAAAAGATTGAAAAACAAGAAAAAGAAAGAAAAATTGAAAAATAAAAGAAAATTGAAAAGAAAATTGAAATTGAGAAAGAAAGTGAGAAAGAAAAAGATGTTGAAAAAGAAACGAGAGAAAAGAACGAGCAAGAAAAAGAGCGTGATTTTTCAACTAACCCCTTTTAAGTTCTCTCTTCTTCTATTTCGTCATTTCAGGTTTTTGAGGAACCAAGCGACGACTACCAACTCCAATACCTTCCTGATGAGTGACATTTTTCTTTGGTTGAAAAAGGTAAGATTGAATCACGCGAGCCAAAAGGTAAGGAAGGTAAAATTTTTGAAGAGTTTCAATCTCCACCGAATTTTTCGAATAATTGTGATTATTTGGATAGCTTCGTCGATTGCCATTCTTTGATTAATTGTGACGACTTAATTGGTGGTAAGACGAGTTCATCTCATAATAATCATTGTTGTGCAAAGTGTGACAGTAGAGTAGTGTCTATCCGACAAATGTAAGACTCGTCAAGGTATGACGATGACTTTTCTCTTAATCCTCATTTGTTTGATTGTGGTTATTACGAGATTTGTTCATTGTCTAAAATGAAATCTTTGAGTTTTTGTAAGTCTGTTTTGAAGCACGTCCAGAGTTTTGATCGCTCGATCTTGATCGTGCACAATTCCTATTGGTTTGACAAGTTTGAATTAAAGAAACCATTGATACATTTTGATTTAAATAATCAAACGCATGTTTTTAAACCGGGAATACGTTCTGATTTGCTCTATGGAGAACTCAAGTATCATCTGGTAAGTTTGAAATACTTCTATCTTTTTGATACTTGGTTTTTGAGTAAGGTTGCGAAATTTGTTCATTTTGTCTACAATTTTTATTTGCTCCTTAAGCAAATTTTGCGGTTGTATTTGAGATTTACAATCCATTTGAAAGGTGTTGATTCAAATGCAAAGCTTCGACTACATTACTTTCCCGTGGAGAGAAGGTTTGTATTGCACGAACAAGGTAAGAATGACCTTTGTCTTTCTGAACATCAAGGTAAGCCTTCTAAAACTGTTGAAGCATTGTTGCTCTCTTTGAACGGTGAAAAGCTTTGCGTTGTTGATTTTGTTGTTGCAAAACATTTAGATCATGATATGCTTAACCTTTCTATTTTGCCTATTTCTGATCTATCTATTTTCATGATTGATAATTTGGATAATCCTTATGTGAAAGAGCTCATACTTTGTCACATGTGTAATTCATTTGAGGACTTTGAGTTGTTTTCATTCTCTTCAGATGTTGTTAAGAGATGTGTTGTTGTCTTCCCGTTTGTAAATCGTTTAGATCATGAAGTGTTTAAATTTCTTATTTTGTTTACTAATGATCTATCCATTTTGTTCATTGACAAAAAGATTCTTGTGTTCGATAATTGTTATAATTCATGTGCAAGTGATTTCGTATATCCCTCAATACAAGATTTGGTTGTTTCATATCGAGTATCAAATGCACTTTTTCATCTATTTGCTTGTGACGATCATATATATCATTTGATGTGTTACTCGCATGATAATGTTGTTTTGAAGACTCTGTTAAAATCGTACGCATGTTTTGAAGTCTATTCACTTTTGTTGCAAACGTTTGATAAGGCTTTGTTACTTTTATATGATAAAGTGATTATGCCCGATTGCGTGCCATTTACTTGTCATGTTCTGAACATATTTGGGTTGCAAGTACTTTTGAAACAATTCTTGCTAACTCATGATTATTTCTTTCAGGTGTTACGATTATCATCCGTCCCATTCGATCGAGGAAAACCGAGACAAAAGGAGTTTTGTTCAGAAAATCAACAGGTCGATTCGAGGACAAATCGTCTTGAAGATGGGAGGGATGATACGGGCACGCCCGAGGCACCATTGTTTTTCAAGTTGACGAAGTTAAGATCAAATGCCCCAAGTGCCGTGAAGTTGATTTGCACTTTGGTGCATTTCCAAATTGAGCCGGATTAGTCCATTTGGGTTCAATTTGAGCTCGTTCGAGCTCGCTCCAGCTCGTTGAGCTGATTGCTTTTAATTTAATATTTTAAATAAATTTGGACATAATAGATATTAGTTTTTAATTATTCATGCTGCGTTTAAATAAGTTTAAATAAGTCTTAACTAGTGCATAATTAATAGATAATATTTAATATGTTTAATTTAGGACATAATTAAGAGATGCTGCACATTTAATATGTCCAGCCAAACATCCTTTAATGGTGTCCTATTGTTCAGCCAAAATTTAGACAACCTAAAGTCTTCATTTATTTCATGTTCCTTAGCTTAAAACATGTTTAAATGTGGTGTTTTGTTGATGGAGAATTAATTGCCGAAATTAATCATATGCGAGTTGGATGTTTAATGCATGGGCAAGACTTAATGAGGCATCATTTATTGCCATGTTGGAGCATGCGTGGGAGTTAATTAGCTGCTGGTTTTGCTTCCCAACGTGTCTTTTAATGTCTCCCAAACGTCCATTAAAGATGGACAACCAGCAGCATGCATGAGACACTATTAATTGCTATGTTGGAGCATGTTTTGGACGCATTAAAGTCTATGTTGCATGCATGGTTTTGGGACGGCAATAAAGAGGGCTGATTGTTTCAGCTTTCAAGGTGCTTTTTCGTGAAAGACAACACATTAAAGTGGGCTAAAAGAAACAACCAAAGAAAGCATGCATGTTGGACGGCACAATTAATGGCGAATGTTAGCTCTCCTAGGCGTGATAAATGAGTCGCTTGTTTTCTCCTATGCGTGGTTAATGAGCTTCATTTTTCAAGGAGTGCTTCGTGAAGTGTAGAAGACCATGAATTAATAGACCCGAATTAAAGTCTTTGTTGGGTGCATGCTTCTTCAAACGTTGGCAGCATTAAAGGGATTGCATGAAGACTTGTGTTGGCTTTTCATGTCCCAATGCCACCTAGAACCAAAGCATAACCATTCGGTTTTCCAACGTTAACCATGCACGTCCCTAGGCTGAATTTTAAGGGCCTTTCAACTCCTTTTCCTTTACATTGAATTCGGCTGCACAAAGCCTTCTAGAAGGAGACTTTTGAAGCTTAAAGGATGAACGTGGACAGCAAACTAAGGGCCGAAAATTATAGATTAATCTAGGACATTAAAGACCGAATTTTACTTAGAAATTAAGCTAAGTTTTATGTCTTTTCAGTTAGCTTCTTGAGGGACTATAAATAGTTGAAAATATTCATTTGTAAGTTAAGACTCTTTGATTATTGAACTTTGATATATTTTATGAACTTATGTTCTTGAGTGAGTTTTATCTCCTCTTCGTTTTCGTACGAGTTTCGATTCTGACTTATCAAGCTTGCTTGTGGCGTCAATCGTACTCTTCCATACCATTATACCTGTAACACCCCATACCCGAGTCCGAGGCTTAGACCGAATACGAGATAATACTATGCTTTAACTTGCTTAATCGTGCACTTACGGGCTGTAAAATTTTGTTCCAAATGAAAAACTTCTCTTTCTTAGTCAAGTCATTCGTATCGTGGGCCTACGAGGCCTTAAACTTGCGTTCGAAAACTTTTACAAGTTAAAGGAAACTTTTCTTTAAAACAGGGGCCACACGCCCGTGTATAAAGAGACACGCCCGTGTGTAGACACACACAGCCATGTTCAATAACCGTGCTTAAAAACCTAAGCATTCTGCCAATTGCCCCACGGTTAAGGCACACACCCGTGCACCCCTTTACACGCCCATGTCTTCTGACCGTGGTCGACACTGACTAATTACACACGGCCTTGACACGCCCGTGGACTTAGACCGTGTACTATACCTTGATATACTAACTTATTACACACGGCCGGGGCACACGCCCATGTTCTAACCGTGTGTCATGCACGGCTTCAACACACGGCCGTGGGATTAACCCGTGGCCTATTCTAACTTATGAGATTAAGGTGCAGGTTACGCACGGCCTAGACACACGCCCGTGTGTCTAACCGCGTGGGCACTCAGAAGCTATCTACCAAGCCTTTTCTTACTCTCCATTGCATACATTCATATGCTTCTTCAAAACATTCTCAAAACATCAATTGAAACACATAAATTAACACGTTGGGTTCATGAAAATTAAGTTTCCTCTCATACACTTGGAAGAATTGTTCCCACAACATTTACAACAACTTAAACCATCATAAATGGCTATACACAACCATACTATGAATACTCTTTGGCCAACAACATTTGGCTACCACAATTAGACTTCATCAACCTTAAACGAATCCCTATACATGCCATGACTCTTAAAAACTTGATACCTCATACCGTATGTCTGCTCGATAGTGTGAAAACATCACCGGCGGCCTCCAAACCGAGCTAAGTAATAAAACCTATAAGAGATGAGAAAATTAAGGGAGTAAGCAATAATTCTTAGTAAGTTCATCTGTATAATTTGACAAATATTGATATTCACTGAATATACATAACACCAAGGCAATATGTTGAGTTTTTCTCATCAACTCATGGTTACTTACTCAACCATTCCTGAAACTTACTCATTCAATCTCTTACCACATTCTTACCATATCACAAGCCAATTCGCTCATTTAATTAGCATACGTTCCTGCACTGATCGTCACAAGATCATATATAACATCACATCAAGCATTTTCAATAAGCCGCTCATGCAACTAATATCTCGGTGGTTTCGCACTTAGCCCACCATTCCTTTATAAGTGATGATATCACACATAGCCCATCGATCAATAATCAATAAGGTGACATTGCACATAGCATACCGTTATTTACATTCATGGATAATAATTCACAAGTATATCTCTATTTCAAATGTTCATTCAAGAACATCCTCACATGTTCCCATTTTTACTTAACTTTCTACGATACTCGTTCTCATTCACACAGTGCATCAAATACACATACCCCACTAGGGGTTCATCATTTATTGAATTCATCTCAATTCAATTCTACACCTACTTGTGCTACTCATAGTACAACCACATACATTCACATATACATTGAATCATTCGAATTGTTAAATAACTCTCTTGAGTCTCATGCACATAGTTCTCGTTGTCACTCTACCCCAATTGGGTTTTACATACTCTAACATATCGATGCCATGTCCCTGACATGGTCTTATACGAATTCTTACACCGAGGCCATATCTCAATATGGTCTTACTCGAGCCTTTAACCATCGTTCTATCGTGCTATACACCTTTCCCATTATTCTAAATTCGATTTCATTGACATCTCATCAAGAGACATTTCATATAGTCACATAATAATATACATTCCATACAACATTGGAATACTAAATAAGCTCATACGTAATTTCAACATTTGCACATGAACTTACCTCGATGTCGAAAGAGCCGAAAAGGACTTTTTGCCCACATTTCTCTTTTCATCCGTTCTAGGTCCGAAACTCATTTTCGTTGATCTAAAATAATGAAATTTACTTATTTAATCACTTAATGATCATATTACAACATAATCTCTACTTAGGCAAAAATGACCATTTTGCCCCTATACTTTGGCAAAATTATGATTTTGCCCCTAGGCTCGTAAATAAATTTTCATCAAAATTTATTGTAAAACAAGCCTAGCTGAACATTTAATCCTCTTACAACTATTCTCAATTCCATCAATTTCATGCCTTAATGAACAAATTACAACTTTTGCATTTTAGTCCCAAATAGGTGTTTTCACAACAACACCTTTCACAAAAGTTGTTTATCAACATCCTATCATTCATTATCTTCCATAAAAACTCACCAAACAACATGAACTCTATCATGGCAAGTCCCTAGACTTTCAACCATTTTGCAAACTAGTCCCCCTTTAGAAAGCTTAAGCTTTGGGGACTCCAAAAGTACAATTTTTATCAAGAAAGATCATCAAAATCACTTACTTGTGAGGAGAAATGCTTGCTGAAATTTTAAGCTTCCAAACCCCTCTCATGGCTGATATTTTCGGTTGGAGAAGAAAGAGAAATAAAAAGATGATAACTTTTACTTATATCATCTTATTTTATTTCTTTTTCCAACTAATATCACCAACTAAACATCATAATAAATGCACTTGTCCATTATGCATTATCATGGCCGGTCAACACATTTAACAAGGCCTAATTGCACATTTGGGACCTCCAATTAATATTCTATGACTATTTGGCACCTCTAGCAACTAAAATAGAACTTTCGCACTTTATACGATTTAGTCCTTTTTCACAATTTAGCTAGAATTCGCTAAAATTAAGGCACCAAAATTTCCATGCATCCTTATAAACATGTTATATCACATAACATATCATGAAAATAATTTTCTCTAACCTCGAATTAGTGATTCCGAGATCACACATTTCGACTAGCCCCTAAATCGGTCGTTATAATTCTCCCCCTTAGGGATTTTCGTCCCCGAAAATCTTATAAGGAGGGTTAGCTACCAACATTCTTAAAATGTTTCCATCTAATCTTCAAAATCGCAATTCCACTTATCCTCAAATTCCTCTTGCCAAAAACTCTTAAGCTGTGATACATAAGATCGAAACGTAACTTGAGACCTAGGTTATTCTTCCTCCGGGGCTTATACTATATCCGTAAATCCACTAATTTGGAACTCGACGTGCCCAAATGATCGTTCGGATCTTCACTGGTTGATTCACTACAATTCGAATGACATCCCCTTCTTAGGGAATCTTGTAAAACTGAATTTGAAATCTATAAGGTTTTATCTCACTTTCTCATTAAAGCATTCACCGATTGTAATAGTCGACATGCGCTTGAAAACTCGACTTTTAGTGATCAACTACTTCGATCATAAACTCAATCGTATCATGGAATGTACTCTATTGTCGAAACATTTATGCACATAATCGCATTTCCTTATTCTTGCATTAGTAGATATGCTACTACTAAATCTAATACCAAAACTCTTGTATAAGTTACGAATTCATCATCATTCACTTCCTATCTCGAGGAAGCACCAACAATGAAACCTTATCCAACATGGATAACTTTCATTGGAGATATCCGTACTATGTCTACTATCCGAGTAGTATCACAATAACTATACCCACCATTATAATAGCTCAAGCAGTTTCACTATTTCATTTTCAAAATCTTCTGTAGCATATGCTACTTTTTCATCATAAAAAAAAATTCAGAAAATACACATCGATGATCCCATGGATCAATACATAATATCTAACCCACAAACACGACACAAAAGTGATCGTCTCTGGATCACCAACTTTGTCAACTCTTTCTCTCGATTGATCGATCTCGGTACTAGAACTCTCAAATAAATAGTTCTTTCAATAGCTTTCAACTCAACCATTATGGTTTGAACATTTCGATGAGCATATCTTTATATCATGCTCCCTACTCACGTAATACACACGAATTTTATTCTCTTTACTAATTCATGCGTGAATATACACGAACTTGAATCATATCTCAATACCTTAATCTACTCTTTTCTCCATCATCGAGAACATATTTTAAGCACACTCTCATCGAGTTTCTCTTGCTATGCCAATCTAGAACCTTACGATCGTCATATCTCACGATAGCGAGGATATCTCTCGATCGTCGTTAACTCTATTAGAAACACCCAAAAACCCATTACACAACGTGAAACTTGTGATTTCATCTCTTATACACGAATCATCACCAATTTCCTCCTCAAGGTGCCCAATTAAGGTTACGAGGAGATAAAGGAAATGTCGATTTCAATTAACTAAATCGACAACCGTTTTGTCCAATTTTCACTATCAGCTAACATTCTCACATAGTCACAGTTTATGAAAAGAACAACCACAACCGCTCCGAAAGGTAACAGATAATAGTAAACAATACTCAAGGGGATTATTATAATCCATCTATGGCATCAACTAACCATGCACAATCTACAGGATTCAAGCCAACTTACTCAAACTTGCCATTTATTTAGCACATATCGTGCCACACATCGCACCTGCTTCTTCGTGATTCATTCACGAATATCTGTATTCACTCCTTCACATGACTTTAGCACTAGTCTCATTTCTATTTCTAACTCATCTACCTGTCCCTTCGATCACTAGGGATAACCAAAGATGTATATTCATCGTCATACATATAGGTACGACACCAATGTCACATCTCCAAGGTGGTCTTATATGGAGTCACCTCTAAATGCCAATGCCATTTCCCGGATAAGGTCTTATATAGGCTTCCACATCAAGTATCGATGCCATATTCTGAATATGGTCTTATACGGAATCATAACTTGGTGCCGAGGCCGTGCCTCGAACATGATCTTATACGGGACCTTATCTCTTTCATATATCAATGATAACCCTTTTTATTATAGTCCCCAAGGACTTCAACCTCATTTTCAAAAACAATTACTCTATATAGTAGAGTATCATGTATCAATGTGATACAAAGCATTCTTAATTATACTAACATAATTATTGCATTAATCGAATGCAAACTTACTCAACTTAACTCTCATAACATCTCATCATAATCCAACAGTGGTAAGGGGGTGAGGTCATAGCATCCCATAACTTGACTCTCGTGACCACATACATATGATTTATCATTCATCAATGGAATATCATCATAGTCACACAACTCACTCCAAGTGAGTTTTCACATTTTTCATGCCACAGTTGTTTCTATTACTCGTACTTTCGAACAATGACTTTACTTACTCAAGTTCCACATTAATATCTACTTGAGCATTCAACATTTGATTCTACTTCCTCTTACTATTGCTTATCGATTTAAAGAATGTCTTACGGGTTTTGAGTACGTCGTTTACTTGATCACCATAGTCCAACTATGGTCTTACTCGTATCACAACATCATAGTCCAGCTATTGTTTTACATGTCGTCACGATGCCATAGCCTCGCTATGGTCTTACACAAAATCTTATATCGATATCGACGCCATATCCCAGATATGGTCTTACACGATCTCATACCGAAGCCAGGTCCCAGACGTGGTCTCACACGGGATTACTATTTGATGCCGATGCCATATCCCAGATATGGTCTTGTACGGGATCTTGTAACTCGATGTCGATGTCATATCCCAGATATGGTCTTATACGGGATCATACTTAGATGTCGATGCCATGTCCCGGACATGGTCTTATACGAGATCTTTTTTGGGTGCTGAAGCCATGTCCCAGACATGGTCTTACACTAGCACACGTATCAACGCCGATGCCATGTTCCAAACATGGTCTTACACTGGCCCTCATAATGTGGCCGATGCCATGTCCCAAACATGGTCTTACACTAGCACACGTATCAACGCCGATGCCATGTTCCAAACATGGTCTTACACTGGCCCTCATAATGTGGCCGATGCCATGTCCCAGACATGGTCTTACACTAGCACACGTATCAACGCCGATGCCATGTTCCAAACATGGTCTTACACTGGCCCTCATAATGTGGCCGATGCCATGTCCCAGACATGGTCTTACACTACCACACGTATCATCACCAATGCCATGTCCCAGACATGGTCTTATATGGGATTTCCTCTAGGTGCCAACGCCATATCCCAGATATGGTCTTACATGGGATGACATGTACCGCCATGGTCTTATTCATCATTTTATGATTGGACGACAGTACTCATATCCTGCATTTTACTCTTACTGCTTTTCACATACATCATGGCACTTACTAGTCTCATGCTTGTAAGGTAAACAAGGTACCTGTAATACTTGATCACATAGATCAGTGTACCTTACTATAATAAACATAATCTCAGCATCATTATTCATAACGTGTATTATACTTGTTAGTCAGCCTTAAATAGCATGGCATAATATCAACTTTGCTACTAACTTTCTTGCTATCTCATTTAAGCTTTACTTGTGTGCCCGATGAATTTCCATGAATAACCGAGGATACTGAATTTCATCTCACATGCTCGATGCCAAAGCCATATCCTAGATACGATCTTACGTGGAATCTCTCTTCTTGGTTTCGAGGCCATGTCTTGACATGGGCTTATACGAAGTCTTTCTCGTTCTCACCAATGCCATGCCTTGGCCTGGACTTACATGATAACTTGTTCAATGCCAAGCTTGCCTTGGACTTACATGATAACTTGTTCAATGCCAAGCTTGCCTTGGACTTACATGATAACTTATTCAATGCCAAGCTTGCCTTGGGCTTACATGATATCTTGCTTGCTTGCCGATGCCATGCCTCGGCTTGGTCTTATACGGACTTTCTTGTTTCATGTGGTAGATCGAGTATCCTAAGTTATTCAACTTCAATCGGGGCTTTCTCATGCTTGATCTCATTAATTTCTTTGTTTAACATAACATTAAACATTTTTCATAATAACATTGTACATTATACTAAGCAATTCAATGATATAAATCATAAAGCTTAGAAATTATACAAACTTACTGAAATTAGCTCGGTTGGGAATCATCACTGTCTTAACAAAACAATTTCGTTAGAGCCGGGAGACATCACACTGTCATGATCCACATATGGCATGTATAGTTAGACTCTTACTCTCGCTAGGTTAGTCCTAGAACCGACTAAACCATAGCTCTGATACCACTAAATGTAACACCCCATACCCGAGTCTGAGGCTTAGACCGAATACGAGATATTACTATGCTTTAACTTGCTTAATCATGCACTTATAGGCTGTAAAATTTTGTTCCAAATGAAAAACTTCTCTTTCTTAGTCAAGTCATTCGTATCGTGGGCCTACGAGGCCTTAAACTTGCGTTCGAAAACTTTTACGAGTTAAAGGAAACTTTTCTTTAAAATAGGGGCCACATGTCCGTGTATAAAGAGACACACCCGTGTGTAGACACACACGGCCATGTTCAACAACCGTGCTTAAAAACCTAAGCATTCTGCCAAATGTCCCACGGTTAAGGCATACGTCCGTGCACCCCTTTACACGCCCATGTCTTCCGACCGTGGTCGACACTGACTAAATACACACGGCCTTGACACGCCCGTGGACTTAGACCGTGTACTATACCTTGATATGCTGACTTATTACACACGGCCGGGGCACACGCCCATGTTTTAACCGTCTGTCATGCACGGCTTCAACACACGGCCGTGGGATTAACCAGTGGCCTATTCTAACTTATGAGATTAAGGTGCAGGTTACGCACGGCCTAGACACACGCCCGTGTGTCTAACCGTGTGGGCACTCAGAAGCTATCTACCAAGCCTTTTCTTACTATCCATTGCATACATTCATATACTTCTTCAAAACATTCTCAAAATATCAATTGAAACACATAAATTAACACATTGGGTTCATGAAAATTAAGTTTCCTCTCATACACTTGGGAGAATTGTTCCCACAACATTTACAACAACTTAAACCATCATAAATGGCTATACACAACCATACTATGAATACTCTTTGGCCAACAACATTTGGCTACCACAATTAGACTTCATCAACCTTAAACGAATCCCTATACATGCCATGACTCTTAAAAACTTGATACCTCATACCGTATGTCTGCTCGATAGTGTGAAAACATCTCCGGCGGCCTCCAACCCGAGCTAAGTAATAAAACCTATAAGAGATGAGAAAATTAAGGGAGTAAGCAATAAAGCTTAGTAAGTTCATCTGTATAATTTGACAAATATTGATATTCACTGAATATACATAACACCAAGGCAATATGTTGAGTTTTTCTCATCAACTCATGGTTACTTACTCAACCATTCCTGAAACTTACTCATTCAATCTCTTACCACATTCTTACCATATCACAAGCCAATTCGCTCATTTAATTAGCATACGTTCCTGCACTGATCGTCACAAGATCATATATAACATCACATCAAGCATTTTCAATAAGCCGCTCATGCAACTAATATCTCGGTGGTTTCGCACTTAGCCCACCATTCCTTTATAAGTGATGATATCACACATAGCCCATCGATAAATAATCAATAAGGTGACATTGCACATAGCATACCGTTATTTACATTCATGGATAATAATTTACAAGTATATCTCTATTTCAAATGTTCATTCAAGAACATCCTCACATGTTCCCATTTTTACTTAACTTTCTACGATACTCGTTCTCATTCACACAGTGCATCAAATACACATACCCCACTAGGGGTTCATCATTTATTGAATTCATCTCAATTCAATTATACACCTACTTGTGCTACTCATAGTACAACCACATACATTCACATATACATTGAATCATTCGAATTGTTAAATAACTCTATTGAGTCTCATGCACATAGTTCTCGTTGTCACTCTACCCCAATTGGGTTTTACATACTCTAACATATCGATGCCATGTCCCTGACATGGTCTTATACGAATTCTTACACCGAGGCCATATCTCAATATGGTCTTACTCGAGCCTTTAACCATCGTTCTATCGTGCTATACACCTTTCCCATTATTCTAAATTCGATTTCATTGACATCTCATCAAGAGACATTTCAAACATTCACATAATAATATACATTCCATACAACATTGGAATATTAAATAAGCTCATACGTAATTTCAATATTTGCACATGAACTTACCTCGATGTCGAAAGAGCCGAAAAGGACTTTTTGCCCACATTTCTCTTTTCATTTGTTCTAGGTCCGAAACTCATTTTCGTTGATCTAAAAAAATGAAATTTACTCATTTAATCACTTAATAATTGTATTACAACATAATCTCTACTTAGGCAAAAATGACCATTTTGCCCCTATACTTTGGCAAAATTACGATTTTGCCCCTAGGCTCGTAAATAAATTTTCATCACAATTTATTGTCAAACAAGCCTAGATGAACATTTAATCCTCTTACAACTATTCTCAATTCCATCAATTACATGCCTTAATGAACAAATTACAACTTTTGCATTTTAGTCCCAAATAGGTGTTTTCACAACAACACCTTTCACAAAAGTTGTTTATCAACATCCTATCATTCATTTTATTCCATAAAAACTCATCAAACAACATGAACTCTATCATGGCAAGTCCCTAGACTTTCAACCATTTTGCAAACTAGTCCCCCTTTAGAAAGCTTAAGCTTTGGGGACTCCAAAAGTACAATTTTTATCAAGAAAGATCATCAAAATCACTTACTTGTGAGGAGAAATGCTTGCTGAAATTTTAAGATTCCAAACCCCTCTCATGGCTGATATTTTCGGTTGGAGAAGAAAGAGAAATAAAAAGATGATAACTTTTACTTATATCATCTTATTTTATTTCTTTTTCCAACTAATATCACCAACTAAACATCATAATAAATGCACTTGTCCCCTATGCATTATCATGGACGATCAACACATTTAACAAGGTCAAATTGCACATTTGGGACCTCCAGTTAATATTCTATGACTATTTGGCACCTCTAGCAATTAAAATAGAACTTTTGCACTTTATGCGATTTAGTCATTTTTCACAATTTAGTTAGAATTCGCTAAATTAAGGCACCAAAATTTCCATGCATCCTTATAAACATGTTATATCACATAACATATCATGAAAATAATTTTCTCTAACCTCGAATTAGTGATTCCGAGATCACTGTTCTGACTAGCCCCTAAATCGGGCTGTTACAATACCATTGGTTCTTACTTCACTAAGTAACGGGTCTTTGGTCCATCATCGATTTCCATATTTTCACCTTAAACACTATAGAAACTAGGGTGACACCTTCGAGTGTTGAATCGTTTCTTGTTTAAGTCCTATTCTCCATTTCCACCAAACTATCAAAATATCACCTAACCTTTATCCATCTTCTTTCATCATAAAACCGAACCTATCCTTCTCCATATCCGAATCATTCCCACACTTAAACACCTCCATTCTTAACTTAAACCATCTTCTAAACAAATTCACTTAAGCTTCCGCAAACTCATCCATATTTTCCGATTATTTCCCGAAAGGCTTATCTCCTCCTCGTAGACGATTGGGCAACTCGCATACTTTTCGACTCTCCCCGAGACGGACTGTATCAATATATGTGATTTTCATGTTTAGGAAAACCCTTAAAGTTAGTATTTTACAGAATTAAGATGTAATTTCAGGTAAGTTATTGTTTAAATACCTGTGAACTTACTAAGTATTCAATATGCTTACCCTGTTGTTTCCCTTTTCTCTATAAAGCTCCAACTTGTGGAACGTGTCAAGCAGATCGTATGGAGTTCACACTATCCTATTTATGATTCGATAGTCTTTCTATCGTTTAAAACTCGATTTTGTGGCATGTACATAGGGTTAATATGTTGGAAAATCGGGTTTGAAAAAAATGCAACGGAAAATAAATTTAGAGAAAAACCATAGTTTTAATTTTTTTTTCAAAACAAGAACTTGATTGTGATATCTAAAGTAATAAACACTTAAATCAAAATTGTACCTTTTCGATTCGTCTAGGATGAACGCTTCGACCGAGTAGTCTTCTCCGCTATCCTCAAGCTCATGTCTATCGAGTGTGGGCTCGCTTCGAATTAGAAAATTTTTCACAAAAATTACCAGTGGGGTAATTTCACAATTTCTCTAAAATTTTGGACCAAGTTGTAAATAAGAAAAATATCTCTGGAAATTTTTTGAAATAATTTCTTCAGAGAATTTTCAGTCTACAACTTTCTCTTGAATTCAATTATGTGAAAAATAATGACTTAAGGCTCTCTTTATATAGGGAGAGTTTGGAGAGTTCAATTATGATTAAACTTAATCACTTTAATATTAAATTAATATAATATTTATCAAGATAAATATTATATTAAATTTAATATTAAATCTTATTAACTTAATAGAATATTTATCTAAAAGATAAACATTAAATTTAATTTAATATTAAGATAATTACTTTAATATTAAATTAATAAAATACTATTAAGATAAGTATTAAATTTAATTTAATATTAAATTTAATAAAATAATATTATTTTTGGAATAGTTAATCTGAAATCAAATTCTCTGGTAGAGTCTCAGTAGGAGTGTAATTCTTCCATTGCTCAACCATCGAAGATCCTTATCGCCACTACTTTTTTTGCCCCTTTGGAATGTCGTCGTCATGACCACCGGCACACTCGAGTAGGTTCGATCAGAACCGAGAATAACTTGATTTGGTCCGATCCGATACCACGGTTGGACCGTTGGTCCCGTTTCACATACTAGGCCCGATTTGACCAATTTTTGAGTCTTGGTCTTGGTTTTGGGCTCTCGGGCCCAATTTACGATCCCAGGCCCAATTTTCAAGTTCAATTACCCATTGGGTCAATTGTCTGACTTGAAAATTAATTTCAAAAAATATCATATTAATTTTAATTAATTTGATTAATTTAATTTTAGTTGATCAACATTAATTTTCCCAAAAATCACTTAAAATTTTCAAATTAATTTTTCAAGAAAATTCTTTAATCAAATTCTCTAGTTGAACAATTCTATACTAGGTTCTCCATAGAGACAAATATCTTGTACAAGCACGCATATGACCCTATTGGCATGCCAATCGTATCCTAACATTACTAATTTCACACGAGTATCAATTACACATATTTTATTATCATCCCTGTAATCGGTTTGTTTGCAACTTCTCATTCCGTAATCATTTATATTCATATCCTATACCAATTCATATAAATCAACAATTCTTGGTTCATTTCAATACCATTCAAGTCCAATTCATTATCTAGCCATATATGTCAATTTAATCAACATTCAATGTCATGTTCAAACATAATTATGATGAAACAAAATAAAACACACATATCACCCAAAATTAAGTAGTAAGTTCCATATAAACTTATCTATTCAAAACACAAAACGAGTGGATTCTTCAGGATCTAATCTGTAATTTAGTTTTTTTCCTATTAGCTCCACTTTGATGCAAATCTTGATCTAAACCAATGGTTGAATGTTTTCAAAGCTTGGAGAGTTGATGAAGAAAAATGGTGAAATTTTCCACTAACTCACTCTTTTATACTTTAATTAACCATAATTAATCTAGTTGAATTATCTTAAACTTAGTTTTATTAACTTAAATCAACTATTATTTTTTCATTGTGGAATATGGCTTCTTTATCCACCAACTCTTATTTAGGATTGGTTTAATTACCATTTTGGACCTTTGATTTAATTGCTATTCAAGTTCTCAAACCTTTGATCAATCAAAATTCAATAGTGATTGAACTTTACAATTTAGTCACTGAGCCTTAATTAACTATTAATTCAACAAAATTACTCGACCAGTATTCAATATATTTTTATATTATCTCCGTAAATATTGATTCGGTTTACGAAAATGAGGTTCTAAAACCACTTTTTTTGGTACCACTAAAAATCGAGTTGTTACATAATCAATTTCTTATCTATTTCGAAGCTCGAGTCCAAATTGTAAGTACCGAACTAAATTAGGTGTCTAAATGTAGATACTTAAAGTTTTATTCCATTACCACTTTAGGCACCAACTGTTAATTCCAGTTTTAAAAAAAAAGACTTAATCAAATTATGACATGTTGCATTTTTAATTAAATATAAATATTTAAAATTAACATTAAATACAATTTAAATTAAATTAAAATAAAAAAAATTATCTCTTTCTCTTTCCTTCTCCCACCCTTTTCTTCTTCATCTCTTTTTTTTTATTGTTTCTTTTTTTTCTTTTCTTATTTTCAGTCCTTAATATTGAAGAAGGGGGTTTGCTTTAATGGCAAAGAAGATGAGAGTTTATTTTAAGATATAATAATTAGCCTTTAATGTTTACATATTTTGTTAATTTAGCCCTTATTCTTTTTTTTTTATCTAAATTTGGCCATTAATCATTCAAAAAGAGTCAAAATCATTTTTTTAAAAGGAAATGCTGACTAAAAGATTAATTTTTTTAACAACATTAGCATGGCAACTTGTGTGGTAGTCCACGTATACTTTATGCTGACATTACACTATTTTTCTTATATACCACATCAACAAATAATTAAAAAATTAAAAATTAAAAAAAGTTTACAAAACTCAAAAAAATTAGCATGGAGTACACGTGGGTTGAAATGTTTAAAAATTTGACGTTTTAGTTAGTATTTTTGTTTTAAAAAAAATAATTTGACTCTTTTTTAAAGGTTGAGGTTAAATTTAACTCAAAAAAAATAATGACTAAATTGACAAAAGATATAAACGTTAAGGGTTAAATTTAATATTATGCCTTATTTTAATACTAAAAATAGGGGTTTGTTTTAATGGAAGAAATTTGAAGAAGAGTTTATTTCAAAATTTTGTAAAAAAATTCTTTAAAAAGAAGATGAAGATGAAGATGGAAAGAGGGAGACGATATTTTTAATTTTAATTTAATTTTTATTGTGTGTCATAATAAATTTTTTAGAGGAGTTAAGAAATGAAATCAAAATTGGTAAAAGAGTAAAAGTTGGTGTACCCAGTTTGCAGTATCAAAATTTCATATAAGTAAACAATTTTCATCTGACATGCATATATTGTTTTTATTTTCTAAGTATTGAAATGTAACGTGTTCATTTGAGGTTTGCAGTCACGTGAAATTAAAATGAAAAACGTTTGATTAGTAAAAAGTAAAACGTTACTTTTGTTTTCCAAAATCTACTCATTTTTTTTTAATTTAAAATTTAAATTTTAATTATTAAATTTTTGGGTGTGATAAAAGATATTAGTTGATAATTATTTAATAAAAAAAATAACATTATGATGTTAACAAATTCATTTTACAATTCACATCCATTCTTAACAAGATATAAATTTTTCTAATAATATTAAGAAATGAAAAATTCCAAATCCATAAACTCAATAATAAAAGAAAATGGAAAGAAAAAAAGGAAAAGAAAAAGTGACATTCATAACTAGACATCATGTCATCCATGTGAAAACTTAAGTTGGCGTAAAAGAAAAATGATGAAAACTCACTTTCTCATCTCCTTTTTAATACGATATCAGTTATGATTTATATATTTCAGTCTTTTTATATGATTTTAAAATCGAGTCAAGTTTTGATTAAGTTATGAATAAATTGATAGTAATAAATTTTCGAGTTTAAATTAAAATTGATTTACGGTGGTAAGAACTCCAATTGAGCATTTTCAGTTTTTCATTTCCACAAAAACTCACTTCTTAGCCATTTTGGAAAAGTCTTCATTCACGATTTCTTTGTTTATTCCATCTAATAATTAAGTTTATTATGGGTGAACCGTTCAATAATTAAATCAAATTTAAAAAAATAGCTAAACCCATTCTTATTTTTTTCCTTATTTTATTATTAAAATTTTTATCAAGGTGAGATTAAATTCTAAATTTTAAACACAATTTCAGTAAATTAAATAATTATTATGATGTTAAAATTAGGATACACAAGTGGGATTTAAAAAAATTTCATATGTTCAGTTTAAGTTAATATGCTAGAGTTTATGGAATTCGAAGGAACGAACTCTAAATTTTGTATAACATTTTTTAGTCGCATCGTCTGTGTCAACCGAAAGCTCATGTTCCCCTTTTCTTTTATATTTTAGTTTTTCTTCCATAAAATATCTTTAAATGTTAGCAATCTACAAACTGAAACTAAAAATTACTTTCTTCTCCAATCTCCGATACTAATTGACAAATTGACTTGGATCTAAGTTATGTTCTTCGACTCGTCGATGGTTACTAATCCACCATATTGATCGTCCAATCATCGCTTGCAACTCCCTAATAAGACCTTTTTTTTTAAAAAAAAATTTAACAATTCAATGACTTAAATAAAAATTTTAGATGAGTAACAAAAATATAAACTTACTGATAGTTAATGACCTTAAATGTGATTTACCCTTCTTTTTCATTAAACCCAAGTGATTATATGAATTGAACCAAAATATAAAACTTTATAAATTTAGGGTGAGTTTAGATAGACGGTACATTTAGTTACGGTTAGGATAAAAAATAATTGTGACTGTGAGATTAGATATTATAGCGTGAGATAAAAAATAAGCTAAACGTACTGCATCGTACTCCACCGTCTATCCAAACCCACCCTTAACATAATATGTCTCTAGATATCATTATAACCCAAAAAAAATTAAAAATAAAACATAGTACAATATTATATAAAAAAAAGTAATATGAAAATGATACTAATAAATTAAGGTTTAATTGAATGATAAACTCTTAGAAGAAATTATTTGTTTAAGTATTTAAATATTTTTTTCTCAAACTATAAACTTAAATTATAATTTTGTAATCATTATGAGTCTTATCACTCATCATTTAAAAAAGGATAGTCAATTAAATTGTGACATGTGTCATATTTATTTATTTAAATTTTTTTTCACCGTCCATCAATTCCGAGCGATAATTTATGCACAAATCGTATAACCCATTCTAACCCAATATTGTGTATATAAAATAAAAAATCAAAAATCAAAACACGATTCCTTGTCTCTCTCCTTTGTATCTCCCTCCAATCGTGCCGCCTCACTCGTTTCTCACGTGACTCTTCAGTCTCCCTCTCCATATATTCGCATACAAGCTCTTTTCCTCTCAATCAATCCTCAAAATAACTGCGAAAGAAAAAACCTCTGCTTTTTTCACTTTTCCTTTTATCGTTTCTCCTTTTTGCGGTGAAAATGGCAGAGCCTGCAACAGCAACACAAGCAGCAGCACCAGCAGTGGCTCTGCTGAAAGATGAGCTCGACATTGTTATACCAACCATAAGGAACTTGGACTTTCTTGAGATGTGGAGGCCATTCTTTCAGCCTTACCATCTCATCATTGTTCAAGATGGTGATCCTTCAAAGACCATCAAGGTCCCTGAGGGCTTTGACTATGAGCTTTACAACAGGAACGATATTAACAGGATCCTCGGTCCTAAGGCTTCTTGCATTTCCTTCAAGGACTCTGCTTGTCGTTGCTTTGGTTACATGGTATCCAAGAAGAAGTATATCTTCACCATTGACGACGACTGCTTTGTAAGTTTCTTTTTGTTTTTTCAATTTTTTTGTGGTGTTTCAGAATCTGGGATTTCCTTATTTTAGTCAAAATTTGGATCTTTACATTGTTTTGTTTGGAAATTTGCGTGCTTTTATTTTTTTTTCTTGATTTAAATTGAATTCCTGTGATGTTTTAGTATCGGGGTTTTTGTTATTATGGTCAGAAGTTGAATCCTTTGATTGTTTTGATGGGAGACTTGGACACTTTGGTAGTTTGGTTTAATCCCCTCTTTCCCCCTCAATTTATGTTGACATATTCGTAGCAAATGAGAAATCGAATTCTGCTTGCTTCAGATTTACTTTGAAAGCCTTTCAGATCATGCAATCTACATAGTTGAAATTCAATTTCAAATACTACTGTAATTTATAACGCAATCAATTTATATATTACAATTTCTTCCTGAATCTGGATTTGAGTTCTGCATTGTCTGATATGCTTGCCAGATCTTCAGAGTCTGAGATGATTTATGCATTTGTTTTCCTATTATTATGTTGTTTATATTGCAGTGTGGACTGTGGAGAGTCGGTTTTTCTTTTATTAGCTTCTTTTTACATTATTTATTTATTTTTTGCAGTTGGTTATAGAATTCAAATTACTTTCACATGCTATGCACCTCTAGCAGCTTTGTACCTGCCTAATCATGGATATATACCTTTCAATTGTTAAGTAATTGGTTGGACTGGAATCTACAGCTATGAGATTCAAAAATCTTGGATGATTGTATCTGTTTGTGTTATTGTATATTCCTGCTAAATCTACAGGTTCAGATCTGTGTAGTTGATTTATATTCCGAGTGATGATTATGTGAGGAATTGCTTTTTTACTTCATCGATTAGTTTTAACAATATGGGTTCAATGTATGATTGGGGGCTCGTTTGTCTCTTTCAGAATATAAGAATATTGACAACCCTGACCAAACCATGGATCTTTTTTTGTTTATGATTAGGTTGCTAAGGACCCATCTGGCAAAGCGATCAATGCACTTGAGCAGCACATCAAGAATCTGCTATCACCATCCACTCCCTTCTTCTTCAACACCTTGTATGACCCTTTCCGAGAGGGTGCAGATTTTGTCCGTGGATACCCATTTAGTCTTCGCGAGGGCGTTCCAACTGCTGCTTCTCATGGACTTTGGCTAAACATCCCGGATTATGATGCTCCAACCCAACTGGTGAAGCCTCTTGAGAGGAACACTAGGTATGTATGATCTGTTTTTGTCAAAATGTTCCGAAGATTATCTTCTAGTCATTAGTGATTAATTGATTGATAATGCTCATGATAAATCAGGTATGTGGATGCGGTTCTTACAATTCCAAAGGGCACCTTGTTCCCCATGTGTGGTATGAATTTGGCTTTCAACCGTGAGCTGATTGGCCCTGCCATGTACTTTGGACTCATGGGCGATGGGCAGCCAATTGGACGTTACGACGACATGTGGGCTGGCTGGTGCACCAAGGTACGTTTTTGTATCACAATTTACTTTCTTCTCCTTACAATGTATTTCAGAATCCGAAAGAAATCTCAA
Source organism: Gossypium sturtianum (assembly GCA_025698515.1). Classification (NCBI taxonomy): domain Eukaryota; kingdom Viridiplantae; phylum Streptophyta; class Magnoliopsida; order Malvales; family Malvaceae; genus Gossypium; species Gossypium sturtianum. Next base: position 86,563,911 of record CM046949.1, on the reverse strand, counting down.
TGGCCTCACTGGTTCGATGATTGTTTAGGTGATATGTGACCATTTGGGATTGGGAGTCAAAACAGGTCTACCTTACATCTTTCACAGCAAAGCAAGCAACCCATTTGTAAACCTAAGGAAGGAGTACAAGGGTATATATTGGCAGGAAGAGATCATCCCATTCTTCCAACAAGCTGTCCTTCCAAAAGACTGCACCACTGTTCAAAAGTGCTATATTGAACTGGCAAAACAGGTGAAGGAAAAGCTTAGCAAAGTTGATCCCTACTTTGACAAGCTGGCTGATGCCATGGTCACATGGATTGAAGCCTGGGATGAGCTCAACCCGACTGGACCTGTGCCAAATGGCAAAGCAGCTTAGAAAATTTTCAAAAAGATGCAGACGCCATAGCATGAAATCTTGGAATGTGCTTTTTAACTTGAACAATTATCATTGGCAAAGCAAAGTTGAATACCCCATTAGCTACAGTTAAAGAAATAATGATAGCTTTCTTTGGTCACAAATAATGATTTTTTTTTTTTTCCATTGTATCTTTATTTATCTTCTTCATCGCTATGTTTCGGCGGGATGTTATGTAATGTAATTTTATTAACCATACGTTATGAAATTACAATCCATTTCATAATAAAAGTCATTCCTTTGAATACGGGATTGTGGGTCAAATCCCTTCATTACTAAACCTTAACATCAATGGATGATATATTTTGGAGGCTAAATTAATTAAAATAAGTCAGTTTTTTTTTTTAAAAAAATTTAGAGAAATAAGTCAAAAGGGAAAATGCGTCTAACTAGGCGCGCTCTCCTCCAACGGTTAATTTCAACGGCTTTTTGAACGTTGGCTGGCAACAGTAAAAAAAATTTAAACAGCCCTCAACGATCAATCTTTTTTTTCTATAAATACCATGCAATTTTATTTATTTTTCACTCAAATCCATCTATTTTTAATCTCTCAACTTTCTCAAGTTCTGGTCTAAATTTTTTGATATGCTTGTTTAAAAATATTATTACTTTTAATGATTTCGTATTTTATTCGTTTCGATTAAATTTTTACGAATGATCACCTCTCTGATTCGTTTCGACAAGCACATTTTCGCCGCTCAAGCGATAATGGTAAGATATTTTCAATAAGTTAAATTTAAAGTTTTTATTTTTTAAAATATTTTAAATTAATTTTTTTGTCGATATAAATAGGCAGATGATCGTGTTTTGTAGGGGTTCATACACAACTTGTCAAAGGGCCCAATCACTGAAATTCGTGGTTACTTGCAAGACGCGGGATTCTTGCATACGTCTCGTATGCTCGGGGGTTGCAAACTCGATCCTACACTCATTAGCGTGTTGGTGGAAAGATGGAGACTCGAAACACACACTTTTCATCTTCCCTTCATTGTAACAAGGTAGTCCCGAAACGTATGGATAGAGTCCTCCACAAAAGTACGACACCTCGAACATTGAGTATTCACTGCTATTATTTTTTAGCTTAGATTAGCTAAAGTAGGCATATAATTCCATGATAGCCTCCAAATTGTAGTTTTTATTTTCGGAGGTATATGTAAGTTCCATAGCTTTTTGTAGAAGTTACTAGGATCTGGTTGTAAAATATTATCAATAGGAAATATATATATAAACGAACATGTTCACGAACATATAAACAAACATGTAACGTTAAATGAACATGTTCGCAAACGCTAAATGAATCGAGTCCGAACACACCAAATAATAAACGATCCGAGTTCGAACATGATATTAAAAATTTAAGCGAACACGAACCGAACACGAATAACTTCAAAAATAAATAAATGAACACGAACATAGTCTTGTTCGTTTGAGCCCGATTCATTTACACCCCTATTTATGGATAGGAGAGGACTTTGAAACTCGATCCAACAAGGGTTCAAATGTACTAAGAAAAGGGTTATTAGATTAATACAAAGTGGATGTGTTTGGTCGGATATGGAGGATCGTATTATGTGGTTATATGTTTCTCTATAGGTCATAACCACCTAGACCTACTTGATGACCCTTTTTTACAATTTATGGGATTCTTTAGAGGTCAGCTTTCAAATTCCTTATTGTGTTTCGTCCAACACTTGTTCTGTGCTATGTTTCCTCGATGTATTGGCATTAAAGACTCACTCTTCGGTTGCTAATTTCCTCGAACCCGACATTTTTTTAAACTCATCAACTGGTTCTGAACGGGGAATCCTTCTACATATACATTAATAAGTTGCTTCTCTATGGCTACTAGGCAGTTAAATGCATTATGTCTGATTGATCGTTGAAGTCACAAACAGTGGATGCATGATGTGTCATCCAACTCTAGATTTGTGGGAGAACAAATGAAGATCAGATCTAATTAAGCACGTCTTTATTGAGCAAGATAGTAAAAATGTCCCCTATAATGTTGCACAGCTTGATAAGAAGTATAAGAGAGAACAATGGAATAATCACCTTACAAATTACCCATGACAGATAGATATGAGCCTCTTCCTTTTAACAAGCCAAAATAACGAGTATACTATATCAGTCTAACGATTCATACAACCCTCTTAAAGGTACACATAGGCTATGGCTCTACTTCTCCCACTGCCTGAAGACTTGCTTTCTTCTCCATGTCTTGTATGGTTTCGCCATTCAAGCCCTTAAGTTCCTTCTCTCCAGACTCGGGCTCTATAGGCAGCTGCATCTTGTACTGATGTCTTGATGCAAAGATTAGAAAAACCAAGAAATTCAAGAATCCTAAGACTGCAAGTAACCAATAGAAGTTATTTAACTTTCCTTTATTCAAATTATTCCCAAGCCAGTTCCTGTTGGTTACATGGTCGACGATAGACACCAGCAAACTGCTCACAAAGAACCCCATTGAAATGGTGCTCAGGAAAAGCCCTGTGCTCATGGATTTCATCCGGTCTGGTGCCTCTCTAATAAAGAACTCAAGTTGTCCAACATAAGCAAAAGCCTCCCCAGCACCAACAAGGAAGAACTGAACAAGTAGCCAAAAAGCACTTATTTTGACTTCTTTCTCTACAGCAATTTCCCTCCTCTCTTTCTCAATAATAGCAGCCCCTACCATAGCAGCTACCGAAAAAACTAGTCCAATCCCAATCCTCTGGAGGCTAGTGATTCCCTGGGGATTATGGGTGATTTTTCGAGCCAAGGGAACGAAAACTTTTTCATTTAGGGAAGTGAAGAGGAGAATGCTGATAATGAGAAAAGCGGAGAAAGATCCTGCGGGGATTACGAAAGAGCCAATTTTGCGGTGCATGATGGTGGCTTGCTCAACTGTAAACGTAGTCATCTGGGAGTAGATTGTCCAGAAGAGTATACACGTAGACCAAATGGGGAGTAATTTTATCACCATTTTTACTTCTTCCACATGGGTCACAGTTGATACTAGCCATGGGTTATTTTTTTCTGCGTTGGCAGCACAGTTGTCGTCTAGGATTGCAGCCTTGTCCAGAAACCTAGTCATCACAAGCACATTGAAATCAAATTTGGTTACTTTTCTGGCAAATATGTAATTAGTCAATTAATTCTTTTGGCTCTTGATGCAAACATGGTCAGGGAAACTTGGAACAGATTCTCCTCTTTCTACTAATTCATAAATCTAAAAATTAGGTAGAATCTCTTCAGCATGAACCAAAAGAATCTGTTAGGAGCAGGGAGTTGTTTTAAGGCAAAATGAATGGCTAGACACTGATGGGAAAGGGTCAGATATCTGATTTTAGTTGCATTTCATGATCAAGTTGGAAGATTTCCTTTCCCTCTGCCTTTTTTTTGCGGGGCCCTACCTTTTACTATTTATTTTTCTTTTTAATATCTGTTGAGTATGAACTATGTTACGCATATTGGGCTACGAATGTTAGATTATGTGTCTACATAGTTACGTTTATTTTTATTTTTTAATCATCTACTTGGAAGGTTTGATCCTCAAACCCATATCTAATCATATGAGGGTTGGAGCAACATATGAACTGACAATGAAGCAAAATCCTTCAATTTGTATAAAAATAGCCTAACACTAGCTCAATTTAAAATTAAAATGGTTTAATGTTCTTGAATCAGAGCAAATTTTTGCGGAAAAAAATGAAATTTAAGTTTGGGTTTTGAATCTGATGCAAGTGAAAATCAAACCAAAACTCTGCAATTAATTTGAAACAGTTGTGAAAAGAAAGATGTGGCATGAAAACCAAATGGGATCAGACTTACTTGAATCTTGGCGTGTAGGGAACCTTTCGGTTATCGTAATCGTTCAAGAGGCTGGGGTGGGAAGGATAAGGCTGATTTTTCTTCTTCAATGCCAATAATAGAACCCTCCATACGACAGTTAAAGGGCTCCCCTGAGGCTTTTTGAACCTGTACCATGGAGTCCCACAAATCAAAACCACTACCGCAATCACCATTGTTACTGCTGAAATCCCGTATCCCCACCCTCTTCCTACATTGTCTTGTATATACACCAGCACAATCACCGCGAACAATGACCCCAGGCTGATGCCGAAATAGAACCTATTGAAGAAGAAAATCATAGCCTTCTCCTCCTTGGGGTCTGCCACGTCGAACTGATCCGACCCAAAACCCGAGACATTAGACTTTATTCCCCCACCACCAAGTGCTGTTGTGTACAGTGCCGCATACAGAAAAGCCAGTTGCCGGCCGTTTGCCTCGATGCACTCGTGATGCTTCCTTCTGTAGTCATCACAGTAAGGAGGCCTCATGCTGGGAATTGTCGTAGCCAGTGTCAATAAAATCACTCCCTGAGTTAAGATGAGATGGCAGCCAAAAAAAAGTTATATTAAAGTCTTTGTCTGCAAAGAAGTAGGCGTAAAGATATCAACTTTTTTATTTCTTATTATCGGTAAGGGAAACCTTACCAGAGCAGTTATGGATGCAGAGAGTGCCACAGTCAAGTATCGGCCGAGTTTGGCATCGGCTAAGAAACCTCCGAGGAGACCAAGCAGATTAAGAGCGCCCATGAAGTTGGTAACTATAGTTGCGGATTTTGCTGCTGAGATATGCAAATCTCCAACTAAGTACGTCACCAAATTCATAGATATGCCCATCACACATATCCTCTCAGAGAGCTCAGATCCTGCACCAAAAATTTCCCTTCATATTAGCAAAAGAAGAAAGATAGGGACCAAGGTACACCGCACTTTTAAGCTTCTGAAATTCATCGTGGAACACCTAAGATGAGCCCTGCAGCGAGCCATCCACCGGTTTTCGACTTGTCCACTGGATTCCCCCGGAAATCAACCAAGGTTCCCTCATTTGAATCATCTTTCTCACCATGGCTTTCAACCAAAACCTATGAGCATCCAAAGCAAAATCCAGGCAACAAAGAAACTATTCATCATATGATCAATTATATTCAAACATGCTAATAATAACTTTATAGAATGTATAGTACTATACCATGATTGAAACTGCGCGCAAGAGATCAGAGAGAGAGAGAGAGAGAGAGAGAGAGAGAGAGAGGAAAACAGTAATGTTTAGCTCCAAATATATTATGAGGGGGAAACAGCAGGGGAGAAGTGCATGATTGCGGGTGGGGAATGCATGATAAGGGCCTGGGTACCCACTAGCTGTATCTTCTGAGTTTCCCCCAACTTGTGGTCGGAAGAGAGCTTTAAATTTTTTGTACAACGTGGTCTTTTTGGTGTTATTATCAACCTGTGTACTTGATGCATCTAAGAGGATTGTGTATAGTTTTATTACCTCTACATTTTCATTTAACTTGCAGGTTAGTCAGAAGCGTGGTATCAAGTATCAGAATAGACTTTGAGGTAATATCAATTTAGGATTGAGCATAATAAAAATTTTGTTGGAATAGGAGAGAATGTCGTAGTAAAAAGGAGTCATTATTTATTAGAATTCGAGGTGAGTTTTCTCTTATAATATTGAATTTTTTAAAATATTTGTATTAAGTTTTGTTAAAAAAGAACCCCTTAATGGAATAATACTGTCTTTTTGTTGAGGTTTTATCTCTCAATACCTCCCCTTATTTTTGTATTAACTAGCTCAAGTGATAGTATAATTACCTATAAAATGCCATGCAACATTTTTTCTCAAATTTTTATACACACAAATACACTTGATCGTGTGTCATGGTCCAATTTAACGTGGTTCTCTAATTCTGTTCAACCTATCACATCCAACACTTAAACTCTTCGTAAAATCAAAAACTAGAATTTTAATCTATTAAATCAAAAATTTATTTTGATAATATCAGTTTTCCCTAGACGGATTCTTATCTTTTACTACCATAATTTGTAATTGCAAAGGTCATCATTTATGGTGTTGTCATGTCACGTAGGGTTATATCGACCGTTTGATTGTCACGTCATGTTGTGTTTAGCAACCTTCCATCGCATTTTTGCTTGCTTTTAACCAAATTTTCAATGTTGGAAAGATCTATTGGATTTATTAAATACAAAGAATTTTAGGCTCCGTTTATTTCATTAAAAATAAATTTCAAAAAATAATTTCTGAAAAATAATTTATTTTTTTAGAAAAGTTAATATTTTTTAGAGTTTAGATGAATCTGTGTAAAATATTTTATGTTATTTGGTAGATTTCTTAAAAATAGTTCATAAAAGTTGTTTTCAATTAAACAAACATACATTTGAGATTTTCTTATTTTTTTCATTGTTCAATTAGATTTATTTTTATCTATAATTTTATATTTTACATTTTTTTTGCATATATTAAAAATATTATGTTAAATTCAGATTCATTACAATATCATTTTTTAATTACATGACTACTAAGTGAGTATTTTTTATTTAAAAATGTGACATCAACAAAACTGACAAAAAAATTAAGGATGTCAACAATTAGACTTGATTTTCAAATTTGAAAAGTAAATGGACTAAATTCTTGAAAATAAAAGTACAAAGACCAAATTACAAATCTGTGAAGTGTACATAGACTTATGACATATTTTAATCTTTATACTACAAAACATTTATTATTAAAATATTAATATTGAATATTTTCAATAATATGTGAATAATATTATTTAAAATTATTATTTTTAAAATTTATTATTAAAATAAAATTGAAATATTAAATAATTTATTAAAATAATAAATTATATTTATTATATTAATAATTTATTATATGACTAAATATAAATTATATGTATGTTTAATAATATTGAAAAATATAATATTTTAAATATTTTTAAAAATAAAAATAAAATAATATTAAGCTTGATTTAAGTTAATTTTTATATAAAAATAAAATTATCTATAGATGAGCTCTTTTCCGGAAAATGACTTACGCTTTTCAAAAGGGTAAGTCATTTTACAGGAAAAATGACTTATTTTACTTTGACCTGTAAATCATTTTCCATTGACTAAACTATTTTCTGTGAAACAAATACAGAAAAATGTAAAAAATATTTTTCGTAAAACCTTTTAAATGTAAACAAACAGACCATTAGTTCAATAAAAGTTGCCACTCGCATACATCTTTCTTGCCTTTCTACAGGTTTTCACGTTATTAATTTAACTATTTCGAACTATACACTTTTTTAAATGCAATCAAATATTTGACATTATATTCCCTGGAAGATTATATTCAGCATCGTAAATTATGAGTATAGTCTTGCTTCTATTTTTATTATATAATTATTATTATTTATTTGCTCATTCATTTTTTTTAAAATTAATTATATTTCCACTTTTTTGTTGTTGTTAGTTTAATAACAAAATTTATGTCGGGCTATTTGTTCATATCTGAAGGTTCGCTCGAAATTTGAGAGGATTTGGATAAAAATATTAAGCCCAAAAAATGAATTTAGGTAAAAAAATTAGGCCCGTTTAAAATATAGACTGAGCTCGAGTTTGAACATTCAAGGTTCGAGCCTAGTCCAGCCCGACCTGTTTTAAGTTTATAATATTTTATATTATGTTATTTTTATATATTATGTAATTTAGAACATATTAAAAAAAGTAAACCTATATTAAATATATAATACTACTCTAATGTAAACATTAAAATAATGTTAAGATGACTATTTAAAATTTTTAATAAATAAAAAAATTATAAAATTCTTAAATATTAAAATGATATAATATAAATATTTTTTTAAAAAAAATTTAAAAATAATATGAGTAGACCTAAAATGGATTTAAGTTAGTCTTTTGCAAATATGAGTGGGTTTGGCAAAATTTTATACTCAGATTTCGAGTTGGGCCAGACTTAGACAAACATAAAGTAAGTTAATATCATACTTAGGCCCAACCTGAACCCGGCCCATGAACACCTCTAACAAAATTCTAATGTGGATCTTTTTATTAACATATAGCCATTCAATATTTACACATTCAATCAATTAGATCTTAAATCTAAAAAAATTAAAAAACCTCAATGTTTAAAAAATTTATCATTTCAATTTTATTTTGTAAAAAATCTCAAAAAATTTAGCCCTCAACATTTACAAAATTTGTTAATTTAGTTATAATTCTAAAAAAATATTCCAAAATAAAATAAAAATATTAAAAAAATTCGATAACAAATTATAAAAATGATTTAAAAAAATATTATAAAAAATAAAATAAAAACATATGTATTAAAAAAAATCAAATATACGAAAAGAAAAGAAAAATACCAAATGACCCTAAAATCTTCCTTTAAACAAATCTGGGTTGGCCATCAATTGTAAGTGGTGGATCTTGTTGGATGTCACCGGTGGGAATTAGGTCAAAGGTTAGCTTTCCTCTAGGTTTGCCATAGTTCCTACGAATGACAAGAAATCAATGAATCTTTTGTTTAGGAATGTCCTTTTTTATATAACTAAACTCTTCTTTTCATGAATTATTTTTTTTCCCATATGTTTAAATATATATATATATATATAGCCCTTTCAGTACGATTGAGACACAGGAATTTTACAAGAATCAAGTTAAGAGATAATTGCAATTAGTAGTTGGCACAAATTTTATCAAACAAGAACTAACAATGTACTATTGTAATTCCGGTTGTAGTTTTTATTTATTAATATTTGTAGATTTTGTTGTTACCAAAATTTTATCTTTGTTATATCTTTATTTAGGTTTGACACGTGGCATTTTTAAAAAGCATTAGAAAGAAATTTATGGAGAGTTCTTCACCTATCGTCTTTTAGATCTTCGCCAATCACTCAGCTTTTTGGACGAATCACCTCCCATTGGACCACCGCTGATAGTGGGAACATCTCTTACATTAGACCACCCGTCATTGTAAGAAAGTCTACCAACTTTTCAGTGTGAATACTCCTTTTCGAGACTACTAGGGTCCACTTGAGTATAACAATCTCGTATCACTTCAAAATAAATAGCAGAATGGGCTCCACCACGCACTCCATGATGATAGCCCATTGGTAATGACTTACCACGTCATCACTACCAAACCAAGGGGTATCTCCTATAAATACCCTCCAAGGTGAAGGAAAAAAAAATATTCTCCCCCTTTAACAATTTTGAGCACATAATCCCTGTACTTAGCCCTCTCAACCTTTACAGCAACCTTATTCCATCTCTTGTCCTTCTCTGGCTCTCCACTTGTCAAAGTGAGTTGGCCTTCTTTGCATCGCCACCTTCTCTTCCTTATCTCCTCATCAACAACCCTATTTTACCAAATTAATTTTACCTTTTTTATATGATTTTATAAAATTGTTCCAAAGTTTAAAATCTTAAATATTTATAAGATTTCCACTTTGTTTGTGCTCTGATGGCATTTCCCATCTGTACTCACATGCCCTGCCATACAGTACGAATGGAAGGTTTTATTAAAGCACTAACATGAAAAAAAACCTTTGATTTATTCAAGAAATTTTAAACGTGAAAACATATTTATAAAATTATAGAAAATATTTAAATTCTATTCAAAATGAGTTTTATGTTTTCAAAACGAAGTTAAAAAAAATCTTATAGTGCCAATTAAAACAAAAGAACTAAGTAATTTGTAAAATATAGGAATGTTACTCAATTTGTTAAAGGCTACTCAAATATTTAAGGAATTTATAAGAAATTAAGTAAAACCAACGTTAAGTTACTGCTTAGGCGGCCAAAGCTCCCGCTTACTCGGTATTGAAGTTAATAATTTTTTCCCTTAAAGTGCCACCAGGTGACCCTAGCCACCACCTAGGCGGTATTAACTAATATTGATGGTTCGACAAGGAGTTGCCTATGCGGCCTAAGCTTCCACTCAGGCAGTACTTTAACCATTCACAAGTTCATAAATTCTTGAACTTTAACTAATTTCATAAGCCTTCAACCACTACACCATAACCCAAGTTTCAAGTACTATTTTACATATGAAATAAGCATATTTATACACTTTGATTCCCTAAGTACATGCCACAATACATAAATACACAAACTTCATACTCTTTGGAGTTTATAATGGTGTTTGCTTGTGATCTTCGAGATGCACCGAGCCTTGATACAAAAGACCTACATGCAAAGACTACAACGTTTTAAGCATAAAGCTTAGTAAGATAATATGGAAATACCTTATATACTTACCTTTAGAATTGTGGTATGGACTAAATACAAGGTTTAATAAAACATTTAAAAGTAGTGTAAATGGCATTTACATAATAATTCAGAAAAACAAGGAGCAATTTAGTTCCACGAGAAACACATATAAATATTTGCATCGAATAGATTAAGTAACCTCTTTTATCATGTCAAGACAAGTTATTCTAAAAATCAGAATTTGTTAACTTCAGCCCTTAGTTGTTTAGAAAATAGAATTAAATTAATTGGTCATTGTGAATCAATTGAATGTAGAAATTAAATATATTTTCTAATGGATTTTTTTACAGTAAAGTCGTCATAATTTTAATGAAATTAGAGTTAGGTTGATAAAATTATTTAATGATAAGTTAATTAATTTAAATTAATTTAATAAATAGTATCTATTTTGGGAAATAGAAAAACATGTAATGGGTTGGATTAAATTATAAAGTGATGGGTTAAAAGTCCATGATGCACGTATAATTAAATCCAATACAAAAGAGGCCCAAAACCCTTCATATTAAACATGAGGGGTGGCAACCCTAGTAAAATAACTAGGGTTAGCCGCCCCTCTCTATCCTAGTTCAACTACGGGATTGTTTTTCCTATTAAATAGTCATTAATTGCATTCTACTTATTCAACTAGGGTTTCACTTCCTGTAACACCCCTCACCCGTATTCAACGCCAAAATAGGGTTATAGTGCATTACCGGACTTATAACACATTTAAACATATATTTCACATACAATTAGTCAATTCATATACAAATCATTCACAACCAATCATTTTGTCCCTAATACGAGCCTACGAGGCCCTAAACATGCATTAGGAGTGGTTCGGGACTAAACCGATAACCTTGGAAACTTTTTGAACATTTAGAAAATTTTCTCAAAAACAGGGGACACACACCCGTATGGCCCGACCGTGTGTCTCACACGACCAAAGACACGTCCATGTCACAGGCCGTGTGGACATTCGAAATGGAAGCACATGGCCGTGTCCCAGCCCATGTCCGACCCCGTGTAACTCTCTGACTTGGGTTACACGGCCAACACACACACCCGTGTGGCTAGCCCGTGTGCCCTACAAATGGCCATACACGCCCGTGTGCCATGTAACACCTCTAACCCGAGACTGTCGCCGGAACAGGGTTAAGAGGTATTACCTATCAATCAGAACATTTAACATCTAGAATTTACGACACAAAGTCAATCATTTTCAATCTCATTCAATTACAATCATGGTGTCCCTTATCGAGGTCTACGAGACCTAATTCACATGCTAAAGAGGGGTTGGGACTAAATTGAACACACACAGAAATTCTCGAACACTTAAATTTTTTTTTCTAAGATTCAGGGGAGACACGCCCGTGGGAAGAGGCCGTGTGCCCTCCACGGCTACTAGACACCCCCGTGTGTCCATCCGTGTCTATATACTGTCTATTTCAACACAGTCACTAGGCACGCCCTGTGCCCATTCGTGTCTATATACTGGCTATTTTAACACGGTCACTAGGCACGCCCGTATGCCATGGCCGTGTATAACTAAGCTACATACTGCCAATTCACCCACGGTCTTAGGCACGCCCGTGTGCCTCAACCGTGTGGCATTATAGGCCATTTTGCAAGGCCAACATGCCACCCACTTAGGTCAAACCTACAAGCAACACATACCAAAACATATCATGCACATAAGGCAACCAAAAACTTACCAATATGACTATCCAATCTATGCATTCAATTCCCATTCCAATATAACAAATTCAATACCAAAATCTATCTCGTCACAAGTATAATACATTCAATATCAAACATCATTCCTTCTCAATTTCACTAATCCCTACTAACATCTTACCAACACAAAATTTGCCATTCAATAGTCAATTTCTCAACCCACAAACCATGCCAAAAGATGCATCACATATATCAAATTCATTCATGTTAAGACTAGCACATATCTAGCCACATCTCATGGCTACTTACAAACATCAACATGATTCAAATGACCAGCCTATACATGCCATATTTAACTATATACATTGTTCCAAAATACCCTAAAATAGATTTACCGATAGTGTGGTGAGATCTTGACGATCCCCGATCCGAGCAAGCTTTCTCGACACTCGCAAAGCAGAGAAAGAAATCACACACGATAAGCTTTCTAAAGCTTAGTAAGTTGAAATACAAAAAAATCGTATCATCAAATCAAACCAATGTATACACTAACCATCACATAGATCATTTCTCTTATATTCATACCATATTGTCTATAGATAAAATACTCATTCATCCATCCATAGCATCATCTATAAACTCATCAACCACAAAGGTTCGATACATACCTTAGCTAACACATAGTTATTCAATTTCCAAGCTACTCAATGCTCGATATTACAAGTCGATCTCTCTATAAATTCCTTTCAATTTTTATCGCACACTCAGTGCCATCTACATGAGAAAAACTTATTGGTTATCGCACACTTAGTGCTTAATCTTTCCAACCAACTTATCTCGGCATCGCACACACAGTGCCAAATCTATAAATCGAAGCTTTCATATCATCGCACACACAGTGCTATTCATTTCTGTTTCGATCTCAATTTCGCAAACTTAGTGCCATCGACTAAATTTCGCACATAGCATCTCTATTTCATACACATATACATATTCATTTCATAATACTAAAACGTATCTTAATAACATGTATTATATCCGAACTTACCTCGGATGTCGAAAATCGAAGCGGTCGATTAATCAGTACTTTCTCTTTGCCTCGATCTCGATCCGAACCTCTCCTCTCTTGGTTTATACACATTCAAATTCAGTCCATTTAATCACTAACTCATTCAATTTAGTCCACACACATACATTTAGGGCATTTTACAAAATAGCCCTTACATTTTCACATTTCGACACTTTAGTCCCTATCTCACAAAATCATCAAATACACAAAATTTCAAAAACACATATGCTAGCCGAATTCTTCCCATGCTAATACAAGCTCATACATTTCATTTATTTCACAATTTAACCCTTCAATTTCTCATTTTCTCAATTAAATCCAAAATATTCAATTTCATGAAAAATTCCAATACAAACTATGTTAACCCAACACCAAGTTTTCATATTTCATTATCAACTAACACTTAGCTCAAACATTCATCAATGGCTCATCACAAAAACATCATCAATTCACAAAATTACAACATGGGTTAACTAGAGCACGAAGCAACGATTACAAAAGCGTAGAAATTATCGAAAACCAAGTTCAAACATACCTTGAATCAAGCCTAACACCAACGAAACCTAAGTGTTCTTCTCCTTTTTCTTTCCTTGATTTTTCGGCATAAAAGATGAGCACTTTCATCTTATTTTCATCTTTTATTTGTATAATAAACATATTATTAATCTAATTACTAAATTATCCCTTCATAAAACATATAAGACAAATATACCATAGGATTATTTTGTCATTTAACCACCCACTAACTTAATAATGGTTTAATAACAACATAAGGCCTCTACCTTAAAAAGCCAACAACACTTAAGTACTTATAAATCAGCACACAGCTTTTACACCTTATGCAATTAAGTCCTTTCTTTTAATTTGGCACACAAACGATCAAATTATCACACAGAATTTTCACACCGACTACGTCACATATCATTCACACAGAAAATATCATAAAAATATTTTTACGACCTCGAATTTGTGGTCTCGAACCACTGTTCCGACTAGGGTCTAAACCGGGATGTTACATGCCAGGCCGTGTGCTAGGCCGTGTCAAACTTGTAGGGTATACTGACTTATACCACACGGCCAGGTCACACACCCGTGTGTGAGGTCGTGTGAAGCATACTGACTTGGTTTCTATTTCAACACCAGGGGACACACAGCTGTGTACATGACTATGTATCACACACGGCTGAGACACACGCCCGTGTCTCTGCTCGTTTGGACAAAAATAGGCTATTTACCAAACCATTTTGCCACCCAAACTTGCATGTACCTACACCATATCAATTGGCACCAACACATAGCATATATAAGCATTTAAACCAGCCAATTCAAACATAAATCATGCACATTCTATACTTCCATTTTACATATACACAAATCACCAAAACATGCCATACCATTTGTACCAAACTCTGCTTCCTTAAATCATCAATATGACCATTATCAACTATTCGTCATTTGATCTATTTTCTCAAGCATATCAATCAATCAAAACTTGGCTATTAGATATCTATTATGCTAATTATCCACAAGCATCACATACCCAACTTTCAAAACATCACACAAGCCACATACACATATATATACATGATTCAAACATACCAAGATAAGCCAACTTTCATGGCTATATAAACAACCAAATCACTTACATTTACAAACCATTTCAAATAACTAAATTCATTACTAACGCATAACCAAAATGACCAAAGTCCCTATACATGCCATATACCAAAATACCAAAATTCAAAAGTACCAACTGATAGTAGGATAGTGTGACGTAGTCTTCGACGATCCCCGAATCCGAGCTAGCTTTGAAATCACTATAAAACATGGAAAAAAAACAAAGTAAGCTTTATAGCTTAGTAAGCTCGTATGCAATAAACTCAATATAATCATAGATATACAATTTAACAAATTGCATAATTCATCATGTGCTCATATTAACTAACAAACCTTTCACTCATTTATTCATAAGATTATATTCAAACTTCACAATTTCTTCGATTTAAAGCTTATACGGTTCTTGTACATACCTGTACCATTTCGTATCAATCTCATACTCAACCATATCTTTCATTTACCCGTTGAACCATTCGGAATACTATCGGATACTCGAGAAACTCACACCGAAGTGCCACATATATAGCCAAATCTATCTCAATCTCATATCACATATATGCTCACTCTCGAGCTATCAACGGGCCTGCTCACACAAGCTGTGGGTCAAGACGTAGCTACACGGTGCTGCTCACACAATCTGTCAAGTAACTGCAACACATGCCGTATATATTCGACCATCGGTGGGACGTACTGGGACCAAACACCGGATCATATAATCACAATAAGCCCTAATGACATGTCATTCGTATCCTAATCTATTCCTAAGGTTCAACCGGGATTTCACACTTACCGAATCTTCATCGAACGTGTCCGTAGAGTCTTATTCACAGTTTATGCAATATCAAAGCATTTAAAATACATTTATAACAAAACTTATTACATACGAACTTACCTCGATTCACAAAAACGATGAAATGAACCGACTAGTCCGATACTTTATTTTTCTCCCGATCAAGATCTGAACTTCACTTTTCTTGATCTATATAATATCAAATTCAGCTTATTTAATTATCTCTCTATTCAATTTAGTCCAAAACACTCATTAAAGCACATTTACACTTTTGTCCCAAGTATTTCACAACTTTTACAATTTAGTCCTTATTTCATAAAATCACAAATTCATGGAATTCAATAATAACCCATGCTAGCCGAATTACCATTAGGTCCCTAGCAGCCCATATTTTCCATTTATTTCACATTTTGACCATAAGTTTTCAACATTTCTCAATTTAATCCCTAATTTGCATTTTTACTAAAAATCACTTAATAAAACTTGTATAACTATCATCAAACATTCATAATCTATCCTCAAACATCAAAACACACATGTATTCATCAATGGTAACATCTAAAATCTTTAACAATTTTGCAAAATAGTCCCTGGGCTAGCTAGATTAAGTTGCAACGATCTCAAAAATATAGAAATCATTAAAAATCGGGTCAAAATTGACTTACATGCACTAGGTATTATGGCCGAATGCTTCAAAGTGCAACAATGGAGTTTCTTCTTCTTATTTTCGGTCAAAACAAGGAGGAAGAAAGATGATACCTTTGTTTATGTTATGTTATTTTAACTTATTTATTAATTTACTAATTTAACCTTGTTAATTAACCATTAAAACACATAATAATATGTCCATATATGTCCACTCATGTTTCAAATGGTCTAATTACAACATAAAGACCTCTAATTTAGGATTCTATAGTTATTAGATACCTTTAGCTATTAGAACACTACTTTTGCACTTTACGGGATTTAGTCCTTTCTATCAAATTGACTAATCAAACGATAAAATTTTTAAACGAAACTTTCACACAATCATTCAATCATGCTACAGACATTGAAATAATAATAAAATAAATATTTTGACTTCGAATTTGTGGTCCCAAAACCACTGTTCTGATTTGACTAAAAATGGGCTGTTACACTTCATCTCCCTATAAATAGATAGCACTGGTAAGGCTAAACATACAACTTTGAGATATTGTTATTTTTCCCAAAAATAG
Organism: Gossypium sturtianum; assembly: GCA_025698515.1. NCBI lineage: Eukaryota > Viridiplantae > Streptophyta > Magnoliopsida > Malvales > Malvaceae > Gossypium > Gossypium sturtianum. Next base: position 86,547,038 of record CM046949.1, on the reverse strand, counting down.
CTAGAATTTATTTCTAATTATAGATTCTATTTTCTAGGACTGATAATTCTACCGATTTCTATAAGAGAGATTTACTTTCCTACTGAAAGTAAGAGAATTATTTCTGGTTCTGTGTTTGATCTGTAATTGTTCAAGCCCACACTCAAAGCTGTTCATGTTACGAGAATAGCAGAGAAAATCGTTCAGTTGAGAGTTGGGAACGTTAAGGATTCGTCTCACTCAAATGACAGTACTTTTTGGGAAAATTTTATTGCTATAAATATCATAAACCGACTCAATTTTCAATTTTTTTTCGCTGTGCAAGAAAACTGTTTTTGAACTGAATTTTTTCCAACACTATCTTGGAGACACGATTGACCACCCAACGATGTTAGGCTTGTGAATGTTTTAGAAGAATCCTGAAACCTCTAATTTGTTGTGGATAGAAAGGAAAACTCTCAGGCCTACCCTCGAGATCCTACTAACTTGAACGCCGCCGACATAAGCTCGAGGTCACTATTTGAGGTCAAAGTTCATCTTCTTTTAAATAGTCACCATCCCTTGGTAAACTCAAACTTTAAACCAATTATCAAATTGATTTTCACATCTTGAAATCCTTAATTACCGTCATATTCATAGTGGAAACCAAATTCTTTTCAACCAATGGTCCCCAAACCTCACAATTCCACTTTGCAAAAGCAATCACATTGCAATGTACTTCAGACTCAGAATCCCATTCTCAAGATTTCCACTCAATCATGTATACAAACAGAGCCAAAATTGAACATCTTTCTCAATTATGTATTACAACACCTCAAGGATGAGTTACATATACATGTCAAGGAACCTAAGCCATTTTTTAAAGCATAACCTCTTAACTCGTAAGAGTCATTCATTTATGCAAAATAGATTCTATACAGATATTGATCATAGAAATCTATTCATTGAATCAAACTTTTTCATCAATCCATTATTAGCAATCCTTATGCTACTCTTTTATTCAAATTCTTTAGATATCAAAATGTTCCTTAATCCACATTTAAACTTACCATTAATCCAAACTTTCACACTCCTCAAAGGAAGTCTCAACACTCTTTTAATACCAAATAACCTTGTAGGGTCTTTATTGATGCTGATTCTCGAATACTTTTTGTCCAAATCTTTATTTTTGTTACAATACCTTACTTTTGAAATTTATCATTATGATCATCAAAATTTCAATCATTACATTCAATATCATAGTTCCATTGTACACATATTTCATTTAAATATTAAGGTCCCTCAATTTTGTTAAGAATTCATTTAATATAATATATCCACATAACAGTCTTTTATGCACCTAAATACTTTCGGTTACAATTAGCATAATGATACCCCAATTTTCCATCTTACTCATATTTTATTTGTGTAATCAGATAAAATTCTTCATCATTCAAGATTCTTATCAATTGGAATCATACTAAATACTTTTTAATTCCCAACTTGACCCTAATCAATCAATCCTCTTATACTATATCTAGAACCTTATTCATTGTTATATTATCATCATTTTAGTCAGAACTTGTTCTTACATTTTTCATTTCTATAATCGATCAAATATCATTAAAAATTTGTTCAAATTCTTATATAGGTTTCATCCAATCATATTTGAAGTTACATCAAGTCTTACCTTACAATTCACCTTACACTTATAGTTGTACTTGATTCTCTTGTCCTCATTACACTCTTATTAAACTTTAAAAGGTTTCAATACCATCTTACTATGTCACACAATTCATAAAACCTCTTTGATTAAAGCAGTTATTCTCTTATCGATTGTTTTCACATTCCTAAGTCCAAGCTCATTTTCAATCTAACTTTCACCTCTTCAGTCCATGCTTATAGAGCCTCACATATAGGGGTCGGGGCGCAAGAACAGGTATAAAGACCTAAGTCACAATGCAAAAGATACGTTTTAAAATAGAGGGGAAAGAACTAGAGGTCTGAGAGCTTGAGGGGCAGCTACTATAAACTAATGAAACCAACCATTCATCATTTTAAAGAATGCTTCTCATTATGGTCATTCAAGACCAAGTGGTACTCTTGGTACCAAAGGCGGTTGCTGCCTCTCTTGCTTCAATTTGGAGCATTACTATGTACTTTTTTTATCAACCACTAATCTCGAATCATCTAACATATTAAAATCACAGTTAATATGGCTCAGGCCAGGATCACTATAATAACCCGTTTTCCAGTGGTGTTGGAAATAATGGTTTCGGGACCACAATTCCGACGAGTGAGTCCGTAAATATTATTATTTAATATTTACAATTTAAATATGTTGTTATTGTGAAATTTGATGTTATAGATTTTATTAATTGGTTAGTTAGTCAAGGTACAAGTAATGTGTACCTAAAGTCAGTGGTTTTGGAAAATGAGGTATCGGGACCTTATTTTCATAAACTGAGTTTGTAAATATTTTTATTAAATAATTACGGAGTTTTTGTATAAGTGGATTGAAATTTGGTCTGGTAATTTTGAATATTTAATAATTAATTAATGAAAAAGGACTAAATCATAAAACCCACAAAAGTTAATCGCTATTGAATTTTATTAGCTAAAATACTTAATTAAAAATTATTTAAGGTTTTAAGTGGAAATTTACCACTTTTTAATATTAGCGGATGATAGAATATGAATTATGACTTTGTTTATTAATTATTAAAGTAAAATAATAAAACAAAAAGGGAGCCATCATCTTACCATTTTATTTTTCTCTCATGGTCGAACCTTAGAACACCATAGGAGGAAACATTTTTGAAGCTTTAACAATCGACATATGCATGGTAAGCCATTTGAGGTCGATTTTTCATAATTTTTATATTTTTGAGATCATTGTAACTAAGTCCAGCTAACCTATATCTTTGTTTTCAAAACTTTCAAAGATTTAAAAAGTTTCCATTGATGTTATTTGAAGTTTTTGAATGTTTATGGTAGATTTTGAAGCTTAGAAATGAAATATGATTAATTTGTTAAGTAAATTTTGTTAGTTTTGAATTTAGGGACTAAATTGTGAATATCTTGAAATTGGTATGAAATTTTTATAATTTGTGATAATAGGTGGCTATATATGGACATAAATGAAGTGGGTTTAAAATTTGGAGTTCAAATTCGGAAGATATGATAAGTTTGATTTTAGGGACTAAATTAAATAAAATGCAAAAGTTTAGGGGGATTCTAATAATAAAGTTAAACTGATATATACTTATAATAGAATCATATAAGATGTTTGGAATTGATAAATTAAATTGAATTATTGAATAAATCAGAAATTGGACCAAATTGAAGAAAATCGGGGAAATGACCAAAATTGTTGATGAGTCTTGATAGAGTTGTTTGTTTGTTGTCTTGACCAGGCAAGTTCATACCATATATTTTTGTTAAAATTTTATGCATTTATAATTATAAATAGAAATATGTTTAATTGAAAGTTTACGATTCGGTACAAAAAGGTGAGATAGAGAACTAAATTGAATACGATAAATTGTAAATTGCTATAATTATGGAATTGACCTTAAATTGGACTGAAATAAGATATGTTACGTGATGAAGTGATGATTTGATGAAATGAGCTGACTTGATTTTATTTAGATTGGTTGATAATGATAAAGACTAAATTGAATATATAAGAAAAATGTGTATGTATATATTTGTGTAATTGAATGCATATAGAGATGATTGATGGTGTCAATAAGTTATAAAATGGTGTCAATAAGTTATAAACATTAAACTCAAATGACATTACCAATTTGGGATTCAAAATGACCATTTGATACAAAACCAACTCAAAACCTCAGTACATCTCATTTATTAAAACAAAAGAAACTATATAAACATTGCTGAGTCGAGTATCACTTTCTGGATGTTGGATCACTTCTCGTAACCTCGAGATTTCAATCAATGGTATTTCAATGATTCAAGTCATAAAATGAGCATAATCACAAGTAGATTTCAATCAGTATATGTTATGATACAACCATTTCAAATTACATGCTCATCACACAAATATCAATTTTGTACAGAAACTCATTTGCTAATCAATTGAACATTCTTTACCATACTTTCTATCATCAAGGATACAATTCAATTCCATCTCAATTTCACTCTTACACACACACATACACATATAACACTATGATACTCAATTTTCATTTTTCAACCAATTCCATCTAATCTTTAATTTTTTTATTCAATTTTCTCTCCCGAGCCTATTAACTCATTCATAATTGATTCAGCCATAGGGCTTGTTTCTAACTAGTTCGCATGATCTTTCACATGCTATCGATAATCACATATCTCGTATATGCATTTGTAATACCATTGCATACTATCAAATCATTTCAAATATCATTTAACCAATTCACATTTTATATTCCCTATTAACTTGACACCAACTCAAACGGATACATGGATTGTCCAACCAACACACCAACCTGGCACCCAACGCCTCATCGAAATGTTCGAAGTATATAAATTGCACCCAATGTTCATCGGTATAACCGAAGTAAAAGGTGTGTCCAACACTCATCAGAACATCCGAAGAAAAATGCGTTCAACATTCATCAATATATAGTTAAAGGATAACCCGTACACAATCTATCCTATGGCATGTCAACTATATCTGACTCTGTCTGAACAGTTAGTAAGGTACCAATGTTCTAATTACATTATACAATCCAATTCATATATCACCATTCTTAATCATCACAACATCAATATATATATATATATATATATATATATATATCCAATACTATATAACATAATTCATACCAATTTAATCCTAATTTTGTATAAAAAATCATTTATCAATTATATCATTTCATACGACAAGCATAAACTTACCTCGATAGTCACTCATGCATTCAATACGTATATGCATATAAATATAATGATCTCGAATCATAGAAATAAAAATTCAATTCTTTCATCACTTGTCAATGACTCTCGTTTTTCCTTTCCCTCTCGACAGTCTGGCTATTGGATCTAATGCGACAAGTGTAGTATATTCATTTATATACTTGTATTTTTTCGAGCATATTGGTTTAATAGAATTATTTATGAATTACATTATTATCCTTTGTACATTTTCCTAATGTTTTTTGCATGCAAAGAAAAATGGAAGCAAATATTAGCTCACTAGCTATCTAATGTTTAACTAATACTAAGCGATATTACATGGTCGAATCGTAATACGCAAAGACAACTTATATTAGTATATCAATCTAAACATGTCCTTAGTCTAATAAAAAATGATCAAATTGATTAAAAGACTAATATGCCGTCTATCAAGTCTAATTGGGGAGATGCATTGCCTTGAGCATTAGAGCGGACGAACCCCAAAAGATAGAGATATAGATGTGACTGACTGGACTGCCAGTACATCGGACAGGACCCAAGTAAAATAGATCCTAAATTTGTTTATGGATTTATTCACCTTTGACATTCATAGTGTGTCATACCTTAATCTCGAGTGGATGATGGACTATGTATACGTGACTCGTATACTTTGATGTAAGTAAAAGCTTGAGTTCAAATAGATAAGGAACTGAAAGCTGGTGCGTCGAGTATATGAATTTTGTAGTATGTAGAATCATTCACAATAGTGGAATCCATAGCCCAAGACATGGGTAAATGATATCCTCTCATTGACATTACATGATAGATAAAAAGTAAACATGGCCACGGTTCATTTGTCTTTCTGATCAATGACTTAATTACTATTTGATAGTAATTAACTTTTCATGAAGGAAGATGTAACGGTTACCATAAGATAAAATAGGACCATATTGGGAGAGAAAATTTATCCCAAAGAGATTAAGGGTATCCTATGAGGGTAACACACTTATGACAAAGTCATTGGACAAACATTAATCGAGTAGTTTTCGTAGTGGTATGTTATTAGGGACAGCTCAGTCACAATACTATAGTGGAATGACTTCATGAGTAAATGAGTTTATAATTAATAGGCGGAAAGTTGAAACTTAATTATAAATCATTTGATACCTAATTACATATGTCCAATCGATCCTTTCGCTAGCTCATTGAAACCAGAAATGAATTGCATGTTGAATCAAATGAACAAAAATGGATAGAAAAATTTAGAGAAATTGGTTACATTCGGAAATGAATGTGGTTTCTCACTAAGTATGGAAATGATCTAAGAATTAATTTAAGTTTTTCGAATTATTATTTAATTAATTGAAGTTCGAAAATGGAATTAAATTAATTGGCCATTGTGAATCCATTAAAAGTAGAAATTAAATATATTTTATCGTAGATTAATTTGCGGTAAAGTTGCCATGATTTTAACGGAATTAGAATTAGGTTGAGAAAATTATTTAATTGGAAAATTAATTTATTTAAATAAATTTAATAAAAATATTTATTTTGAGGAATAGAAAAACATGTATTATGTTGGATTAAATTATAAAGTGCTAGGTTAAAAGTCAATGAAGCACATATAGTTGGATCTAATACAAGAGAGGCCCAAAACCTCATCATAATAAGTTTGGGGGGTGGCAACCCTAATAAAATAACTAGGGTTAGTTGCCCCTCTCTCTCCTAATTCAACTAGGGGATTATTTTTCTATTAAATAAATATTATTTTTATTCTAATAATTCAACTAGGGTTTCACTACCTCTCCCTATAAATAGATGACATTGGTTGGGCAAAATACAATAGAAAAATATAGAAGTTTGCAATATTGTTATTCTGTCCGAAAATAGTCAGAATTTATTTTAGAGTATAAATTCTATTTTCCTGGAATAACATTTCTACCGATTTCTATAAGAGAGATATTACTTTCCTACTGAAAGTAAAAAAAAATTATTTTTGATTCTGTGTTTGACTCGAGATTGTTCAAGTCCATACTCGAGGCAGTTTGTGGAATTAGAATAGCGAAGAAAGTCGTTCGGTTGAAAGCTGAGAATGTCTGGGATTCATCTTGCTCAAAGCACAAGTACTATTTTAGGAAAAAAAATATTGCTATAAATATAAAAAAATCGGCTTAGTTTTCAAAATTTTATTTTTCTGTTTTACAAGAAAACTGTTTTCGAACCAATTTTTTTCCAACATCGGCGTTGTTACGTTCGATAAATCAGTAAATAAAACAATATCAAATTTCATCCAATTCACATCCAAATACAAAGCCAAACATATTTTTCATTTTATTCAATTTAGTTCTTATACTCGGGATATGCGTATCTTTCGATATTTAGCATCATACCAAAATCCGATTTCACATCCTTTCATCATGGACCCTAAAATTTCTATTCATAACATAATTTCTTGGCAGGTTTTCAATTTGTTCAATTTATTCCATAATGTTACAAAGTTATCTAACAAGCTTAATTAGCTTTACAATTTAGTCCATATCATGATCTAAGCTTAATAACTATCAGATTCAAGCCTAATTCATTAATTTCTCTTCAATGGTAACTTGCTAAAAACTTAACAATTGAACAAGTTGATACATGGGCTAGCTAAATCAAGCTTACATGATCATAAATCTATAAAAATTTACATGAAAAAGGCTTTGTTATCTTACAATTTTGCTTGGTCGAATGTTAAGCTCTAAAAATGGAGTTTTTCTCTTCTTTTTTCTCTTCGACGATAGAAGAATATGATAATATCATATTTCTTTCCACTACAATGTTATATATACCAGGATTAACATTTAATTAATATTGGTTAATTAGATTAATTACGTTTTATTATATTAATTTAACTATTAATATAAACTAAGTGGGAATAATCATCATCATCCACTAAATCATATTAAAAAATGGTTAAATAACCATTTTGGTATCTTGGATAATTGCTATCTAGGTCCTCCAGCCTTTTATTAATTAAAACTTAATAGTGATTGTACTTTTACAATTTAGTCCCTGAGCTTTAATTAACAATTTTATCGATTAAATTACTAAATTGGTCTTTATTATATTTTCATAATAACGTCATAAATATTCTTATTTTATATTTACGGACTTGGTTTACGGAAATGGATTTTTGAAATCGTATTTTCTGACACCACTGAAAATCAAGTCGTTACAATTGTGAGATGGACATTTTAAGTCGAAAATGTTTTGTAACCTTGAAAATGATGTATGTGCCATTGGTTTTGGAAAGTGGGGGATTCCATTTTGGTCGATTCATGTGCATGGCCAACTTCTCCTTCTAATGGTTAGTCATTTGCAAGAGTTTGATGACAAGTTGGAAACCACTCTGAAGGTAGTTGTGGAAAGCTAAGATTGTGATTTCACCTTGTTGGAAAAATTCGATTTAGAAATCTTTTTTTTTTTGCACAATGAAAAATTAAAATATTCTAAAAGCGAGTGATTGTGTTATTTATAACAATAAATCCTAACCAAATTAGTACATATGCTTTAAGTTAGGTGTCTAATTTGTTCCTCGTCTTTTGACCAAAATTATCTTCTTTACTCTTCTTGAATTCCTGTTTGCTTAGAGTGTGGACTTTAATTTCACGAACTAATTGAATAAAATAAAAATTTATTAATTTTACAATGGGGAAAATTAATTATCTCTATTGGGAATAAAGACCGACAGTCAGTGTTCTATGTTTATGGCTTAAGTTGTGCCCCTTTATATAGAGAAAAAAAATACAAAAGTTCTAGTTGAACAAGGGTTAAGTAAATATTATTATTTTAATAGGAATATACAAATATTTCCTATTGGGAATACCTAGGGGTGCCGCCCACTTCTTTCTAGATGGGCCTTTTGTAACATCCATAAAACTCCTTTGGTCGTAAGTAGTGTTAATTCGAGAATATATGACTAGAATGTTCAGAGTAAATAAAATGTGATTTACTAGTATTAGTAGAAAAGGTAGTTAATATTGGAGGGAGTTGAAAAGACTAATATATTAAGAAATATTTATCCGAGGTATAAACTAAATTGTAAGGTTTTGAAAAGTGTTGGGGTCAAAGTGTAAAATTAAATGCATAAAAAGATTAAATTGAATTAGTGGGAAAAGTGAAAGGATAATAAGTGTAATTTTACCATAAGTGGATAGTGACTCAAGAGAAGAATTGTAGAGATTGTTATAGGCAAAAAGGTCATTCCTAAAATTGGATCTTTCATGGAATTAAGAAATACTTAAATTAGGAAAAATAGGACAAATGTTGTCATGTTTATGGCCATTGAATTTTATGGGAAATGAAGAAGAAATCCTAACCTTTGGATCTAAATTATTATTTCTAGATTTTTTATTATATAATATTAATTGATTAATTGATTAAATGGGTATTTTAAAGGAAAAGATGAAGAGAAGTCTCTCAATCCTTCCATTCACCAACACCACCCACCATTTAAAGGAAGAAAGCTTTATTTTCCTTACAATTTTTAACAAGCTAGCGAGGTCATTTTGAAGCTAGAAGATGATATGTTCATGGTAGATGAGGGAAAATATCAAGTTAGTGTGAGAGACTAAGGTATCAAGGTAAGAGCTTCATGATTTAGAGATAATATCATGTTTATTATAGTTAGTAGAGCATGAAAGTGATATTAGAAAAGTGTATTGGTTATGTGTGCTTTGTGATTAATGATATGCTAATGAAGAGAAAGGCATAGAGGTTGGTCCTACGAGTGTATTCAAGTGTTGAAGAAAGGTGTAGAAATCATATTCAAGCCATTTACTAATTACTCTTAGAATTCTTCCTGCCATGAAAAGAAATTAAGTATAAATACTTGGAAATAGTATGTTAATTGAATGAACTTAATATTTATTTATGAATAATAACTAAAGTAAAAGATTTCATGAGAAGCAAGTAAAAGAAAGTAGTGAGAAGAAGTGTTAATGATGTGAGAGCTTGAATAAGTGAGATAAGGACTAAAATGTAAAATATGTAAAGTTTAGTTATATTAATTTATATGAGAATGTTGATCACATAAAAAGTTATATATAATGATACATGCTTGATGTGAAAAAGAATATGAGTAAAGTAATGAGTTAAGGAGGTAGTGAATGAGGTCATGAAATTATGTAATATGTGCTATTGATGTGAAATAGTGGATTAATTACTAAATGCGAAAAAGTGTAATGAAAATATGAAAATTGTGAAATAATGATATTGTGAACGATATACTGATATTTGTTTTAATGAATTGTTCATGTAGACTAGACTTTGAACTTTTCGGATATAGTTGGCATGCCATAGGAATTCTTGAGTGCTCCCGTGTTTTCTTACACTTCAAAGTCTATGTTTCTAGCACTTCGGTGTCTGTGCTACTAGCACTTATGTGCTCTATGAATCTTGTGTTATATTCCGTGTATCCACCTTGTTCATTCATGTCTACTATGGGCTAAGTAAGAATGGTAAGTAAAAGGCAACAAATAATCATGTTATGTTATTAATTTTTAGTTTAAGTTTAAATCTTTATAGTTTGTTAATTGTGTTTAAATATTTATATTTAATTGAAGATAAATGTAAGATTTGAATTCTCTGAGTACTTACTAAGTTATTCACGTAATTTAACACGTTTGTTTTTTTAAATGTGTAGATTGAATATAAAGTTTGGGAGGATGATTTTTGTTGTAGATCGACTTGGCTCACATATCATCAAAAAAAAAAAAAAAAAGAAGAAGACTAAAAAGTATGATTACTATATTTTGGTACTTAGAATGACATATACATAGAGTAAGAACCATGAGATTGTATACAATAATCTAGCTTGATGGTTCCAAAGGTATGTTGATGGTATTTTGGACGTTGTGATGTTTAAGCTCTTTCATGAGACATACATGAATCATATGATGTTTTAGTGATATAAAAATTTATATATTAGAATTTTTTAAAAAAATAAAATTAGTGAGAAAATTATTTTTAAAATTTCAAATAATATTTTAAAACAAAACTTGAAAATACTATTAGGCCAACGATCAGTCAACATCAGTCAACGTCGATCAATGATCAATCAACTTCGGTCAAAGTCAATGGGTAGCTCTCTATAATTTTTATTATATATTTATTAATAAACTTATTTTATGATTTTATTTTATTTTCTATAGAAATTTTAGTCTATTTTTATTGTTGTTACATATGATGCCATGTGGCACTTTCTAATTTGATTGAAGTGTCACATGGCACATTCTAATTGGGCCACATTTCAATCGATTTTTTAACGGTAATGGTTTTTTAATGGTAAAGGACTGAACCAATTAACAAAATATAACTTTAGGTACCAATCAAAGTAAAAAAAATGTTTAGATACCAAAGTGAGAAAAATGATATACTTTAGGGGTCAAATGATGCTTTAAGGCTTTAAAATGATTTAAACCAGAAAAATCTTTATAGTTACTTAAATATCTATTATATTGTAAGTTGTAGTATATGAAGTATTTGAGTTAAACTATTAACAACCGCCATGACTCACATTTACAATTTATTATAATATGATAATACTAATGAGTGTTATTTTTGTTATGCACACTCAACATTTATTCTATTAAAATTTATGTTTGATTGCATTGTGCTAAGTGGGAGAATGTAAGATTTATTTAGCCTAATATTGGAGACCCAAAATAATGTGGCACAATTTAAAAGAAATTAAAGTTTGATTTAAAAAAAAGTTAAATCATATTTATTTATTTGGTTAGTTGATGGACATACCGGATTAAACGTGGATCATTATAAATTGGTCATCATTTTACCTATTAGAGTTGTTTAGGGTTATTGTAATTAAGAGAAAAGATTTAATTTCTTTGATGTTCTTCTTTGTCAAATCAATTAATTTTTAGAATTTCGAAAATTATATTATCCTAAAATTTTTAAAATTATGATTTATGGAATATTATAATTTTGGTTTGCTACATTAGAAATATGAGAACTCACCAGTCTTTTCTTTGATTCTTTTTTGGCTCCCCAAGTGGTGGGTATTTGTGTTTTTTGCTGCAATTGGGAGATGGATGGTGGGGCGTACATAAGCGATACAAAATTATAAAAGAAGTTGTCAATCATTACTTTTGTTTTGAAAATCAGTGAATCTCTTTAATTAGGAACCGTGGAATCAATTTAAAGCAATGTTGGTAAGAGATGCTTTTGAAAAATATCATGGCGATGCTACCCGCAAGTAGATAAGGATCAGCCACTTCAAGCTTGCTTTGAGATGTTGTTTCCAATTTTGGTACGACAAAATATATCTAATCTCCTTTTGCCCCACCATCTATACATAGTAGAAATTGTAAGCCATTGACTGTTTTTATGTTAAATTATGGTTATAGTTTTTATATTATATTTTAGATTTAGTGTTTATATTTTAATTTGATATAATTTATATAATATTATTGATTAGTCAAAATATCTAATACCTTTAATTATTCTTATTAAAATATTGAGGCTCGTTTCAACTTATCATGCATAATATATTTATTTGTGTCATTAGTTAATCCAAACAATTAACACCCTTGATGATTTCAATAGCTGGTGTAAATTAAAAAAAAAAAACATTTATTCCAAGACATATTGCTAAAATAATTTTTTTAGAATAGTATTTTGTTTTAAATCCACATAAAAATCTAATAAAAATGGTTAACAATATTAATTAATAATTAATAGTATTATGAATATATAAACACCAAATTATATTAAAATTAAAATATAGAGATTAAATATCAAAATTTAATCATAGTAGAGAGTCTAAAATGAGATTTGACCAAATTTTTATGATACCAAAAAAATAGGGCCTAATGACATGTCAACAGAAGAGACCCTTTCGAAGCTCCTTTTTATATAGAGTTATATAGATTGTATTTTATCTATTTTACTAGTGTTTATTTTATTTTCTGAGTGATGATAATAAAATATTAAATTATGACACATCTACGATGTGGGTGAGAAAAATTATGTAAAAGTTAAATATAATTTTAGTTGAAAAAGTGAAGGCTATAATATCCTAAGCTAAAATCTTACCCTTTTCATTTACTCTATTATTTTTTTAGATTTATTAAAATCTAAAACTTTATAAATACTCTCGAAATATTGTTTATAGATTTGTAAAATGAATGAACTTTAAATAATTTAACAATTGAGGTGAGACTGATTGATGGGTGACATTAACTCAATCAAACTCTTAATATATATACAATAAATAATAAAAGTTATTTTATTTTAAAAAATGAAAATTATTAAACCTATTAAAATTTAAACATTAATAAATATATTAAATGGCCTTGTTATGTGTTCATATCATGTTTTTGTTTTGCTTTCAAGATTATTGAATTCTGCCAAATGACTTATGCAATTCGATTACTTTAAGTCAAATGACGTACCATTCTAGTTCATGTACTATATTTCAAATTACATTTTAGTTATTAGGGTAAACTATATAATAATAAGTATTAAATAAGTTGAAATAAGTATAATATACTGAGTAATGGATAACAAAAAAAAAAAAACCCCTTATCGATTTTTTTATTTGATTATTAAAAATTTTCTTGTCAAGTCATTCGATTTTAAAAAGTTACACAATGATTACCCAACTTATCAATTTATTTATTATTCTAAAACTGTTAACATACTAATAGTTTGTTGACTAATCAATTAACTTAATGACATGTATTTGTTTAATTATTAATTTTTTCCATATAATTTTCATATAATTTTATAATTTTGAAAAATAAAAACGTCGATAATGGCAATGTATCGCAAAAAAAAAGAGAAAGAAAAAATAAAGAACACAGATTTTTACATGGAAACTCTTTAGGGAAAAAACCACGGGTAGAGGAGAAGATAATTCACTATGTCGAATTCGAATGATTACAAGAGGAGTAGACTATGTATATTTATAGGCTTGTAAAACCATATTCTAATAGAAGGAGTGTAGTAAGGTTGAAACACATTATTCTAATCAATATCAAATAGATAAAGTGTAATAAGGTTGAAAAACCTTATTCTAAAATAAAATAAAAGAAGTGTAGTTCTATATGGATTTTACTTTTATTTTAATTTACCACTGTATTTTATTTTAGCAAGGATTCGGGTCACTCAATTCTAACAATCTCCACCTTGACACAAATTCTCAATGAATAAGTTCTTCGCCGCGAACTCTTAACGAACAAGTTATCCACCTCTTCCATGAAACCCCTTAAGGGGTATTTTTCAACAATGAACACCAACCAAGTCTAAGCAATGCTCAAACTTGGTTATGGGAAGTGACTTAGTCATCATATCTGTAGGATTTTCATGAGTACTATTTTTTCTCACAACAATATCACTACGAGCAATAATATAACGAACAAAATTGTAACAGCCCGTTTTTGGGTCAAATCGGAACAGTGGTTTCGGGACCACAAATCTGAAGTCAAAATATTTATTTTATTATTTTAATAAGGTCTACAGCATGATAGATTAATTACGTGAAAGTTTTGTAAATAAATTTTACCGTTTAATTGCTTAATTCGGTAAAAAAGACTAAATCGCGTAAAATGTAAAATGCATGTTCTATTAGTTAAAGGTGTCAAATAGCTATAGAACATTAAATTAAAGGTCCTTAAGTGGTAAATAGGCCATTTGTGGGTTAGTGGATGATGATAGCATGGCAATTGGTGTAATTTTGATTTATTAATAAGGTTAATTTTGTAATTTAGTAAATAATGATAATTAAAACAAATAAAATAAAGCCATCATCTTTTCTTCTTCATTATTCAATCGAACCTAGGGCAAGAAGAAGCCATTTTTCTCCTTTAAATTTGGCCAAGGATTTTGTGCTCAATTAGGTACGGTTTTTGTCCCGTTTTTAATAATTTCTACGTTTTTAAGATCGTTGCAGCTTAATCTAGCTAGCCTGTATCTTCGATTTTGAAACTGTTAAAGATTTAACATGTTGCCATTGTTGAATGCTTGAGTAATTTGATGTTTGATGATAGATTATGAAGGTTTATTGATAGATTTACTAGTTTTGTAAAGTGATTTTTGACAAAAATGTCAAAAAGGGATTAAATTGAGAATTTGTAAAATTAAGTGGGTAAAAGTGTGAATATATTGAAAATATGCGCTGCTAGTAATATGTACTAAATTTGGCTAAGCATTGGTTTGTACTAAATTGAATGAATTGTGATTTTATGTGATAAGGACTAAATTGCAAAAATGTGAAATAATAGGGGCAAAAATGTAATTTTGCCAAATTATGTAAATTGTGCTAAATTGAATGTAATGATGATTAAATAAGTAAATTTTGATATTATATAGATCGAGATAAACGAGATTTGGATCTTGAATGGGGGAAAACAAAGTATAGGATTAGTTGACCTAATTCGTCGTTACAGCGAACGAGGTAAGTTCGTATGTTTAATAAGCATTGAATTATATGTATAAATGCTTAATCGATATAATTGTGGTAAATGCTATATTATTGAAATGAAATGTGAATGCTATTGAGTACGATACTACAGAAATGACCGATAGAGATACGATACAGTGAAAGTCTCGGTTGAACCTTAGGAATAGATAGGATACAAAGTTCATGACATTAGAGTTACCGATATTACGAGTAAGACCATATCTGAGATATGGCATCAATATGAGACTTCGTGTAAGACCATAGCTGGGCTATTGGCATCGATACGAGATTACGAGTAAGACCATATCTGGGATATGGCATTGGTACGGTACTGTGTGTATGAGATTTTCGAGTATCTTTTAGTATTCCAAACGGTTCAACGAGAAATGTTGACGAAACGTGGTTACAAGTGATGGTACGACTCAGTCAAGGTACTCGTGACAGAAATCGACAAGTAAGTGTTAAAAGTGAATTTCATATGATGAGTAAGTGGAAAATTATGAGAATTCATATGATTCAATGAAATGTATATAAATGTGATGGTTATTGAATTGAATATAGTCTATTTCTATTTGCTTATGCTTATGTAAATGTGAATGAATTGATAAGAAGTATTCAAATCATATAAGCATTGAAATGATTAAACTTGTGGAATTCTTGGTTAACTATGTGAAAGGATGCATGACATAAAGGTGGAATTATACAAGTTATATTATAGTTTTCATAATAGCTTAAAATGTGTTTATTTGATGAGATGAGTTTTTATCATATGAGCTTACTAAGCTTTATAGTTTACTTTGTTTATTTTCCGTGTTTTATAGTAATATTGAAGCTAGCTCGATTCGGAGATCGTCGAAGATCGCTTCACACTATCCACCTATAACTTGGTATCTATGAACTTTGGTAATTTGAGTATATGGCATGTATAGGGATTTTGAGTCATGTTAGTTATATTTTGGTAATGACTTAGGCCATATGAATTGGCTTGTAAATGCTTATATTTTGTTTGTATATATATAGCCATGGGTGATGGCTTAAGTTTGGTATATTTGGTATATTTGAGTTATGTACATATATATATATGCTTATATTTTATGCTTATTTAGTTGGTTAAAATGATTGATGATAATAGGTACCACGAATGGTAAGTTAATGATTTGAAGAATTGGTAACATGCTTGTGAATGTATAGGTATATGAGTCTTGTTGATTAGTATATGTGTTTGAGTAGGTTTTGGTTGAGTTAAACTTGAGTTGTAAGCATGTTGTGTGTTGGTATTGAAATTGGTATGGATTAGTCTTGAAAGTGGCTGAATTGAATGTTATTTATGCTATGATTTGGTACCATTTGGGTTGGTTTAGGTATGTGTAAAATGGGTGGCAAAATGGCTTGATAAGTAGTAGCCTATTTTTGTCCACACGGGCAGAGACACGGGCGTGTGTCTCAGTCGTGTGTGACACACGGTCATAATACACGGCCGTGTGTCCCCTAGTGTTAAAATTTAAATGAAGTCAGTATGCTCCACATGGTCTCACACACGGGCGTGTGATCAGGCATGTGGTACAAGTCAGTATACCCCCCTAAATGGCACACGGCCTAGCACACGGGCGTGTGACTTGGCCGTGTTGCATAAGTCAGTATACCCTACAGGTTTGGCATGGCCTAATACACGGTTTGGCACACGGGCGTGTGTGGCCACTTCGAAGCACACGGGCGTGTGGTTGACCGTGTGACCCAAGTCAGTATGTATGCCCTGTTTCCACACGGCCTGAGACACGAGCGTGTCTGAATTCGTGTGAGGCACACGGCCAGTTCACACGGGCGTGTGACCCCTGAATGATTGAAATTTTTCTAAGTTTCCAAAATTTTTCCAAGTTATCGGTTTAGTCCCGAACCATTTCTAAAGTATGTGTAAGGCCTCGTAGGCCCTTATAAGGGACAATGGGATTATCACTACAGGAAAATAGGGCTTTAGCGGCATTTTTAGTGGCGTTTGGATAAAAACGCCGCAAACATTGTACATTAGTGGCATTTGGAATAAAATGCCGCAAATAACTGGGCAATAGCAGCGTTTTTGGAACAAATGCCGCTAAAAACCAAGAAATAGCGGCCTTTTTTTATAAAAACGCCGCAAAAGACTGAGCAATAGCGGCGTTTTCTCCTAAACGCCGCTAAAGGTTAGAGATATAACAACGTTTTTCTAAAAACGCCACTAAAGGTAAGCAATTGCGGCGTTTGTATCAAAAATGCCGCAAAATCAAATTATTTAAATACTCAAACGGCGACGTTTTTTTTCCAGGCCAAGCAATAGCGGCGTTTTCGACAAAACACCGCAAAAGGTTAGAAATATAGCGGCGTTTTTCTAGAAGCGCCACTAAAGGTAAGCAATAGCGGCGTTTGTATCAAAAATGCCGTAAAATTTCTAATTATTTAAATACTCAAACGGCGCCGTTTTGTTTCCAGGCCAAGCAATAGCGGCGTTTTTATGAAAAACGCCACAAAAAAAGCAATTTGTTTCACCAACTATAACGACGCCGTTTTGGTCCTTGTATATTATTTCAATATAGAAATTTTTTTATTTAGGGGTTAGTGTTTAGGGTTTATGATTTAATGTTCATGGTTTAGTGTTTATAATGTTTCGGGTGTAGTGTGTATGGTGTAGGTTTAGGGTTTACTGTTTAAGGTTTAAGGTTTATAGTTTTAGGATTTAGGATTTCTATTTAATAGTTTAATGGATTAGTGTTTTGGTTATAGTGTTTAGGGTTTTGTATTTAAAGATTTACGATTTATAGTTTGGCCACACGAATTCCCAAAATTATGGTCTATGATTATGGTTTAGGGTACTTACGGTTTAGAGTTTATGGTTTTGGTTTTAAGGTTTTGGATTTATGGTTTAAGGTTTATATATTGGTGTGGATTTTGGGGATTGTTTGTAGTTAGGTGTTCGTGGTCTATGGGTTTAGGTTTTAGGGTTTACGGGCTTATGGTTTAGGATTTTGTGTTTAGGGTTTAGGATTTAGGGTTTATGGTTTAGGGTTCATAGTTCAGGGTTTAAATTTTAGGGTTTAATGGTCTAAGGGTTTAGGGTTATAAGATAAATATAAATTAATATTTTAAAATATATATATCAAAATGGGTTAAATCCCAAAAGCATACATTAATGGTTAACCATGTATATATATACATTAACCCAGTTATTGATATAATATTTTATCATTGTTTCTTATTTATATATTGCATACATAAATATTTATATTTATTCAATATAAAAATATATTGATGTATTTATTTTTAAAAATGTGTATTTTTTTTAAAAATGCATTATTATCCCCTTATTTATTAATTAATATTTCCATTTTATAACTTTTGTTTTAATTTTGGATCAATTTGACTTGAATCTTGGATGACACTAATTCGAGAACTAATGTGTTAGTATATTTGTATTTTATTGTTGGTGTATATACAATTTTAAAGAAATTATAAACAATTTTAAATTTTGTTGAATTTTTAAATAATAATTGGCATGGAAGGCATTAGCGGCGTTTATTTAATATAAAATGGCATCGTTTTTGGTGGCGATGTTAAATCGGTAGTGGCGCTTAACCATAAACGCCGCAATAGGTGATGTATTACCGACGTTTTAGTAAAAATGCCGCAAATATGTATTACGCGTTAAGGAAAGAAACGGCACCGTTTTCTGTTCTTATTAGTGGCGCCTTTAATAAAACGCCACAAACATGTTCGTTTTATTGATGTTATTAGTGGCGTTTTAGCCCAAAATGCCACAAATTTGAGAAAAAACGACTGCGTTTTTGATAATTTATTTAGTGGCGTTTATTTAAAAGCGCCGCAATAGGGATAAATTTTTTACAGAAACAACGCCGTTCTTTTTACATCCATTTTAATTACTCAAAGACTTTAATCCGTTTCGTCTGTTCCCCCATTTCTGCTATCTCCCCAAATCCCTAATTTCTTCATCCCCTTTAGCATTCCCCTCCGAATCCCTAATTTGTTCTTCGATTCTGTTACAAAATACTTCCCCAACTTGATAAATTCCCCCATCAGGTATTTATTTATTGTTTTTTAGCATTTTGAATGTCGTCCCCGAAATATTATTTATTTGATTCTCGGCATGGATTTCTATTCCAGTTTTCGTTGAGTTGATACACGGTGTTCCATCTGCTGTTTTTCATTCTGAAGACTCATACAAGGCAAGGACATTCAGTTTGTTGAGGTATTATTTGCTTATTGCAGTTAATTTGGAGTTGAAAAAAATGTAGATTTATATTGGTGGCGAAATGTTTAACGTGTATGACCAAAAACTTTTAAAATATTAATATTTAAAAAATCCCGATTAACATAATCTAAAAAGCTACTCAAAAGCTTTGTAGAATGATTATGAAAATGCGACATCCATTAGCAAATACCACTATAAAGTCAAATGCACTCATTTCTCTCACCTCATAGAATTGAGGTTTTTTATCCTTAAGTATCTTTCGAGGGCAATTATTGTGTAGCAATCGGAGTTTTGCATGCATCAATTAGCTCTCCATATATAGTCTTTTCTTATAGGTATAGTGTAGCTTTCCATGGCTCAACAATTTTCAAATGAGTCAATAATTTCCATGCTCAAATTAACACCCAAGTACATTTACTGCTAATTTGATATCTAAGTTGGTGTGGAATTATGAAACTAAGAGAGTTTTTTCCTATATGTTGCTTTTTGAAATATGTATGTGTAGCGTATATTTGGATATATGTGTGAAGTTAATGATGCTTCCAAAATCTTTCAAGTATTCCATCTTTCTCCTGAACGTATTGAACCTGGCAAGTTTCATATGGTTTAGCTCATTGCTTGGTATCAAGAAACCTGATAACATTGACAGTCAAATTGAAATTTGTGGTTTTACAGTCAAATTGACAGTCAAACCTGATCTTTGTCATTATCTTTATGAACCAAAGATAGATTTAACTCTGCCTTTTCCAGAACAAAACTTAAACGAAAATATCCCTAGTACTAGTACACAATTTCAATGGGTTCGTCAGGACGTGGACGAAGATATTTACGAATTATGATGTAGTAAGATTTTACGAATTTTTTTATTTATATGTAATATTATAATTTTAATCTTGGTCATTTTATATAATTTAACTATTTTATATGTACCATTATTGTTGTCATTTGTTACTAAAATTTCAACTATTTTATGTGTATTGCAGGAAAAATGAGTAGAAGAAGATTGCGAGATTTAAATATTGTATAGAATACTGTAAATTCCGAAGAGGGTAATAGCGAACAGCAAACAATTGTTGGATCCTCGAGTGTGCCTAACATAGATGATGAGCCTGCAGAATTCCAAAGTAATGTTAAGTTTATTTTACATGCATGTTGACTTTTATTATTGACTCATTTTTCAATTTTAATATAACAATAATATATCATTGTGCAGCTGAGAGTGGTGGGACGCGTAGAGGTCGCAGACGTACGCTGCTTAGAGATTTATACGAATCAAATCCCGTCGAGCGTGTGAAAGTAAGGAGAAACAGTCATAGCCAGCCTGTTGGCACTGAAGCCTGACTTCTAGCAGGCTATATGGGCATTATTGCACAGAATGCAAATATGTTGCCCATCAATTACGAGTCATGGCATCACATGCCTGATGCAAACAAAAACCAAGCTCTTGAGAACATAAAGGTAACAAAACGTGAATGTAATTTATAATACTTTGGTTGAATTTTCATTTATATTTACTTTCTAAACTTATGTTTTTTTAGGAGAGATTTACTTTGGAGGTCTCTGATGACTATATAAAGAAGACATTGGGAAAAAAATGGAGAGACCATAAAAGCACACTGAAAAAAGAATATTTTAAGAAAGAAATAAGCCTCGAGGATAAATTGTGAAATGTCCCACCGAGAATGTTGAGGTATCAATGGGAAGATGCGGTTAGGTTTTGGAACTCAAAGAAAGGAGAGGTATTACCTAGTTTTAAACTCTTATAAATTTTTCGGTTTATAGTATTTACTATATATGTAATAATAATTTCATTATGTAGGACCGTGAGCGTGTTGGAACGAGCAGCAGGCAGAAACAAAAATTCACGCACACGGCAGGGTCGAGAAGTTTTGCTTCTGTAGCTGAGGCCGAGGTATTATAATTTATTAATTCTGTCAAATATTAATGACTTTATACTATTAAATTATATTTTTACTACTACACTGTAGGAAGTCTCCACCGGTCAAAAAGTTGGACGCGTTGACTTTTTGACATTACACTTATAGGAAGAAGGATGGGTCTCCGATGACATCCGAAGCTGGAGAGATTATGGTATATTTACTTAATAAAATTTGATTTATTATAAATATTTATAATGTTTACTTATAATAGTTTAATTATTCGTTATTAGTTTTAAATTTATAATGTTAAGTTATGTTGCATTCATTCTTATTATGTATTTCGTTTCTAACTTTTTAATTGATTTATTAGGAGAAACTAAAGGAGAAGAAGGCACAGTATGAAGCGGCTGCTTCGAGTGATAGTTCTGTTAATCTTGAGGATATCAATAACAGAATTATTACCGATGTTTTGGGTCCTGAAAGGTATGGTCGGAATTTTTATACTACATTTGCTATTTTTTGGCTAAAATTATATGTTACATTTGCTGTTTTTTATTACTGGTGTTTTGGGTCCTGAAAGGTATGGTCGGGTGAGATTTCAAGGATCTGGTGTTACCCCGACCCAATATTTTGGATCCGGCTCCCACCAGTACATGCCTTCCCGTAGTCAAGCTCAAGCTGAAGTTCAGAGGTTAAAAGACCAAATGTCTCAGATGCAAGCGAGCACGGTTCAGCAAATTGTTGAGGTTGAAAGAAATATGAAGAACTTCGAGCGGATGTAGCAGCAAGGGAGGCGATGATGCGTGAGAGGAAGCGAGAGAAAATACGATGAGCTCGGCTACGACTTGACCAAATGATGCAGATGTTTTGAAGAATGCAGTAAGCCGCCATCTTAGTCCCTTAGTTTCTCTTTGTAATATTATTTTTAACATTGTTACATTTAACATTATTGTAAGAATAGTTTCAATTATACTTTATTTATTAATTTACATCATATATCTATTATTAAATTTGAAGTATCATTTAGATTTAATGCTTTCGTGAGATTTAAATGCTACACTTGCTGTTTTTGGTTGGTTTTAATGCAGGAAGGGTAGGATATTGGAGAAATTGACCATTGCAAATCTGTGCAAATTAGCGGCGTTTGTGGGAAAAACGCCGCTAAAATTCACGAGACTTTTAGCGGCATTTGTGAGACTGTTTTGGTGTAGTGTATGATTAAATAATATTTGAGTATGAATGCATAAATGCATGAGATATGTATGTTAAATGATATGTATTTATCGGTAATACCTCGTAACCCTGCTCCGGTGATGGATACGAGTTAGGGGTGTTACAAAAATGATATCGAACATCAATGTGCTTTGTTCTCTCATGAAACATTTGATCTTTTGTAAGGAAGATGACACTTTGACTGTCACAAAATACTGTACTGACTTGAAGGTCTTCATTGAGTTCACTAAAGAGTCCCTTCAACCAAATGACTTCTTTACAAGTCTCAGTAATTGTCATGTACTCAGCTTCAGTGGTAGACAAAACGACCATAGTTTACAAAGTGGCTTTCCAACTGATTGTACAACCTCCGATTGTAAAGTCATAACATGTGAAAGATATTCTTCTATCAAGGTTTCTAGCAAAATGAACATCAACATACCCAATGACTCCATCTCTACCAAACTGTAAGCAAACATCAGCAGTACCTCGTAAGTATCTTAAAATCCACTTAACTGCTTTCCAGTGTTCTTTACTGGGATTCGTCATGTATCTGCTAACTGCACTGACTGCATATGATAAATATGGACGTGAACAAACCATAGCATACATGAGAGATCCCACTGCACTAGAATATGGAACATGTGACATGTGCTCAATCTCACTATCTGATTGTGGAGACAAAGCCGATGGAACCAATTTGTGAAAAATAGAATGTCGATAATGACAATGTATCGCAAAGAAAAGAGAAATAGAAAATAAAAAACACACTTGTTTTTAAGTGGAAACCCTTTTGGGGAAAAACCACGGGCAGAGGAGAAGATAATTCACTATGTCGAATTCAAATGATTACAAGAGGAGTAGACTATGTCTATTTATAGGCTTGTAAAACCATATTCTAACAGAAGGAGTGTAGTAAGGTTGAAACACCTTATTCTAATCAATATCAAATAGATGAAGTGTAATAAGGTTAAAAAACCTTATTCTAAAATAAAATAAAAGAAGTGTAGTTCTATATGAATTTTACTTCTATTTTATTTTACCACTGTATTTTATTTTAACAAGGATTCGAGTCACTCAATTCTAACATAATAAATATAAAAAAATTAAACTAAACTTTAATGTGACTGCTACATTATCCTCATTAATGGTAAAAGGTTTTTTTTTAGCATCGGGATAGTCCCAATCGATGGATTTCTATTCATTTGATTTCATCTTGATGTCTTTTAGAGGAGGATGGTGGGATGCTTTGGCTAAATCAGCCAAAAATTTTGATTTTTTAAAAACAGGTTGGGTTTTTTTTTTGGAAAATTAGGGAAATAGACCGATTTTGGAGAGAATGTGTGAAAACGCGTCCAGCTAGACGCGTTTTCCTCCAATGGTAAATTCACAACGGTCAAATTTCAAATTTTACCAATGATAAATTTATAAATGCCCAATGGTAACTTTTTTTCCTATATAAACCCAAGTCATTTTTCACTCTTTTCACTCAAATCCAATTCTCTCCATTCTCTCAAGATTAGTTCCAAATTTTCCAATAAATTTCTATAAAAATATTCTATTTTAACTTTATTATTTCGTAAATTATTCATTTTAGTAAAATTTTCACGAATGGCAAGTTCTCTTATTCATTTCAATGACAAGCACATTTTTGTTGCGCAATTGGCAATGGTAAGGAAAAAATTTATTTTTATTAATTTTAATTAAGTTAATTTTATAGTTTTTAAAATTTTAAATTTTAAAGTTTATTTTGTTAATATAAATAGACGGATGATTGGGTTTTGGAGGGATTCATACACAATCTATTAAAGAGCGCACCCAATGCAATTTGTCTTCATTTGCAAGATGCGAGATTCTTACATGTCTTTTATGCTCAGGGGCTGTAAATTAGATCCCACACTTATTAGCATGTTGGTGGAAATATGGAGACCCGAGACACACACATTCCATCTTCCATGCGGTGAGTTTACAATCACACTGGAGGATATAGCTTTACAACTAGGCATACTGAAGGATGGGCGAGTCGTTATGGGGCCAGTGATCATTCCTAGTAAGAAGGACCTTTTTGAAGCACTATTAGGGAATGTGCTGAACAAGTATCAAGGTGGCTAGATAGAGATCAAATGGTTGGAAGAACAATACACCTGAGCATTTATCCTAAGGTTAATCGAGGGCCTTCTAATACTTGATAAATCTCAAATTTTGGTACAATTAAAGTGGCTACTACATTTGGCCGACTTCAAAGAATACGGTCAACTCAGTTGGGGATCAACCGTGTTGGTCACGTTGTACCGGAATTTATGTTGGGCGACGAAATCAGATAAGATGTCAATCGGTGCTTGCTTGCTCCTACTGCAGTCATAGGCATAGTGGTGGCTACCATTTTTACGTCCTCGAGTCGACGTCCCTTATACATTCCCACTGTTGACAAGGTAAATTTCATTTGATAATAGTATAGTTACCATAGTAAATATTGTTTATTTTTTTATATATCTGAATTAACATATTGTTTGATTATGTAGAACTTTAGGCCGAGTTATGTGGGACTACTGGAGCAAATCGAAACCCAAGGTTAGTTATTGAATTTTTGGGCCTGAAAGTTTTGGTCTCGCCAATGAGGTTTCGCCAATGTTTCGATGAACTGGAGTTCACCAAATGAATTTCATTAAAGATTTTTCTAGAGATTTAGGAAAACAGTGTACACCAAAAGAACATCAGTAAGGAGTTCACCAAGAGATTTGGCGAAGTGGTGTATGCCAAAAAAATATGCGGTAAGGCGGTTCGCCAGATTTGTTGAAAGTTGGGTTTGCCAGTTGAGTTGCGAACTAGGGTTTCGCCAATCAAAGTAAAGTCAAACTAAAATTAGGAAATAAAGATATTGTGTATCTAGGATACTTTTCATGCATGTAATCTTCTTCTAAACCGACTAGGGTTTCCTAAGTCAAGTAGGGTATCCTAGGATCACTAAGACACTTAGTGCCTATTAAAACATCCTTTATTCCATGAAAATCCTCTCATTGATATTTTGTTGTCAAATCTCTGTTCTAAACCAAGTTTGTAGCAACTAAGGTAAGCCTCTATCCTGTTAGGGTTAATTGTCCAGAAAGCTAGGTTCACTTGCATGTGTGAATTCTATAAGTTTTGTCTGTTTAAGTAATGTGTGTATGTTATTGAATGTTTTGAACCAAACAGACCATCTACCAACAAGGATAAGGGAAAATAAAAAATCTTTTAAATTCTCAAGCTTTTCGATGAGTGGTTAAGAATTGTCATAAGTGTGCTAACTATTATGATTTTCATTATGAATGCTTAGTAACCGTAACTTGTGTGCGAACTGTTAAGTTTTCCAAGAACTTCTTTTTTAAAATAAGTTTTTCTAATAAAACTTTGTTTTAAAAAGTTCTAATACTCTGTTTTCAAAATATGTTTCCAAGTTATGTTTTAAGCTATGTTTTAAAAATATGTTTTACACGTGCTCTTAAGTGAGCCTATGTTTCCAAACATGTTTTATAAGTACAACTTTATAAGCTATGTTTTTACGAGCTCTATATGCGAGCTCTATGTGATAAGTTTCTGTGTGAGCTCCCTTGCGAGCTTATATGTTGGATATATTGGTATACCAAAGGATTGTGAGTACTCACCTATAAGTTCTATGATTTTGGGTGTTGAGGCCCTAAGACATGTGAAGAGATAAGGGAATGTCGAGCTATGCTCCATTCAATGGGGCATATTGGCGTATAGGAGAGTGTTTAGCTTTATGCTACACTTATGGGTTATGTTAAAGACTCTTTGAGTAATTCTAAGGCGTTATAAGAAGATCCACATATCCAACAAAGATAAGTAAGACAAGGGCGAGATCACATTTGATGATTCTCAACCATTCTAATAAGACAATTATGTGAGCATGTTTCATGCTATCTATTTTCAACAAGATCAAGCTAAGTTTTCAAGTATGATTTTTCAACAAGTACATGCGAAATTATTTTTGCAAACTTATGTTTCTGACAAGCACGACCTGTGAACTAGGTCTCGCACCGCGAACCTAGCACGTGATACAATTTTTTAGACTAAGTCTTCTTTCTGCTTTAAACTCTGTATCTTAAGCATACTCTGTTGATTCCTGATTAGTCACTGAGTTCTCAATGAACTCACCCACTCCTCTCTCACTATGTAGGTAAGTAGGTCGCGGATGACAGTGGCGAGGTAGATGACTTAACAAGGCTCATCCCTGAACATATATCGACGAACCTGGGAAATAAACGATGGGGATTTATTTATGTGGGTTTAGATTTATTTGATACTATTACTGAGACAATTTCCTTAAAAGTTTAAGTTTGTTGTTTTAGTATTCTTCAAACCATGAAGTAAAACCTTTGTTGCTAATTTCTTCCCAGCATGAAATTTTTTTTGATGTTTCTCAGCTATTGTGTTATAACTTAGCACTTTATGTGTTACGTGGTCTGTTGAATGTTAGGTTTGGAGTTAACGGAGAGTCACTTCGGTGGCTAATGTAGCTTACCAAATTCGGGTCGAACCTACTCGGTCGGGTTTGGGGTGTTATAGCTCGAAGATATTCGGCTACTGTTAGATCAACCCTCGAAAGCTGAGGTTAGTTATTGAATTTTTCAAACATATAACAATTACATAATGTTTTGAAATTTAGTATTTTGTAGATAACAAAATTTATAATTGTGTACTACAGTTTGAATGGATATCATACATCGCTCCGACAATCGTAGAATGCATCCTGCCTGAAAATTTAGCCAATCGGAGTATATGGGATGCAAAGGTGTAATTGGTAATTTACGCGACGGTGGAGATGCACAAATCGGATCGAGTGATGTGGCACTTCGGGTGGAGGCAAAATATTCCATCGCCACCGCAAGATATTGAAGCACTACACAAGCTTGATTTGCGGGGGAAAACCAAAAAAGATTGGCAGGAATTCCACAAGGAATATATTGACATTTGGGAGCGTAGGAACGATTTCATACCCATGCGCGAACCTTTTTGCACACCCTGCATCTACACCTTCTCTAAGTGTGTTTTCCACGGCACCTCTATCCCTAGCATAGTACGCCTTGATGGAGACATTGATGCCGACACCAACACCGATGTATCCATCAACAACACCGACTCCGAGATATTATCTGCAACTGGCTTATGCGACAACGTACACTTATTCGCGGATAGTGTCGCAAACACCCCTTGTGTTAGTTTTTTACCAAGGTGGCTCATCTTCGCAACTACCTTCTCGTAGAACGGACGAGACACGATGGAATCCTAGAATGACACTGCACTCAACCACGGAGGAAGGAGATGGAGATGAAGATGGGGGTCGAGGTGAAGATGAAGACGATGAAGTGGAGGAGCTGGAACCCCAACTTGTACGAAGAAATCCTACCCACAACCGTCACCCACTATCTTGTAGCAGACATTCGGCCCGACAACGCCGCTGATTTTTTTTCCTTTAGTTTTGTGATGTAAATATATTTGATATCAATAAAATAGTCATTTTTTTTAAGTTTTTTGTTGCAACTCATAATTCACTTTGTTAAATTCTAATGTATATTGTATATGAATTTTTCATCCATAATATTTTATATCAATAATTCAATGATAATTTTATAAATTTTTAAAGGTAAATTATTAAAATGTAAATTTGTAAATAATTTAATTACATTAAATATGGTATACCCAAAAATGAAATTCAAGACTTTGAGAGAGAGCCTTAACCTACTCAATACACCTAGTTTATCCTTATTCATTATTTCTCTATGGAAAACAAAATAGTGAATGGTGTAAAATTATCTCTCACTTAATTTTTAGGAAAAATTCAAATTAAAACAGTGAATGTGACCTGTGACTATGAGGTATACAAAAGAATGAACAAATTTTCTAAAAAAAACCAAATAAATTTGTGTACAAAAAATGAATAAATTAGTCTAAATAAAATGAATAAATTTGTTAACGAGGTCTTGTCCTCAATGTATCCTCCAACTATGGACATGTTGCCTTACAATAGCTGTATATCCTCGGTTGATTAGTCCTTTCTCGAATATTCATATTGTCACGTATTCGAGTAGAATTCGGTTAACCTTTTGGGTTGCGAAGCAATAATATTTTCGGCATCAACTCGAACAGGGTGCTTGACATAGGCGACCACACTCTCATTTGTTATCGATGAAAATTCATATTTCCATACATTGTACATGCATTCCAGTTTGTACACTTCATTAATATATAGTTTTTATACTATATTTAAATTTAAAATTTAGTGTTTATATTTTAATTCGATATAATTTATTTTTTCTATGTAATATTATTGGTTTGTCAAAATAACTTATATGCTTAATTATTCCAATTAAAATAGTGAGGCTCGTTCCAACTTATCATGTAGAATATATTTCTTTGTCATTAGCTAATCCAAACAATTAAGACCCTTAATGATTTCAATAGCTGGTGTAAATTTTAAAAAGAAAACATTTATTGCAACACATCTTGCTAAAATAATTTTTTTGATAGAATAGTATTTTGTTTTAAAATCCACATAAAAAATCTAATAAAAATGGTTAACAAAATATTAATTAAAAATTAATAATATTATGTGTAACACCCCTAACCCGTATCCGTCGCCAGAATAGGGTTACGGAGTATTACCGGGTTTCACAGAACATTCAAATACAATTTGTATTAAAAATACCATTCATACTCAAAATTTTTCTTATTGTCCTTTGGATAGGCCCTCGAGGCCCAAAACGAGTATTAGAATCGAATCGGGACTTAATCGGAACCTCTAAGAGTTTTTCACAAAATTACAAAATTTTTCTAAGGTACAGGGCTCACACGCCCGTGTGGTCCAAGGGACACGCCCGTGTGACCCTGGGACAAGCCCGTGTTACAGGTCGTGTTCGATTTAAGGTGCTTTCTGACTTGCGCCACACGGCCATGCCACACGCCCGTGTGCTAGGCCGTGTGGATAATTAATTTAATTCAAATTAGGTGCAGGTTTCACACGGCCAAGACACACGCCTGTGTTATAGGCCTTGTCTCCCATACAGCTGAGACACACGCCCGTGTCTCTGCCCGTGTGCTCAATTCCGAGCATCCTGTTTTCTCAAATTTAAGGTGCAGGGGACACACGGCCTGGCTACACATCCATGTACTCGACCGTGTGTCACACACGGCCTAGACACACGCCCGTGTGTCTACCCGTGTGGACAAAATGAAGCCATTTCTTAGCTTTATTTTCTCACCCAATTTTTCCCACAACCTACACCAATACTTGCATGTATATACCAACCAAATCAAACATTAAAACCAAGCCTAAACTAACATCTATCATGGCATAATATCACATGCAATTCATGTTTATAATCGTACTTTTAGTGCATATTCAAGATAAACATACTCTATTCATCCACATTTAACTCATAAGCATTGAACATGAGATAACTTATAACATACCAAATTAAATCATTACTAGCCATTCCAATGGCTAGATTACAAAACATCACTTATAAGTCATCATTTGGCCAAATAAGTCTATACATGCCATTATACCAAAATGAAATTTCTAAGTATACCAAAAATGAGATAGTGGATAGTGTGATTATGCTCCGACCGATCCTCCAACCTTCGCGAGCTTACGAGCACTATAAAACAAGGGAAAATTAAACGGGGTAAGCATTTTCATGCTTAGTAAGTTCGTATAACGTAAAATAAACTTACCAATTATATCTATTCAAACTAGCATACATAAACATACATTTCATCCATTATAGGTAGTTCACCTAAACATATACACTTAATCAAACAAGTTAGTCACATAACATCATATAAATATCAAGTAAACATAAATGAGCTCATTATATACAAACTTTCATTAATTCCACCTTTCCATATTTCCAGAGTCTTTCCTGTTGAACTAATGAAATTTCAATGGACATTCGGGTGATGTACATAAGGTATACATATGAATTATCCATCAATTTGTATTCATTATTACCTATTGGACATAAGTCCGAAGAGCACACTCTCGAGCCACATATTTTACAACAGGATTACCAATCCAGGCTAAATCCCGATTTTCAACCAACGTTCACAAGAGTCATTTAGGATTGCCAGTCCAGGCTAAATCCTATTAGTGACCTGTACTCTAAAGAGCTTAATTAGGGTTACCCGTCCGGGCTAAACCCAATGTATAACATATGCTCGAGAGGCTTAAATTCGTGATTACCCCCGTCAAGCTAAATCCTATTTGTAACCTTTGCCATATTATACCCGTTTCAAGGAATCACCATAATCCATCGAATTTCAATATTCAACCGGAACATGATATTTTATCAATATTTCCAACTTGTAATTATTTCATTATGTATATCACCACATACATATTATCACAATCACACAATTCAATTCAAACATATTACTGTACCAAATTAAGTTACACGAACTTACCTTGACAGTTGTTCGGGTTTGAATTCCAACTAATCCAAAACTTTTTGTTTTCCTCGATCTAATTCCGTAGTTGGTCTTTCCGGGTCTATATAAGCAAATTTAATTATTAACTCATCACATTTTACATACATTTGCATTCTACTACATCCTAGGCAAAATTACTATTTTTCCCTTACTTTTTTAAAAATTCCAATTTCGTCCCTAGGCTCGGAAAATGAAATTCATGCAATCTAGTCCTATTTCCAAGCCTAACCAAAATTTAATAACAATTTTTATAGCACACACATTTCACAAATTTCCGATTTTTTCATGGGTTTTATCACTTTTTCATTTTAGTCCCTAAATCAAGTTTCCATGAAAAATTGCTTTGTAAAAGTTGTTTATCTATCAAATATCTTTTTTTTTCTACCATAAATTTCAAATTTCCAGCATTTACATCCATGGCAAAGTTTCTACACTTTGTTATCTTTTCAAATAAATCCCATAAATAGAAAGATTAGGCTATCCCGATTCTAAAAATATAAAAGTCATTAAAAATGGGACTTGATTTCATACCTTTCTAAGCTTGAAAAGTTCTCTTCCTCTCTCCTAGGGTTTCCATAGAAAAATTGGGGAAGAAGATGAATAGAAACGATGATAATTTCTTTTTATTTTTCTATCATCTTTTAATTTTGTTGATTTCCAATTTAGTCCTTAGTCATTTCTAATTTTTCCATGGATGAGTCACCAAGAAAAATCTACATACTTTTCTTAATGGTCTAATTACCATATAAGGACCTCTAGTTTTGAATTCCATAGCTATTTAATCCTTATAGCTACTAGAATTCAACTTTCGCATTTTATGCAATTTAGTCCTTTACCTAATTAACCACACAATCGATAAAATTTTCGTATCAAAATTTTCACGTGACCTTCCTATCATAATACCAACCATAAAATAAAAAAAAATATTTTTTTTTTATTTTGGCTCGGATTTGTGGTCCCGAAACCACTGTTCCGATCTCACCAAAAAATGGCTGTTACAACTCTCCCCCCTTAGAAATATTCGTCCTCGAAAATTCTTACCAGAAAAGAGGTTAGGATATTGCCTCCTCATGATATCCTTCGACTCCCAGGTAGCTTCCTCTAAACCATGCTGTTGCCAAAGCACTTTTACCAATGCCACCTTTTTATTTCTTAGCTCTTTCGTCTCATGTGCAAGTATTTTGATCGGTTCTTTATTGTAGGTCATATCAGGCTGAATCTCTACTTCTGTTGAAGTAATAACATGTGAATGGTCTGATCTATATCGTCGTAACATACATACATGGAAAACATTGTGAATCTTATCAAGCTCCGGTGGTAACGCTAACCGATATGCAACTGGCCCGATTTGTAACGGCCTGATACCCGAGTCCGAAACTGAGACTAGATACGAGACATTACTATACTTGAACTTACTAAAACATGTACTTTCGGGCTGTAAATTTCTTTTCGAATTTGAACTTCTCTTTCTTAGTCGAATCATACATTTCATGGGCCTACGAGGCCTTAAACTCAAGTCCGGAAACTTTCAGAGTTCAACCGGAAACTTTTACTCATTTTGTAATCTTTTCCTCAAAACAGGGGTCACACGCCCGTGTGGCTTGGGACACGACCGTGTACCCCTAAGACATGCCCGTGTCTTCCACCCGTGGTCGACACTGACTAATTTCACATGGCCTTGACACGCCCGTGGCCCTGGCCCGTGTGCTAAACCTTGGCATTCTGACTTATCCATACGGTCTATACACAAGCCCGTGTGCTTCAGCCGTGTGGCAATTCAAATTACAAGTGCAAGGTGCAGACTTCACGCGGCCTGGGCACACGCCCATGTTCTAGCCGTGCCTCCCACACGGTCTAGACACACGCCAGTGTCTCTACTCT
The DNA here is from genome assembly GCA_025698515.1 of Gossypium sturtianum. Classification (NCBI taxonomy): domain Eukaryota; kingdom Viridiplantae; phylum Streptophyta; class Magnoliopsida; order Malvales; family Malvaceae; genus Gossypium; species Gossypium sturtianum. The sequence goes on along the minus strand of CM046949.1, from coordinate 86,514,028 downwards.
TGTGGGAGATTAGGAGGCTATCTACCAAGCCTTTATCCACTCTAAAATCAAGATCAATTTAATACCCTATTCAACAACTCAAGTACTACATGAAAACATGAACAATGATGCATAATCATCAACATTGGTATAAATAAACTTGGCAAATATTAGCCAATCTCTTTAGCCATATACAAAAGAATGCTAAACTTGATTGTCAACACTTTGGCTCTTCTTAAAACATAACTCAAAATGAAATGCTTACTATACATGCCATACTTAATATAAACAACTTGGCTATACCAAAATAACGATTGATAGTGTGTTCCGAGCTCCGACGTCAGTGATCCACGAGTTAACTTTGCGGGACTACATGGAAAGAAAGAATTAAAGACGTAAGCATTTAGCTTAGTAAGTTTACATGTAATGCATATAGCAACATGTTTGCTTAATATAACTCATTCATCATAAATAAAGGCATTGCCGAACTCATATGCTTGAGCTCACTTACTCTTAATAATTCTTACATATCTCATGGTACTTACTAGTCTCATGCTTGTAAGGTAAACAAGGTACCTGTATCACTTAATCACATAGATTAGCATACTTTGCTATAGTAAGCATAATCTTAACTTCATCATTCATAACATGAATAATACTTTTAGTTAACTTTAACTAGCATATTTTGATGATAGCTTTACTTGCTTAACTTTCTTGCTTTCTCATTTATTCTTTACTCTTTTGCCCGATGAATTACTATGAATAACCGAGGATACTGAATCTCATCTCACATATATCTCAAGGCCAAAGCCATATCCTAGATATGGTCTTACATGGGATCTCTCAACTTGGTATCGATGCCATGTCTTGACATGGACTTACACGAAGTCTTCCTTGTGTGTTCCCTTGGGAACTTACCATTGCCATGTCTTGACATGGTCTTACTTGGTATCTTTACTCATGAATTGGTCAATGCTGAACCTTGTCTTGTACTTACATGAAATCTTCCTTATTACTCACCAATGCCATGCCTTGGGTTGGACTTACATGACATCTTTGCTTGGAGTCTCACTAATGCCATGCCTTGGCTTGGGCTTATATGGGTCTTCATCTCATAATAACTCTTCAATGCCAAGACTTGTCTTGGTCTTACATGATAACTTGCTTGATTGCCGATGCCTTGCCTTGGCTTGGTCTTATAACGGGCTTTCTTATCTCATGTGATAGATCGAGTATCCTAAGTAATTCAACTTCAATAAGGACTTTCTCATGCTTAATCTCATTGATTTCTTTGTTTAACATAGAATTAAACAATCTCATGGAATTAAAATATATTTAACGTCATACTAAGCAATCCAATGATATTAATCATAAAGCTTAGAAATCACACAAACTTACCTCAATATACAAAATGTATGTAGATATGCAATTTAGTCCTAGACTTTGTTCTTGCCTCGGTTTCGATCCGGGCTTCATTTTTCTTGATCTATAATAATAATTTAGCTCACTTAATACTCATATTGACTAAATTGACTCATAACTCATACTTTTGGCAAAATTACCATTTTGCCTCTAAACTTTCTCATAATTACACTTTTACCCCCAGGCTCGTAAAGTGATTTTTATTCAACTTTCATGAACTTCATGCTTAGCTGATTCATTCTCTCAACTATAGCAACAATCAATTCCCACTATTTCTATTATGTATGACCAATTTCATAACTATTACAAATTAGTCCATACTAACATTTTTTCATGAAATTCACTTAGGAAAAGATGTTTATCTAACATCAAACTCTCATAATATTCCATAAAACATCATTTTACATGCATGTCATACATGGGTATATTTATGGACATGAATTATAGCTCAACTTATAGCTAAAAATAGCTAATTCATGCTACGGGGACTCCAAAAATACGAAGAATATTAAAACGGGGCTAGGATGCACTTACTAGCAAGCTTCAAAAATTGAAGAACCCTAGCTATGGAGTCTCTCTAATTTTCGACACAAGGGGAAGAAGATGAATAAGATTTTTGTCATCTTTTTCCCTTTTTAATCATTTAATTGATAAATTACCAAAATGCCCTTCTCACAAAACTTTCAAAATTTCTAACTCATGTCCATTTTGTCCAAAAATTATAATTTGGGAAAATTGCTATTTAAGGACTTCTAATTAATATTCCAAAGCTATTTCATACTAAAAGCTTCTAGAATCTCATATTTTGCAACTTTTGCAATTTAGTCCTAATGGACCATTCAATGACAATTTCATAAAATTTCTACATGAATCTTTTATACTATCATGCAAACATATCTTAAACCTCAAAACTCATTTTACTACTTTGGATTTGTGGTCTCGTACCACTGTTCAGACTAGGCCCTAAATCGGGATGTTACACGATTCTTTTAATGATTTCATAAGGTCCGATGAACCGTGGACTCAATTTCCCTTTACGACTGAATCGGAGAATTTTCTTCCATGGGGATACTTTCAAGAACACTTTATCACCAACCTGAAATTCTATCTCTTTTCATTTCAAATCGGCATAGGACTTTTGACGATCTGAGACTGCCTTCAAACTGTCTCGGATTATCTTCACCTTTTCTTCAGTTTCACGGATCAAGTCAACCCCGTGTATCTTTTTCTCGCTTAACTCTGTCCAATACAATGGAGTTCTACATTTATGGCCATATAGAGCCTTATACGGTGCCATTTTAATACTAGACTGATAACTATTATTGTAGGCAAATTCAATCAAAGACAGATATTTTTCCCAGTTACCTCCAAATTCAAGTACACAACACCGAAGCATGTCCTCTAAAATTTGTAAACACGTTTAGATTGTCCATCTGTTTGAGGATGGAATGCGGCACTAAAGTGTAAATGAGTGCCCAGAGCTTCTTGCAACTTACTCCAAAATCGGGATGTAAACCGGGGATCTCTATCGGAAATAATGAAGATTGGCACTCCATGTAGTCTTACAATCTCAAAAACATATAGTTCAGCCAATCTATCCAATGAAAAGTCCATACGTACCGGGATAAAGTGTGCTGACTTTGTTAGGCGGTCAACAATTACCCAAACAACATCTTTCTTTTTCGGTGACAAGGGTAATCCCGATACAAAGTCCATGGTAATCCTTTCTGATTTCCATTCCGATATTGTAATTGGCTGCAATAATCCCAAAGGTACTTGGTGTTCAGCCTTTACTTCTTGACATATCAAGCATCTAGATACAAATTTAGAGATATCTCTTTTCATTCCCGGCCACCTATACATTTTTTTCAAGTCATTATACATTTTGTTGCTACCAGGATGCACAAACATAACACTATTTTGCGCTTCATATAAAATCTTCTGTACTAGTTCTGAATTCTTCGGTACACATATTCTGTCTCTGAACATCAAACAACCATCTGAATCAATTTGAAACTCTTAATCAGGATCTGACTCACTTTGCACTCGTTTGGCCTGTAACTTATCATCATCCTTCTGAGCCTCACAGATTTGTTGCCGAAATGTTGGTCTAGCTCTTAACTCAGCTATAATTGAATCATCATCAGACAAGGACAATTGGGCGTTCAATGCCCGCAAGGCAAACAAAGATTTTCGACTCAAGGCATCTGCCACTACATTAGCTTTCCCCGGATGGTAATCGATAACGATATCATAATCTTTCAATAATTCCAACCATCTCCGTTGTCTCAAGTTCAATTCTTTCTGTGTCATTAAATACTTTAGACTTTTATGATTCGTAAAAATATGAAACTTTTCACCAAAGAGATAATGCTGCCATATCTTCAGTGCAAACACAATGGCTGCTAACTCAAGGTCGTGTACCGGGTAATTCCTTTCATGCGGCTTCAACTGTCTAGATGCATAAGCTACAACTTTACCATATTTCATCAATACACATCCCAAACCGTTCAATGAGGCATCACTGTAAACTACAAATTCTTTACCCGATTCAGGTTGGACTAGTACGGGCGCTTCCGTCAATAAGTCTTTCAATCTATCAAAACTCTGCTCGCACTTATCGTTTTACTCGAATCTCACTTTTTTTTTTCAGCAATCGAGTCATCGGAGAAGTTATCATTAAAAACCATTTAACAAATATCCGATAATATCCGGCTAGCCCCAGAAAGCTTCGGACTTCGAAAACATTCCTCGGTGGCTTCCAACTTACAATAGCTGAAATTTTATTCGTGTCACCCGAATACCTTCTGCAGATGCAACATGTCCTAGGAAACTAACTTCCTTTAACCAGAATTCACATTTACTGAACTTGGCATACAATTGTTTCTCACACAGAGTTTGCAAGACAGTTCTCAAATGTTTAGCATGCTCCTTTTCATTCCGGGAATAAACCAAAATATCATCAATAAAAACAACCATGAACCTGTCCAGGTATGGTCTAAAAATTCTGTTCATTAAATCCATAAATACCGCCGAGGCATTCATTAATTCGAATGGCATCACCAAAAATTCATAATGCCCATATCTAGTTCTGAAAGCTGTCTTCGGCACATCCGAATCCTTTACCCGTAGTTGATAGTAACCAGATCGTAGATCAATTTTCAGAAATACAATGGCACCTTTTAATTGATCAAACAAGTCATTTATACGAGGCAACGAGTACTTATTCTTTATTGTGACTTTATTAAGCTGTCTGTAATCGATGCATAGTCTCAATGATCCATCTTTATTCTTTACAAATAATACCGGTGCACCCCACGGTGAAAAGTTGGGTTGAGCAAATCATTTATCAATTAATTCTTGCAGCTACACTTTCAACTCCTTTATTTCAGTAGGAGCCATTTTATATGGTGCTATCAATATCGGTGCCGTTCCTGGTACAAGGTCTATAGAAAATTCCACCTCTCTAGCTGGTGGTAAACCGGGCAATTCTTCTGGAAATACCTCAGGAAATTCGCAAACAACCGGCACTGATTGGATTTTCAATTCAGACATTTTGGTATCCAACATATAAGCGAGATAAGCCTCATACCCTTTTCTAATATATCTCTGGGCTGATATTGCTGAAATCACATTAGATAACCCATCCAATTTCTCAGGTTCAACCCGAAGTAACTCACCATTTTGACACTTCAATTCAATGTATCTATACATACAATTTACTACTGCATTATGTTGGGTTAACCAATCCATTCCCAATATTACATCAAATTCATCAAAGGGTAATAACATTAAATTAGCCGAAAAACAATGACCCTCTATTATCAACGGACAATTCTTACAGATCTTATCCACCATAACATGCTGACCTAAGGGGTTTGAAACTTTAACCACAAATTCGATGAATTCAACAATCATATTTTTAACAGTCATAAGTTTCGTGCATATATATGAATGCGTTGAACCAGGATCAGTCAAAGTAATAAAATCAGTATCAAGTAAAGTGAATGTACCAGTGATAACATCTGGTGCCAAGGCATCTTTCCTTACACGTATGGCGTATGTCCTCGCCGAAGCCCGTGCCTTAGCTTTAGCCGTTGAGTCCTTTGCAGCACTACGACTACCACCGGCATTTCCAGGATACCGTGGTGGTCTACCCCTCGATATAGGATTACTCGGCTAGGGGTTCTGTTCAACATCTTTCTCAACTCTTTTCGAGCAATCCTTAAGAAAGTGGTCAAGAGACCCACACTTAAAACATGCCCCACTTCTCATTCGACACTCTCCAAAATGCAATTTGTTACAAACATTGCATCGTGGCTTGGGGTTTCCAACACTCCCAACACTAGTTGTTAGCGGAGATGAAGACCTCGGGTTGGAGCGTTTAGAACTTCTCTCCTTTCCCGAATACCCCACTGATGAGGCAAAATGTTCTTGGTGACTTCTTGATTTCTTTGAGGCAGATGACTGCGTCTTGCTCATAAATCTTTTACTCGTTACCCGAGCTTCTCTTTCGGCTTGCTTCTTCTCTTTACTTAATTCCTCGACCTTGTGGGCTCTTTCAGCCAATACCGCAAATTCCCTTAATTCCAGAATCCCAATCAACAACTTAATGTCTTTATTCAACCATTCTTCAAATCGTTTGCACATATCAACTTCAGTCTGAACCCATTCAGTGGCATACTTGCTTAGTCTAACAAACTCTCGTTCATACTCGGCTACTGTCATATTTCCTTGTTTGAGTTCTAAAAATTCCTTCTTTTTCTGATCTAGGAACCTCTGACTAATATATTTCTTTCTGAACTCGGTTTGTAAGAATTCCCACGTAATATTTTCTCGCGGTACAACAGAATATATGGTCTTCCACCAAATGATAAGCTGTATCGTTAAGTAAGGATACCACACATTTCAAACACTCGGTGAGAGTACATGACAATTCATCGAGAACCCGAATGGTATTTTCCAGCCAGAACTCGGCCCTCTCTGGGTCACCGTCAGCCGTAGCCCTAAATTCTTCAGCCCCATATTTTCTAATCTTATCAACCGGAGCCTTACCAATTCTAACGGGTCAAGTACCCTGTGGCGTTTCATCGGGTTCTAAAGCAGATAGGGGAGGTTGTTGAACAGCAGGGCGTGTTCTCATATATTCACTAAACCATTCATCCATCATTTCAAAGAAGGCAGCTTTTGCCTTTTCACGGCCCTCAGACATGGGCCTCCTACTACTACTGGTTGCAGCTCGTTGCACAGAAGCTTGAGCAGTGCTCTCAGCTTCCTCAGACTCATATCGAGCTTGGTTGGAAGACATTACTATATGAAAATACATTAAAAAGTGGCCAGGAGATATCACACTATCAGGATTTATATAATGGCATGTATAGTTATACTCGTACTTGCTACGTTAGTCCGAGAATCGCAGCATTGATACCACTAAATGTAACACCCCTAACCCGTATCCGTCGTCAGAACAGGGTTACAGAGTATTATCGGGTTTCACTAAACATTCACATACAATTTGTATTAAAAATACCATTCATACTCAAAATTTTTCTTATTGTCCCTTGAATGGGCCCCTCGAGGCCCAAAACGAGTATTAGAATCGAATAGGGACTTAATCGGAACCTCTAAGAATTTTTCACAAAATTACAAAATTTTTCTAAGGTGCAGGGCTCATACGCCCATGTGGTCCAAGGGACACACCCGTCACGCCCGTGTTACAGGCGATTTAGGGTGCTCTCTGACTTATGCCACACGGCCATGCCACATGCCCGTGTGCTAGGCCGTGTAGATAATTAATTTAATTCGAATTATGTGCAGGTTTCACACGGCCAAGACACACGCCCGTGTTCAATGCCGTGTCTCCCACACGACTGAGACATACGCCCATGTGCTCAATTCTGAGAATTCTATTTTCTCGAATTTAAGGTGCAGGGGACACACGGCCTGGCTACATGTAAACCCCTAACCCATATCCGTTGCCGGACAAGGGTTAAGAGGCATTACCGGACATATCGCAAACATTTCATTAACATCAAACATTCACAACATTCTATAGTGAAATATACATATAGAGTCCCTTTAGAAGTTTACGAGACCTTAATCATACATTGGGAAGGGGTCGGGACTAAAACAAGCACATACAATTTTTTTTGAAATTTAAACATTTTTCAAAGTTACAGAGGTCACACGCCCGTGTGGTCAGGCCGTGTGCATCACACGGCCACAAGACACGCCCATGTCTAAGACCGTGTGAAACAAGGCATACATTCTGACTTACACCACACGGCTGAAGACACGCCCGTGTGTCTGACCCGTGTGCAACACTGACTTGATTCACACGGCCTGTCACACGCCCGTGTGTCTGGCCTGTGTGCAAGTCTTACTTGCTTCGAATTACAACCTTAAGAGACACTGTCGAGACACACGCCCGTGTGCTCGACCGTGTGGGAAAATATAGGCCATTTGCAAGGCCAATTTACCACCCAAAATTGGGTCATACCTACAAACATCATACAAGCCTCAATTCATGTCCCAAAGACAACAAAAAATATACCAAATCATGCACAATTTGATTCTTAACAACATCGTTCATTTCCATATACAAATCCAACTCAAACATACCAATTCAAAGTACCAATTTCACATAAAAACATGTGATTCATACATCGTTTTAATCCATATCATTTCATAGCATTTCTCATCATATCAATTTTCCAAATTAACCATAAAACTTACCAAAATTGACCATTTCATTTTGGCCATTCATGAGCATATCAAAACATACCAACCTTTGCATCATATAGCATTAACTAAACTCATCCATAAGCATATTCATCAACAAGCCATATCACATGGCTATATTTACACATTTCAAAACATAATCAAAGTTCTCTAGCCTATACATGCCATACTACAATTTGTACATTTTCAAAAGGTACCAAAATATAGTTCGATAGTGTGGTGATGATCCTCGATGATCCCCGAGCTTTCCGTAGCTTTGATAATCTATAAAATAGTGAACAAACACACACACAGAGTAAGCTTTCATAGCTTAGTATCCAAATGAACATAAACATTATTTTCAATTAACGAATCAATCCAAACCTTAACTAAAGTACATATAACACACTCACAAATTCATATATCATCAATATATATATTAGTATTTTAACATCATATGGCCGAATGCAAAAATACTCATGAACATATATATACATATGATTCACTTTGTCTCATGTATAATTTATATCACCATTTCAAATAATAAGCTTACCTTATTTTCATTAACATTAAACTTGGCACATACCTGAACCTTTTATCACGATTTCACATTCAGTCATAACTCGTTAATGCCGTTGAACCATTCGGAATTAAAAAGGATACTCGGATAGTTGAAAATCTCGTACAATGCCAATGTCCCAGACGTGGTCTTACATGTAATCACATATCGATGCCACTATCCTAGACAGGGTCTTAGACGAATCAAATACGATACCGATGTCCCAGACATGGTCTTACACGTAAACACAAGTCGATGCCAACGTCCCCGACGCGGTCTTACACGAAATCACATATCGGAATCCTATGTCATGACATATGTATCCTAACTATTCCTAAGGTTCGTACGGGGCTTTTGGACGTCGTAACTCGATCGATTCAAGCTCGTAAATATTGCTCCCATGCTTAATTCAATTCGGAATATACATATACACAAGTAATAATTCAATTCGGCACTATTAAAATAAATACAATCGAATTTAACGACATTTATTTACTTATGAACTTACCTCGGACGAAGACGGACGAACCGGAACGACTATTCAACAACTTCAGATTTTCCCCGATCCAATTTCGATTTTATCTTTTCTTGATCTAAATTAGTATAAATTAAACTTATTTAATCACATATTCAGTCAAATTCATCCAAAAACACATAAATGGGCTAATTACACTTTTGCCCTTGACATTTCACATTTTTCACAATTTAGTCCCTATTTCACAAAACACAAAATTCACAAAATTTCTTTATACAAGTGCCTAGCCGAATTTTCCTCTAGTTCATATAAGCCCACATATTTCATATTTCACATTTTAGTCCCTCAAAATAACATTTTCACAAATTAGTCCAATTTACTCAAATTCATCAAAAATCCAAAGACAAAACATATTAATCTATCGCATATCTTTTATTTTCCATCATCAAACAACAAAAACCACAAGCTTTCAACAATGGAAAAACACAAAATCATCATCAAATTCAAAAATTAAAACATGGGCTTGATAGATTACATAGCAACGATCTCAAAAACGTAAAAATTATCAAAAACCGAGTAAAACACTTACCTTAATTTAGCTTAAACATGGTCGAACCCTTAAAGCTCTTTTTCTTTTCTTTTTCTTACAAGTTTCGGCTTTGATAAAAGATGAACATGCTTGATTTTAGTTTATGTTTTATTATATTACATTAATTTACTAAATTACCATACTAACCTTTATAATTTAATATGAAAACATTATAACTTAAGCATAATATCGTCCATCCCATTTATCAATGGTTAAATTTCATTTTAAGGGCTTTAAACTTAAGAAACCATAGCAAAAAGGTACTTTTACATTAATAGCCAACTTTTGCATTTTACGCGAATAAGTCCTTTTAATTAAATCGGATACTCAAACGATAAAATTAAATCACAAAAATTTCACACATATAAATTAACATGATGTAAACACTAAAAATAAAATCAAAATATTTTTCTGACTCGGATTTTTGGTCCCGAAACCACTATTCCAACTAGGGTCTAAACCGGGCTGTTACAACTCTCCCCCCACAGGGATTTTCGTCCCCGAAAATCTTACCGGCGAATAGGTTCGGGTAACGTTCTCTCATAGCATCTTCGGACTCCCACGTAGCTTCTTCAACCCCGTGTCAATGCCATAAGACTTTTACTAAAGAAATTTTTTTATTTCTCAATTCTTTCACTTTGCGATCTAAAATCCAGATCGATTCTTCCTCGTATGTCATATCAGATCAAATCTTAATCTCAGACGGGGAAATTACATGTGATGGGTCGGATCGATATCGTCGAAGCATCGAAACATGAAATACATTATGGATCTTTTCTAACCTGTGGCAAACAACGATCAGAAGCAATCGGCCCGATACGCTCAATAATCTCATACGGCCCAATAAATCTCGGACTCAATTTACCTTTACGATCGAATTAAAGTATTTTCTTCCACGGTGAGACTTTCAAAAACACTTTGTCCCCGATCTGAAACTCAATATCTTTTCGTTTCAGGTCTGCATATGATTTCTGCCGATCTGATGCTGCTTTCAGACTATCACGAATCACTTTTACTTTCTGTTCAGTCTCTTTGATCAATTCGACCCCGTGTATCTTATTCTCACTGAGCTCAGTCCAATACAATGATGTTCGACATTTGCAACCGTACAAAGCCTCTTAAGGTGCCATTTTAATACTCGATTGAAAGCTATTATTATACGCAAATTAAATCAATGGCAAGTATCGTTCCCACGTACCTTCAAACTCGAGAATGCAACATCTTAACATATCCTCGAGTATCTGAATGATTTGTTCAGACTGACCATTTGTTTGCAGATGGAAAGTAGTGCTGAAATGTAATTTTGTACCTAATGCATCTTGCAGTTTCTTCCAAAACCGTGATGTGAACCTCGGATCTCTATCCAAAATAATAGAATTAGGTACTCCGTGTAATCTCACAATCTGAGAAATGTACAACTCAGCATGTTTATCAAGTGAATAATCTGTGCGAACCAGAATGAAATGAGCTAATTTAGTCAATCTATCCACAACAACCCATATTGCATCTTTCTTGCTCAATGTCAAAGGTAAACCCGATATGAAATCCATCGTGACTCTGTCCCATTTCCATTCGGGAATCATAATCGGCTGTAGTAACCCAGAAGGTACCTGATGCTTAGCTTTGACTTGTTGACAGATCAAACATCTCGAAACAAAGTTAGAGATATCTCGTTTCATACTAGGCCACCAGTAAATCTATTTTAAATCATTATACATTTTCGTACTACCCGGGTGAACAGATAACCGACTACTATGAGCTTCATTCAAAATCATCTGAATCAACTCTAAATTTCTCGGAACACACATTAGGTCTTTGAACCTCAAACAACCTTCAGTATCTACTTGGAACTCCAAATCAGTATTCACATCACATTGAGCCTGTTTTGCTATTAATTTGTTATCAACTTTTTGAGCCTCACAAATCTGCTGAATAAATAACGGTTTTGCTTTCAACTCAGCTACTATCGAACCGTCATCAGATAGGGAAAACTGAGTATTCATCGCACAAAGGGCAAATAACGATTTCCGACTCAAACCATCAGCAACAACATTGGCTTTCCCCGGATGGTAGTCAATTACAAGCTCGTAATATTTTAACAACTCTAACCATCTTCGCTGTCGTAAATTCAAATCTTTCCGAGTCATCAAATATTTTAAGCTTTTGTGATCAGAATAGACATGACATTTCTCACCGAACAGATAGTGGCGCCAAATTTTCAACGCAAACACTATAGCTTCCAATTCCAAATTGTGTGTCGGATAGTTCTTTTCGTGTGGCTTTAACTGTCTTGAGGCATAAGCTATAACTTTGCCTTCATGCATCAAAACACAGCCTAAACCGTTCAAAGATGCATCACTATAGATAACGAATTCTTTACCCCGATTTTGGCTGAACTAACACTGGAGCTTCGGTCAACAAAGCTTTCAACTGTTCAAAACTTTTCTGGCACTTTTCTGTCCACTCAAACTTAATATCTTTCTAAAGTAGTCGCATCATCGGGGTTGCAATCATAGAGAAACCTTTTACGAATCGTCTATAGTAACCAGCTAGTCCCAGAAACTTCGGACTTCAGATTCATTTCTAGGAGACTTCCAATCTAGTATAGCTGAAATCTTGTTCGGATCAACCCGAATACCTGATGCTGATACAACATGTCCAAGAAAACTTACTTCTCGTAACCAGAACTCACATTTACTGAACTTTGCATACAACTGCTTGTCACGCAAAGTCTGTAACACTATTTACAAATGCTTGGCATGCTCGGTTTCATCACGAGAACAGATTAAAATGTCATCTATAAACACAATCACAAATCGATCCAAATATTGTCTGAAGACCCGATTCATTAGATCCATAAAAATAGCAGGGGCATTAGTAAGTCCGAAAGGCATAACCAGAAACTCATAATGTCCACATCTCGTTCGGAAAGCTATTTTCGGCACATCGGAATCTTTAACTCGCAGCTGATAGTAACCCGATCTCAAATCTATCTTAGAAAACACAGTAGCCCCTTTCAAATGATCGAACAAGTCGTCAATCCTTGGAAAATGATATTTATTCTTTATATTCACCTTATTGAGCTGTCGGTAATCGACGCGCATTCTCATAGTTCAGTCTTTCTTTTTCACAAACAAAACCGGTGCACCCCAAGGAGAAAAACTCGATTGTGCGAAATCTCTATCCGTCAATTCTTGCAACTGAGCTTTCAATTCTTTTAATTCAGCCGGTGCCATTCTGTATGGAGCTATCGAAATCAGAGTTCTCCCCGGCACTAACTTAATACCAAACTCTACCTCTCGAATCGGTGGCAAACCTGGTAATTCTTCGGGAAATACATCCGGATACTCACACACAATTGGTACTGATTCAATCTTCTTTTCGGTCACTTTAGAGTCGAGCACATAAGCAAAGTAAGCTTCACAACCCTTTCTCACATATTTCTGAGCTAACATCGAAGATATCACTGCCGGTAAACCATTCAGATCATTAGACTCAATCCGAATAATCTCTTCATTCTGACATCACAAATCAATAGTCTTCCGTTTGTAGTTCACAATAGCATCGTGCAAAGTTAACCAATCCATACCTAGAATTATATCAAACTCGTCGAATGGCAACAACATCAAATCAGCCGGAAAACATGAATCTTGAATCATCAACGAACAACTCTTGCACACTTTATCAACCAAAACACACCGGCCTAAGGGGTTCGATACTCTAATCACAAACTTAGTAGACTCTACAGGCAAATTCTTACTGGATACTAAATTCTCACATACATAAGAATGAGTCGAACCAGGATCAATCAATGCAACAACACTAGTATCATAGAGAGTGAAAGAACCAGTAATAACATCTGGGGATGAAGCCTCTTCACGAGCGCGAATAGCATAAGCTCTGGCAGGTGCGCGAGCCTCAGATCTAACAGCTGTGTTTTTAGTTCCTTTCTGACTGCTACTCACATTACCCGTGTTTCTGGGTGGTCTACCTCGAGCTGACATGTTACTCGGTCTCGCATTCTGTACTGTGTTTTACTCAGCTAACTCAGGGCATTCACGGATGAAATGATCTAATGATCCACATTTGAAATAGGCCCAATCATTCAATCTACAATTGTCGGGATGTCGTTTACTTCAATATTTGCACTCTGGTTAATTTGGTCTGACGTTACCAACACTAGCTACTGAGGTAGCTCTCGAGCTCACAGGTGGTCTATCTCGATCCCGTCTAGAATAACCTGCAGTAGCCTTTGAATGGCTATAGTCATCTCGGAATTTCTTTGATGCTGATTGGAATGACTTACTCAATAATCTCTTACATGCATCTCTAGCTTCAAAATCAGCTTTTCTTTTCTCTTTCTCGAGCTCTTCAGCTGTGCATGCTCGCTCAACAAGTACAACGAACTCTTTTATTTCAAGAATCCCAACGAGCAATTTAATATCTTCATTCAGCCCGTCTTCGAATTTTTTACACATAATTGCTTCTGTTGAAACACATTCTCGGGCATATCTGCTAAGTCCCACAAATTACCGCTCATATTCTGTTACGGTCATACGACCCTGTTTCAACTCAAGGAATTCTTTGCACTTTTGATCGATGAATCTTTGAATGATGTATTTCTTACGAATTGATCGAAAGAACTCCTGTGTAACCCGTTCTTTTGGAACCATCAAAAAGCATGTATTCCACCAGTGATGCGCAGAATCTCGAAGCAATGATACATCACATTTAATACACTCATTGGGTGTACAAGATAGCTCATCAAACACACGGATAGTATTATCGAGCGTAATTCAATTTCGCTCAAGATCATCATCATCAGCAGTGGCTCTAAATTCTTCAACCCTGTGTTTTCTGATTTTATCAACTGGTGGCTTATTCATTCGCACTGGATCAGTAACTTGTTGCATAACAGGTATTTGAGGAGGAATCGATGGGGGAGAAGGTTGTGGACAGCCGGATTCATCCGGATATACTGAGTAAACCATTCATTCATCATTTCGTAAAAGGCTTGTTTAGCCTTTCCCTCTTGGTTACTCGAAGTCGGCCGAGATTCATTCGGCGCTGTCTCTTGAGCGGGAGCAGGCGCTATACTTTCTATATCATCAGCTACGGCTCGATCGGGATCCATTTACTATACAAAAACACATTTCAATTGTCAGGAATCATCACACTATTGCAGTTTATAAATATGGCATGTATAGCTAGACTCACACGCGCTACATTAGTCCTAGAACCGACTAAATCGTGGCTCTGATACCAACAAATTGTAACACCCCTAACCCGTATCTGTCACCGGACAAGGGTTAAGAGGCATTACCGGACCCATCGCAAACATTTCATTAACATCAAACATTCACAACATTCCATAGTGAAATATACATATAGAGTCCCTTTAGAAGTTTACGAAACCTTAAACATACATTGGGAAGGGGTCGAGACTAAACCAATCACATACAAATTTTTCTAAAATTTAAACATTTTCAAAGTTACAGAGGTCACACGCCCGTGTGGTCAGGCCGTGTGCGCTTATGTCTAAGACCGTGTGAAACAGGGCATACATTCTGACTTACACCACACGGCCGAAGACACGCCCGTGTGTCTGACCCGTGTGCAACACTGACCTGATTTACACGGCCTGTCACACGCCCGTGTGTCTGGCCTGTGTGCAAGTCTGACTTGCTTCGAATTACAACCTTAAGAGACACGGTTGAGACACACGCCCGTGTGCTCAACCGTGTGGGCAAATATAGGCCATTTGCAAGGCCAATTTTCCACCCAAAATTGGGTCATACCTACAAACATCATACAAGCCTCAATTCATGTCCCAAAGACAACCAAAAACATACCAAATCATGCACAATTTGATTCTTAACAACATCATTCATTTCCATATATAAATCCAACTCAAACATACCAATTCAAAGCACCAATTTCACATAAAAAAACATGTGATTCATACATCGTTTTAATCCATATCATTTCATAGCATTTCTCATCATATCAAATTTCCAAATTAACCATAAAACTTACCAAAATTGACCATTTCATTTTGGCCATTCATGAGCATATCAAAACATACCAACCTTTGCATCATATAGCATGAACTAAACTCATCCATAAGCACATTCATTAACAAGCCATGTCACATGGCTATATTTGCACATTTCAAAACATAATCAAAGTTCTCTAGCCTATACATGCCATACTACAATTTGTACATTTTCAAAAGGTACCAAAATAAAGTTCGATAGTGTGGTGATGATCATCGATGATCCCCGAGCTTCCTGTAGCTTTGATAATCTATAAAATAGTGAACAAACACACACACATAGTAAGCTTTCATTGTAACAGCCCGTTTTTTGGGCTAGTCGGAACACTGGTTTCGGGACCACTAATCCGAGGTTGAAGAAAATTATTTTTATTTTATTTTATGTGTTATAACATAATTATAAGGATTCATGGAAATTTTTGTGCTTTAATATTAGGGATTGTATGCTTAATTGTGAAAAAGGACTAAATCGCATAAAGTGCAAAAGTTTCATTTTACAAGCTAGGAGTGTCTAATAGCCATGGAATACTAAATTGGAGGTCCTTAATGTGTAATTAGGCCAATGAAAGGGTGTTGGCCAGCCATAGGGACAAGGGAGACAAGAGCATTAAATTGGTAAAAAATTTGGTGAAATTAGGTGACTAAAAATGAATATAATAAGATAAAAAAAGAAGATATCATCTTTCACTATCCCCCTTCCTTCTTCCACCAAAAATTTGAAGACAAAATAGGGGTTTTTGGAGCTTAAACTTTCAACCAAGCTATTCCCTAGCAAGTAAGTAATTTTAGAGGCTTTTCTTGATAATTTTTGTACTTTTGGATCCCCTAAAGTTTAAGCTATCTAATGAGGGGACTATTTTGCATAATGGTTGAAAGTTTAGGGACTTGACATGAGAGTGTTCTTGTTTTTTTCTGAGTTTTTGTGGAAGAAAATGAATGTTAGAGGGTTAAGGAATAACTTTTGTGAAAGGTGTTACCATGAAAACACCTAAATGTGGCTTATTTGTAAAGGTTGTAATTGTGTAATAAATGCATGAAATGATGGGTTTTATAAATTTTTGTAAGAGAAGTAAATGTTCATCTAGGCTTGTTTAATGATAAAATGTGATGAAAAATTGATTTACGAGCCTAGGGGCAAAATCGTAATTTTGCCAAAGTATAAGGGCAAAATGGTCATTTTTGCCTAAGTAGAAATTTTGAAGTGTCATGAGTTATGTAGTAATTGAATGAGTGAATTTCATTATTGTAGATCAAGAAGAGCGCGGAAAAAACCTTGACCGAGGAAAAGGCAAGGTTACGGACTAAATCGTCAATTAACATATTTTGCACCGAGGTAAGTTTACGTGTAAACGATACATCCTTAATACTTATGTTGTTACCTATTGATGCATTGTATGGTTGTAAATACTTATTGGTGGGATTGATTAAAAATGATACATAATGAGTAATTCTCGAATGAACCTCGGAATAGAAATGTGAGTACGATAAATATCTGTAAATATGTAATTATTGGTGGGCTGTGTGCGATACCACCTTGTTAATTATTCACGATGGGCTGTGTGCAATACCATCGTCTATATTTTTATTTGGTGGGCTAAGTGCGATACCACCGTAATTATAATTTGGTGGGCTATGTGCGATACCACCGTAATTATCATTGTTGGTGGGCTGTGTGCGAAACCACCGGGTACCTAGTATCATTCCGAAGGGTTCATCGAGAAACATGTCTAAGTAAATATTTCGTGTGACTTTGTGGTGATGAGTGCAGGATATATGTGCAAGAAAACGTGAGCAATATATATGTTATATGTTGGAAGGTGGTAAGAGATGAGATGAGTAAGCATGATTACGAAAATGTGAATTGTTCTTACATAATATGTAATGTTTGTGATTCCTTGTCATATGGTATGATGCTTATTGTTTACATGTAGACTTACTAAGCTTAAAGCTTACTCCCTTTCTTTTCCCTTGTTTTATAGTGTCAAAGAGCCAGCTCGGGATACGAAGATAATCATAAGATCACCCACACTATCAGCACATCTCGGTATAGTTAGACTTAGCATTTTGAGTATGGCATGTATAGGGACTAGACTTAGTGAAATGTCTTGTTGTTTTGGCCAAGTGTGTTGGCTCTTTCAAAGATGAACTCTTTTGTATATAGCCAGAGTTGATGGCTCATTATTATTAAAATATGAGAAGATGAGGTTATTCATAAATGTGTATGATGCATGATTGGGTTGTTTGGTTAATGGTTGAATGTGATTTTTGTTGGTATGAGTTAGAGTGATAAAAAGACTTGGCAAATAGCCTTGTTCTTGTCCACACAGGTAGACACACGGGTGTGTGTCTAGGCCGTGTGTGACACACGGGCATTTTTATATTTGGCTTAGATATTTTATATTATTAGACGAATGTTTGCTTTCGAATGTGAATAAAATGTAACACTCCTAACCCGCATCCATCACTGGAAAAGATTCAACTTTCATACATTCAAATAAATCACTCATATCACATTCGAAAGCAAACATTCGTCTAACAACATAAAATATCTAAGCCAAATATAAACATGCAAATATCACTTTTCTTGCAATGAAATCTTTATTCAATTTAAATACTTGTATTTAAAACCTAACTGGCCATTTCATAATTAATGACTCATTAAACAATTTTTTATCAAATCAATTAACCACGTGTCATTAACAAATCATTAAACAATTATCACCTTACACATAAAAATATATTTTTAATATCATTTGTCGAGTTCACTAGCTATTGATATTAAGTATATCTCATGCATATCATAAATATTTAACAACTGAATTACAAATGCAAATCATACAATCAATGCAATTCAAAATTTAGATCACATTAATAATTATAACTTAATCAAATATCAAACGGATTTATAATACCATGCACAAATACCTTTCAATCATATTGTAAGCTCATATACTTATACAGATGGCCGAAACTCATAGCATTTTCACAACCATCATATTTTTAATTACTCTTTCATTATAGGCTCAACCCAAAACCAAACACACATATATATACAAAGATAATGATTCTTTTATACCACAACCGAAATTAATAACCAACCTCAAAATATAATCACATAACACAACTATAATCAACCATGGCATACCACATAATTAAGCCATTTCTATACATATAGCATTTATCATATATACCATTCATGTCCAATATATATATATAGCATTATAAGCAAAATGGGCTCAAACCATAACCAAAATATTACCGAAATTATCATGGAGATTAAGCCATTTTCGCATGGCTCAAATTATACATATTCAAGGTCGAACAAATATACATATTAGCCTAGCTTATACATGCCATAAGTTCGGAAATAAAATTTTAAAAGTACCAAAGATTGACGATAGTGTGGATAACTTCAACGACGATCCCCAAGCTCGTAACTTACAACCAAAATCTATAAAATAGAATAACAAAAACACACAGAGTAAGCTAACTTAGCTTAGTAAGCCTTAAGAAAATTAAACAATTCAAATGAACAATCAAACATTTCAGACAAAACAAATTGTATCATTAATATTAAACTTTAACACAAATAATTTTACCTTGGCCGGATACTAATATTTCTCATTTAATATAATTGTATTCAATCTTTCATTCCCAAAATAACACTATCTCAATAATATTTACAATCATACCTATTTGATTGAATAATCATGATCCAAAATATCATCTTAAAATTACTCACTTATAAGGCCGAATACACATGGTTTATTATTTTATCACATATGCCCGAATATACAAATCACAATATGTTATAACATATGTCCGAACATACAAGCTCAATAAAACATCACATATGCACATACCTATTTGGCCGAATATACAAGCTCAAATAAACATCACATATGTATATACCTATTTGGCCGAATATACAAGGACACATATATGCCCTTATCTAAAATCAATTCCATAATATTCATACTATTTATTTACAAAGCTGAATACACTTACTAAAATTCACATATATTCTTCAATTGTATCACATATAACTAGTAACAAATATCAATTTACTAATTTACCTTATCTCCAACAACCAATAGACTTACACATACCTGAACATTGAGCTCATTTACCGAATTTAAATCCCACATCATCAAGAATCTATTTAAGCATACATTTATAATAATTCACCGGCATAAAGCCCGATATCTTTCACCAGCACAAAGCCTGCTAGGCTTAAAGCCCGATATTATCCACCGGCACAAAGCCTGCTAGGCTTAAAGCCCGAATTCTTTCACCAGCACGAGGCTTGCTAGGCTCAAAGCCTGAATATCATATTTATAAAGCTGTCTCACAACCAATTTATATATCGAACTTTTCTTGTACTTCATAATCTTCATTCGAACTTTCGAATATTATAACTCAATCGAACTAAACTTAAACATATTAATTCTATAATTAATCACATTCGGCTAATTCAAAACTAATTCCACAATTTCCAAATCAGCATATTAATAAATTATATACACAATTTACATTGTTTAATCGCTTAAAGACTTACCTCGGATATCGTCGAACGACAAAAATCGGCTATTCAACTATTTTCGCTTTTCCCTGATCCAAGTCCGATTTCTTTGGTTCTTGATCTAAACATATTAAAATTAAGCTCATTCAAAAATATTTTAATTCAATTTAGTCCAAAAACACATAAATGGGAAATTTACCATTTTGCCCCTAACATTTCACACTTTTTACAATTTAGTCCTATTTGCACAAAACACAAAATACACAAAATTTGACTATACACCCTAAGGGCCGAATATTCATAGTCCTCATACAAGTCTATACATTTCATTTATTTCACATTTTAGTCCCTCAAAAATTTATTTTTTGCAATTTAGTCCAACATACTCAATTTCATCAAAAATTCAAAGACAACTTGTTAATCTAATACATATATATCATATTTCATCATCAAACAACACAAAAAACAAGCTATCATCAATGGCTCAACTCAAAATATTCATCAAAATCAAAAATTAAAACATGGGCTTTGTGCATCTCATAGCAACGATCTCAAAAACGTAAAAATTATCAACAACCGAAACCAAACTAACCTTGAATTTAAACCAACAATGGCCGAACCTAGCTTGTTTTCCCTTTCTTTTTCTTTATTTTAGTTTCGGCAATGAGAGCTTAAGAAAAAGATGAACATGACATATTTCTTTTATGTTTTATTATAACATATGTTATTATTATATTACTAATTTAACCTTAACTTAATAACACTTTAAACATAAAATAAATGGGCATAATAGACCTTAGCCGTCCACTATCTTTTAAAGTGGGTTTATTGCATTTTAAATGCTCCCACTTAAAAAGACAACCTCAATTTAGTCCTAACACATTAAACTATGAAGTTTATAATTTACGCGATTAAGCCTTTTTTATTTAATTAAGCACACAAACAATCAAATTTTTATACGAAACTTTCACACATGCTAATTCACATATAATTAACACGAAAAATAATATTTAAATATTTTTCTGAGTCAGATTCGTGGTCCCAAAACCACCGTTCTGATTAGGGTCTAAATCGGACTGTTACAACTCTCCCCCCTTAGGGATTTTCGTCCCCGAAAATCTTACCAGTGAATAGGTTTGGATAACGCTCTTTCATTATATCCTCTGACTCCCAAGTTGCTTCTTCAACTCCGTGCTTTTGTCACAGTACTTTAACTAACGAAATTTTCTTATTTCTCAATTCTTTTATCTCACGAGCCAGAATACAAATCGGTTCCTCTTTATATGTCATATTAGGCTGAATCTCAACTTCTTTCGGACAAATCACATGTGAAGGATCAGATCGATATCTACGAAGCATCGAAACATGAAAGACATTATGGATCTTTTCTAGCTCAGGTGGTAACTGTAATCTATAAGCAACTGGCCCGATACGCTCTGTGATTTCATACGGTCCAATGAATCTCGGACTCAATTTGCCTTTACAATCGAATCTGAGTACTTTCTTCCACAGTGAAACTTTCAAAAACACTTGATCTCCAATCTGAAACTCAATATCTTTATGCTTCAAATCTGCATATGACTTTTGACGATCTGATGCAGCTTTCAAACTATCACGGATCACTGCCACTTTCTGTTCAGTTTATTTAATCAAGTCAACCCCATGTATCTTATTTTCACTGAGCTCGGTCCAGTACAATGGTGTACGACATTTACGACCGTACAAAGCCTCGTAGGGTGCCATCTTGATACTAGATTGAAAGCTATTATTGTAAGCAAATTCAATCAGAGGTAAGTATCTTTCCCACGTACCGTCGAACTCAAGGATGCAACATCTCAACATATCCTCGAGTATCTGAATGATCCGTTCGGACTGGCCATCTGTCTGCGGATGAAAAGCTGTGCTAAAGTGCAATTTTGTACCTAAAGCATCTTGCAATTTCTTCCAAAACCGCAATGTGAATCTCGGGTCTCTATCTGAAACAATAGAAATAGGCACACCATGTAATCTCACAATTTGTGATACATAAAATTCAGCAAGCTTATCGAGCGAATAATCCATACGAACTGAAACAAAGTGAGCTGATTTTGTCAATCTATCCACTATAACCCAGATTGCATCTTTCTTGCTCGGTGTCATAGGTAAACCGGATACAAAATCCATAGTGATTCTGTCCCATTTCCATTTAGGTATCATGATCAGCTGAAGTAACCCAGAAGGTACCTGATGCTCGGCTTTTACTTGTTGACAAACTAAACATTTCGAAACAAAGTTAGATATGTCTCCTTTCATACCAGGCCACCAATAGAACTGTTTCAAATCGTTATACATTTCCGTGCTACCCGGATGAATAAACAATCGGCTGCTATGAGCTTCATTCAAAATCATCTGAATCAACTCTGAATTCCTCAGAACGCATATTCGATCTTTGAACTTCAAGCAATCATTCTCATCAATTCGAAACTCTGATTCAACATTACTTTCAAACTGAGCTCATTTTGCCAACAAATCTTTATCAACTTTCTGGGCATCACCAATTTGTTGGATAAACAACAGTCTTGCTTTTAATTCAGCTACTATCGAACCATCATCAGACATAACCATATACGCGTTCATTGCACGTAGAGCAAATAATGACTTTCGACTTAAAGCATCTGCAACAACATTAGCTTTTCCTGGATGGTAGTCAATCACTAGCTCATAATCTTTCAACAGCTCTAACCATCGGCGTTGTCTCAAATTCAAATCTTTCTGAGTCATCAAATACTTCAGGCTTTTGTGATCTGAATAAACATGACATTTCTCGCCGAATAGTTAATGACGCCAAATCTTCAACGCAAACACAATGGCTGCTAGTTCCAAATCATGTGTTGGATAGTTTCTTTCGTGTGGCTTCAACTGTCTCGAGGCATAAGCTATGACTTTGCCTTCCTGCATCCAAACACAACCCAGACCATTCAAAGATGCATCACTATAAATAACAAATTCTTTACCCGATTCAGGCTGGACTAACACTGGAGCTTCGGTCAAATGAGCTTTCAACTGATTGAAACTTTTCTGACACTTTTTCGACCACTTGAACTTAACATCTTTCTGTAATAGCTTTGTCAACGGTGTAACAATCATAGAAAAACCTTTCACAAACCGTCTGTAGTGACCAGCGAGCCCCAGAAAGCTTCGAACTTTAGAAACATTTTTCGGTGGTTTCTAGTCAAGTCTAGCTGAGATTTTATTCGGATCAACCCGAATACCTGATGCTGAAACAACATGGCCCAGAAAATTGACTTCACGTAACCAGAACTCACACTTACTAAACTTTGCATACAACTGTTTATCTCGCAAAGTTTGTAGCACAAGTCTCAAATGCTCGGCATGCTCGGTTTCATCTCTGGAGTAGATCAGAATATCATCTTTAAACACTACCACAAACTGATCCAAATACTGTCTGAAAATCTGATTCATTAAATCCATGAAAATAGCAGGTGCATTAGTAAGTCCGAAAGGCATAACCAAAAACTCATAGTGTCCGTACCTCGTCGTCCGAAAGTCTTTGGCACATCGAGTCTCTCGACTCATGAATCGATAATAACCCGATCTCAAATCTATCTTTGAAAACACTGCAGCCTCTTTCAGCTGATCAAACAAGTCGTCAATCCGTGGCAACGGGTATTTATTCTTTATAGTCACCTTATTTAGCTGTCGGTAATCAAAACACATTTGCATAGTTCCATCTTTCTTTTTCACAAATAGAACTGGCGCAACCCAGTAGAGAAGCTCGGTCGTGCAAAACCCCTATCTGTTAACTCTTGTAACTGTGCTTTCAACTCTTTTAATTCAATAGGTACCATCTGATACGGAGCTATCGAAATCGGAGTCGTTCCCGGAACTAACTAAATACCAAACTCTACCTCTCGAATAGGTGGGAAACCCAGTAATTCTTCAGGAAACACATCCGGATATTCGCACACAACTGATACAGATTCAATCTTCTTTCCAGTCACTTTACTATCAAGCACATAAGCAAAGTAAGCTTCATAACCCTTTCTCACATATTTCCGAGCTAACATCGACGATATTACTGCTGGTAACCCATTCAAATCATTAGATTCAATCCGAATAATTTCACTGTTCTGACATTTCAAATCAATGGTCTTTCTTTTGCAATTAACAACAGCATCGTACAAAGTCAACCAGTCCATACCCAAAATTATATCAAATTCATCAAAAGGAAACAACATCAAATCGGCTGGAAAACATGAATCTCGAATCATCAACGGGAAATTTTTACACACTTTGTCAACCAATACACACCGGCCCAGGGGGTTTGATACTCGAATCACAAACTCAGTAGACTCAACAGGCAGAGTCTTACTGGATACTAAGGTTTCACACACATAAGAATGAGTCGAACTAGGATCAATTAACGCAATAACACTAGTATCATAAAGAGTGAAAGTACCGGTAATAACATCTGAGGAAGAAGCATCCTCAAGAGCGCGTATAGCATATGCTCTAGCAGGTGCACGAGCCTCAGATCGAACCGCTGTATCTTTTGTTCCTCTTTGACTGCCACCTACATTACCCGAATGCTTGGGTGGTCTGCCTCGCGCTGACATGTTGCTCGGTGATCGTTGTTTTCGCGATGTCAAAATTTTAAATTTATAAAAAGAATGATTGAACCTGGAAACTAACTATGACAACGATTTGAGGCAAGCGCACCTATCGAACAGTAGTATAGCTTAGGCAAGACCGGATTGTCGAACCCAAAGGAACCAAAAGTACTAATACTAACTTTCTTTTTACTATCTAGCCTAAAATAAGTGAAGTTAAGTGAAGTTGTTATTTAATCTAAATTTAACTAACTACTAAGCTAAAGACGCAAAGACAAAAAGAATGAATTGGGGAAATACTGTTGGAAAAACTCAGTTGATTAAGACGATACCCTTAGGAAGAATCCACCTAGACTTCACTTATTATCTAACTCTGAACCAGACGATTTATTCACTTGACTTGATCCGTAAGACTCCCTAATGTATATTAAACCCTCTCTCGAAGCGAATAACGTCTAACCCTAGGTTGATTAATTGAAATCTCTTTCTAATTAAAACCGCTAGAATTGCATTAACTTGATCTATGGACTCCCTTATTAGGTTTCACCCTAATTCGGCAAAATCTCGTCACCCTATCTCTAAGCGCGCGATCAACTCCGCTTAACTATGCTAGATCTACTCTTAAGCAGGGACTTTTGCTCCTCCACCTAAGCACATCAAACTTGAATCAATATCTCGGAAATATTAACACAAGAATTAAGAACACATAATTAAGAACAAATCAAGTATTTATCATATAGTTCAGCAAACGATAACAAGATTCATCTAAGTTTCATCCCCTTCAGGTATCTGAAGGGTTTAGTTCATAACAATAAAAGAAAACATCTTAGAAGAAAAGATAAAACAAAACATAAGAAATCCCTAAAACCCCCTGAAGGAATTGAAGGAGAGATCCGCCGTCTTGAGTAGAATTTCGGCTTCTTAAGATGGATCAACTGGCTATCTTCGAGTGTTTCCCACAAATCTGACCTTTTCGGCTCGACCCCTTAGCCTAGATCACTGCCCCCTTTCTAGGTTATACTTAGGGTGTTTATATAGGCTTTTGAAATAGGTTTCTTTGCCCCTAAGTATCCTTTTCCGAGTGAAATTGCTCTTTTCCACGACAGGGACACGGCCATGGCACATGCCCGTGTGAATCGTCTTTAGGCCGTGTTCAAACTTTAATGAGGTGACAAGTCTGTGTAAATCGTGATCAGGCTGTGTTCTAGTCTATCAGGGAGACACGGCCGTGTTGGCTCAAGTCGAGGCCGTGTCGATTTTCACTTTGGCCCAATTTGGTCCGTTTTAAGCCCGTTTCTCGTTCTTTCCATCCTCCGGTGCTTTCCTGAGTATAAAACATGAAAAGAATGGATTAAGAGCACCTTTTTACACAAATCAAGGGATAAATCATCCAAAAGTATGCTAAATGTGGGATTAAAATATGTTACTTTTACGGTTTATCACATACCCCCACACTTAAGCTTTTGCTTGTCCTCAAGCAAAATTCTCAACTTACAATTAAAACAAACTTTCCATGATTCAATATTCATATTAACAATGTCTCATCATAATTTATAGATAATTTATACATGGATAATTTAACTCAAAGAGTCCTAAAGATTCAAGCAATAGTAGCACAAAACATAGGTGTTTCCCCTCATTTAAATAATTACCTCTGATCCAAAACCTACAAGGATTGACATCCTCACAAAAGATTCACTCAAATCACTCGAAGTGTTTAAGGTTCAGAATTAAGCACTCAAATGTCAAACCTGAAAAGTTAATCCCATAGGCTTGCATGAAAATCAAATCTCCACCACTGTAATATGAGATGATGCACAAATCAAAAGGTCTTTGAAAGGGTTGTAACGGGGCTTGGGTTAAGGTGTGGATAAAGGCTGAATTAGAGGGTTAGAATCGAGATTGAATTGACAAATTAGCTAACTAGAAACAATGAACTGAATAAAAGTAATTACATCAATTGAAAACTAATAATACGAGCTTCTTCTTTAATAATTGGAATTTAACGTATAAGCTCACCTAATCTCAAAACTAATAATGAATATACTTCGATTTTTTTTAAGAACAAGTCACAAAAATTTACAATAATAAGAAAGTACTTTAACAACTGAAATATAGAACATAGTTAGGCAACTGCTCAAAATCAAATCTCGACAAAAAGGGTAGTCGAGAAGAATGGTGGTAACAAATACAAAGGGTTTTGGGTTAATATGGGTGAGTCAATAAAAAGGGTTGTTAAGATCAAAGGGTTCACTAGGGGTTAATTATGAAGGTAGGCTTTTTATGGAGTAAGTGGGTTAAATCCTAGGTGCCTTTATCATTTCTGTATATCAAATCAAAGATGTGGTCTCAACATGTATAATCGAGGCAAGTTCTAGAATAACAGTTCAATGTTGACACACTCATAATCAAAAAGTGAGCATGAAAAAGGATATATGCTCTTATAAGGCTCAAAATCTCACAAAAATTATGGGTATTTTGATATCAACCTCGTAAATTTCAAACTTCAAAGTAATATTCAAATTCAGGTAGACAACCTAGAAAAAAATTTTAATACCGAAAAATAGACTTATCATGCTTGATTCTCTAGTATCTTAGAATTTAATTATCAATGCACAATTATCAATGACTTAATCTAAAACATATCAATAAAAATCATAAATCATGGAAATTTCATTCTAATAATAATATGAGAAATTTACTTTAGAACAAGACATAATTCAGGGATTTGAGAATAATGCAAAAAGTTTGGAATCCTTAAGATTCACCCCCACACTTAAGATGTACATTGCCCTCAATGTACAAAGATATATATATAGACAATTAAGTATAAATTCAAAAGATATGGAGAGAAGTGAAACTCCCTGAATGATGGATGAAATCCTTGCGTTGGAGGTAAAAGATAAGTTGGAGGGGTCATTCTTGATGATGATCCTGCGCTAGATGAAGAAATTGGTTAGCTCGTGGAGGATTAGCCAGGATATAATAATAATAATTAAAACTATACTAATTAAATAATTAAAGAAAAGCAAGCTAAAGTGAAGAAAAATGAAAAGTGAACTAATATTAAAAGAAAAGATAAATGGACTGTAGAGTCCTTATTGTTGGGTGTGATTTCTAAAAATTTGTGGATATGGTGGTGGTCGTGGTGTGATTCCCAAGCACCAAGAACCTAAAACCAAGAAACTAAAATAAAATAAGTTAAATTAAGTAAGAGAAGTAAAGATAAGGAAATTGAAGCAAAAGAGAAAAACGAAATAAAAACTAAATGGCCTCAAATATCCTTGGCTCGTCGAATGATTGAAGCGACCGACATGAACTTATATAGATCGGTCTCCCCGAGGAGGCGTGCTTGATTCCTTCCGCTTCTTCTTGGCATTTGGTGCAGCTCAAGGGTTTTGGAATGTATTGAGAAGAAAAGTAGGAGAGGGTTGAGAAAGAAAAGAAAAACTAAATAGGCTGAATGGGTGAGAAGAGGGAGGGGTGGGTGGTTTAAATAGAATTCTCAAGTCAGGCACATTCCCACGCCCGTGTTCAGTTACCGGCCGTGTGTAACTACAGTGTCGACCACGGCCGCATCGCACGGCCGTGTTGAGCGTCGTTCATGTCTCCCACGCCCATTTTCTGATTGACACACCCCGTTGGTGATAAGTCGTTGTCGCCCACGGTCGCGCCGCACGGCCGTGGCATTTTGTCGCGTGCGTGGGGTGGTGGTTGGAGTCCGTGACTTGAAGATTTGATTCTTTCTGACTTGTACCTCTTCTGCCATTGTCAGTATAGAGATTCTGTACCTCTACGCGGCCACGGCCACGGTCGTGTACAAGGCCGTGTGGGCTGGAAATCTGCACTTTTGGTTAGTTTAAAACTATGTGTTTAAGACTAAGAGAAGAGAAGAAAATAAAAAAAAAACAAATACGAAAGTAATTAGGGTTAGTACTCGGGTTGCCTCCCGAGAAGCGCTCGTTTAAAGTCTTAAGCTAGACTTTCCTCAGATTCGCAAAAATCGTGGTGGTTTAAAAACTTGAATATCTTCCTCATGCTATCAGTTCTATTTCCTTGATAAAGTTTAAGTCGAGAAGCATTTATATTGAAAGTACCAAAAATAGGATTACTTACTCGATCGACTGCTCAGTATGGAAAACACGATTACCCTAAACGGTATTTCTTTGTTTGTGTTAGGGGTCAGGAGGAGATGTTCGAGGGTCTGTTTTTTCTATCAATACCTGATCTCCGATTTTGAACTTGTTTGCTTCGTGGAGTGGCTCTGGTTCTGCTTCGTGTATTCCTAATTTTTCCTTGAAATGCATCTTCCACTCATCTAGATCATCGATCTGAGTCCTTCGTTCCTCACGAGTTATTTCTTTGTAAACACTAGGTCGAGGATCAGGTTCAGTTGTATTCTTTTGTGGTGCTTCCTGAAAAGATGGTTTAACCGAATGTTTATCAATAGCATTTGTTTTCTCACCTTGGTTACTCGACGTTCTAGCCAAATCGAGAGCTTGGAGAGTGACTTTCTCATTACCTACACAAAGTATTAGTTCTCCTACATCAATGTCAATTTTAGTCCTGGCAGTTGCTAAAAAGGGTCTTCCTAAAATTAAGGGAATCGAATTATCCTCATCCATGTCTAAGACAACAAAATCTACTGGAAAACGAATTTATCAATTTTTACAATAACATCTTCGATAATACCCTAGGGATTCTAATGATTTTATCACTAGTTGGATGCTCATCCTAGTTTGTTTGGGTTTCCCTAGACCTAGTTGTTTAAACAATTTATAAGGCATGACATTTATGCTTGCCCCTAAATCACTAACGATTATCAATAGGTAAACTACCAATTAAACATGGAATCGTAAAACTCCCCGGATCTTTTAATTTCGTGGTAGTTTATTTTGCAAGATTGCCGAGCACATTACGCTTAGTTCCACATGTGATGCTTCGTCTATCCTTTTTTTCACAATGACTCTTTTAGGAATTTTCTAGAGTCCGCATCTACGTAAGAGCTTCAAGTAATGATAAGTTAATATGTAATTTCTTTAAAAGTTTAAGAAACTTATCGAACTGTTCCTCTGTATCGTCTCTCTTCATCGCTTCGGGATAAGGAATGCGAGGTTGGTACTTTTTGATTACCGATTTTGGCTTTTTATTACTTACCTCAACCTTACCTTCTTTGACCACATTCTCTTACCTTGAATTGGGGTCGTCTAACCCTTCACTTTCTTGAGCTGTTATGGCTTGGATTTGCTTCTTTGGGTTAATCTCAGTGTTGCTTGGTAGATGCCCTTGCGGTCATTCGGAAATTAACTTTGCAAGTTGTCCAACTGTCTTAGTAAGTTCTCTGACTTGATTCTCGATCCCTTTGATCGATGCTTGTTGATTCTTAAGGGTGGTTTCAGTGTCTTGGAGACGGTTATCTATGGCTGCCATGAATTTTGTCAGCATCTCTTCAAGGTTCGGCCTCTTTTCCTATGGATAGGGCTGATTTTGGAAATTTTGAGGAGGTTGTTGTCTTTGAATTCCTTGATTTCCTTGACCTCCCCATGAAAAATTTGGGTGGTTCCTCCAACCTGGATTATAATTATTACTATAAGAGTTATTATTAGATCTAAAATTATTACCTATATAGTTCATCTATTCGCTTTCTGTGCCCGGTTGGTAGGGTAGGTACTCAGGATTCGCCACAGTTCCACTTGCGTCGCACTGCATTACTGGATGTACTTGCAAAGGACACAAACTATCAAGCTTTTTATTCATCATCTCTACCTACGTTGATAGCATGGTTACTGCGTCGAGGTTGAAAACTCTGGCTGATTTTGTTGGTTTTGTCCTTGTAACCTGCCACTGATAGTTATTCAGTGACATCTCTTAAATAAACTCGTAGGCTTCTTCAGGAGTTCTGTTGTTCAGGGTTCCACCGGCAGCTGAATCAATTAGTTTCCTCGTTGAGGGGTTTACACCGTTATAGAAAGTTTGGACTTGAAGCCACAAGGGTAAACCATGGTGCGGACACCTTCTCAAAAGATCATTGTACCTCTCCCATACGTCGTATAATGTCTCTAAATCCATCTGCACAAAAGAAGAGATATCATTCTGTAATTTGGCCGTTTTGGCCGGTGGGAAATATTTTAATAAAAACTTTTCGGTCATTTGATCCCTTGTAGTGATTGACCCTCGTGGTAATGAGTTTAACCACTATTTAGCTTTATTCCTTAATGAAAAGGGAAATAATCAAGACGGATGGCATAATCAGAAACGCCATTTATTTTGAAGGTATCACAGAACTCTAAAAAATTAGCTATACGAGTATTTGGGTCTTCGTCCTGTAAACCATCAAATTGAACAAATTGTTGAATCATTTGTATAGTGTTAGGTTTTAATTCAAAATTATTAGCGACTATAGCAGCCTAACAATACTTGATTCGCTCGTTAAATGAGGTTTAGCATAATCATACATAGTATGCGGAGCATTATTTTTACGCCACATCTTGTGGTGGTAGATTATTCTCGCCCATCCCTCAGTAGGATTGGATCTACCTTCTCGCTCTTTCTCGTGTAATTTAGGGCTCGCCTAATTTCTCTCGTGATTCTCATGAGCGGTAGCTTCAATATCACTGTCGTATACTAATGGTCCTCTCGGGTTCCTTCTAGTCATAAAATAGAGGTACCTGCTAGGAAAAGAAAGAAAGAAAATTTAGCAAAGTTAAAAACAAAACAAAAATAAAAATAAAAGTAAATTGCGAAAAATAATGGCAAAAGTAATAAAAATAAAGCTTTCTTAATATTTTAGTTCCCCGGCAACGGCGCCAAAAACTTGATTGTTGTTTTTGCGATGTCAAAGTTTTAAATTTATAAAAAGAATGATCGAACCTGGAAACTAACTATGACAACGATTTGAGGCAAGCGCACCTATCGAACAGTAGTATAGCTTAGGCAAGACCGGATTGTCAAACCCAAAGGAACCAAAAGTACTAATACTAACTTTCTTTTTATTATCTAGCCTAAAATAAGTGAAGTTGTTATTTAATCTAAATTTAACTAACTACTAAGCTAAAGACGCAAAGACAAAAAGAATGAATTGGGGAAATACTATTGGAAAAACTCAGTTGATTAAGACGATACCCTTAGGAAGAATCCACCTAGACTTCACTTGTTATCTAACTCTAAACCAGACGATTTATTCACTTGACTTGATCCGTAAGACTCCCTAATGTATATTAAACCCTCTCTCGAAGCGAATAATGTCTAACCCTAGGTTGATTAATTGAAATCTCTTTCTAATTAAAACCCCTAGAATTGCATTAACTCGATCTATAGACTCCCTTATTAGGTTTCACCCTAATCCGACAAAATCTCGTCACCCTATCTCTAGGCGCGCGATCAACTCCGCTTAATTATGCTAGATCTACTCTTAAGTAGGGACTTTTGCTCCTCCACCTAAGCACATCAAACTTGAATCAATATCCGGAAATATTAACACAAGAATTAAGAACCAAAAAATTAGAACAAAACAAAGTATTTATCATATATTCAAAGAAACGATAACAAGATTCATCTAAGTTTCATCCCCTTCTGTGTATCTCAAGGGTTTAGTTCATAACAATAAAAGAAAACATCTCAGAAGAAAAGATAAAACAAAACATAAGAAATCCCTAAAACCCCCTGAAGGAATTGAAGGATAGATCTGCCGTCTTGAGTAGAATTTCGGCTTCTTGAGATGGATCAACTGGCTATCTTCGAGTGTTTCCCACAAATCTAACCTTTTCGGCTCGACTTCTTGGCCTAGCTCACCGCCCCCTTTCTAGGTTATACTTAGGGTGTTTATATAGGCTTTTGAAATAGGTTTCTTTGCCCTTAAGTATCCTTTTCCAAGTGAAATTGCTCTTTTCCACGACAGGGACACGGCCATGGCACACGCCTGTGTGAATCGTCTTTAGGCCGTGTTCGAACTTTAATGAGGTGACACGCCCATGTAAATCGTGATCAGGCCGTGTTCTAGTCTATCAGGGAGACACGGTCGTGTTGGCTCAAGTCGAGGCCGTGTCGATTTTCACTTTGGCCCAATTTGGTCTGTTTTAAGCCCGTTTCTCGTTCTTTCCATCCTTCGGTGCTTTCCTGAGTATAAAACATGAAAACAAAGGATTAAGAGCACCTTTTTACACAAATCAATGGATAAATCATCCAAAAGTATGCTAAATGTGGGATTAAAATATGTTACTTTTACGGTTTATTACTCGGTCTCGCATTCTGCACTCCCGAATAAAATGATCCATCGATCCACATTTAAAACATGACCGATCATGTAATCTACAACTTCCAGAATGCCATTTACCATAATGCTTGCACTCAACCCTGTTCTGCTGAACATTACCAACACTGGCAATCGAAGTGGCTCGTGAACCCACAGGAGGTCGGTCTCGGTCTCGTCTAGAAAAGTCCGAAGTAGCTTTATGTCGACTGGAATCATCTCTGAACTTCTTTGATACTGAGTGAAAAGTCTTACTCGATGATCTTTTACGGAAAAACTCT
Source organism: Gossypium sturtianum (assembly GCA_025698515.1). Taxonomy (NCBI): domain Eukaryota; kingdom Viridiplantae; phylum Streptophyta; class Magnoliopsida; order Malvales; family Malvaceae; genus Gossypium; species Gossypium sturtianum. The sequence continues at coordinate 86,480,568 of CM046949.1, read as the reverse complement.
GGCTTCAAAATCAGCTTTTCTTTTCTCTTTCTCAAGCTCTTCGGCTTTATAGGCTCGCTCAACAAGTACCACGAACTCTTTAATCTCAAGTATGCCAACCAGCAATTTAATGTCTTCGTTCAATCCATCTTCGAATCTTTTACACATGATAGCTTTGGTTGAAACAAATTCATGAGCATATCAGCTTAGTCTCACAATTTTCCGTTCATACTCAGTTACGGTCATACGACCCTGTTTCAATTCCAGAAATTCTTTGTGTTTTTGATCGATAAATCTCTGGCTGATGTATTTCTTACGGAACTCAGTCTGAAAGAATTCCCAGGTCACTTTCTCTTTTGGAACCACCGATACCAGTGTATTCCACCAGTGATATGCGGTGTCTCGTAATAAGAATATAGCACATTTTAAACATTCATCCGGAGTACATGATAGCTCGTCGAACACACGGATAGTATTATCAAGCCACAGCTCAGCTCGTTCAGCATCATCATCATCATTAGCTTTAAACTCTTCGGCCCCGTGTTTTCTGATTTTATCTACAGGAGGCCTGTTAAATCTCATCGGATCAGTCATTGGGGGTACCACAGGTATCGGAGATGGATTATTCGGGGGTTGAGGTTGTTGTGCAGCCGGATTAGTTCGGATATATTGAGTAAACTAGTCATTCATCATTTGATAGAAGGCTTGCTTAGCCTCCCCCTCATGGCTACTCGAGATAGGTCGAGATTCAACCGGCACTGTCCCATGCGCGGGATTAGGCACTACACTCTCGATTAAGCCCTTTTTATTTAATTAAGCACACAAACTATCAAATTTTTATACGAAACTTTCACACATGCTAATTCGAATATAATTAAGACGGAAAATAATATTTAAATATTTTTCTGACTCGGATTCGTGGTCCCGAAACCACCGTTCCGATTAGGATCTAAATCGGACTGTTACAGGGAGCACCTGTGCTGTTTGTGAAAAAGAAGGATGGGTCCATGCGTATGTGTATCGATTACCACCAATTGAATAAGCTGACCATTAAGAACAAGTACCCACTACCGAGAATAGATAATTTATTTGACTAGTTCAGAGGGGCTTCTGTGGTCTCCAAGATCGATCTGCAATCTAGATACCATCAACTGAAGGTTAAGGAGACTGATGTGCATAAGATGACATTTAGGACTCGGTACGACCATTACGAGTTCCTAGTGATGCCATTTGGACTGATGAATGCACCAGTAGCTTTTATGGATCTGATGAACCGAGTGTTCCAGCCCTATCTGGATCGGTTCGTGGTAGTATTTATTGGAAGAGAGCATTTCTGGTGTATTGGAAGACTGAGGACGAGAACGATGAGCATCTCCGAGTAGTATTACAGACTCTTCGTGAGAAGCAGTTGTATGCGAAGTTCAGTAAGTGTGAGTTCTGGCTCCGAGAAGTAACCTTTCTGGGGCATGTGGTTTCTGCAGAGGGGATTCGGGTGGATCCTCGTAAGATTGAGGCTGTGTTAGAGTGGAAACAACCGACGAATGTGTCCGAAATTCGCAGCTTTCTGGGGCTAGCGGGTTATTATTGACGCTTCGTAGAAGGATTCTCCTTGATCGCAGTACCGTTGACCAAGCTTCTGCGTAAGGGAGTTCCCTTTGTCTGGACTGACAAGCAGCAAGAGAGCTTTGAGAAGCTCAAATATGTTCTGACTCAGGCTCCTGTTCTGATACAGCAGAGCCTGGTAGAGATTTCTTGGTCTACAGATATGCGTCACATGTGGGTCTAGGTTGCATCCAGATGCAGGATGGAAAAGTTGTAGCTTATGCGTCTTGTCAGCTCAAGATGCATGAGGCTAACTATCCGATGCACGACTTGGAGCTGGCTGCTGTAGTCTTCGCTCTGAAAATCTGGAGGCACTATCTGTACGGTGAGAAGTGTACTATCTACACTGATCACAAAAGCCTCAAGTACCTCCTCACTCAGAAGGAGTTAAACCTTAAGCAGCGTAGATGGGTGGAACTGCTTAAGGACTATGACTGCACCATCGAGTACCACCCTGGTAAGGCTAATGTGGTGGCAGATGCTTTGAGCCGTAGGGCTATGATCGATCTGAGAACGATGTTAGCTCGACTCAATTTATTCGACGATGGGAGTCTGTTAGCAGAACTTCAGGTTAAGCCCACATGGATTGATCAGATCAGGAGTAAACAGTTGGAGGATAAGTAGCTTCAATTACGTTTTCGACAGGTTGAGAATGGGAATACTACGGATTTTGGGATCAACAGTGACGGGGTACTTTGTTTTCGCGTTCAGATCTGTGTACCGAATGATGAGGAGTTAAGACAGTCGATTCTGAGGGAAGCGCATAGTAGCCCTTATGCTATGCACCTCGGTGGGAATAAAATATATCGAGATCTGCGAGATTTATACTGGTGGCCAGGGTTGAAGCGTGAGGTTACTAGCTTCGTTGCTCGCTGTTTGACTTGTCAGCAAGTTAAGGCTGAGCATCAGTTGCCTTCGGGGTTGCTGCAGCCGGTAAAGATACCAATATGGAAATGGGAGCGAGTAACGATGGACTTCGTTAGTGGGTTGCCATTAACACCCATTAAGAAGGATTCTATCTGGGTTATCGTGGATCGGTTGACCAAGTCTGCTCATTTCATTCCAGTCAGGACAGACTTTTCTCTCCAGAAGTTAGCTAAGCTATATGTATCTGAAATTGTGAGACTGCATGGGGTTCCTGTCTCGATCATCTCCGATAGGGATCCTCGATTCACGTCTCGGTTCTGGAAGAAGTTGCACGAAGCTCTGGGTTCGAGGTTGGACTTCAGTACTACTTTCCATCCTTAGACAGATGGTCAATCGGAGAGGGTGATTCAAGTATTGGAAGATATGTTGAGGAGCTGTGTTATAGATTTCCGGGGTAGTTGGGAGGAGTATTTGCCATTGGCAAAGTTCGCCTATAACAACAGCTATCAGTCTAGCATTCAGATGGCACCTTACGAGGCCCTGTATGGCCGTAAGTGTCGTACTCCCTTATGTTGGACTGAGTTGGGTGAGCAACGTGTTCTGGGTCCGGAATTGGTTTCTGAAACTGAAGATAAGCTTCGACTGGTTCGAGATCGACTGAAAGCGGCATCTGATAGGCAGAAGTCCTATGCTGATCTGAAAAAAGGATATTAAGTATTCTGTGGGGGACTTAGTGTTCCTCAAGGTCTCGCCATGGAAGAAGGTTCTGAGATTCGATCGTAAGGGTAAGCTGAGCCCTCGATTTATTGGGCCGTACCGCATTCTGAAGCGAGTGGGGCTAGTTGCATATCAGTTGGAGCTTTCTCCGGAGTTGGATCGCATTCATGATGTGTTCCACGTCTCAATGTTGAGATGCTACCGCTCTGATCCCACGCATGTTGTTCCTATTGAGGACATTGAGGTTAGACCGGATCTGACGTTTGAGGAGGAGCCAATCTAGATTCTGGATCGCGATATTAAAGTTCTGCGAAGGAAGGCTATCCCCTTAGTGAAAGTGCTGTGGCGGAATCATAGCACTGAAGAGGCCACTTGGGAGCCGGAGGATGTGATGCGTCAGCAGTACCCTCACCTTTTCTAATCAGGTAAAATTTCGAGGACGAAATTTTCTTTTAGGGGGTAGAGTTGTAACGCCCCAGTTTTTTCATTTATTTCAACTTTATTAATTTTGAGACACAAATGTCTATCTGCTTCAGTGGTTATGTGTTCTGGGTGTGTGTGAGAGGTCCCAAGTTCAAACTCTAGCTTTGGTAAATTTTGGTATTTTTATAAATAAAGCCAAAACTTTGGTTAGTAGGCTTATAAGTATTTATATGTAAGAACATGTCAGAATGGGCCTGCTGGTCTGGTGGTTAAGTAGAGTGTTGGTGTGCTGGAGGTCCTGAGATCGAGTCCTGGCATTGGCATTATTTTTTGCTCTATTATGGGACAGTGTTTCGGTAGAATTAAAATGCTGATAGTGGATGGATGTGGCCAGATTTGTAGGGGATTTGGTCAGTGGTTGTGTTGTAATAGGATACTTAGGAGTTGGGAGAATAGTGGGAAGTAACAGGAATCCTAATCTGATTCTTCTTTTGTGAAAATTCAGTTTCCTCTCCTCTTCGTTTTTCTGACATTGCTATCCTTTTTTCTTTCTTTTTCCTTTCATTATTTGATTGTTGCTCTCCCAATTCCGTTCGTGCGTTTATTGCCTTCTAAAGCCCGTTGCGCCATTTTCGTCGATAGTTGGTAAGTAGTTGAGTACATTATAGTTTCGATTTCTTTTAAGTATTACTGGATGGGGATTTACAACTTCTGTTTTGGATAGCAGAGAATAGGATTGAGCGAGGCTCCTCTCATGTTGATTCATAGTCGATATCGTGCGTGGTTTCGAGGTAAATGTTAAGTGATCATGTTAGACACTTGTTGGTATTGTGTTTCGGAATGACTGTGATCTAAGAACTGATTATTGGGGTTAAATGTGTCAATTATAGGTTCGAGATTGCTCAAAGATCGCTTTAGCATCAATCGGAACAAGGTGTGTACCCGAAAACACAGAAAATGAGGTTTCGGCGAAAGCTGAAAACCTCATTGTCGATGCCACACGGACGTGTGGTCGCCCGTGTGGTAGGCCGTGTGCAAGACTGTTAGTCACCACACGGCCGTGTGATTGACGAGCCAGGCCGTGCGCGAGTGACACGGCCGTGTGATGGCTGGGCAAGTCTGTGTGCGAGACATAAGCTCGACCAATTGGGCCGTGTGGGCCACACGGGCGTGTGGGCCCACATAAGTGAACCACACGGGCGTGTGGAATTTTGGGCCAGGCCGTGTGAGGCGGATTTGGGCCGTGTGGGCCACACGGGCGTGTGGGCCTATTTTTTTGAAAAACTCTGTAAGGTTGCACGGGTCGCCCAAGTCTACTGTGGACCTACCGTAGGGTCGGTAAGCAATACTTAGACCCCTAAATGAATGATCTGTCTGTTTGATTTCTGTACTACGCATGTATACTGATATGAATATATGAGTTTTAATTGCATAACAGCATGTCATTCTTGTATGTTGCATTGCATCGGGGTAGGTTGATTATGATTGGAGGAAGTATTTGAAAGGCTCTTAAGCCTATTATCTTGCAGCTCAGCTACAAATTTCTGATTATGTGCCGCATCCGGTACAACATGGTGTGTAGGGCTGGGTGGGTTGGTTTTATCCCCACATGGCGTGTAGGGTTGGACGGAGTTGGTGTGTAGAGGCTGGTGGGTAGGACTCTGTTTTCTGCATATTCTATTTGAAATGGGCTAAGGCCCTGTAATATGTCTGAATCTGTATCTGAGTGGGATAAGGACCACACTATTTCTGTAATGGGCTCAGACCCGAACTGTGGAAGTATGTCTGTTATATGATATTACTGTGTGTATGTTTTCTGTGGGTAGTACACACTGAGTTTGCGAAAACTCACCCTTTTCTATTTAATCTGTTCAGGTAATCCCCAGCAGTAGACGGATCGGTGCGGCGGAGGACTCGACAGTGACCACGGTTCTGGACATTTTATTATGGTTTATTTTTAATTATGGTTTGATTATATCTGGGTAATTTTTATGTAATAAGGCCTTTATGGATTTTTGTTTAAATTTGGAATTTTTATGTTATAACTGCTAGAAGTAGGAAGACTCAATTTTTCAAAATAAACAAACGTTTTATCCCATATACACGAACTCGCAAATTATTTTAAAATCTTCCGCAACGTATAATGTTTTGAAAAATGGATAATGAATAAATAAACGACACGTTTTGACGATAGCCTAAGATACCTAAAAATGGTTTTAACGTAGTTACGTTTTCCAAAGCACTTTCATGTGACATCGCCAGATTCGGCCATAGCGTCCAGGCCGGGTTTGGGGTGTTACAAACCAACTTTTGCATTTTATGCGATTAAGTCCTTTTAATTAAATCAGATACTCAAACGATAAAATTAAATCATGAAAATTTCACACATATAAATTAACATGCTGCAAACACTAAAAATAAAATCAAAATATTTTTCTGACTCGGATTTGTGGTCCCGAAACCACTATTCTGACTAGGGTCTAAATCGGGCTGTTACACTACACATCCATGTACTCGGCCGTGTGTCACACACGGCCTAGACACACGCCCATGTGTCTACCCTTGTGGACAAAATGAAGCCATTTCTTAGCTTCATTTTCTCACCCAATTTTGCCCACAACCTACACCAATACTTGCATGTATATACCAGCCAAATCAAACATTAAAACCAAGCCTAAACTAACATCTATCATGGCATAATATCACATGCAATTCATGTTTATAATCGTACTTTTAGTGCATATTCAAGATAAACATACTCTATTCATCCACATTTAACTCATAAGCATTGAACATGGGATAACTTATAACATGCCAAATTAAATCATTACTAGCCAATCCAATGGCTAGATTACAAAACATCACTTATAAGTCATCATTTGGCCAAATAAGTCTATACATGCCATTATACCAAAATGTGATTTCTAAGTATACCAAAAAAGAGATAGTGGATAGTGTGATTATGCTCCGACCGGTCCTCCAACCTTCGCGAGCTTACGAGCACTATAAAACAAGGGAAAATTAAATGGGGTAAGCATTTTCATGCTTAGTAAGTTCGTATAACGGAAACTAAACTTACTAGTTATATCTATTCAAACTAGCATACATAAACATACATTTCATCCATTATAGGTAGTTCACCTAAACATATACACTTAATCAAACAAGTTAGTCACATAACGTCATATAAATATCAAGTAAACATAAATGAGCTCATTATATACAAACTTCCATTAATTCCACCTTTCCATATTTGGAGAGTCTTTCCCGTTGAACTAATAAAATTTTGATGGACATTCGGGTGATGTACATAATGTAACACCCCATATCCGAGTCCGAGACTAAGACTGGATACGAGACATTACCATGCTTGAACTCACTTAAACATGTACTTACGGGATATAAAATTTCGCTCCGGATTAAAAACTCCTCTTTCTTAGTCAAATCGGACATTTCATGGGCCTCACGAGGCCTCGGACTTTGCGCGCCCCAAACTTCGAGAACTCATCCGGGAACTTTCTCTCAAACGGGGTCACACGTCGGTGTGACTTGGGACACGCCTGCACCCCTAAAACATGCCCGTGTCTTTCACCCGTGGTGGATATCGGCAAATTACACACGGCCCGACACGCCCGTGGCCTCGGCCCGTGCCAAACCTGGCATTTCGACTTATTCACACGGTCTATACACACGCCCGTGTGCATTAGCCGTGTGATAATTCAATTACTAAGTGTAAAGTGCAGACTTCACACGCCCAGGGCACACGCCCATGTGCTAACCGTGTGGTACACACGGCCATGGTATTAGCCCGTGGTCTATCCTGACTTAACACATTAATGTGCAGGGGACACACGGCTTAGACACACGCCCGTGTGTCCATCCGTGTGGGCACTTAGAGGCTATTTACCAAGCCAACTGCCACCCTGAAATCAAGACCAAACCCATGCTCAATTCAGCAACTTAAGTATTACATCTAACATGAACAAGGATGCATACTTCATTGATAGATTAAAACATACATACATAATCATTCATGACTCATCTCTTTGGCCATATACAAAAATAATACTAAGCTTAATAACCAACACTTTGGCTAATTTTAAAACATAACTCAAAATGAAATGCTTCCTATACATGCCATAGTTAATACAAACACTTGGCTATACCGAAATATCGATTGATAGTGTGCTCCGAGCTCCGATGACGATGATCCACGAGATTAGCTAGGCGGGACTACATGGAAAGAAAGAATAAAGGACGTAAGCATTTAGCTTATTAAGTTTGCATATAATTCTCATAGCAATATATTTGCTTAACATTAACCATTCATCATAAACAATGGCATTATGAATCTCAAGTATTCAAGCTTACTTACTCTTACTGATTCTTACATATCTCATGGTACTTACTATTCTCATGCTCGTATGGTAAATAATATACCTGTATCACTTGATCACATAGATCAGTATACTTTACTATGATAAGTATAATCTCAACTTCATCATTCATATCATGAATAATACTCCTAACTAGCATAACTTGATAATAACTTTACTTACTTAACTTTCTTACTATATCATTTGAGCTTTACTCTCTTGCCCGATGAATTTCTATGAATAACCGAGGATACTGAATCTCATCCCATATAACTCGATGCCAAAGCCATATCCTCGATATGGTCTTACATGGGATCTCTCATCTTGGTATTGATGCCATGTCTTGACATGGACTTACTCAAAGTCTTTCTTGTGTGTTCCTTTGGGAACTTACCATTGTCATGTCTTGACATGGTCTTACTTGGTATCTTTACTCATGAACTGGTCAATGCCGAGCCTTGGCTTGGACTTACATGAAATCTTTCTTGTTACTCACCAATGCCATGCCTTGGCTTGGACTTACATGGAATCTCTACCTCATGATAGCTTTTCAATGCCAAGACTTGTCTTGGACTTACATGACATCTTTGCTTGGAGACTCACCAATGCCATGCCTTGGCTTGGGCTTACATGGGTCTTCATCTCATAATAACTCTTCAATGCCAAGACTTTTCTTGGACTTACATGATAACTTGCTTTATTGCCGATGCCATGCCTTGGCTTGGTCTTATACGGGCTTTCTTATCTCGTGTGGTAAATCGAGTATCCTAAGTAATTCAACTTCAATCGGGACTTTCTCATGCTTAATCTCATTAATTTCTTTATTTAACATAGCAATAAGCATTTCTATGGTAATAATGTACATTATACTAAGCAATTCAATGATAATAATCATAAAGCTTAGAAATCATACAAACTTACCTCAATATACAAAATGTATGTAGATATGCAATTTAGTCCTCGACTTTGTTCTTGCCTTGGTTTCGATCCGGGCTTCGTTTTTCTTGATCTATAATAATAATTAGATCATTTAATACTCACATTGACTAAATTGACTCTTAACTCATACTTTGGCAAAATTACTATTTTGCCCCTAAACTTTCTCTTATTAGCACTTTTGCCCCTAGGCTCGTAAAATGATTCTCATTTAACTTTCTTAAACATCATGCTTAGCTGATTCATTTTCTCTACTATAACAATCATCAATTCTCACTATTTATAATAGGTATGACCAATTTCATAACTATTACAAATGAGTCCATACTATCATTTTTCATGAAATTCACTAAGGAAAAGATGTTTATCTAACATCAAACTCTCATAAACTTCCATAAAATATCATTTTACATGCATGATACACATGGGTAGATTTTTGAACATGCTTCTTAGCTCATCTTATAGCTAAAAATAGCTAATTCATAATACGAGGACTCCAAAAATACGAAGAATATTAAAAACGGGGCTAGGATGACTTACTTGCAAGCTTCAAAAATTTGAAGAACCCTAGCTATGGAGTCTCCCAATTTTCGGCACAAGGAAGAAGATGAATGAAATTTTTATTATCTTTTTCCTATTTTAATCATTTAATTGGTAAATGACCAAAATGCCCTTATCTTTAAAATTTTACAAATTACTAACTCATGTCCATTTTTGTCCAAAACTTATAATTTGGGAAATTGCTATTTAAGGACTTCTAATTTATATTCTAAAGCTATTTCATACAAAAAGATTCTAGAAACTCATATTTTGCAACTTTTGCAATTTAGTCCTATTTGATCATTCCATGTCAATTTCACAAAATTTCTACATGGAACTTTAATACTATCATGCAAACATGTCATAAACCTTAAGAACTCAATTTACTAACTCAGATTTGTGGTCTCGCACCACTATTCCGACTAGGCCCTGACTCAGGATGTTACAATTCTCCCCTCTTATAAATTTTCGTCCTCAAAATCTTACCAAAGAAACCGGTTTGGGTACTCGGTTTCTCATGCTCTCTTCTCGGTTCCCACGTAGCTTCTTCTATTCCATGTCTTTGCCACAATACTTTTTCCAGGGCAATACTTTTATTCCTTAGCTGCTTGACTTCTCGAGCTAAAACCTTAATTGGTTCTTCACCATAAGTCATGTCGGGATGAATCTCTATCTCTGACGGGGTAATTACATGTGAAGGATCTGATCGGTAGCGTCTCAACATTGACACGTGAAACACATCGTGAATCTTTTCTAACTCTGATGGCAAAGCCAATTGATAAGATACCGGCCCAACTCTTTCAGTAATCTCGTATGGTCTGATAAAACGTGGACTCAACTTGCCTTTACGGCTAAATCTGAGAACTTTTCTCCATGGTGACACTTTCAATAAAACTTTATCTCCGACTGATCGTCAGTTTGAGGATGAAAAGTGGTACTAAATTTCAACTTTGTACCCAAGGCCTCTTGTAACTTCTTCCAAAATCTAGATGTAAACCTCGGATCTCTATCCGAGATAATTGACAACGGAACACCGTGAAGCCTTACTATTTTCAAACGCAAGTTTGCCAACTTGTCTAGTGAGTAATCAAACGCATGTATAAAATGAGCTAACTTCGTGAGTCTATCAACTATAACCCATACAGCATCTTTCTTGCTCGGAGATAATGGTAGACCCATTACAAAATCCATAGTAATACGATCCCATTTCCACTCTGGAACCAAAATGGGTTGAAGCAAACCCAAAGGTACTTGGTGTTCAGCCTTTACTTGCTGACAAATCAAGCATTTGGAAACAAAATCTGAAATATCTTTCTTCATTTTCGGCCACCAATACTGTTGCTTTAAGTCATTAAACATTTTGGTACTACCCGGATGTACAGATAAACATCCGTTATGTGCTTCATGCAAAATTCTCTGAATAAGCTCGTCCTTTCTTGGTACACAAATTCTATCTTTGAACATAAGACTTCCATTAGGACTAATCCAGAAATCAGACTCGACATCTGTCTCGCACTGAGCTCTCTTGACTTGCAATTCACTATCTTCTTTCTGAGCCTCAAAAATCTCTTGGAGGAATACTGGTCTAGCTTTCAACTCAGCTAGAATAGAACCATCGTCGGATAAAGTCATTCGTGAATTCATTGCCCTTAATGCAAATAGGGACTTTCTACTCAAAGTGTCGGTGACCACATTCGCCTTCCCGGGATGGTAGTCAATGACCAATTCATAGTCTTTTATCAACACTAACCATCTCTGTTGCCTTAAGTTCAACTCTTTTTGCATCATCAAGTACTTCAAACTTTTGTGATCGATGAAGATATGACATCTATCACCATATAGGTGGTGTCTCCATATCTTCAATGCGAAGACTATGGCAGCCAACTCTAGATCGTGAGTCGGATAATTCTTCTCATGTGGCTTCAACTGTCTTGAGGCGTAAGCAATCACTTTGCCTTCTTACATAAGTACACAGCCTAATCCATTTAAGGCTGCATCGCTGTAAATCACAAATTCTTTCCCTGTCTCAGGTTGTACTAAAATTGGAGCTTCTGTCAACATCGCTTTCGGTTTCCGAAACTTTGTTGCTATCTTTCGCCCACTCAAACTTCACATTTTTCTCAGAATAATTTGGTCATCGGGGTTGCAATCATAGAAAACCCCTTGACGAATCGTCTATAATAGCCAGCTAGGCCTAGAAAACTTCTAACCTCAGAGACATTTCTCGGTGGATTCTAGTCCATTATGGCCGAAATCTTACTTGGATCTACTCGGACTCCATCTCTCGAGACAATATGTCCCAGAAATCCTACTTCCTTGAGCCAAAATTCACTTTTACCGAACTTGGCATATAATTGATTTTCTCAAGAGTCTCAGAAACCGTCTCGTAGGTTCTCAAAGATGCTCATTCTCATCTCGGGAATAAATTAGTATGTCGTCAATGAAAACGACTACAAACTTGTCGAGGTATGGTCTAAAAATGCGGTTCATTAAGTCCATGAATACCGCAGGAGCATTGGTCAAACCAAAGGGCATGACTAAAAATTCATAATGCCCATACCTTGTTCGAAAAGCTATCTTGGACACATCTGATTCCTTTACTCTCAGCTGGTAGTACCCCGATCTCAAGTCTATCTTAGAGAACACAGTGGCTCCTTTCAATTGATCGAACAAATCATCTATCCTTGGCAATGGGTACTTGTTCTTTACTGTCACTTTATTAAGTTGACGGTAATCTATGCACAATCTCATGGTGCCATCTTTCTTTTTCACAAATAAAACTGGAGCACCCCATGGAGAACAACTTGATCTCGCAAAACCTTTATCTGTCAACTCTTGCAACTGTGACTTTAACTCTCTCAACTCCGTTGGAGCCATTCTGTAAGGAGTAATAGATATTGGTACAGTACCGGGAGCCAGTTCAATGCCGAACTCAATCTCTCTCTTTTGGGGTAGTCCTGGTAATTCTTCGGGAAAAACATCCACGTACTCACATACTATCCAGTGATCGACTCAATCTTTAACTCGCTTTCTTTATCATTCATCACAAAGGCCAAATATGCCTCGTACCCTTTCTTATGTATCTCGCGCCTGGTCATATGAGAAATCATTGCCGGTGGCCTACCTTGTTCATCGATTTTACATGGAGAATGTCCCCATTCTCACATTTCATCTCAATGTACTTTTTCCCACAATTTACTATTACATCATGGGCGATCCAACGAGTCCATACCAAGAATGATGTCAAACTCATCAAATGGTAGCAACATAAGATTTGCTTTAAAGTAAGGACCTCTAATCATTAATGGACAATCTTTACATACTTCATCAACTAACACACTCTTGCCTAAAGGATTAGACACCTTAATCGTAAATTCTGTAGAATCTATAGGCATATTCATACCTGGATACTAGTTTCATACAAATGTAAGAGTGTGTGGATCCGGGATCTATTAAAGTAATAACTTTGATATCATAAAGAGAAAAGGTACCCGTAATAACATCAGGAGAAGATGCCTCTTCGCGAGCGCGAATGGCATAAGTCCTTACAGGCGCCCTACCCTCGGGTCTCGCAGCCTGCTCTCTAGGGTTACCTCTTCCACTTGCCCCACTTCCTGGGTTCCTCTGCGGTCTTCCTCTGACCACACTCCCGGATCTCGGGTTCTGAGCTCTATCTTCTTTCATTGTCTCTGGACAATCTTTTATGTAGTGGTCCCGGGAACCACACATCCAAACATGCATTTTCATGTGCTCAACATTCTCCAAGATGACGTCTGCCACACTGTGGGCATTCGGGTCTATCCGATCGGATGTTCTCCACACTAGCAACTGAGGTCGTCTATTCCTTACTTCCCGAATATTGCTTACTCTTGTCCTTCCTTAAAAACCCAGTGGAAGTAGTCGATCGGGTGGAAAAATCTCTTGAATTCTTGGATGAGGATTGGAATGACTTATTCCATTGTCTCTTTTTAGAGTCACGAGACTCTACTTCAGATTTTCTCTTCTCCTTTACTAGTTCTTCGGCTTTACAAGCCCTCTCTACTAGCACAACGAATTCCTTTAGTTCTAGGACAGCAACAAAAAATTTGATGTCCTCATTTAGCCCATCTTCAAATCTCTTACTCATGATGGCCTCGGTGTGGACACGCATTCTCGAGCGTATTTCTTTGAGCCGCATAAACTCACGCTCATAATCATCCACGGACATCTTGCCTTGCTTTAACTCTAGAAATTCCTTTCTTTTCTGGTCTACGAACCTTTGACTGATATACTTTTTCTTGAACTCTTCTTGGAAGAATTCCTATGTGACCTTTTCCCTCGGTACCACAGACACCAATGTGTTCCACCATTGATAGGCAGAATCTCTTAAAAGAGAGACTACACACTTCATGCATTCCTCGGATGTGCATGACAACTCATTAAATACCACGATGGTATTTTCTAACCAGAATTCAGCTTTTTCTGGATCATTATCTTTTCTAGCCCGGAATTCTTCTGCCCCATGTTTCCTGATTCTATCGACTGGAGGCTTCTCTCCTCTTACCACCTCTACTACTTGAGGGGCTACTGGGATAGGTTGAGGAATAGCTGGGGGTGGAGGGGGTTGTGCATTCGGGTTCGTACGAACGAACTCCGTATACCATGTATTCATCATATGGAGGAAGGCTTCTCTAGCCTCTTCTCCTCCTTCTTGACTCACCGTAGTGGGTCTATTCTCATTCTCGTTCGGTACCATCCCTTCAGCGGGAGCCGGCGCGTTACTTTCTACGTCATCCACCACAGCTCTATCGGGATCCATTTGCTAAATGTATAAACATAATTTAAGTTCTCAGGAGTCGTCACACTATCATTATAAAAACATTCTTACGTATGGCATGTATAGCTAGACTCGTGATTGTGCTACGTTAGTCCTAGAACCGACTAAACCGTAGCTCTGATACCACTAAATGTAACACCCCATACCCGAGTCTGAGACTAAGACTAGATACGAGACATTACCATGCCTGAACTCACTTAAACATGTACTTACGGGCTATAAAATTTTGTTTCGGATTAAAAACTCCTCTTTCTTAGTCAAATCAGACATTTCATGGGCCTACGAGGCCTCAGACTTGCGTCCCGAAACTTTCGAAACTCATCTGGGAACTTTCTTTCCAAACAGGGGTCACACGTCCGTGTGACTTGGGACACACCCGTGCACCCCTAAAACATGCCCGTGTCTTTCACCCGTGATGGATATTGGCAAATTACACACGGCCTGGACACACCCGTGGCCCTGGCCCGTGTGCCAAACCTTGGTATTCTGACTTATTCACACGGTCTATACACATGCCCGTGTGCATTAGCCTTGTGACAATTCAATTACTAAGTGTAAAGTGCAGACTTCACACGCCCAAGGCACACGCCCATGTGCTAACCGTGTGGTACACACGGCCTAAACACATGGCCGTGGTATTAGCCCGTGGTCTATCCTGACTTAACACACTAATGTGCAAGGGAAACACGGCTTAGACACACGCCCGTGTGTCCATCCGTGTGGGTACTTAGAGGCTATTTACCAAGCCAACTACCACCCTGAAATCAAGACCAAACCCATGCTCAATTCAGCAACTCAAGTATTACATCTAACATGAACAAGGATGCATACTTCATTGATAGATTAAAACATACATACATAATCATTCATGACTCATCTCTTTGGCCATATACAAAAAGAATACTAAGCTTGATAACCAACACTTTGGCTAATTTTAAAACATAACTCAAAATGAAATGCTTCCTATACATGCCATACTTAATATAAACACTTGGCTATACCAAAATATCGATTAATAGTGTGCTCCGAGCTCCGATGACGATGATCTACGAGATTAGCAAGGCGGGACTACATGGAAAGAAAGAATAAACGACGTAAGCATTTAGCTTAGTAAGTTTGCATGTAATTCTCATAGCAATATATTTGCTTAACATTAACCATTCATCATAAACAATGGCATTATGAATCTCAAGTATTCAAGCTTACTTACTCTTACTGATTCTTACATATCTCATGGTACTTACTATTCTCATGCTCGTACGGTATATACCTGTATCACTTGATCACATAGATCAGTATAATTTACTATGATAAGTATAATCTCAACTTCATCATTCATACCATGAATAATACTCCTAACTAGCATAACTTGATAATAACTTTACTTACTTAACTTTCTTACTATATCATTTGAGCTTTACTCTCTTGCCCGATGAATTTCTATGAATAACCGAGGATACTGAATCTCATCCTACATAACTTGATGCCAAAGCCATATCCTCGATATGGTCTTACATGGGATCTCTCATCTTGGTATTGATGCCATGTCTTGACATGGACTTACTCAAAGTCTTTCTTGTGTGTTCCCTTGGGAACTTACCATTGCCATGTCTTGACATGGTCTTACTTGGTATCTTTACTCATGAACTGGTCAATGCCGAGCCTTGGCTTGGACTTACATGAAATCTTTCTTGTTACTCACCAATTCCATGCCTTGGCTTGGACTTACATGGAATCTCTACCTCATGATAGCTTTTCAATGCCAAGACTTGTCTTGGACTTACATGACATCTTTGCTTGGAGACTCACCAATGCCATGCCTTGGCTTGGGCTTACATGGGTCTTCATCTCATAATAACTCTTCAATGCCAAGACTTTTCTTGGACTTACATGATAAATTGCTTGATTGCCGATGCCATGCCTTGGCTTGGTCTTATACGGACTTTCTTATTTCGTGTGGTAGATCGAGTATACTAAGTAATTCAACTTCAATCGGGACTTTCTCATGCTTAATCTCATTAATTTCTTTATTTAACATAGCAATAAGCATTTCTATGGTAATAATGTACATTATACTAAGCAATTCAATGATAATAATCATAAAGCTTAGAAATCATACAAACTTACCTCAATATACAAAATGTATGTAGATATGCAATTTAGTCCTCGACTTTGTTCTTGCCTCGGTTTCGATCCGGGCTTCATTTTTATTGATCTATAATAATAATTAGATCATTTAATACTCACATTGACTAAATTGACTCTTAACTCATACTTTGGCAAAATTACTATTTTGCCCCTAAACTTTCTCTTATTAGCACTTTTGCCCCTAGGCTCGTAAAATGATTCTCATTTAACTTTCTTAAATATCATGCTTAGCTGATTCATTTTCTCTACTATAACAATCATCAATTCTCACTATTTCTAATAGGTATGACCAATTTCATAACTATTACAAATTAGTCCATACTATCATTTTTCATGAAATTCACTAAGGAAAAGATGTTTATCTAACATCAAACTCTCATAAACTTCCATAAAATATCATTTTACATGCATGATACACATGGGTAGATTTTTGAACATGCTTCTTAGCTCATCTTATAGCTAAAAATAGCTAATTCATAATACGAGGACTCCAAAAATACGAAGAATATTAAAAACGGGGCTAGGATGACTTACTTGCAAGCTTCAAAAATTTGAAGAACCCTAGCTATGGAGTCTCCCAATTTTCGGCACAAGGAAGAAGATGAATGAAATTTTTGTCATCTTTTTCCTATTTTAATCATTTAATTGGTAAATGACCAAAATGCCCTTCTCATTGAAATTTTACAATTTTGGGCAAATTGCTATTTAAGGACTTGTAATTTATATTCTAAAGCTATTTCATACAAAAAGCTTCTAGAAACTCATATTTTACAACTTTTGTAATTTAGTCCTATTTGATCATTCCATGTCAATTTCACAAAATTTCTACATGGAACTTTAATATTATCATGAAAACATGTCATAAACCTTAAGAACTCAATTTACTAACTCAGATTTGTGGTCTCGCACCACTATTCCGACTAGGCCCTGAATCAGGATGTTACACATAAGGTATACATATGAATTATCTGTCAATTCGTATTTATTATTACCTATTGGACATAAGACCGAAGAGCATACTCTCGATCCACATATTTTACAACAGGATTACCAATCCATGCTAAATCCCGATTTTCAACCAATGTTCACAAAAGTCATTTAGGATTGCAAGTCCAGGCTAAATCCTATTAGTGACCTGTACTCTAAAGAGCTTAATTAGGGTTACCCGTTTGGGCTAAACCCAATCTATAACATATGCTCGAGAGGCTTAAATTCAGGATTACCCGTCTGGGCTAAATCCTATTTGTAACCTTTTCCATATTATACCCGTTTCAAGGAATCACCATAATCCATCGAATTTCAATATTCAACCAGAACATGATATTTTATCAATATTTCCAACATGTAATTATTTCATTATGTATATCACCACATACATATTATCACAATCACACAATTCAATTCAAACATATTACCATACCAAATTAAGTTACACGAACTTACCTTGACAGTTGTTCGGGTTTGAATTCCAACTAATCCAAAACTTTTTGTTTCCCTCGATCTAATTCCGTAGTTGGTCTTTCCTGGTCTATATAAGCAAATTTAATTATTAACTCATTACATTTTACATACATTTGCATTCTACTACATCCTAGGCAAAATTACTATTTTGCCCCTACTCTTTTCAAAAATTCCAATTTCGTCCCTAGGTTCGGAAAATGAAATTCATGCAATCTAGTCCTATTTCCAAGCCTAACCAAAATTTAATAACAATTTTTACAGCACACACATTTCAAAAATTTCAGAATTTTCCATGGGTTTTATCACTTTTTCATTTTAGTCCCTAAATCAAGTTTCCATGAAAAATTGCTTTGTAAAAGTTGTTTATCTATCAACTATCTTTCATTTTCTACCATAAATTTTAAATTTCCAGCATTTACATCCATGGAAAAGTTTCTACACTTTTTTATCTTTTCAAATAAATCCCATAAATAGAAAGATTAGGCTATCCCGATTCTAAAAATATAAAAATCATTAAAAATGGGACTTGATTTCATACCTTTCTAAGCTTGAAAAGTTCTCTTCCTCTCTCCTAGGATTTCCATAGAAAAATTGGGGAATAAGATGAATAGAAAAGATGTAATTTCTTTTTATTTTTCTATCATATTTTAATTTTGTTGATTTCCAATTTAGTCCCTAGTAATTTCTAATTTTTCCATGGATAAGTCACCAAGAAAAATCTACATACTTTTCTTAATGGTCTAATTACCATATAAGGACCTCTAGTTTTGAATTCCATAGTTATTTAATCCTTATAGCTACTAGAATTCAACTTTCGCATTTTATACAATTTAGTCCTTTACCTAATTAACCACACAATAGATAAAATTTTCGTATCAAAATTTTCACATGACCTTCCTATCATAATACCAACCATAAAATAAAATAAAGTAATTTTTTTGGGCTTGAATTTGTGGTCCCGAAACCACTGTTCCGATCTCACCGAAAATGGTTTGTTACATTATGAATATATAAACACCAACTTATATTAAAATTAAAGTATAGTGATTAAATATCAAATTTAGTCATATTAAAAAGACTGAAATGAGATTTGACCAAATTTTTAAACAAAAGAGGCCCTTTTGAACCTCCTTCTTATATAGAGTTATATAGATTGTATTTTACTTGTGCTTATTTTATTTTCTTAGTGATGATAATAAAATATTAAATTATGGTACACTCACATGTGGGTGAAAAAAATTATGTAAAAATTAAATATGAATTTCGTTGAAAGGCGGAAAGTAATAATATCTTTGCCTAAAATCTTAACATTTTAATTTAATATATTATCTTTTTAGATTTATTAAAATCTAAAAATTTATAAATATCATCAAAATTTGATAGGTGACACCAACTCAATCAAACTCTTAATATATAAAATAGGTAATGAAAATGATTTTGTTTTGAAAATATGAAAATTAATAAACCTATTAAATTTTAAACATTAATAAATATATTAAATGGTCATGTTATGTGTTCATTTCATGTTTTTGTATTGCTTTCAAGATTTTTGAATTCTGCCAAATGACTTATGCAATTCGATTACTTTAAGTCAAATGAAGTACCATGGTAATTCATGTACTATATTTCAAATTACATTTTAGTTATCACGGTAAACTATATAAATAATTATCTTACTACTAGAAATTTTCTTGTTACACAATGGTTATCCAACTTATCAAATTTTTTTTGTCTAAAATCGTATGCAAACAGTTTGTTGACTCATCAATTAACTTAATGACATGTATCTTTTTAATTATTAATTTTTACACATAATTTCCATATTATTTTATTAAAAAAAGTTAAACTCAACTTTTATGTGCCTGCTACATGATCCTCACTAATGATAAAAGGGCTTTTTTAGCATCAGGATGGTCTTACTCGATGGATTTCCATTCATTTGATTTCATTTTGATGCCGTTTTTAGAATATAGGAATAGAAAAAAAAATAGCATAAAAATAGAGCATTTGTTATGTAATTTGGAATGTATTTTGATCATGCCCCCGCAAGATGGACAGTGGTGGAGTGAGTCCAATCTTGTGCATAACCATGTTGAATTGTTTGCGAGACAGCGGCTTGGTGAGGACATCGACAAGCTAATCAAAAGTTGAGACATGGGAGACTATGAGGAGACCATTCTGAACTTGTTCACCTATGAAATGGTAGTCCAAGGCAATGTGCTTCATGCACGAGTGAAACACTAGATTGGCATAGAGGTTTGTAGCCCCAACATTGTCACAATAAATCACCAGTTGATGAGGAATAGTGATGGCAAGTTCAGTTAAGAGAGAACAAATGCATCATAGTTTAGCAGCCGTGGCAGCGACTGATCGATACTCAGCTTTGGTGGAAGAACATACAACAGTTCTATGTTTCTTGGAGCTCCAATGTAACAGCCCATTTTTAGTTAAATCGGAACAGTGATTTTAGGACTACAAATATGAGGTCAAAATAATTATTTTATTATTATTTTAATGTCTATAGCATGATAGTATGATTGTGTAAAAATTTCGTTAAGAAATTTTGTCGTTTGAGTGCTTAATTTGATAAAAAGGACTAAATCGTGTAAAGTGTAAAACTTGAGTTCTAATAGCTAAAGGGGTCTAATAGCTATGGAACCTTAAAGTGGAGGTCCTTATGTTGTAATTAGACTATTTTTATATAAGTGGACAAATATGGAAATTGGATGAAGTGTTTTTAAACTAAATAAATAAGGTTATTTTAGTAAATTATTAATTATGTTAATGTAAATTAAGAAATAAACAAAAGGTGTCATTTTGTTTCATCTTCCTCCACGAAATATTGCAAGAAGAAACCTCCATGGATGCTAATTAAGGTTTAGCTAGCATTAACCTTGCATGTAAGTAATTTTTGACTCGGTTTTTAATGATTTCTATATTTTCGGAGTCGTTGTAACTTAATCTACCTAGCCCAGGGACTTATTTGAAAAATTGTTAAAGGTTTAGGGTTTTACCATTGTTTAATATATGTGTATTTTGATGTTTGATGATAGAAAATGAATGGTTGTTGTTAGATAAACAACATTTGTTCAGTGATTTTGGGTAAAATTTTCAATTAGGGATTTATTTGTGAAAAATGAAAATTATGTGGTAAAATGTGAAATAAATAAAAAATATGGGCTTCTATGATAATAAGGAAAATTCGGCTAGCATGGGTATAGACCTAATTGCATGAATTTGTATTTTTGTGAGCTAGGGACTAAATTGTAAAGATGTTAAACTATTTGGGGCAAAAGTGTAATTTTTCCATAATGTGATTTATGGGCTAAATTGAATAGTTTGATAATTGAATAAGTTAAATTTGATATTATATAGATCAAGAAAAATGAGGTTCGGATTTAGATCGGGGGAAAAATAAAGTTTTGGACTAGTCGATCCATTTCGTTGTTTTTGCAATCGAGGTAAGTTCGTATGTTAATAAGCATTATTATAATTGTTTTTCAAATACTTTATTATTGAATTTAATTTTGAATACGACCTTACAGATATGTTCGACAAAGAATTCGGCAATGTGAAATCCCGGTTGAACCTTAGGAATAGATTAGGATACAAATGACATGTTATTAGGGGTTATGTATTTTGGGTGTTGGTCCGTATGTTCTACCAGTGGCTGAGTTATTCGGCATGTGTTGCGGATTCTCGTCAACTTGTGTGAGCAGCACCGTGTAGCTACGTCATGACTGTCAGCTTGTGTGAGCAGACCCGTTGATAGCTCGAGAGTGACCATTATATGATATATGAGATTGAGATAGCTTCGACTATGTATTGGTACTTAGGGTGCGAGATTCCCGAGTATCCGATATTATTCCAAATGGTTCAACGGGTAAATCAAGGATGTGAAATGGTGTGAGATAAATATGTATCAGTACAGGTATGTACGGAAATCATATGAGCATTGAATCTATGAAATTGTAAGTTCATGATCATTATATGGATGAATACATGTTAACTTTGTGATTAAAGGGTTTTGTAGTACATTATGTTTATATCACTTGAATGATGAATGAATGGTAAGTTTTACTTTATAGCTTACTCTGTTTATTTTTCAATGTTTTATAGTGAATATCGAAGCTTGCTCGGATTTAGGAGTCGTCGGAGATCTCATCACTCTATCCAGCTATCACTTAGGTACTTTTGAATTTATATTTTTGGTTATATGGCATGTATAGGAGTTTTGGCCATTATGCTATATATGTTGGTAATGGATTTAGCCATTTGGTTTGGCTTGTAATTGATGAATGTTTTGTTATGTGTATAGTCATGTGATTTGGCTTATTTTGGTATATTTGGTGATGTATATATATGTCCAAATGGCCTTTTGATGTGTTGTGTATAATTGCTATATAGATGCTTGATGTGAATTGGTGTTTGGAGTTCCCAATGGTTGAAATTTTAGATTGGTATGCTTGTGGTTTTAGGTAAAGTGATCCATAATTGAAAGTGACCATATAGGTGATTTGTGATTGTGAAATTAGTATGAAATTGTATGGCTAATTGTGATACTTACGTGTCTTGTTGTTGATGGTATGGAATTAGCATGAATTAGCCTTGGTTGAGATTGGTTTGAATGCCTATTTATGCCATGTTATGTGCCATTTGGTTTGTGTAGGTAAATGCAAGTTTGAGTGAGAAAGATGGCTTGGTAAATAGCCTATTTTTGTCCACACGGGCAGAGACACGAGCGTGTGTCTCCGCCGTGTGTGACACACGGTCAAGTGACACGACCGTGTGTCTCCTGGTGTTTAATTAGAAATCAATTCATTATGCTCCACATGGCCCAACACATGGGCGTGTGACTTGGCCATGGCATAAGTCAGTATATCCTACAGTTTTGGCATGGCCTAGCACACGGCTTGGCACACGGGCGTGTGTGGCCATTTCGAAGGGCACATGGGCTAGCCACACGAGCGTGTGTGTTGGCCGTGTGACCCAAGTCAGAGAGTTACACGGGGTCAGACACGGGTTGGGACACTGCTATGTGATCCCATTTCGAATGTCCACACAGCCTGTGACACGGGCGTGTCTTTGGTCGTGTGAGACACATGGTCGGGCCACACGGGCGTGTATCCCCTATATTTTGAAAAAATTTCTAAGTTTTCCAAAAATTTCCTGAGTTATCGGTTTAGTCCCGAACCACTTCTAATGCATGATTTGAGCCTCGTAGACTCGTATTAGGGACAATATGATTGATTATGAATGATTCTTATTTGGAAATGGAAAATGTATGTGAAATGTATGATTATTGATGAAATAAGTTTGGTAATGCTCCGTAACCCTATTTCGGCGACGGATACGGGTTAGGGGTGTTACATCAAAGATACAGGATTATGGTCGAGATAAACAATATAAGCACTGGTTGAAGTAAATTCATCCTTGTTGTCGGCCTAGTCGGCATCAGAGAATGCATGAAGAGTAAGAGAAGATTTACGACAAATTGTTAAGCCATGATCTAAGGCACCATAGAGATAGCGAAGTAAGTGGTTGACAGTAGTCCAATGCTCGGTCGTTGGTTGATGCATGAATTGAGAGAGTTTATTGATTGTGTAAGTAATATCTAGGTGGGTCAATGAGAGATATTGGAGGCTTCAAACAGTGGTTTGATATTCTCTAGGATTTGATAAGGGAGTACTGGTACACAAGGTAAGAGGGACTAGTTTTGATTTAGTCATACGAGTCTTTTGAAGGAGATGAGCAATGTACTTTCATTGGCTAAGAAACAAACCATCAGCATGTGAAAGCACTTCAACACCTAGGACGTAGTGTAAGTAACCATGATCCTTTAAAGAGAAGCACATAGAGAGTTGCTGAAGAAAATGATGTACAATTTGATCTGTGTTTCTAGTAACAATGATATCATCAATTTAAATAAGAAGATAAATAATAACTCATTGAGTGTTGAATATGAACAAAGAGCATCTGCAACAGAGTTATGAAAGCCTGAAGTAAGCAGAAATTGGCGTAATTCATGATAACAAGCGAACGGAGCTTCTTTGACTCATTAGATAGCCTTGCGAAGCTTGAAAACATGCTAAGGATTATCATGATCAATTAAGCTCGGAGGTTGAGACACAAACACATATTCTAAAAGTTTGCCTTGAAGAAAGGCATTTTTGACACCCAATTGCTGAAGTGACCAGCCATTACTTATCGCAAGAGTAAGAACCAAACATATTGTGGTTGGTTTGATGACTGGACTAAATTTTTTAGAAAAATTGACCCTCGGGCGTTGATGAAAACCTTTTGAAGCTAGACACACTTTATACCTATCAATAGAATCATCAAGTAAATATTTAGTGTAAAAAATCCATTTACACCCTACCAAGTTTTAGGTAGGATAAGATGGAACAAATTCCCATGTGCCATTACGAAGAAGAGCATCAAATTCAGCGGACATGGCTTCCCTTAATTTGGGGTCCTTCGAGGCTTGATTGACGGTGGTGGGCTCAAGGTTGGGATGGTGAAGCTTAGTAATAAGGTTGAGTTTCTGAACAAGTTTGTGAATGTTGCGTTTGGAGCGGGTAATGATGCCTCAAGGAGATGATTACATTGGGCAGGTGGCTGTGGATGTAGTTTCAACCTAAATAGAGGATGAGGAGATGGGTGATAATCGAAGGATTTGGTCGAGGCAGAGCTGGACGTGGGACCAGATGAAATAATGACAGATAAAGTCATAGAACACCATTCTGATGTGATGAAGGAAGTGACATGAAAGAGAGAGAGATTAGAGTTAGCAAGAGGAAACACGGACTCAACAAAATGGACATGACAAGAGGTGTACAAACATTTGGAGGATATATCGAGATAAGGATAAGCACTTTGATTAGAGGAATATCCAAAAAGGAGACAATGAGTTGATCTAGGTTCAAGTTTTTTAGTGGTGTAAGGACAGAGCCAGGGATACCAGAGGTAGTCAAAACTTCAAAGTTTGTTGTAGTTAGGAACAGTGCCGAAAAGTTTGAGAAATGGAGACTCATTGTTAAGGGTATATGTAGGAAGATGATTTATAAGGTATACAACTGTGGAAAAGGAAAAGGACCAATAGGACAGAGGATAGAGGCATAAGAAAAGAGTGAAAGTCCAGTTTCAACAATATGACGATGTCGACGTTTAGAATAGCCATTGTGTTCAGGAGTATGAGGGGGAGAGGTGAGATGAGAGATACCATTGATTGTTAAGAATAAGGAGAGGGCCTGATCTTCTCCGCCATTATCAAAGTAAAGTGTCTTGATTTCATAGTCGAAGAATTTTTCAACCAAGGCTTTGAAGCGAATAACAACATCACGAGCAATAGATTTGTGTTTCAACGGATACAACCAAATATATTTTGTGAAGTGTTCAACAAAGAGAATTTAATATTTAAAGTTGTTAATGGAGTGAACTGGTGATGTCCAAACATCTGTGAAGATAATTTCAAGGGGGAGAAGTGGATAAAGTAGACATTGAAAATGGTAGTTTTTGACTTTTATTACAGTGACAAGAATTAAAATGAAAGTTGAGATGGGAAGAACTATTGACATCCAAATTGAATGATGAGACCATGTATTTGAACGTCAGTAGAGATGGGTGACCAAGTCAATGATGCCAAGCAGGGTACGTGGTCTTTATTGTAGAGAAAGCAAGTAACAGTAAGGAAGACAAAAAGCTGGTCCATTCATAAACACCATTTTTAGGTTAGCCTTGGAAGAGAATGGCTTTTGTTTTAAGGTTCTTTACAAAAATAGATGATGGTAAGAAATAAAAAAATGCATTATTATATTTGCAAAATTGAGAAATAGAAATTAAATTACATTTCATGATTGAAGCACATGGAACATTAGAAAGACTAAAAGAGTGAGAAGGAGTAGGGAAAGAAGTTGAACCCGAGTGTGTGATAGGAATTCCAGAACCATCGCCAATCATTATTTCATCCAGACTGATACAAGGATTATGAATGGTGAGGTTTTGAAGGTGAGTTGTAATATGATGAGTTGCACCACTGTCCAATAGCCAAGGGTCATGTGAGGGTGAGTTGAGGTGGTAGCAATATGAGCTTAAGTTTTCCAAGAAGATAGTGCACGAAGTGTCGGTGAACTGGTAGGATGTGGTGGTGGGGATGCATGAGGAAACTTTTGGTAGAAGAGAGTGTTGGGAAATGTGCCCATATTGTAGTTAACATGTAATTGTTTTCTTATAATGCCCTCAACTCGACCCGATTTGTCGAGTCAAAATTTGGGTGTTATTACACACAATACTTAAAAATTTAACAAAACATATTACAACTTCTCATTTCTTTAAATATTTTATTTATGATTTTAACTAGAAAAACTTAACATCTAAGAACAAATGGAGTATCTAAAATACTTATTACATCAGACGTGATACAGATCATTACAATAAAGAAGTTTGTTAACTACAGACACTTAAGATATATCCTAAAACTACGCTGCATTTCCACTATATGCATAATAACCCACTTCGGTGCTACTCTGGCATAGTCCTGGCATCGTCTGTAACACCCCTAACCCGTCTCTTTCATCGAATTAGGGTTATAGAGTATTATAAAAGTTAACAAATTCAATAATAATTTAAAAAAATTCAAAAAAAATTAAATATCAAATAATCATAATCAATCATTATCCATAGTATATATACACATACGGCCTTTAATCGAGTTTACATCACCTTAAAATCAGTGTAAAAACAAGTAGGGACTAATCTGAAACAAAATAGGAAAATGTGGGAAAAAATTGAAAACAGGGGTCACACGACCGTGTGGCCAAGGCGTACCGTGTGACAGCCCGGATTGCGTGGCTCATAGATATCGTCATGAGGCCAACCCATGTAACAACCTAAGTCCGTGTAACCTAGGGTCACACAGCCGTGTCGTTAGGCCATATAACTCCATAAGGCCATGTGGGCAATCTGTAGCCTCCCAAACTCGGCCTAGACGTTATTGCTAGATTGAGAAGGCTTTAGCCACTGAAATGGCTAAGCTAACTTACGTTACTTTTTAAGACTTTAAATAAACACATTTTAGAGAAAACCGTAGTTGTACTTTGAGTTAACTTAAAAGCATTCATTCATTAGGTCATGTATGCTTAGGATTCATTTTATTATTGAGAGTGTTGTTTTAGAAAAACCGTTTGCTTGTCGCTCTTCTTTAAAAAAAAACTCGAAGCTAAACTAATGCAGCGAAAAAACCATTTTTCAAGTCATTTTGGAAAATTAGTTGCCTTATTGATTTGTTTTTCAAAAACAATTCCTTTGCAATGTTGTGGAAACTAGGGAATAGTATTAAATTTTACTTAAGCCATATATCATGCATTATCCGGTTATTATGCTTGAGTAATTCATGCATGCAAAATCCCCCCCAAAAAAAGTTACCAAGCCACAGACCAGAAATAATTAAAAATTACAGGCCAAAACCAATAAACACTTAATAATACTTAATTAAATAATAATAATCAGAGGTCCAAGTTGATTCTCCGAATGCCGGGCCGATCCTAATTTTGAGGTTTACCTGAAAAGTTAAACTCTATTGAGGGGTGAGCTTATGAAAAGCTCGCATGAGTCAAATAATTATTTAAGCGGACAAAAACATAAATATCAAATACATTGAAACATATTAGCATTAACAGAAGAACACAAAACCATCATTGGAATTTCATATCATTACATAGCCATTATCAAATTGATGTCAAACGGTGTGTGAGCATGAGACATCATTCATTCGAGTAACAATCACCATTCAGTACAACAAAATAGAATACATAGCATAAATCAATAACATTCGAATATGTCGTGCACATGATGCAATGCAAAAAGGTTCCTACCCATACCATCCGCTACACACCACGAGTTCCCCAGAATCCATCTGCCAAACTCCAAAACATTATTAGCATAGCTCGATGTGGTAAAACCATCGAATAATCAATAATGCAGAAAATCTGTCGGATATCAAATAGTGCGATACAATCGCTAATAACGTATAATATGCGATAAAATCGCCAATCCACTCGGTACTCTAGGTGCAGTGCACTAACTACGAATAATGCGGACTTAATATGCCACCGGTACTCCACGGAACTCCTCCGTTAACCAAAAAATCCTAACCCAATGCATATGCAATATGTCACACAATCTCATACATAATCATATCTCAATACTTTTCACATTCATTTGACATGCTTAGCATGTCCTCAATAATCACATACTTTCAATAAATGGGAACAATGTTCTAATCTTTCAAATTACCATTGTGTTGGTATCAATCAATATCGTTCAATTTCACATACTTCACGGATTTTCATTGTGCATAAATAGCACCCTTTTCAGTACATAATATAAAAAATATCTCATTCATTTAAATCATATATAAGCTTAATATCTCAACACATTATATCATTCATTCAAACATTCTCATATCTCATAACTCAAATATGCAATTACAAACTCAATCAAAAATTCATACTATCAAACTAGCAATTTTGCCAACATGTCAATCTTTTAAGGCTCGAAACATACCTGGTTCGGCCACTCACAAAATCAATAATTTTTCTATTGAGCCAATCCAATCAGCAAGCTAATTTATCAAATATAACATGATATTTAACATTTTTAAACAGTTTTATGATTTTAGGACCCATACCTTATTTTTCGCTTCCTCACAACACACTAGCGGTTCTTCCAATTTCCTTAATAACTCCTTAAACGAACCTAAACCAAAATTCAGTATAAATTCAATCCACTTACCATTAAACCAGCCCCAAAACACCCACTTATGAGTTCAAACCAACCATTGAAATTATAACTATTTTATGAATCCAAACTAGTTAGATTCCTTACACTGTATCGATGCAAACTGTACGTACAATCGTTCTTCGCCTTTACGGATGATTTGGGGTGTTTGGGTCAGCACATAATTCAGTAATATACTGGAAAATCAGTAGATAATTAATGATTAAATTTCTTCATTTAATCAATTCATAACCTTTACCTAACGACTATGTCAAAATAACAAACTAGTTACCTTGAATTGCACTTACGCTTCACGATTTGTGGGATCCGAATGGCTAATCGATCAAGAATGTTTTTCCCTAATTGAAATGGATTTAAAAGCTGATTAGGAGGGTTCAAGAACTCAAAATAATGTTGGAAAAATATAGGCAAGAGCCAAGAAACAAAAAAGCCCCCTTTCTTGAACATAGGTGCACGCACCACCACCCATGGTGGCAAACATTGGGGCTGAATTTTAAAACGGTTTGAGATCTGATTAAATTCTGGAAAAATACCTTTGTAATCATTTAAGATCCCAAAAATTCTAGATCTGGAAATTTAGGTTTTTAATGGATAAGATTAATTAAGAAATTGAAGAGAGAAGAGACCTTACCCAAGCTAGTCGAGAGAAACGACAATGGCACTTTCTTGGCAATGTTCGGGATCGATCTTGGAGTTGAAGATTTCAGATTTGGGGCTGATTTTAATGAGGAAAAATGACAGCAATATGGTGGAAAATATGTTAACAAATCTTGCGGCAAAAATAAAAAGAAAAAGAAAAAACAAAGAGATGGTCAAACTAGGTGTAGGCGACGACAATAGTGGAGGAAAGGAAAAAACATTAAAATCAATGAGAAGGAGAGGAGGAGAGGAACGGATAGGGCAATGAGGAGGAGGTTTAAAGGCTGATTATCAGTGAAAAATTAATATTTATACCTAGGTTAACTAGGCTCGGATGGCCCACACATTAAAACAGGAGGTTTTTGTCAAAAAATTAAATTATTTGCATGGGAAGGGAATTGAAGTTAGGAACTCAAGGATAAATTCACTAATGTTTAACCATCAAACCAATAACTCATTCTTGATATAATTTGAAATATTTATTTTAAAAAACAAGGCATGTCACATACTAGGGTTTAAGGCAAAATTTGCAAAATAATAAAAATGATGCGAGAGAAGGGATTTGAACTTGGGTTTCAAGAAACGTTACACTAACACTTAACCAACAAACCAGTACCTCATTTATTTTCTAAAAATGCATAGATAATTTTAAAAAATTAAGGTATGATCACTCTCTCTCGATTCACAAACCCGATTCTACTAACCCCTGATTTTTGGGATGTTACACAATCTTGCACCAAAAATTAAATAGGCTACATAGCTGTGTAGAGCGACCATGTGTGGCACACGGTCATGTGACAACTCGTGTCCCAGGTCGTGTGCACCTAAAATAACTTCTAAAACAAACCAATTCATCAAACATTTTTTAGGTACCAACCCAAACCATTGCACCTATTTATACCAATTCAAAACACACCAAAACATGTCAATTAATATTCAACCTAAGTGTCTTAACTAATATGCCCTAAATGGCACCACAATTCAAACATTAAACCATCTCACATTCGTCAATCACAAGCATTCGCCTATCAATTATACCATAGCACCTTACCTCATTCCAAAACCAAACTCACAAATACATGATTCAAACCACTTATGAATACATGAACATACTTAAACCAGAGGTATTAACTAAGTAGCAACTTAGCAACATTTACATAAACAAAACATAACACAACTTAGATATATACATTAAATCTTTGAATCTCCTAATACATGCCACTTATAACCAAAACAAAAATAACCAAAATTTATACCAACTCATTGAATAGATAGTGTGAGCTCTTAATTGAACTTCAAACCAACAAAAACTTCCGATGTTCTACAAGAAATCAAACACAATGGAAGTAAGCAAATCATTGCTTAGTAAGTTCACATTAAACTTAAACTTGATCTTACCGGAAAGGTTGTAACTTAAACATTTCGCAATTAAATTCATAAGCGATGTCATGAGTTCATTATTAACCTATACAAATCACGAGTCTCACAAGGTTAGTAAGCTCACATATACGAAACTTATAACTTTATCATATCATAAACATTATAAGTAAACACATTTGATACAAAAATCCACCATCATACATTCATTTACCTTTTCACATTTACATTTCAAGAATCAATATCCAATGCTCCATTTCATATAATTATTTCAATTTAATCAATTCATATAATTATATCCATATAATCAATTCATGTAATTATTACATGAATGAAGCATACACAAGTAATCACATTCAAAACTCAATTCAACCATCTCATATTCACTTAACATTTCACATTTTGATTTAAATATCCATATCAGTAGTCTTTGTTCACATATCTATTTTCCATGTAACCATTTCATATAACTCTTTTTTTCGATATTACATTTCTCACCCGATGAACCAAATGAAACCACGTCGGATACACAAGAACGATACTCACACAAGCTATGATTGTAACTGTATATGCTCACCCGAACTATGAGATGGGTCTACTCACACGAGCTGTTGGTCAGGATGTTAGGCAATGTGATGCTGCTCACATGAGCTATGGAGAATCCGCAACAAATGCAAGACCTTAACCATTGGTAGGACATCCAAGACCAGCACCCGAAATGGTAATTAACCCTAATGACATGTCATTTGTATCCTAAGTATTCACAAGGTTCATATGGTCCATGTTTCATATCTATATTATTTAATTATAAACAAATTATTTCATCACAAGAATTCATCAATGTAGTTTTCCATTTTCAAACATAACCTTTAACTTAATTAACATTTCAACTTAATTCATTTCATTTCTTACCATTTATTAAACAAATGAACTCAATCACTACATACATAAATAGCTATTATAACACAAAAACAACAATTAAATTAGTTTAATTTAGTTTACGAACTTACCTAGTCAAAAATAGCTATGAACGTGACACCGAGGTTTATTCTACTAACTTTTCTTTTTCCACGATCATTGCCTGGTTGATTCGTTTCTTGCTTTAAATAATAATTTTAATTAAATTAAACATTTAAAACAATTTAAACAATTCAACTTATGCATATAAGCCCTTTTATTATCACTTTACACTTTTACCCTAAACGTTTACATTTTATTCAATTTAGTCCTTAAACCCGAAACATTCAAATCCATCACAATCTAACCAAATCAATGTAAGCCAATTTCTATTAAGTTCTTATAAAAACCAAATTTATCAATTTTTTACAAGAATTTCATGTAATTTTACTACTTTATCAATTTAGTTCTTAAACTTAAAACTAACCAAAATTACTTTACAAAATAGTCCTATTTAACTATCAAGCTTAATAATCTATCATCAAACTTTAAAACATCACAAATTCATCAATTTCATAAATCAAACATTTAATATTTTTACGAATTAATCCTTGGGTTAGCTAGATTAAGCTACAACGATCTCAAAACATAAAAATTACTAAAAACAAGTAACAAAAGGACTTACATACAATCAAACAAACTTGGCCGAATGTGTTGTGTTCTTCTATCATGGAGTTGCGGCGATGAAGATTGAAGAAAGATGAAAATAAAATGGCTTTTTAAACTTAATTTTATTTTTATTACATATTAATATTATTTTAATGTAAAATAACATAAAATTTTATGCATAAATCATTCAATAACCATCCACCATAATAAGGTTTAATTGCCTCATAAAAGCCTCCAATTATGATTTTATAACCTTTAAGCATATATAAACCTATAGCGATTAACTTTTACGGTTTTTATGATTTAGTCCTTTTTCTTAATAAACTATTCAGACATCAATATTTCTGGACCAAAATCCAATACACCTATATAATCACTCCGTAAATATTTAATAAAAATACAGGCTCGATTTATATAAATGATGTCCTGATACCTCGTTTTTCAAAACCATTTGACTGTAGAGACAAACCACTTGTACTTAACTATTTGTTCAATTTATAAAAATTATTAAACCAAAATTCAATATTATATTATAATTGACTCGTAAATATTAAATAATAATATTTACAAACTCACTCGTTGGATTTGTGGTTATGAAACTACTGTTTCTGACACCACTGAAAAATGGGTTGTTACATCGTTCCTCCTAGCGCAACTATCCTCAAATACTTGAAAACAATAACAATTATTTATATTCTTATAAAACATCACATCATACCTTGGCGGGTTCTTTATATTTTTATAAGAACATTTATGCGTCAACCATCATTCTGAACTACTTATATCGAGTGAATACCACTACAGTTTTGATACAAACATATACACAAACATCATACTCTTAACATACTAATTCTTTCTTATACGACCAACTAAAGATTCTTTCAACATATCTTAATATTTTTTGTTACATATGTACTTCAGCAGAACATGCCTTCATAATCTGATTGATACAATCCATATCCTAAATCTCAAATCAGTTGTTCACAAACATTAATCATGGGCGGATACATACACATTTGGTGAATACTTATGCATATTTGAATACCATCATACTATTAAAAAAAATTGTAACCTGATTCAATACAACACAATCCATACTAATCATGTACTAAATGGATCATTTAGATGACTTCCACACCATTTTTACTCCAGAACCCCCATATGCTCAAATAATCAATAATCAGATTTCATATTATTTCAGATGGGGTCGTTATACAATCCAAATATGACAGATTCCAGTAACTCTAACTGACTATTTCTTATGTCTTTCATATCTATGAATACAACCATTTTCACAAGAACTTATCATATAGTCGGATAATCACATCATACTAAACAGTCTTATCATAGCACGCATTGAGAGTTTAATAGAATACGTCAAAACAAAATAGACAAATATGCCACAGAGGCGACATATAGAATATGCCACAAAGGCGACATCAGATTCATGTGTTTACTATCTCGACGGACTTCACAGAATGTCCATGGTTTTCTTCCTCATGGACTTATACAGAGATTCATGTATCATGGTCTGCCAATTCGATTTACACATTTCGAAGGCTACACCATGAACATTCATACAATCATAGTTTTTCCATGGTTCTTAGCCTTATAGACTTACACACAGACATGTATCATGATCTGCAGATCCAATTTTTCTGTTTATTGGATGCTACACCATAAGTGTTTACATATCATTCGATGTAATAGGTTTTAACCTTATGGTCTTCACTTACTTTCATATCGTGACTTGCCAGTCTGGTTAGCAATATAACTGCCTTACCAGAGGCATCACAGAGCAGCATTGACATAACAATCACCTACCTGAATGCATTCACACATCTAATAAATTCTTACTTTTTGATATCGAACTGAGATTACATACATATCCATCAACAATCTACTCTACTACAGCTTCAGTCATATAATCATATATCATATTTCGTTAATACTATACTTTTCATGTTTACCTCTTAGTAAGATTATCATTTTTATTTGAGTATACTTCAATATAAATCGTACATATGCAAGAATCAGAATAGAGACTCACCTTATTCTCACCAATTGCATTTCTAAGCTCTAGACTCTGACATCTTTCTCGACCTAGCAACATCAGCTGCTTAAAGAACATAAATTCACTATTACAACTTTTATACATACAATTTACTTATCATCTCATTCGCTGACAACCTCATACAAAACATTGTACTTAAAGCTTTACTGTTCATTTACTCTCACAGTCTTACTTTTTCAGAACTTAACATGCAGAGTTGTAACACTTACCCGGAGATGGAATAACCATTGATTATTCCAAGAATCTTAGCTTCTACTTACATAAGAAGAGCAACCAACAAATAACATTTAAAATTTAAGAAAAAGAAAGAATTAAAGAGTCATTCTCAATAAAGAAAAAACCTTCTCATAAACCCTACTCACACACATATATATAACTCAGCGCACTTAGTGAAACTTAACAATTGTCACAGGTTTCAGAAGTTTCCTTCTTAAAGGTCTACATAATCTGGAAGAACATACATGGGAGTATTTCCTATAGGCTATTTGACCAGTCAGTTTAGTTGATTTACTACCATATCTAGTTACCAAAACCTGCTCTTCACAGAACTTAAACTAACTAGGCGTACTATACTTTTGGCGATATCTTACATAAGCCCTACTTTCCTTTATCGAATTCTTTCTTTTATTGAAAAACACATCAAAGACTAAACCTTGATTCTATTCCATGGGCGTATACTCAATTCACCAGAACATAAGTTCGCCAGAAGTTTATAATTAGGCGAACTAACTACCAAACTGTGCTAGAACAGACAACTTTACCTCTACTTGCCTTCAACTTGGATCATCAACATTTGGGGTGTGACATTTCTATGTATTTGAACGATGAGTAAATAAATAAAGTTAATTTCACTATTATATCTTTTTTGTGTTTTTGTCTTTTATGTTTTGCTTACGTAGTGAATTTGTGACAAGCAAATTGACCAGCTTTGCACGTGTGCGTATAAAACTAAGAATTTATAAAATAATTTTTAAAGCATAGTTTTATTGCAAGCGTACAAGTCAATTGTAATATTTATAGTGTTACAATGGAACACCGGGGTATTCCAAGGATCGAGCCCAAAAGAGATGGCGATTGAGCGATAACTAGCATATACAATAAAGTCTAAGTGGCTAGTAATACAATTTTATAGTACGAAAAATCATAACAAGAAAATTAAATATGCTAATCTAAGGAATAAATTGTAAAGAGTACAAAACTAAGAAATTAAATTGATAAATGACTAATGGTGGTTGGTTAATTTTGATGTGTTTTATTGACCCTTAAACAAGGGACTTAAATCACTTAAATTACTAAGTGGCTGATAACTCTTGAAAAGAGTTATATTTCGAACCTCTAAGCTTGATTAAATGTCTATACTTAAGTAGATATATTTGCATTTTTAGGATTATTTTTAGAACTTTGCATAATAACGCTTGGATTGTGCCTTAAACATCATTTCATGTTACTTTTACTGTTGGGAAGAAGAGAATTGGTTGTTGTATTCAGCAGGTACAGGAAGGATGAAGAAAATGAGAAAAAAGGAGGTAGAGAATGAAGGAAGTGAAATATTGTCATGGCAAAATGTTGGATGGATTTTTACTAAAGAGTTTGTTATTTGGTTATAGATTAAGAAAAACAAATTTAATTGGAAATATTTAAAAATAATACTACTAATCTTGAAAGGTTGATTAAAGAATTGATAATTGAACTAGTAATCTTTTAAAACCGTGACTTTTGAAAATGACATCGATAATTTGAAAGAGAATCCGAGTTTAATTATTTGTACAAGTTTGTTATGAAATCCATTTGTTAATCAATTTTAAAAAAAAACGTTATTTATGATTTTAGAAAGTCCCCATTTAAAACAATTCAAGAAAAATATTAAATACGTCTAAACATAAAGCAAAATAAAACATAATCCAGAGGCCTTATTACAACTTTAAAACACAAAATAGTAAAAGTAATGAAATAAAACGGAAAAGAAGTTCACTGATGTTCGAAAACATTATTTCCAAAGTATGGCCTCCACCGAGTCATCCATGGGCCCAAGTCCTCATTACTGAGCATTACCTGCAAGGATTAAGAAAAAGGGGTGAGTTACTAGAACTCAGTGTATAATCCCCTTACCGTCATCCACTGGCCTGAACCCGCATAGCATAATCTTGGGCCTAAGCCCATTTACATAACAATAATTAAATGAAGTAAATGTATGCAACCCAACCCAATCCATCCATCACACCCCCGACCAACCAATCACACCTGTGGGGATCAAGTCAACCCACCCCCCGCACACTCAAAATTGCACCTAAGTGCTAGAGTATAATATTTTTGTGGTCAAGCCACCAAAAACATAATTAAGCACAATAATAAATAGATTTGTGGCAATGCCACCAGGCTACACTACTCTCCATACAATTTATCCCATCCCATGCAATATATGAAAATGTATCATACAAAATAAAATAAAATATCCACAAATATACAACAACCATTAATCTAGTGAATTAATTCGGTGAATCAGCCCATTAAAGCACTTTGATAGTTCGGCACATTTAGGCATTATAGCAAATCGGCCCATAGGGGCATTTTGGTAAATCAGCCCATAGGGGCATTTTCGTAATTTAATAAATTAATACCGATTTTGACAGATCTTAGAATTAACATCGTTTAAGCCAATACAACAATCTATTCTTCCAACATAATGGTGAGTCATGAATCAACGGGATTTCGGTGTGAGATTACACACCTGATTACGGTAAGGACTAAACCTTCTTGATCGTCGGCACCTATATCACCATAATACTTGATTAACTAACATAAGAGATTTTTCTTAATCCAAATCTAAATCAACGATCTAAAATGCTTACCCTTAGTATCGTGAACGACCATGATTTGTCTATTCTCACCGGATGATGGTCCACAACCCGGTGGGAAATCCCGAACTGCCGATACCGCCCTACTTTTAAACTTAGGAGTAGGAATTGAAAATCCACTCCCTTCTTGTCCTCCTATCGCTTTTCCTTTCAAATCGTTACCACTTGCCTCCATTGAAAAAGTCTTGGTCAGTAAAATACTACTATGAGAGAGAGTAGTTGTTTAGGGATAGGATTCGGCTTACCACTACTTCTGTAGGATCAACAAGTAGAGAAGAACGAGCGATTTAGTCCCTAATATAACCAATTAGTCAAATCCATCGATACGTTTTAATGGAATAACCAAGCATTGAGATATATCAAAATGAACCTTGAAGAAATTCCTTACCTTAACAATAATAGATCCAACTTCCACCGATTGGGCTTAAGGCTAGAAATGAATCGGCAAAGATGGAATATTCGGCCACCCACTAAAACACCAAATCGATCAAGGAAGAAATTCCCAATAAGCAAGCAAGAAGAAGAAAAAATAGTGTGATTAAAGTTTCGGCTATTTAGAGAGAAAAGATCAAGCAAGATTCGGCCATCAAAATATTGGTTTAAGAAGAAGAGAGAAGGATTGAAGAAATGGTGAAAAAGAAAAGGAGAGATGGAAAAAGAGTGCTAGATAGTTTCGGCTAACAAAGGGAAAATGAGCAAAATAAGGTGAGTATTTCGGCAACAAAGGAGAAAGTTGAACAATTTTGGCTTTAGAGTTTCGGCAAGCAAAGGAGAAAGAATTGGAAAACAAAACACCAAAATGCTAAAAGAAAACAAGCCTCTCACGCACCAAAACTTTGTAAAAAGCTATATGAAATTCGGCTCCCTCATTCCCCCTACCAAAATCGTGCATCTCTTTACCAAAAAGATCAAGGTTGACCAAAAATTCTTTCCCAAACACCTTCCATAAAATCGGCCAACATGTTCCCCTCCCTTATCCCTTTCCTTTATTTCTTTCCTTGTTTTTCCCTTGCTTTTCTCCTTACCATATTCCTTAGTCTTCTTTCCATCACTAGAAAGTCTTCCTTTCCTTATTTATAGCCATGGCCGACACTTTGGAAAGAAGCACAAAACAAATTAATCCAAAAAAAATTGCACTAGGTGGGATTCGAACTCTACTCCTTAAGCCTCTTCATGTGACGCCACACCACTCTGCTACCAGCTCCACTTGTGCTAGCAAAATACACACTTAATTCCTTAAGTCTTGATGACACTTACCTTCTCTCCTTAAAGTGCTTAATCACAAAAATTTTACTAAGGCCCAACTCAACCCAAAGTCTTCTTAGACCCCTAAACATACACAATTAACATTCTTAACTAGCCTAACGCATGATATAATACAAAACATAAAATCCTGAATTTCAGGATGTTACAATTCTACCCCCCTTAAAGAAATTTCGGCCTCAAAATTTACTTAATTAGAATAGATGAGGATATTACTGTCGGATCGTGTCCTCTGATTCCCATGTAGCTTCCTCTGATCCGTGATTATGCCATAATACTTTGACTAACAAAACTGACTTCCTTCTTAGCACCTTAACATCCCGATCTAAAATCTGTACTGGCTCCTCTTCGAAAGACAAGTCAGGTCTTATCTCAACTTCCTCCACTGGTACAACATGAGATGGATCCGAATGATAACGCCTTAATATCGAAACATGAAATATGCTATGTATCTGACTTAACTCCGAAGGTAACTCAAGTTGATAAGCCACTGACCCAACACGCTTCAATACACGGTAAGGTCCGATAAACCTAGGGCTCAACTTGCCCTTCCGTCCAAATCTAAAGATCTTTTTCCAAGGTGATACCTTTAGAAAGACCTGATCACCCACAGAGAACTCTATCTCCTTCCGCTTCAGATTCGCGTATGATTTCTGTCTGTCCGAAGCTTCTTTTAACCGTGCCTGAATTACCTTGACTTTTTCCTCCGTCTCTGAGATCAACTCAGGACTCAATAATTGTCGTTCTCCTAGTTCAGTCCAACAGGTAGGAGTACGACACCGACGACCATACAACGCCTCGTAAGGTGCCATTTGGATCTTTGGATTGATAGCTATTGTTGTATGCAAACTCGCCAATGGTAGAAAATCTTCCCAACTACCCTTAAGTCGATCACACAACCCCTTAACATGTCTTCTAGAATCTGGATTACTCTCTCCGACTGACCATCAATCTGCGGATGAAACACCGTCGTTGAAATTTAGTCTTGTACCCAAAGCTTCATGTAAAGCCTTCTAGAACCGTGATGTAAACCTAGGATCACATGCGATATAATAGACACCGGTACCCCATGCAACCTCACGACTTACGCTATATACAACTTGGCCAACACGCAACGAATAATCCGTGCGAACAGATAGGAAATGAGCAGACTTCGTTAACCGATCCACTATCACCCATACGGAATCTTTCTTAGTAGGCGTTAAAGGTAACCCACTAACAAAGTCCATCGTTATCCTTTCCCATTTCCATAGTGGGATTTTCACCGTTTGCAGTAACCCTGAAGGCAGTTGATATTCCGTCTTCACCTGCTGACATGTCAAGCACTTGCTCACGAATTCGGTAACCTCCCGTTTCAACCCTGGCCACCAATACTGCTCACAGAGGTCTCGGTACATCTTATTTCCCCCGGGGTGCATAGCATATGGGCTACTATGTGCCTCATGCAGAATCATTTGTCTCAATTCAGAATCTCTGGGCATACAAACTCTTCCGTGGAAACATAATACTCCATCACTATTTAATCCAAAATCCCCTATCTCACCACTTTCCACTTGCTGAAGTCGAGAACCCAACTTTTCATCTAACAACTGCTTTTCCTTAATCTAACTTACCCATACAGGCTTCACTTGAAGTTCAGCTAACAAACTACCATCTTCATAAAGGTTGAGGTGAGCGAACATCGCTCTCAAATCCGATATTACCTTACGACTCAGCGCATCTGCCACTACGTTAGCTTTACCTGGGTGATACTCGATTGAAAAGTCATAATCTTTCAACAATTCTATCCACCTCCGTTGTCTTAAGTTCAACTCCTTCTGGGTAAGGAGGTACTTCAGACTCTTATGATCAGTGTAGATAATCGACTTCTCCCCAAACAGATAGTGTCTCCATATCTTTATAGCAAAAACCACTGCAGCTAACTCCAAATCATGTGTGGGATAGTTCACCTCATGCGGCCTTAATTGACGAGATGCATAAGCCACCACTTTTCCCCCTTGCATCAACACACATCCCAAACCTATGTGTGACGCATCACAATAAACAATAAACTCTTTACCAGCCTCAGGTTGAATCAATACTGGCGCTTCTGTCAGAATCTTTTTCAATTTCTCAAAACTCTCTTGCTGCTTATCTGACCACACAAACGGTACTCCCTTACGCAACAGCTTAGTTAGGGGTGCAGCAATCAACGAAAACCCCTCAATGAAACGCCTGTAATACCCAGCCAAACCTAGAAAACTTCAGATTTCTACCACTGACCTCGGTGGCTTCCAGTCCAATACAGCCTCGACCTTTCGAGGATCAACTTTAATTCCCTTGGCAGACAGAACATGCCCCAAAAAGGTCACCTCCTTCAGCCAAAATTCACACTTACTGAATTTGGCATACAACTGCTTCTCCCTTAATATCTGCAATACTACCCGTAGATGCGAATCATGCTCCTCTTCAGTCTTTGAGTACACCAAGATGTCATCTATGAACACCACCACGAACCGATCTAGATAGGGTTGGAAGACTCAGTTCATCATGTCCATAAATGCAGGTGGTGCATTAGTCAACCCGAACGGCATCACTAAGAACTCGTAATGCCCATATCGGGTTCGAAACGCAGTCTTGAGAATATTCGCCTCTTTGACTTTTAACTGGTGATACCCCGATCTCAGATCTATCTTCGAGAAAATCGAAGCTCCACGCAGTTGATCGAATAGATCATCGATCCTCGGTAACGGATACTTGTTCTTAATCGTCAACTTATTCAATTGTCTATAATCGATGCACATACGCATCGACCCATCCTTTTTCTTAACGAACAAAACTGGGGCTCCCCACGGTGACACACTTGGTCGAATAAATCCATGATCCAACAACTCATGGATCTGAGCTTTAAGTTCCATGAGCTCCTTCGGTGCCATTCTGTAAGGGGCAATGGACACCGGAGTCGTTCCTGGCAACAACTCAATACCAAATTCCACTTCTCGATCCGGAGGCAATCCTGGAAGCTCCTCGGGAAAGATGTCTGAAAACTCTTTCACCGTTCTAACACTCTCTACCGACAATCCTTTGGCATCCAAAGCACTGATAGAGGCTAAGAACGCTTCACACCCCTTTCGTACCAACTTTTCTACCTTTAAAGCAGATACCACATTAGACAGATAATTTCTTCTTTCACCTATCATCATCGCTTCCTTATCCTCTGAAGTTCTTAGTACCATCTGCTTTGTAGCACAGTCCAAGTTCGCACGATGCTTAACCAGCCAGTCCATGCCCAATATAAGGTTGAACTCACCGAACGGCAGTTCCATCAAATCTGCCAGAAAAACTACCCCTTGAACTTCTAAGGGCACATCCCTAAACAACTTATTTACTACCACCAACTGTCCTAAAGGGCTAATTACAGTTGTTTCTCTAGCAGTAATCTCAGATCTAATATTCAAAGTTCCAGACACAGCACATGCGACATACGAATGGGTGGATCCAATGTCTATCAAAGCGGTAAAAGGTACTTCAGATATGAAAAACGTACCGGTTATGACGTCTGGTGCATCGCCATCCTCTCGATGTCTGACCGCATAGACCAACCCTGACTGTCTCGCCTCCACGTTCCTCCTATTACCGATACCTCTACCCGGTGCACCTTGACCTCGTCCTACATCGTTACCACCCCGACTTGGCCCACGACCTCTCGGCGGCTGCTGAGCGCCTCCTGCTGGCTGCACAAATCTGTTATGAACTGCCTGAGTTTGATCAGGCTTTCGAGGGCAATCCCTAAATCGATGGTCTTTGGATCCACATCTGAAACAACCACAAGTTCTCTTCCAGCATTCACCTGAGTGAAGTTTTCCAAAATCCATGCAAGGCTGTAACTGATTGGTAGTAGCTGGAGCACCCACTCGAACTGGCCCCTCATTCCTGGGCCTTTTCTGAAATCCTCTAGAAGGACCTGAATACCCAGAGTCTCTCTTGTTCCTTCCCCTATCCTTGTCTCGGTTTTTCCGTTCCGAGTGCTTAACTTCCTCAGCTATCTTAGCTTTTTCCACAAGTGTAGCAAAATTCCTCTCCTTCTGTGGGGCTATCAGTACCCGTAACTCATCACGCAATCCATCCTCAAAATGCACGCAGCGTTCATGATCAGTCGGCACTATTCCCCGAGCGTACCGACTCAAACGCAGAAACTCCGCCTCGTATGCTGCCACAGATTTATCTCCTTGGACCAGATTCAGGAATTCCTTCCTTCGGGCATCCACATAGCTAACCCCGACATATTTTCCCTGGAATGCTGTTTTAAAGAATTCCCAGGTAATACGGTCAACCTGAGTGCCTTCCCGAACAGTGAGCCACCACTGATACTCCTCGTCTCTCAGCAATGACACAACCCCTTTCAGTTTTTGCTCGGTCGTGCAATCCAGGTCATCCATAATCCGCTCCACCGCCTCAAGCCAGTACTCTGCTACACTTGGGGCTACACCCGAAATACCCCTAAAAACTTCGGCCCCATTCGATCTGAGTCACTCAGATACCGACCCATGAGCTGCTGACCCAGTTCTTGCCCCAGCAACCCTTTCCAGTACCCGTAACATCACTTGGGACAGAGCGTCGTCCTCTCTCATTCGATCATGTGACCCAGCTTCAGTCACTGGTGACGCAGGTGCGTCCATTTCAAGCATATTTCCTGATGCCTCAGATACAACTCTAGCACCTCGGCCTCTACCACGTCCACGCCCTCTAGCGCTCATGTTTACTAACATCAATTTAATCTGATTAAGAGTCTTATGAATCAGTATGCTTATTCAATGTTTATTAAACAATACTTTATGGAGTATAAGAAGTAAAGTTGTTTTCGCAAAACATATCCTAAAGTCTCAATCTCTATAGTTTCAGCTCCTAAAGCTAAAAGTTCTAGAGTATCTCTATTTTGTGAAGTTTTCTTACTACAGTCATACCACAATAATCATAAAATGAAAACAAAACTTACTGACTTGATGCCGGATACCCGTGGTGCCATACTTCCTTTAAAACATGTATTTATAAATCGAATTTCAAGCAGTTTTAGAAAACATATTTGAACCCAAACCACAGCCGAGTATTGCAACCGGGCTCTGAAACCATAAAATGGAACACCCCAAACCTGTCCCATGGGTTACGACCGGTTCTGACATGTCACGTGAAGAAAACGAGTAAGAACTTTTGATTTTTACTAAAGAGTTTGTTATTTGGTTATAAATTAAGAAAAACAAATTTAATTGGAAATATTTGAAAATAATACAACTAATCTTGAAAGGTTGATTGAAGAATCGATAATTGAACTAGTGATCTTTTAAAACCGTGACTTTTGAAAATGACATCGATAATTTGAAAGAGAATCCGAGTTAAATTATTTGTACAAGTTTGTTATGAAATCCATTTGTTAATCAATTTAAAAAAAAAACGTTATTTATGATTTTAGAAAATCCCCATTTAAAACAATTCAAGAAAAATATTAAATACGTCTAAACATAAAGCAAAATAAAACATAATCCAGAGGCCTTATTACAACTTTAAAACACAAAATAGTAAAACTAATGAAATAAAACGGAAAAGAAGTTCACTGATGTTCAAAAACATTATTTCCAAAGTATGGCCTCCACCAAGTCATCCATGGGCCCAAGTCCTCATTACTGAGCATTACCTGCAAGGATTAAGAAAAAGGGGTGAGTTACTAGAACTCAGTGTATAATCCTTACCAGTCATCCTTTGGCTTTGAACCGCATAGCATAATCTTGGGCCTAAGCCCATTTACATAACAATAATTAAATGAAGTAAATGTATGCAACCCAACCTAATCCATCCATCACACCCCCGACCAGCCAATCACACCTGTGGGGATCAAGTCAACCCACCCCGCCGCTCACACCAAAATTGCAGCCAAGCTGCTAGAGTATAATATTTTTGTGGTCAAGCCACCAAAAACATAATTAAGCAAATAGATTTGTGGCAATGCCACCAGGCTACACTGCTATCCATACAATTTATCCCATCCCATGCAATATATGAAAATGTATCATACAAAATAAAATAAAATATCCACATATATACAACAACCATTAATCTAGTGAATTAATTCGGTGAATCGGCCTATTAAAGCACTTTGATAGTTCGACCCATTTAGGCATTATAGCAAATCGACCCATAGAGGCATTTTGGTAAATCGGCCCATAGGGGCATTTTCGTAATT
Organism: Gossypium sturtianum; assembly: GCA_025698515.1. NCBI lineage: Eukaryota > Viridiplantae > Streptophyta > Magnoliopsida > Malvales > Malvaceae > Gossypium > Gossypium sturtianum. The sequence continues at coordinate 86,435,918 of CM046949.1, read as the reverse complement.
TAATAAATTAAGACCGATTTTGACAGATCTTAAAATTAACATCGTTTAAGCCAATACAACGATCTATTCTTCCAACATAATGGTGAGTCATGAATCAACGGGATTTCAGTGTGAGATTACACACCTGATTACGGTAAGGACTAAACCTTCTTGATCGTCGGCACCTATATCACCATAATACTCGATTAACTAACATAAGAGAATTTTCTTAATCCAAATATAAATCAACGATCTAAAATGCTTACCCTTAGTATCGTGAACGACCACGATTTGTCTATTCTCGCCGGATGATGGTCCACAACCCGGTGGGAAATCCCGAACTGCCGATACCGCCCTACGTTTGAACTTAGGAGTAGGAATTTCAAATCCACTCCCTTCTTGTCCTCCTATCGCTTTTCCTTTCAAATCGCTACCACTTGCCTCTATTGAAAAAGTCTTGGTCAGTAAAATACTACTATGAGAGAGAGTAGTTATTTAGGGATAGGATTCGGCTTACCACTACTTCCGTAGGATCAACAAGTAGAGAAGAACGAGCGATTTAGTCCCTAATATAATCGATTAGTCAAATCTGTCGAACCGTTTCAACGGAATAACCAAGCATTGAGATATATCAAAATGAACCTTGAAGAAATTCCTTACCTTAACAATAATAGATCCAACTTCCACCGATTGGGCTTAAGGCTAGAAATGAATCGGCAAAGATGGAATATTCGGCCACCCACTAAAACACCAAATCGATCAAGGAAGAAATGCCCAATAAGCAAGAAAGAAGAAGAAGAAATAGTGTGATTAAAGTTTCGGCTATTTAGAGAGAAAAGATCAAGCAAGATTCGGCCATCAAAATATTGGTTTAAGAAGAAGAGAGAAGGATTGAAGAAATGGTGAAAAAGAAAAGGAGAGATGGAAAAAGAGTGCTAGATAGTTTCGGCTAACAAAGGGAAAATGAGCAAAATGAGGTGAGTGTTTCGGCAACAAAGGAGAAAGGTGAACAATTTTGGCTTTAGAGTTTCGGCAAGCAAAGGAGAAAGAATTGGAAAAGAAAACACCAAAATGCTAAAAGAAAACAAGCCTCTCACGCACCAAAACTTTGTAAAAAGCTATATGAAATTCGGCTCCCTCATTCCCCTACCAAAACCAGTGCATCTCTTTACCAAAAGATCAAGGTTGACCAAAAATTCTTTCCCAAACACCTTCCACAAAATCGGCCAACATGTTCCCCTCCCTTATCCCTTTCCTTTATTTCTTTCCTTGTTTTTCCCTTGCTTTCCTCCTTACCATATTCCTTAGTCTTCTTTCCATCATTAGAAAGTCTTCATTTCCTTATTTATAGCCATGGCCGACACTTTGGAAAGAAGCACAAAAAAAATAAATTCAAAAAAATTTGCACTAGGTGGGATTCGAACTCCACTCCTTAAGCCTCTTCATGTGATGCCACACCACTCTGCTACTAGCTCCACTTGTGCTAGCAAAATACACACTTAATTCCTTAAGTCTTGATGCCACTTACATTCTCTCCTTAAAGTGCTTAATCACAAAAATTTTACTAAGGCCCAACTCAACCCAAAGTCTTCTTAGGACCCCTAAACATACACAATTAACATTCTTAACTAGCCCAACACATGATATAATACAAAAGATAAAATCCCGAATTTCAGGATGTTACATTGCCAACACAAATGCCATGGCAATTCGAGGAAAATGCTGACGCAACACTCAATCATCGTCACTCTCAGCCAACTGGACGTGTACCACATAAATCCACCTAAAAAAGAGGGAGAAAGAGGGATAAATCAACCAGATAAACCCATAAGAGGGGAACTTACCCTATAAAAGAGGAAAGAGCAAAGAAAGAGGACACGAAGATTTTAGAAGGGATTTGGAGAGCAGTTTTCTCTTCGAAAAAACTCGTGAAAAATTCCAGAGAAAAGGGAAAGGGTAACAGCTTAAGAGGAGAGCAGAGACGCAAGGAAAGGGAGGAGCAATCAGCCTTGGGTCCTGCACGATTCAGTGGCGTCGAAGTGAAAGCTAGAGTGGCGAAAGTTGCCTGCAGTTCTACCTTCATTCCATTAATTAATTTCTGTGATTTCTAAACTGTTAATGATGATTTTGAATGTTATTCTGATTTTGGATTTTGAATCCCAACCCATGAGCTAATTTCATTTGGGTTGGAATTACTAGATCTATCTTGATATATTTATTTAATAATCATGGTGATATTTTGAGTAGATCTACTGTTTTATTCGATTTGGATTATTGTAAATATATGCCTGCAAGCTCTAGACATAGATAAATGCATGGTATATCCTTAGACTTGATTTAATTCTAAAAAGTTTAAATAAGTTGGATCTTAATCGAATGATACGAGCGAGTACTCGAGCAGATACTTGTAGGACCCTAGACATAGAGTTGTTATATATATAGAGTAAGGAAGAATATTGTTAGGTATTGTTCTTGAGACTTGTAGACATACAAAGGCTTAGAATGTAGCTTTAATTCTAGCTCTCGAAAGAAGCAGAATACAATAGATATACTCTAAACAGTAAATTGGTCAAGATTTTTCCATGACATTATTATGTTATTAAGATATAATCTAAGTAATTCCAACATTCCCATTCAATAGCATCAATCCTCTCAACTTTGTCTCGTAGAATTGCCACAACATTTTATTCATTATTTTATTTTTATATTTCATACATTAATACTTCACTTTAAATTATTATTTTGTTTACTTTGCCATAAGCCTAATTAGTATAGTTTATAGTAATAACTCAACCATATTTTTACCTATTCTGATCCCTGTGGAGACGATCTCACTTATCACTTTATTACTTGATTTGACATGTATACTTGCACATTCGAATTACATATTCACACGCGACAAGTTTTTGGTGTCGTTGCCAGGGATCAACAAATTGGTGAATTTTTGTTTGTTATTATCGATTTAATTTTGTTAGTTTTAGCTTATTTAGTTGTTTTTCATTCTTTTTCAGGTTTGCTGCTAGTTTATGAGTAGAGGCATTCCCGAGAACAAAAAGTATTATGTTGATCCTAAAATTGTGAGAAATGGTAAGGATTGGAAATGATCCAGACAGAGAAGTTCCATTACATCTGAATGGTAGGGACACTGATATTCCTCGTGTGATAGATGATAGAGACAGACCCATTAGAGAACATGTAGTGCCAATCTTGGATGATTTGAATCCAGGGATTGTCAGGCCACATATTCAAGCTCAGCATTTCGAGTTGAAACCAGTGATTTTTCAAATGCTACAAACAGTAGGACAGTTTAGTGGATTACGTACTGAAGATCTACGACTGCATTTAAGACTCTTTTTGGAGGTCTGTGATTCATTCAGGCAATAGAGTGTTCCTGAAGATGCACAGAAACTCAAGCTATTTTGTAACATCCTGAATTTTTAGGCCTATGCGTTTAATGGGTGAATATGTTTAATATGTTAATTTAAGTAATAGGGGTCCAAATTGGGCTCAAAATTAGGCAAAGGCCTTAGTTAAATTATTAGATTGGGCATTATAGAGTTAAAAGAGTGATAATTATGTTTAAAATACCAAAGTGGGCTTGTGGCCAAATCTTAGGAGGTGACGCCACACAAGGGAGTAAGGGGCCCAAATTTAAGTTTCATGGAGCCCAATTCTTTTAATTTAAGTTAGCTAAATTTTGGGCATTAGGATTAGGTGGAATGGATGGCAAAAAGGCTAAAATTTAGGGGTTTTAATGTTTAAAATATGTGGATAATAAGCAGATAAAGGCTAAAATTTAGGGATTTTAATGATTAAAATATGTAGATAATATCTTTGATAAAGGAGGGAGGAGTTAGAGATAATTAAGTCTCTTTTAGATGAGCTAGTAGATTAAGATAAAGGAGAAAAGATAGGATTTATCTGCAAGGTTAGGTAAGTCTTAGAAATTTCTATAAATAGGAGGAATATCTCTTCAATTTCAAGCATCCTGGGTTTTCTCTCATTCTTTTCTCTTCTTTCTACGAGTAAAAGCCGAAAACTCCTAAAGTTCCATCTTCTTCTTCATTCTCTGCAAAAGCCGAAATCTCTAAGCCTATTCCCTCATCTTCACTTTGATTCAAAAGCCGAAACTACACCTATTCTTCTCCTTAATATTCATTGGCCGAATCTCCCTTAGCCATCTTTTCAATTTTTAGTTCTTTCAAAAGCCGAAAGCGCGATAGATCATCTTTCCGAGATTTTTCCTAGAAACCGAAACTCATAGATCTCTAAGTTATAGAATCGTGTTACATTCGGGATTTCAAGGTAAGAGGATTTGTTTATTCATATATATAAAATCGGGTAGAATACTAACTATGGCCGAATATAGGAGAGGCCTATTTTCACATCTTTCCGGCTTTTTGAAGCAAAGCGTAGATCGGTTTAGCAAGGGTATCTACATTAATCAGGTGTGTAATACTTCCCCACCATCTAGATCTAATCATAAAATGCATGATCATAAGATTTATATGTTTTGATAATTGCCAACATCTCGGTTTATTGATGAAAGCCCAAGGAGGGTAAAAGCGGATCACCAGGTTAGTAAATAATTTGTTTATATGTTATAAGTAAAATGCTTGTATGTGATTGCATGGGTTGGGTTGATGAAAGGAGGAAGTTATACGTTATATGTGTAGCGGTTTTTACCGTGATCTGATGTAGCGACTAATGCCGTGAACTGTTATACGGGCCCGGCCATTAAATGTTATACGAAGCCGGCCATTAAATGTTATAAGGGCTTCGGCCATCATATGTGGATGAGCAGCATGACTGCCATCATGGTGTGTAGCGGTGTGGGTCGATTGTAGAAATCCCCAATGGTGTGTACGGTTGGTACGGGGGTGTGTAGCGGATGGAAACCTAGGCAAACGGGTTGGGCCTTGCATATTATTTGCTATTAATTTTTATTATGATTATTACACTATTTATTTTGTTTAATGGGTTTAAGGCCTAAAATCTAGTGGTGCATGAGGGTTGCACACTGAGTCTCGCGACTCACCCTTTTAATTAACATTTCGGGTGATACCTAGTGCTTGGACCGGCCGAGAGGAGCGCAAGGTGGCCATGCAAGAAGAATTTGTGGATTTAGCAAAAAGACTCAAGTTATTATTTTATATTTTTAATTGGTGGATTTTAAAATTTCGTTGTAATAAGGCCATGGGCCACTAGTTTATATTTTGTTTTATTTTGGGCTTTAATTACTTTTAGTTATTTAATTTTTTTTATCTTAATTAAACTAAGGCATGTAATTAAGTTTGGTTTTATTTTACAAAGGAATATTCTATATGAAATATATTTGGGCTTTTCTGAAAAATACGACATGTTTGACAAAAATTTTCTTAGTGACATACCAGATCCGGTCGTAGCAATTGGGCCGGGTTTGGGGTGTTACAAATTGGTATCAGAGCCCGGTTCAAAACTCGGCTCTGGGGTTTTTGGGCTCAAAATGTTTTCTAAAAATGGGCTTTTGAAACATGCATGTTTTTAAATGATAAAAGGTCTGTTAGCTCGGCATGGCACCTGCGTCTCCGGCCCAAGTCCGCCAGGTAAGTACCCTAAACCATTGTGTGATATACATGTGGGCTTTATGGGCTTTATGGGACGTAGACTAGTTTAAGTAGACTCTGATGGACTATAGGCTTAGTTTAAACCACTTCTTAAATTTTCATAAGACTTAATTTCACTAAACAAACCCGTGAACGAGCCACATGACTAGGGTATGGTAACAAGCATACGCATGTCTAGGATTGGATCCGGAAGAGCCTGGTATTTAAGCAGTCCTAGTGACTCACCTCCTCTTCGCTTGAATCCTACCTGGTGCGTAGTGACTGTTCACCTTAGTCATGAGGACTTGTTGACGGGCCAAAATCTATAATTAAAACCCGAAAGGGACCAGCTACCTTATCTTTACAAAATTGCTAGAAACCCTTGTTTTGGAAAAAAAAACCCAAGATACCCATGATTTGCAAATATACCCCGATTTACATAGTCAACGAAATTTTTCCGTAAAAAAAAAAAACAACACAACACATGACAACAAGCAGAAATCCACAACCACAGAACACTACTATTTTCTTTTGAAATCAAATCCTTCAAGATACCCTGTTTGTTTTAAAAATAAAAAAATATTTTGAAAATATTCTGATTTGTAAAAATTACAAAATTGCCCCTAATGTGTAAAATGACCAAAGTACCCTTGATTGCAAAATTACCAAAATACCCTTATTTCACGAAATCAACAAGGAACCTTATTTTGGAAAATTATGAAAATACCCCTGTAGGATAAATTACGAAAATACCCCTGGGTAGTGGAATAACTAGAATACCCCTATGTATTGAGTGTGGATGTATGGATGTTGTATGTATGTTGATTGTTGAATGTATGTAGTTTATAGAACTAGGAAAGGTGAACTTGAGACTGAATTGCGAATTCGAAAGAACTACTATTAAAACTACTAATCATAAGACTGTTCGTGGATAATCAGTGGAAGAAAACCAATAATTCATAAAAAAATTTAATCAGATAAATGCGAACTGATAGCATGAGTACAAGGGGACGAGGACGCTCTAGATGTGAATCCGGTGCGTATTCTACCATAGTGTACTAAGTGTTTATTTTGGGTTTAGAATTGGAGTGCGCAGCGAAAGCATGGTAGTGAGACTTAGGTAGTACGATTAATAGTTAGTTGGAAATTTTGAGGACGAAATTTCTTTAAGGGGGGTAGAACTGTAACATCCTGAATTTTTGGGCCTATGCGTTTAATGGGTGAATATGTTTAATATGTTAATTTAAGTAATAGGGGTCCAAATTTGGCTCAGAATTAGGCAAAGGCCTTAGTTAAATTATTAGATTGGGCATTATAGAGTTAAAAGAGTGATAATTATGTTTAAAATACCAAAGTGGGCTTGTGGCCCAATCTTAGGAGGTGACGCCACACAAGGGAGTAAAAGGCCCAAATTTAAGTTTCATGGAGCCCAATTCTTTTAATTTAAGTTAGCTAAAATTTGGGCATTAGGATTAGGTGGAATGGATGGCAACAAGGCTAAAATTTAGGGGTTTTAATGTTTAAAATATGTGGATAATAAGCAGATAAAGGCTATTATTTAGGAATTTATTTTATGTGGATAATAAGAAGATAAAGGCTAAAATTTAGGGATTTTAATGATTAAAATATGTGGATAATATCTTTGATAAAGGAGGGAGGAGTTAGAGATAATTAAGTCTCTTTTAGATGAGCTAGTAGATTAAGATAAAGGAGAAAAGATAGGATTTATCTACAAGGTTAGGTAAGTCTGAAATTTTTATAAATAAGGGAATATCTCTTCAATTTCAGCATCTGGGTTTTTCTCTCATTCTTTTCTCTTCTTCTCTCGAGTAAAAGCCAGAAAACTCCTAAAGTTCCATCTTCTTCTTCATTCTCTCTGCAAAAGCCGAAATCTCTAAGCCTATTCCTCATCTTCACTTTGATTCAAAAGTCGAAACTACACCTATTCTTCTCCTTAATATTCATTGGCCGAATCTCCCTTAGCCATCTTTTCAATTTTTAGTTCTTTCAAAAGCCAGAAAGCGCGATAGATCATCTTTCCGAGATTTTTCCTAGAAACCAGAAACTCATAGATCTCTAAGTTATAGAATCGTGTTACATTCGGGATTTCAAGGTAAGAGGATTTGTTTATTCATATATATAAAATCGGGTAGAATACTAACTATGGCCGAATATAGGAGAGGCCTATTTTCACATCTTTCCGGCTTTTTGAAGCAAAGCGTAGATCGGTTTAGCAAGGGTATCTACATTAATCAGGTGTGTAATACTTCCCCACCATCTAGATCTAATCATAAAATGCATGATCATAAGATTTATATGTTTTGATAATTGCCAACATCTCGGTTTATTGATGAAAGCCCAAGGAGGGTAAAAGCGGATCACCAAGTTAGTAAATAATTTGTTTATATGTTATAAGTAAAATGCTTGTATGTGATTGCATGGGTTGGGTTGATGAAAGGAGGAAGTTATACGTTATATGTGTAGCGGTTTTTACCGTGATCTGATGTAGCGGCTAATGCCGTGAACTGTTATATGGGCTTCGGCCATTAAATGTTATACGGGCTTCGGCCATCATATGTGGATGAGCAGCATGACTGCCATCATGGTGTGTAGCGGTGTGGGTCGATTGTAGAAATCCCCAATGGTGTGTACGGTTAGTGCGGGGTGTGTAGCGGATGGAAACCTAGGCAAGCGGGTTGGGCCTTGCATATTATTTGCTATTAATTTTTATTATGATTATTACATCATTTATTTTGTTTAATGGGTTTAAGGCCCAAAATCTAGTGGTGCATGAGGGTTGCACATCGAGTCTCGCGACTCACCCTTTTAATTAACATTTCAGGTGATACCTAGTGCTTCGGACCGGGCTGGAGAGGAACGCAAGGTGGCCATGTAAAAGAATATGTGGATTTAGCAAAAAGACTCAAGTTATTATTTTATATTTTTAATTGGTGGATTTTAAAATTTCGTTGTAATAAGGCCATGGGCCACTAGTTTATATTTTGTTTTATTTTGGGCTTTAATTACTTTTAGTTATTTAATTTTTTTTATCTTAATTAAACTAAGGCATGTAATTAAGTTTGGTTTTATTTTACAAAGGAATATTCTATATGAAATATATTTGGGCTTTTTTGAAAAATACGACATGTTTGACAAAAATTTTCTTAGTGACATACCAGATCCGGTCGTAGCAATTGGGCCGAGTTTGGGGTGTTACATATTTCCTTACTCATTGCGAGATCGTGCTAGAGCATGGTTGAATGCTTTGCCGTTAGGAACGGTGGCATCTTGGAATGAACTTTGTCAAAGGTTTTTATTGCGATACAACCCTCCAAACATGAATGCCAAATTGAGGATTGATATTACATCTTTTCAGCAATCTAAGGATGAGACATTGTATAAAGCTTAGGAGTGATTCAAGGAATTAATTAGAAAATGCCCGATGCATGGTTTCGAACACTGGACATAGATGGAAATGTTTTACAATGGACTGAATACACATACACAAATGGTAGTTGAAGCATCTACCAATGGGACTTTTCTAGATAAATCATAATGAGGCATATGAAATTCTGGTAAGGATATCTAACAATGATTAGTTGTTGGAACTTTGGAGCTTGATGTGATCACATCATTAACTGCTCAGGTATCATCCCTAACTAATATGATTAAAGCATTGAAGAGACCAACTGTAGTGCAGGAAATGAAAGTAGCAGAATTAACTTGTGTTTATTATGGGGAAGATCATGTTTTTGATGAATGCCCATCGAACCCAGCTTCAGTATGTTACATGGGAAATTTCAATTGAAACAATAGCCCATATTCCAATACATAAAATTCAGGATGGAAACAACATCCTAATTTCAGTTGGAGTAATCAAGGAGTGGGAAATTTCAGTAATGTTGTTCAACAGAATGTCACAAGTGCACCACCTGGATACAATCAACCTATGCCATGGCAAATTGTTCAGCAAATTTTATCATCATCTTCATCTATGGAAGCTCTATTGAAGGAATACATGGCCAAGAATGATGTTGTAATATAGAGTCAAGTTGCATCTTTAAAGGCTTTAGAAAACCAAGTGGGGAAAATTTCCAGTGCATCAAGCTCAAGAGACTAACCTGGAGCTATTTCTTTAACAAACCTGGAGCTATTTCTTTGTCGGTGTGAAGAGACTAACCTTGTTCTGAATTGGGAAAAATGTCATTTCATGGTCTGTAAAGGCATTATTCGGGGACATAAAATTTCACAACAAGGGATTTTCGTAGACAAAGCGAAGATTGAGGTTATTGAAATATTGCCACTACCTACTACAGTTAAAGGCATTTTATCGATGATTTATTAAGGATTTTTTGAAGATATCCAAACCCCTATGTGCATTATTAAAACATAATAGAGCTTTCAATTTTGATGAGCCTTGTGTCCAAGCATTTGGAGAATTGAAAAAGTAACTGGTAACAACACTGATTGTCATAGCATCGGACTGGACATTACCTTTTGAACTTATGTGCGATTCCAGTAATTTCACTGTAGGAGCAGTACTTAGGCAAAGGAAAAACAAAGTATTTCATGCCATCTATTATGCAAGTCGGCCCCTGACAGATACATTGTTGAATTACACCACTACTGAGAAGGAACTATTGCTTGTGGTATTTGCATTTGACAAATTCATATCCTATTTAGTTGGAACCAAAGTTATAGTTTATATGGATCATTCTGCGATTAAGTATTTGGTGACCAAGAAAGACACCAAGCCAAGATTAATTCGGCGGATATTACTGCTATAAGAATTTAATCTAGAAATTTGAAATAGGAAAGGCACAGAGAATCAAGTCGCTAATCATGTGTCGAGACTTAAAGTAGGAAATGAAAACGACAATATTTAACTCATTAAGGAGGATTTTCCAGATGAGCAACTTCTGGTTTCCGTGTCATTACCTTGGTATGTCGATATTGTCAATTTCTTAGTAAGTGGATTGTTGCCACCTGAGCTCAACAGTCAAAGACAAAGAAAATTTCTCCATGATGCTCAGCAATATTATTGGGATGAGCCATTTTTAGTCAAACATTGTGCAGATCAAATAATTCAGAAATCTGTTGCGGATGACGAGATTCAAAGTATTTTACACTACTGTCATTTAGCACCATAAGGAGGACACTTTGGGGGAATGCAAACTGCTGCAAAAGTTCTCTAACCTGGCTTTTATTGGTCAAACATGTTTAAAGATACACATGAATTGTGCCAAGATTGCGATCATTGTAACCGGACTGGGAACTTATCAAAGAGGTATGAAATGCCATTGCAAAATATTCTAGAAGTTGAATTGTTTGATGTGTGGGGAATCGACTTTATGGGTCCATATCCACCCTTTTGGGGCAATATATACATACTTGTGGCTGTAGATTATGCCTCCAAGCGGATTGAAGCTGTCGCTCTCCCTACGAATGATGCCAAATTGGTACTAAAGTTCCTACATAAGAATATTTTCACCAGGTTTGGTACTCCTTACGCTTTGATTAGTGATAAAGATTCTCATCTTAACTGCAAATTAGTTGCTACTGCCTTGAATAGATATGGGGTTAAATATAAAATTTCCACAGCATATCATCCCCAAACAAATGGACAAGCGGAGGTCTCTAATAGGAAAATTAAGCAAATTTTAGAGAAAGTAGTCAATCTCACTCACAAAGATTAGTCATCCAAATTCGATGAAGCTTTGTGGGCATTTCGTACTGCATTCAAGATACCATTGGGAATGTCGCCTTTCAAGCTCGTCTATGGGAAGCCTTGCCATTTTCCTGTTGAACTTAAACATAAGGCATTTTGGGCAATTGAGAAATTGAACATGGATTGCATTAATGCTGGCAATAACCGACTACTGGAGCTAAATGAGATGGAGGAATTCAAAGCTCAAGCTTATGAGAATGCCAAACTGTACAAAGAAAAGACAAAGCGATGGCATGATAAGAAGATTTTTCTATAACAATTTGAACCTGGACAACAAGTGTTATTGTTCAATTCCAGGCTGAAATTGTTTACTGGAAAATTGAAATCTCGTTGGTCTGGCCCATTCGAGATAGTGCATTTTTACCCTCATGGAGCCGTAGAAGTCACAGATTGCAAGACTGGCTTTAATTTCAAAGTCAATGGCCAAAGTTTGAAGCATTATTGGGGAGCTCCCATACTTCGTGTTAAACATTCCATTGCTCTTCGAATTGCTTAGTGTTTTCTTTTACCTGGTTTTATTTAATTAATTTGCTTTTGATTTCTTTCTTTTATCAGTTTAATTAATTTTTATTTCTTTCTTTTGTTACAGGTAAATTTTGGCCCAAGCTTTGTAATAGTTAGCCCACCTAGCATACTTGCAAATTTTTAGCTTAATTTTTATATTATTTTTTATTTTCCCACCTAATTCTTACTTTACCGTGTCAAGCAATAATTTCGGAATAATCTTATCCTCCACGTCACTGTTATATTCTCTCTCATTTTTACCATAGCTGATTCATTTTCTTTCTCCAAGTTATTTTCAGTTTCTTCTTTTTCACCATTTTCAATTTTTCCTTCATAACTATAAATGTCTTAACTTTTTCTTTTTACAGTTACTATTTCTTCTCAAATGGCTCGACGTATGCCATCTTCATCAACCTCTATGCCTCTGAGAACATTTTTCAGCAAAACCACTGAAGAAAAGTACAACACGAACACATCAAAGCGACCCTTTTGTATTGAAAAATGCCTTCTTTTTCAAGACGCAGCCTTTATGGGATACATTGAAGTAATTTCTTTCGTGGTAAAGAAACATGGATGGCAACTCTTTTGCCTTCATCTTGACGATGTTCTCACGAAAGTTGTAAAGGAATTTTATGCCCATTTAACCTCTCTAGATAATGCTTTCATCTATGTCCATGGTGCTTCGGTGTTATTCGATGAATACTCCATCAACGCACAATATGGTTTACTTGAAGGCCCTGATGAACATTCTCAATTTTTCAAGACAATAATAGCAGAAGGACTGAATCAAGTTCTTAAGGATTATGCGTGGAAGGGACTAAATGGACAGTTTCTAGGAATGATTGCTACACCATTGACTATGTTTCTTTGAAGCCTCATTGTAGGGTATGGTGCAATTTTCTTAAATCTCTCATTAGCCCTTCAACTCATAACTCTACTATTTCAAAGGAACGCATGTTGTTACTACACTCTATTACGACTGGAAGAAAGATAAATGTTGGAAAAATTATTTTTAGAGAAGTTCATCGATGTACACAAAAGAATACAGGCACCCTGAATTTTCCATCTCTCATTACTGCACTTTGTCAACGGATCAATGTCCCTATCCAAGCAAATGGGGAAAAAATCCCTAACAAATGAGCCATCACTAAACAGATTGCCATGAGATTTTCAAGGGAAGAAATGTCAAGGCATCCTAGCTCTGCATCAACCTCTTCTCCACCTACTGGTACCCATGCCACTCCATCCACTCTCACAATGATTTCGAGTAGCAAGTGCTCGATGCTCTTGAGATGTTGAAACAACAATTTTGTTTGATGGAGAAGCAACAACTGAGGATAGCTACTGCTCTAAGCAGGGCTCAAGAAGAAATGGCTTTATTTTGGGGCTATGTCAGAATGAGGGATACTGCCATCAAGAAATCTCTTTAGAAAAATTTACCAGGCCCATGTCTGCATTCCCTACTTTTCCCAAAGAGTTATTGTAACACCCATTACCCGTATTCATTGCCGGAACCGGGTACGAGGCATTACCGGACATAACTCACTTGAACATACAACTTTGGGCTATAAATTTCATTTCAACTTAAAACTTTCCATTCACATTCAAAGCATCCTCATTATGGGCTTACGAGGCCTTACACATGCAAATGGAGGGTCTCAAAATCAAACCGGGAACTTTTGTATGCTTAGAAAATTTTTGCTTAAACAGGGCCACACGCCCGTGTGGGTAGGCCGTGCGGTTACACACACCCATGTCCCTAGCTCGTGTGAAATTTATTTTTCTTTTTGAACCTACAGGGGTTTTCACACGGCCGAACACACGCCCGTGTCTTTGGCCCGTGTCCTTCACATGGCCTAGACACGCCCGTGTCCTCACCCGTGTGTGAAAACCTGGGTATTCTGTTTATGACGTCAGCAACCTCATAAGGGGCACACGGCCTAGGCACACGCCCACGTGTCTAGCCCGTGGTAGACACTGACTTGCAACACTAACATACAGGGGACACACGGACCAGTCACACGCCCATGGGACTGACCGTGTGTCACACATGGCCTAGACACACGCCCGTGTGCCTACCCGTGTGGACAAGAATAAGGCTATTTGCCAAGCCCTTTTTATCACCCTAACTCATACAACATAATTTACATTCAACCATTAACCAAGCAACCCAATCATGCATCATACACATTCATGAATAACCTCATCTTCTCATATATTAATAATAATGAGCCATCAACTATGGCTATTTACAAAAAGTTCATCTTTAAAAGAGTCAACACACTTGGCCAAAACAAGAAAACATTTCACTAAGTCTAGCCCCTATACATGCCATACTCAAAATGCTAAGTCTAAATATACCGAGATGAGCTGATAGTGTGGATGATCTTCTGATTATCTTCGTATCTCGAGCTGGCTCTTTGACATTATAAAACAAGGGAAAAGAAAGGGAGTAAGCTTTAAGCTTAGTAAGTTTACATGTAAACAATAAGCATCATAACATACTCTAATTAATTAATAACATTACATACTAAGTAAGAACAATTCACATTTCCATAACCATTCTTACTCATCTCATCTCTTACCATATTCTAACCATATAACAAATATATTACTCACATTTACTTGTACACAATCCCTGCACTTATCACCACCAAAGCCACATGAAACATTTACTTAGACAATCTCTCGATGAACCCTTCGGAATAATACTAAGTACCCGGTGGTTTCGTACACAACCCACCATTTATCAATAATAGGGTGGTATCGCACATAGCCCACCAACAAGAATATTTACGGTGGTTTCGCACATAGCCCACCAAATGATAATATAAACGATGGTATCGCACACAGCCCATCTTGAATAAATAATAAGGTGGTATCGCACACAGCCCACCAACAACGATAATTAAGGTGGTATCGCACACAGCCCATCGAATAATTATCATGGATATTTTTCCGCACTTACATATCTATTCCGAGGTTCATACGAGATTTACTCACTATCTATCAATTTCAATCAATCTTACTCATAATTGATCTCATTCATACAATGCACCAATAAGTAAAAACATATGTATTAAAGATGTAACGTTTACACATAAACTTACCTCGGTGCAAAATGTATTAATCAACGGTCTAGTCCGTAACCTTGCCTTTTCCTCGGTCAAGGTTGTTCCCACGCTCTTTTTTATTTGTAAGAGAATAGCTTGGCTGAAAGTTTGAACTCCAAAATCCCCTATTTCCTCTTCAATTTTCGGTGGAGAAGAAATGTGAATAGTGAAAGATAATATCTCTTTTATTTATCTTATTTTATTCATTTTTTATCACCTAATTCCACCAAATTTTGACCAAAATTAATGCCCTTTTCTCCCTTGTCTCTATGGCCGGCCAACACACTATTATTGGCCTAATTGCACTTTAAGGACCTCCAATTTAATATTCTATGGCTATTAGACACCTCTATCTTGTATAATGGAACTTTTGCACTTTATGCGATTTAGTCCTTTTTCACAATTAAGCATACAATTGCTAAAATTAAAACACCAAAATTTCCATGCATCCTTATAATCATGCTATAACATATAAAATAATATCAAAATAATTTTCTTCAACCTCGGGTTAGTGGTTCAAAAACTATTGTTTCGACTAGCCCCCAAATCGGGCTGTTACAGTTATTATCGGATCCAGAGGATGAAAATGAGGATGAAGCTATGACGGATACTACCACACATCCAACCCCTTCAGAAAATAAGAACAAAGAAATAGAAAGTGTAAAACCCCTAACCCGTATCCGTTGCCAAAATAGGGTTACGAAGCATTACCATAAAAATGTAACTCAAATCATTCATTCTCAACATTTTGTAATCATTGCAAATTCCAATCAAACACATGCATAACGTCCCTAATTCAAGCCCTCGAGGCCTTAGAAACACTTTAGAGACAATTCAGGACTAAATCGGAAACATTTAAAACATCATGGAAAAAGATAGAAAATTCACATTGCAGCGGACACATGGCCGTGTGACTCAAACGGCTGAGACTCACGCCCGTGTCTCAGGCCGTGTGGACAATCGAAGTAGGGACACACGATCGTGTCCCAGCCCGTGTCCGTGCCCATGCAACTCTCTAACTTGGGTCACACGGCCAAGTCAGACGCCCATGTGCTAGGCCATGTAACTCTCGAAATGCAACCTTAAAAAAAACTACAGGGGATGCACGGCTGTGTCGCATGACCGTGTGTCGCACACGGCTAAGACACACGCCCGTGTCTTAGGCCGTGTGGATAATAAATTGGCCAAAATCGAGCCATTCCCTTCACCCACCTTAAGTATGCACCTAAACACAATTTGTACATATGACCAAGGCATCAAAACATATTCAAATATGCATAAAATGACCAATTCAAATGATCAAATATCATTCAACTGATATGCCATATAGTCACCTCAAAAGCAAACATACAAATTTACTTAAACATATACATGTACTTGACACTTTTCATTCATCAACGCCTAAATCATTTTCATCTCAAACTTATCATAAATTAACCTATATTACTTCAACTTAAACTAACCATTTGTACCATGCCATTCACACATTATAAGTACCAAACTATCATAATGTAACCATCATCAAATTGGCACCAAACAACCAACTTATACATGCTAAAATCCATGTCTAAACATTTAAACAAACATCAAACACAAGTCCACCTATACATGCCATTATAACCTTTGCTAAAACATTAAGAACTACCGAAATAATCGCTGGATAGTATAGATCTCCGATGAACTTTCAAATCGATCAAGCTTCCGATAATCTGAAAAGTAAAGGAAAAATAACAATGTAAGAATGAATCCTTAGTAAGCTCGTATAATTTTAAACATAACATTTTATTTCAATAATGAACTTTATAACATAAACATAAACCTATACCAATTCCACAAGATTTATCAAACCTTCCATTTACTTACTTTAGCTTAAAAGTCATTATCAACTCACAAATTAGTGTATTTATTCACAACCTAGATAAATCCATCCATAACTTAAGTAAATTTCTCACATATAAGTAAACTCTTTAACTCATCAATGTATTTACATTATCACATTACATCTGAATTATGAACTTACTATTTTATTACATTTCCTTACTCTTGTCATTTTCATAACACAAGACATAAGCATAAACATAGACCAATTACGCAAGCTTGACACAAGCCTATATATCATCATCAATACACCAGTTAGTGCATATACTCATAATTCACTCGAAATATCATAAGGTAAGTCATATATATGAATAACATCACTTGAATCATCAATTTCATGAACATAAACATACTTTCATTGAACATTACCTTTTTATTCCTTTCATAGATTCATGACATAAGTCTTTTGAATACTTACCGATCCCTTCCTTTTCATACCCATTGAATAAAATAAAATAACATCGAATAATGGAAATAATATTTTCAGTACAACTTACCTGGTACAATACATTGGCACGAAGACTGCCAAGCTCAAAGCCTGATATAACACACCGACATAAAGCCTGCTAAGCACAAAGCCTGATATAATACACCGGCACGAAGCCTGCTAGGCACCAAGCCTAATATATCACTGGCACAAAGCCTGCTAGGCACAGGGCCCGAATATCACCGACACAAAGCCTGCTAGGCACGAAGCCTGAATATCACCAGCACAAAGCTTGCTAAGCACAGAGCCTGATATAATACACCGGCACGAAGCCTACTAGGCACAAAGCCCGATATAATACACCGGCACGAAGCCTACTAGGCACAGAGTCCGAATAACGTTACGTTTCTATTTCTTAAAACATAGCTAAATGACATTCAAGATTGAACCAATAATGAAATAGTATGAAATATTCAATTCAACTAATAATAATTGTATAATGAACTTACCTGGCTAAGTTGCAGAAATATCAAAGTATAGGGGATTTTTGGTAATTTTCCATTCTCCTCGATTTTTCACTCGATCTTGATCTAAATTAATAATTTCATTCAATTCATTAATTTAGATAGTAAAATAATTTATTTTATGCAATTTAGTCATTTTTGACATTTTTACAAAATTACCCTTAAAATTTTACTTTTATTCAATTTAGTCCCTGAGCCTAAAACATGCAAATTAGCCATTTTTAATGCCAGTTCACATCAGCTGAATATTCATGGCACACAAAACAGCCCAAATTTGTAATAATTTTACAACAAATACTTGTATTTTACCATTTCAATAATTTAGTCCCTAATCGAAAAAATCATCAAAATTACTTAACAAAATACTTTTAAATATCAACCAACATTGCAAATACATCATTTAATATCTGAAATCATATAAATTCATCAATGGCAACATTCAATATCTTTAACAGTTTCAAAATCGAAGGTACAGACTAGCTGGACCTAGTTGCAACGATCTCAAAAACATAAAAATTAAAAAAAAATGGGCTAAAATCACATACCATGCATGAAATTTCACCATGTCCGAAACTTAGCTTCAAGCTTCCATGGACATTCGGTGATGAAGAAAACAAATTGAAGAAGAAAACCATTATTTTTTACTTATGTTTTGTTTAATTTAATTAATTAATCAAATTACCATTTTATCTTTGTTAAAAATTAAATAAAACACCAAATCCTTGCCCAATATTGTCCACAAAATTCTTAAATGGTTTAATTACCATTTAAGTCCATTTTCCTTTATTCAATAAACCATTTAATCACTCAAATTAAATAGTGATCAAATTTTACATATTTTATGATTTAGTCCTTTTTAATTAATTAACTATCAAAACATTAAAATTTTTCAACGAAACTTTAATACCACCTTAATGACACTCCGTAAATATTTATAAAAATATTTACAGCTTGGTTTATGGAAATGAAGTCCCGATACCTCATTTTCTAAAACCACTTGACCTTAAGGTCTTACCACTTGAACTTAATAAATCGCTTATATAATATAAATTATCAAATTAAAAACCTTTTTAAAACCATATTTGAATCATAAATATTAAATAATAATATTTACGAACTTACTCATCAAATTTGATGGCCCCGAAACCACTGTTTCTGACACCAATGAAAAACGGGCTGTTATAGAGGGGGAGGAAAAGAAAATAGAATCGGAGAACATTGAATTAGATAAGGAAGGAGATAACATGAATCAAACTTCTGTATCACAGGAACCTACTACTGTACTTCAAACCACTGCACCCATAACAGAGCAAGATCGTTAGATTAATCAACTGATTAATGATCTCATGAAATCAAATGATGGTGAAGAAGAGGTGCCAATTAATCTGATCAAACAGAAGCAGTGCTACAAGCACGATGCCAGGAAATCCACCCAAACCAACTAAAGTAACACAAATACTTTACAAGCTTTTGTTATTACTTTTCATTTGCATATTCTTTTCATTTTTACATGTGTTTTTCATGATTTCATAATTTTTTTAATTGCATTTTCTACATATCTATTTGTTTTAGCATAAGTGAAATTTTGCGTCTGATCATGCATTGAGGGTAATGCATCCCTTAGGTTTGGGGGTAGGTTTCACATATTGCATGCATGAGGTACTTTGTTTGAACATTACATCATTTTATCACTCATTTTTCCATGACATACAAATGCTAAATGACTGTTAGACCGTGAGAAGAATATTGTTATCTATGATGTTCGATAAGGATAATAACTCTTCAAACTATGAAAATTGTGATGGTTGATTAGGTATGTTTAGCTTAGGATAGTCGTGTGAAAATTGATGCCTAAAAGTAGAATGACCTAAGTATAATCGCAATTAGTCTATAGTCGGTTTCTTTTAATACACTTAGAAGTATTGAAACTAAGATTAGTAAATTGGCATTGTGTAATAATAAATACCACGACAAAGCTGAGGTTAAATGAATAAATAAAATAAAATTTAAAAAGACACTATAAAGCACTCCAATGTTTGAAATTGTTGAGTAGGCCAGTAATACTCTATTTGCTACATTTTATTTTTGATCAGAAAAGCAAGATCAAATAATAGTGAGTAAAAAAAATAGTTTAGGGGCACTCCACTATAGTAGTAGGCTAGTAGCTAAAGGGGTAGTTGTTTGCTCTATCCATTTTTTTAGTCAAAAGCCTTAGCTTCATGAGTGAATTACATTGAAATTGTGGAGTGATGTAATACCTAGCAATCTAGTGTATGCTCCATTGAGGTTATCGAGTAAAGAAATCATGTGACAAAATGAATTCCCTAGAGATGCGATGACAGAATAAGTATGAGAAGAAAAACTAAGTTTAGTGGAAAGATAAACTAAGTACATTAAGAGGTGCTTGCTATAGTCAGGATTGCATGAATATTTAGGAACTTTTTTTTTAGGTAACATTTTCTGCACTTTTTATACTAAACAAACCTATAAAATTTGAACCAAATTTTTTAGACAGAAGACTGCTGAGAATGGAGGTATAAAATATGTTTCTTTTGGTTTAGCAGTACAAGAGGCAATTGTGTAGTTATGGAAAATTCATGCATTCATATATATTCTGCTTGAGGACAAGTAAGAACAATGGAGGAAAGGAAAAAAAATAAAATCAAAGAGAAGGAGAGGAGGAGAGGAACGGATAGGGCAATGAGGAGGAGGATTAAAGGTTGATTATTAGTGAAAAATTAATATTTATACCTAGGCTAACTAGGCTTGGATGGCCCACACATTAAAACAAGGGGTTTTTGTCAAAAAATTAAATTATTTGCATGGGAAGGGAATTAAAGCTAGGACCTCAAGGATAAATTCACTAATGTTTAACCATCAAACCAATAACTCATTCTTGATATAATTTGAAATATTTATTTTAAAAAAACAAGGCATGTCACATACTAGGGTTTAAGGTAAAATTTGCAAAATAATAAAAATGATGCGAGGGAAGGGATTTGAACTTGGGTTTCAAGGAACATTTCAAAAATGCATAGATATATTTCAAAAATTAAGGCATGAACATTCTCTCTCGATTCACAAACCCGGTTCTACTAACCCTTGATTTTTGGGATGTTACAACACTAGATTGTCAGGTATTACATCACGCCACAATTTAAATGTAATTCACTCGAGAAGCTAAGGCTTTTGACTAAAAATATAGATGGAGCAAACAACTACCCCCTTAGCTACTTAGCCTACTACTACAATGGAGTGCCCCTAAACTATTTTTTTTACTCACTCTTATTTGATCTTGCTTTTCTGATTAATAATACAATAGCAAACAGAGTATTACTGGCCTACTCAACAATTTCAAACATTGGAGTGCTTTATAGTGTCTTTTTAAATTTTATTCTATTTAATCATTTACCCTTAGCTTTTTCATGGTATTTATTATTACACAATGCTAATTTACTGATCTTAGTTTCAAGACTTCCAACCTACTATGGACTAATTGCAATTATACTTGAGTCATTCTACTTTAGGACACAATTTTCACACGACTAACCTAAGCTAAACATACCTAATCAACTATCACAATTTTCACAGTTTGAAGAGTTATTATCCTCATCGAACATCATAGAAAACAATATACTTCTCATGGTCTAACAGTCATTTAGCATTTGTACGTCATAGCAAAATGAGTGACAAAATGATCTAATGTTTAAACAAAATATCTCATCCATGCAATATGTGCAACAATGGCTCCATTTTATCTTCCAATCTCAATTTTACTAACTAAGACAAATAGCTCCGATTTATCTTCCAATCTCACCGGTTAATTCGGGACTAACGAAGGGGCGTGCAACAAGATTACCTTCCGATCTCACTTGGCTAGATATTTCCTTAGGGGAGTCACTTCGTAAGTTTTTAAATCTATTCAATATAGTCCAATTTTTTATGATTTAGTCATTTGTCCAAAGATTTTAGCTTACCCACGTCTCCATCAATCAACCCCCTTTTGAGATTTAGCTACTCATGTTGAAAGTAAAGGAAATGAACATGGAAAAGAAAAACAAAGCAACCATTAAAGTAAAGCTTAATGAAAGCTGAAAAGTTTGGATTTTTATGCTAGAAAACTTAAAGAACATGAAAATAAAAGCACTTAATAAGAAAATCTAAAGCAAAAAACATAAAAGGAACAAATTTTGATGGATTTAATGTAACACCCCTATCTCGTCTCCATCGTCGAATTAGGGTTATGGAGCATTACCATACAAATCAAAACAATACAGTCATTTAACATTAATTATTTATAACTCATTACCAATCTAACAAACATACACATTTGGGCCTTAAATCAAGCCTTTGAGGCCCTAAAAACAGTTCAGAAATAATTTAGGACTAATTTGAAACAATTTAGAAAATTTGGGAAAAAGTTGGAAACTTTGAAAACAAGGGTCACACGGCCGTGTGGCTAGGCCGTGTGACATAGCCCAGACTGTGTGGTGCTCGAACAAAGGGACACACGGTCGTGTCCCAGCCCATGTCTTAGACCGTGTAACTCACTGAGTTAGGTCACACGACCGTGTCGCAGGCTGTGTGCCAGACCGTGTAACTCTCTGACTTGAAATAATAAGTGACACACGGCCTTTAGCCAGGCTGTGTGACAGCCCGTGTCCCAGGCCTTGTGTTCCACCATTTGACCCTAAAAACAAGCCATTTTAAGTCCAAAACTTAATTAATCATTCACTCCTTTTATGCACACATTCAATATACCAAAACACTTTTCAAATACACATAAACATACCAATTCAATCAACCTAATTCTCCTAACCAATATGCCATTAAAAGGCACCTCATCTATACCAAATCAAATTTAACCAAAACAAGGCTATAATGCCACATCTTAAGCAAAAAAAAAAAGTAAATTTAGCTACCTAATGACATCAATTGTCAAACCATTCACATTCCCTTTAAAACATACCAAAATCACCTTATTCATATGGCTTTTAATATATAGACAACCAACTACACCATAAGTCCACAAAATCAAGATGTATACATAAAAGCCATACTCATACCAAATTGATCATTAGCATACTCAAACACTTCCATTATAAAAATTCATATACATGCCAAATAACCATATCAAACATATCACAAAATCATCTTATTTCTACTCACATGAGGGGATGCATAGTTACTATTATCTCATATCAATACACACCACTTAAGCTTTCATCAAAAGATATGAAAATGAATAAACTTAACACCATTTAAAAAAAATGAACCAATTACTAAGAATACACTTATAACCCTATTACATGCCATTTATAACCATTTTCCAAAATAACCAAACAATATAGAAGTGGTTGCTCGATAATGTGATAGATCTCTGACAAGCTTCCAAACAATTGAGCTTCCGATAGTTTGCGAAACAAAGGAAAATAACTACGTAAGCAACTAATCCTTAGTAAGTTCGTATAAGGAACTTAAACTTACCAAGTGCATTAATTAAACAACTATAAATGATTCCATTTAGCCATAGTCCAAATTTCCTTTTCCTATACACAACATCCCACAAGATTAGTAGGTGAAGCATTGCACATATAAATTTAACCAAATAAGGCATATAACATCTCAAGCTTTTCAAATCATCAATCACTTTCATCATATACTATGTACTTTCATTTTCAATACCTTTCACACCTCAAATTTCATATATCATACATAATATAGCATAGTAAATCATGGCATATACCTAATAAACATTTAGGTTTTATATATCATCCATCACACATAAATATATATCCATTTCACATTCTACACATTTGAGTCCATATAGTTAGTAGATAATAAGTAAACATAAAATCTATAAAACATAACATATATTAATAAATAAATTCCATGCTTATTTCACCCGTCACATGATAAATTCTCATCCTTTTCATTTCATATGTGCATATCTATCTTTCCATTTCATATGAACATTAGTAAATTAAGTTTTTATACCAGTCTTTCCATTAAACTTTTCTTACTCGTTGAACCATATAGAATAACATTGGACACTCGGGAATGCTCACACATAGTGTGTCATTTCATGTAACTGTAACCTTTCCTTTCTATTAGTGCTAACACGAGCTGTGAAATGGGTCTGCTCACACGAGCTGTGGAACAGAATATTAGCTACTCGATGCTGCTCACACGAGCTATAGAGTATTCGCAACAAATGCAAGACCTCAGCCATCGGCAGGACATTCAAGACCAGCACCCAAAACCGTATAACCCTAATGACATGTCATTCATATTGTAACACCCCATATTTTGGGGTTAGAAGTTTTAAGTTTTGTGGTTAGGGTCAATGAGAAGGTTGCACTAATGTGTTTTGTTGCACATTTAAGTGTCAGAATGAGCCTATTGGTCTGGTAGTTGAGTGAGTGTTAGTGAACCTCTGGTTTCTAGGTTCGAGTCTTATTTGTGTATTTTGGAGAAAACATTTTATTGCGTTTTTTTTTTTGTTGAGTAGCAGGTTTCTTTTAAGTTGATTTATAAAACTGTTATTATTACTTTTTATTTATTTTCATTTTTTTATTATTTTTGTTGGGTTTCTGGACGTTCTCCTTTTTCTTTTCTTTTGCTTCTATTCTTTTTGCTTCTTCTTTATTTTCCTTTGAAAACGGTTCTTACTGGTGGATCTTGGAGAGTTTCGCTCCTCCGTCATCGAGTCAGTGTCAGGGCATCTCCGATTGTGAATCAGGTGTGGGTTTTGTACGTTTTCTTTTTAATTTGTGAATTTTAATTTGACTCTATGAAAAGTCAACAATTTGTGTGTGAGAGTTCGCAAATCTGTTACTTTTGACATGGTGCCGCTGTTTTATGCTTAGAACCTATTAGTTTTGGTTTAATCTTGAGTTATCGAGAGCGAGAAAGTGCTTTGAGGGTGGAAGCACGTTTTTGGGGCTATTTTAGGGTGGTTTCGTGACCACACGGGTGGCCACACAGGCGTGTGCCCCCACACACGGTTGTGTGCTTTTGGAATTTAGGGTTTCCGGGCTAATTTGGGTGCCACACGGCCGTGTGGCCGATTTGGGGATTTTTTTTCATTTTTCACACGGCCATGTCCCCTGGGCACACGGGCGTGTGTGGTTGGGAATTAGGGATTTAGTGTTTTGGCGCCACACAGTCTGGCCACACGGCTGTGTGGCTGATTTAGGGATTTAGGGATCCCACACGGGCGTGTGTTTTGGACACACGGCCATGTCTGGTGGGCACACAGGCGTATGAGACCCTTACACGGTCGTGTCTACCTTGTACTTAATTTTAGCACAATTGGATAGTGAGT
Source organism: Gossypium sturtianum (assembly GCA_025698515.1). Lineage (NCBI taxonomy): Eukaryota > Viridiplantae > Streptophyta > Magnoliopsida > Malvales > Malvaceae > Gossypium > Gossypium sturtianum. Next base: position 86,410,853 of record CM046949.1, on the reverse strand, counting down.
TACATGGCCTATCCACACGGCCGTGTGCCTCCCTCCACTCGGGCGTTTTGCCCCCACACAGCCTAGGTTTTTCCACACGGCCAGAGCACACAGCCGTGTGGTTCTAAGTAACTAATTTTGGTATTAGTGTATGTTTTGTTCCGATTATGATTCTGTGTGTTTCGACCCTTGGCTAGTCTTAGTGGGGGTCATTAGGATTCTGATTTGGGCTTCGGCTTATGGGCCAGTTGTGACTATTGCGTGAGATGTCTAATTCTGAACATGGTTTGTTGGGTATGTGTGCATATCCAAATCTGTCTGATTGTCTGTTGACGTGTTCATTTTTACTGTGGGATTGAATGTATACATACACTTTCATAAAGTAAATTTTTGGGGTTTGTTGTGAAGAGAAGGGAGACTGATTCTGATCTGATATGGCAGTTCTACTGCAATTTTTGCGTACAATTGTTTACCGATTGTACCGCATGTACGTCAGCTCTGCTGCGTACCATTATCTGATCTGGCGTTTAAATCGCAATATGGTATTGTCTGTGAGAATACCGCATTGCATCATGCATCGCATATACTCTAGCTCTGCTGCGTATTATATTCTGAGTGGCATAGTCCACATTCATGGAGTGTAGGGTTGGATGGGTCTTTCGAAGCCCTAATTGGTGTGATTGGTTGGATGAGCTTTAACAGCTCTTTTGGGGGTGTGATCGAGGGATGAAGAGGTGTGTTGGCTGGATGGGTGGGTTTTGGTACTTGATTGCATTCATGTGCATCTATTTGGGTGTAAGAATATCTGACTGTGTTCTGTTTGTCTGAAAAACACGTGTGTTAAGTGTTCTGTGTGTACTTGGTGTGCTCTGTTCTGATTGCGTGTTGGGCGTTGGTTCCTTGTCTGGTATCTGTTTCTGCTTATATCTGTAAGTCTGTTGCGCTATGGAACTGAGTTCTATAATTCTGTTTTAAGTCCCGATATGGACTCATACTGAGCTCGTGTAGCTCACCCCCTTAGTGTTTCTCCTTTCAGGTACATTTCTGAATTCTAACGCTGGACTCGGTATGCGGAGGTCTCGAACAGTCTTGGTGAACAATAAATGACAAGTTCTTATTTCCAGTTTCTATTTTTTTTATTCAGTTTTGAACTGTAAGGTTTTGTAAAAATTGTGGTACAAGTTCTATTTTTGATTTATCTCGTAAATCCTATTTTGGTTCACAAATTAAACGTAGCTTAAATTTTTCTAAGTGAAGACTTGTAACACCCCAAACCCGGCCCAAACACCATGACCGGATCTGGCATGTCACTTAGGGAGATTTTAAAAGATGTCGCAATTTCGGAAAATATTTTTCTTGAGTTTAACACTTTATTCGAGAAAACTAAATGGTTAGATGTTTTGTAAAAGATATACATTTTATATTTAAGCCTTAGTGGATTAAAAACCGAAATTTGATACATGTCTTAACTTAATTAAAACGTAAAATGTAAATGTCTAATAATAATAAAAGCCCAAAACAAACGAAAATATGAAACTAGTGGCCCATGGCCTTATTACAATGAAATTTAAACCCACTAATTAAAAATATTAAAAATAAATAATCTAGTAAAGTCTTTTGCTGAATCATAATAATCCCTCGCATGGCCACCTTACGCTCCTCTCCAACCCGGTCCAATGCACTAGGTGCTACTTGAAAGATGTTAAATAATAGGGTGAGTCGCGGGACTCAGTGTGCAACCCTCGTGCACCATCAGTTGGGCCTTAGCCCACACGTAAGAATAATAGAGTATAATATATCGAGAAAATATGCGAAGCCCAACCCAATCCTAGGTTTCCATCCGCTACACACCACCCTTACACCGCCAATCACACCATTGGGGATTTCTACAATCAACCCACACCGCTACACACCATCGATGGCGCTCATGCCGCTGAGATAGCGCTCATCGCCGATCATGGCAATAGCCACTACAACGCATCATGGCATTAGCCACTACAATGAGATCATGGAAAAAGCCACTACAATGAGATCATGGCATTAGCCACTATAATGAGAACACTTCCCCTTTCATCATTCACCCAACCCCATGCAATCATAGAAACCGCATACATGTTCATCATACCAAATCGATGAAACATTCATTTTAGAATGAGAGATCACTAACTGGTGATTCGCCTTACCCTCATTGGGTTTTCAATGACCATGCAGGTATTTCGGCATTTAGCATAATATAATGTGATTTATAAACATATACTAACAAGCAATCCAAATGGTGTGAGAATGTTACACACCGATAACACGTAGTACTATACCCCTTCGCTAATCGGAACCACCGCTCTCTCTGTCTCGACGACTGCTCAAAAACCGAAAGAACGCGAAGGTAAGGCTCCCCTACAATCGGCCGGGACTTAATATTTGCTTAGATTTACACGCTTAGTTGGATAGATCTCTTACCTAGATCGATTAAATCCCGGAAGTAGTATGATTTGTGTGCTACTGATTTAGAAACCTAGGGGATTGGATCTCCTTCAAATCCCGGAATGCCGCCCATGAAAGACAATACGAGATTAGTCAACCATCTAGCCATTCGACTATGGTCTCCAAAAGCCGAAAAAGATTGAAAGAATAACATAATCGACACTTACCACTTCAGAAGATTTCGGCTACCCCTTACAGAAAGATTCGTCAAACACCAAAGAAGAGATCTAAGAATTTCGGCTAAAGGAGCAAATGGAAGTGTGGTTTCGGCTTTTAGTGGATGGAAAAAGATGAACAAATAGGTGGGAAGAATTCAGCTAGGAAGAAAAAGAATGGAAAAAGATTTCGGCAGCAGAGAAAATTGAGAGAAAGCTTTTAGAAAACTGACAAATTTTCGGCATTTGCTACCTCTAACTTGCCGTCCCCCCCTTTACACCCACAGTCCAAATTTCGGCCACCTCTAGCCTCCTGGATAGCCTCTCATCTTTTCCCTAATCTTTATGCATTGACTCATCCAAAAGAGACTTAATTAGCTCCAACTCCTCCCTCCTTTATCAGCTTAATATCCACATATTTTAAACAATAAAAATCACTAAATTTTAGCCTTGTTGACGTCCCCCCCTTTACTCCCATTTAAGTGCTGAATTTGGCCCAACTTTATGGGCTCCAAACGGCCACAAATTGGGCCTCTCCCCTTGCCTATTGACGCCACCTATAACTCCCTTCTTCTGCGCCCCTTGCTGCTGGGCCACAACCCAATATGTCATTTAAACTACCAGGACTTTATTTTAAGCCCTAAAGTGACTAAACAGAATATTTAATCAAGGCCTCAACCCAAACCTGAGCCCAATTGCACCTCTAATTCTCAAATTAACACATTAAACATGTCTACACATTAAACGCATAAACCCATTAATTCGAGATGTTACAGTTCTACCCCCTTAAAATAAATTTCGGCCTCAAAATTTACCTGATCAGAAGAGATGGGGATATTGCTGTCGCATAACATCCTCTGGCTCCCATGTCGCTTCCTCTGCACCATGGTTTCGCCACAAAACCTTGACCAAAGGGACGAAGTTCTTCTCAACACTTTTACGTCTCGCTCCAAGATTTGCACTCGCTCCTCCTCAAAAGACAAGTCTGGCCTTACTTCAATCTCTTCCACCGGCACAATGTGCGATGGATCAGAACGGTAACGTCTTAGCATCGAGACATGAAACACGTCATGTATCTGCTCCAACTCTGAAGGCAACTCCAATCGATACGCCACTGGGCCCACACGTTTGAGTACCCGATAAGGTCCAATAAATCGGGGACTTAGTTTACCCTTTCGACCAAACCTCATCACCTTCTTCCACGAAGATACCTTCAAAAAGACTTGGTCTCCCACTGCGAATTCCACCTCCTTACGCTTAAGATCTGCGTACGATTTCTGCCGATCAGATGCTTCCTTCAATCTAGCTCGAATTAACCTAACTTTCTCTTCCGTTTCTGAAACCAGTTCTAGGCCCAACACCTGACGTTCACCCAACTCCGTCCAACAAGTAGGAGTGCGACACTTCCGTCCGTACAACGCTTCATAAGGCGCCATCTGAATACTAGATTGATAACTGTTGTTGTACGCGAATTCTGCCAAAGGTAAATACTCCTCCCAACTTCCCTTGAAATCAATGATGCAACCTCTTAACATATCCTCTAAAATCTGAATTACCCTCTCAGACTGACCATCAGTCTGCGGATGAAAACCGGTACTAAAGTCTAACCTTGTTCCCATTGCCTGATGCAGAGCCTTTCAGAATCGTGACGTGAACCTAGGGTCTCTATCTGATATGATCGACACAGGTACACCATGCAGTCTCACTACCTCAGCCACATATAGCTTAGCCAACCTTTGCAGAGAGTAGTCGACCCGAACAGGTATGAAGTGAGCAGACTTCGTCAGACGATCCACAATCACCCAAATCGAATCCCTCTTAGTGGGCGTAAGAGGTAACCCACTAACAAAATCCATCGTGATTCTTTCCCATTTCCACTGCGGAATCTTCACCGGCTGCAACAACCCCGAAGGCAGCTGGTGTTCCGCCTTCACCTGCTGGCACGTAAACATTTACCCATGAATTCTATTACCTCTCGCTTCAGACCTGGCCACCAGAATTGCTCTCGCAAATCCCGGTACATCTTAACCCCTCCAGGATGCATAGCATAAGGGCTATTATGCGCCTCCTGAAGAATCATCTGCCTTAACTCCACATCCTTTGGCATACAAACCCTCTTACGAAAAAACAGAACCCCTTCATCATTCAAACTATAGTCCTCTCCTTCACCCCTTTGCACTAGCTGGAGTCGAGCACTCAAGACCTCGTCTAGAAGCTGCTTCTCTTTGATCTAACTAGTCCACATTGATCTCACTTGGAGTTCAGCTACCAGACTTCCATCCTCATACAGACTAAGATGAACGAACACCGCCCTCAAATATGCTATCGCCTTCCTACTCAGCGCATCTACCACCACGTTAGCCTTACCCGGATGGTATTCGATCGAGCAATCATAGTCCTTCAAGAGCTCAATCCACCTACGTTGTCTTAAATTCAACTCCTTCTGGGTAATGAGATACTTCAGGCTCTTGTGGTCGGTGTAAATTATAGACTTTTCCCCATACAGGTAGTGCCTCTAAATCTTCAGAATGAACACTACCGCCGCCAACTCTAAATCGTGCGTAGGGTAGTTCAATTCATGTGGTCTCAACTGTCGAGATGCATATGCAACAACCTTTCCCTCTTGCATCAACACACATCCTAAACCTGTGTGTGACGCATCACGATGAAGATGATGAAATTCTTTTCCCGCTCTGTTTGAATTAACACCGGCGCTCAGTCAAAATTCTCTTGACTTCTCAAAGCTCTCCCGCTGCTTTGTCGGTCCAAACAAATGATATTCCTTCCTTAACAACTTAGTTAAAGGTGCCACAATTAACGAGAACCCTTCCACAAACCTCCTATAATACCCCGCCAATCCCAAGAAACTTCGAATCTCCGCCACCGACTTCGGTGGTTTCCAATCCAATACGACTTCTATCTTTTGAGGGTCGGCTCTAATTCCTCCTCGCGAAACCACATGTCCTAAGAAAGTTACTTCCCTTACCCGGAACTCACACTTGCTGAACTTAGCGAACAATTGCTTCTCCCTCAGAATTTGCAACACCACACGAAGATGTGCATCATGCTCCTCTTCAGACTTGGAATAAACCAGAATATCGTCGATGAACACCACCACGAACCGATCAAGGTATGGCTGAAACATCCGATTCATCATACCCATAAATGCTGCTGGCGCGTTTGTTAATCCGAACGGCATCACCAAAAATTCATAATGACCGTAACAAGTTCGAAACGCTGTTTTATGAATGTCTCATTCCTTTACCTTCAACTGATGATAACCCGACCTTAAGTCAATCTTAGAAAAGACCGAAGCTCCTTTGAGTTGATCGAACAGGTCGTCGATCCTTGGTAGTGGGTACTTATTCTTAACCGTCAACTTATTTAGTTGACGGTAGTCCATGCACATACGCATGGATCCGTCCTTCTTCTTCACAAACAGGACCGGGGCTCCCCACGGAGACACACTCGGTCGGATAAATCCATGATCCAACAGTTCCTGGATCTGGGCTTTGAGCTCCACCAGCTCCTTCAGCGCCATTCTATACGGAGTAATAGACACCGAAGCCGTACCCGGAAGTAGCTCTATTCCAAACTCCACTTCGCGATCCGGGGGTAATCCGGGCAATTCTTCAGGAAAGACATCTGTGAAATCCTTGACTGTTCGAACCTCATCGACAGTCACCTCCTTAACATCCAAAGCACTGATAAAGGCTAGAAATGCATTACATCCCTTCCAAATCATCTTAACAGCTTTTAATGCGGACACTACGTTGGACAAGTAATTCATTATTTCTCCTAACACAACCACCTCCCCGCCTTCCGGGGTATTCAACACCATGCGCTTAGTCTCACAATCCAACTTAGCAAGATGTTTTGTCAACCAATCCATTCCTAAGATAAGATCAAACTCTCCAAATAGTAATTCCATTAAGTCTGCTGGGAACACTACCCCTTGCGTCTCCAAAGGTACGTTCCTAAACAGTTTGTCCACTACCCTAGATTGTCCTAAAGTACTAACCACAGTCATCTTCCTAGAAGTTATTTCAGAGTCTATACTTAGGGTCTCAGATACCGAGCATGCAACGTAAGAGTGGGTTGATCCAATATCAATCAAAGCAAGAAATGGATTATCAGCTATAAGAAACGTACCGATTATGACGTCCGATCGTCACCCCATCCTCCCGCCGACGAGGTGCATACACTAGACCCTACTGCTCGCGTCTACATTGCTGCACCCTACCGGTGCTCCACGAACCCGACCGAATCCATTTCCTCCTCGCTCTGCGCCACGCCCCCAGATCTTTGGCCGACCACCTCTCCCACTGATCGGAACCTCGCCCGGTGGCCGCACTCGATCCTTCGTGGGCGATCCATAATCATATGCTCCGTGGATCCACACCTGAAGCATCCACCGGTTCTCCTTCTGCACTCCCCATAATGTACCTTCCCACATGAAGGACATGACCGATTCTGACCCGTCGAAGCACGAGCTGGCCCATTAGTCCTAGGCTTTTTCTGAAAATTTCCAAATGATCCTGACGACCCAAAATTCCTCTTATTCCTATTCCTATCCTTATCCTTATTCTGTTTCTCAGTCCGCTTAACCTCCTCAGATATCTTAGCTTTCTCAACCAAAACTGCAAAGTCCCTCTCCCGCTGCGGTGCTACTAATACCCTTAGCTCATCCCTTAGTCCATCCTCGAACCGTACGCAACACTCATAGTCAGTCGCTACCATCCCTCGAGCGTAACGGCTCAACCGCAGAAACTCCGCCTCGTATTTAGATACAGACTTACTTCCTTGCACCAAATTCAGGAATGCCTTCCTCTGTGCATCCACATAGCTGGCCCCAATGTACTTTCCCTGAAATGATTCCTTAAAGAAATCCCGACCAATCCGGTCTCGGCGGCAGCATTCTCCCTTATCTTTGTGAGCCACCAGCGATAAGCCTCGTCTCGAAGAAGAGACACGACCCCCTTCAACTTCTCCTCTACAGTGAAGTCAAGGTTATCCATTATACGCTCACTTGCCTCTAACCAATACTCAGCTGTATTAGGGGCTATGCCAGAAACACCCCTAAATATCTCCGCTCCGTTGGCTCGGAGTCGTTCAGACATCGATTTCCGAGCTCCTAAACTCGTGCCTACCCCAGCAACTCTTTCGAGGACCCGCAACATCGCCTGAGATACCGCATCATCTCTAGGCGCCTGGTCCCGAAATTCTCCCTCCACAGCCGGCAGATCCGGCATCTCGTTTCCTGACCCGTGGCCAGACCCTGCTGGCTCTGACACGGTCATCCTATCCCTACCATGACCACGCGGCGGACGTCCTCGACCCCTTGTACTCATTCTACCGATTCGCATTTATCTGATTAGAAATTTTATGAATTATTAGTTTTCTTCCACTGATTAACCACGAACAGTCTTATGAATAGTAGTTTTAAGAGTAGTTCTTTCGGATTCGAGATTACATCCACAAGTTTCAGTCTCAAGTTTGTCTCCTAGTTCTACATACACATATATTCAATCATTTAACATCAACATAAAAATAGCATCCTTGAACTTACATTCATCACCTAAGGGTATTTTCGTCATTTCACTACTCAGGGGTATTTTCGTAATTCATCCTACAGAGGTATTTTTGTAATTTTCCGAAATAGGGTTCCTTGGTGATTTTGTGAAAGAAGGGTATTTTGGTAATTTTACAAATCTGGGGTTATATTACAAATCAGGGATATTTTGGTCACTTATAAATTAGGGGTAATTTAGAAATTTTACAAAAATTGGGAGGGTATTTTGGTTGCGAAATAGGGTGGCTGGTCCCTTTCGGGTTTTAAATTATTAATTTTGGCCCGTCAACAAATCCTCGTGGCTAAGGTGAACAGTCACTACGCACCAGGTAGGATTCCAGCGAAGAGGAGGTGAGTCACTAGGACTGCTTAAGTACCAAGCTCTTCCGGATCCAATCCTAGACATGCGCATGCCTGTTGCCACACCCTAGTCTTGCGACTTGTCTACAGGTTTGTTCGGTTGGATTAAGTCTTATGCAATTGAGAGTTGTTTAACTAGGCCTAAGGTCCATCAAGCTCCAATTAAAATAATCTACGTCCCGTAAAGCCCATCAAGCCCACGTATATATATATAACACACAGTGAGTTCTGAATAATTACCTGGCGGACTTGGGCTGGAGACGCAGGTGCCATGCCGAGAAAACCCTCCTGTGTTATTTATAAACATGCATGTTTTCAAAAACCCAACTTTAGAAAACGTTTTGAGCCCAAAACCCCAAAGCCGAGTTTTGAACCTGGCTCTGATACCAATTTGTAACACCCCAAACTCGGCCCAAACACCATGACCGGATCTGGCATGTCACTTAGGGAGATTTTAAAAGATGTCGTAATTTCGGAAAATATTTTTCTTGAGTTTAACACTTTATTCGAGAAAACTAAATGGTTAGATGTTTTGTAAAAGATATACATTTTATATTTAAGCCTTAGTGGATTAAAAACCGAAATTTGATACATGTCTTAACTTAATTAAAACGTAAAATGTAAATATCTAATAATAATAAAAGCCCAAAACAAACGAAAATATGAAACTAGTGGCCCATGGCCTTATTACAATGAAATTTAAACCCACTAATTAAAAATATTAAAAATAAATAATCTAGTAAAGTCTTTTCTTTGAATCATAATAATCCCTCGCATGGCCACCTTGCGCCCTCTCCAACCCTGGCCCAATGCACTAGGTGCTACCCGAAAGATGTTAAATAATAGGGTGAGTCGCGAGACTCGGGTGTGCAACCTCGTGCACCATCAGATTGGGCCTTAGCCCCACGTAAGTGATAACAGAGTATAATATATCAAAAATATGCGAAGCCCAACCCAATCCTAGGTTTCCATCCGCTACACACCACCCTTACCTGCCAATCACACCATTGGGGATTTCTACAATCAACCCACACCGCTACACACCATCGATGGCAGTCATGCTGCAGATAGTGCTCATCGCCGATCATGGCAATAGCCACTACAATGAGATCATAGCATTAGCCACTACAATGATCATGGCAAAAGCCACTACAACAGATCATGGCATTAGCCACTACAACAGAACACTTCCCCTTTCATCATTCACCCAACCCCATGCAATCACAGAAATCGGCATACATGTTCATCATACCAAATCGACAGAAACATTCATTTTAGAATGACAGAGATCACTAACCTGGTGATTCGCCCTTACCCTCCTCGGGTTTTCAACAACCATGCGGTATTTCGGCATTTAGCGTAATATAATGTGATTTATAAACATATACTAACAACCAATCCAAATGGTGTGAGAATGTTACACACCTGATAACACGTAGTACTATACTCTTCACTAATCGGAACCACCGCTCTCGTCACGACTCGCTGCTCAAAAACCGAAAGAACGCGAAGGTAAGGCTCCCCCTACAATCGGCCAAGACTTAATATTTGCTTAGATTTACACGCTTAGTTGGATAGATCTCCTTACCTAGATCGATTAAATCCCGGAAGTAGTATGATTTGTGTGCTACTGATTTAGAAACCTAGGCGATTAGATCTCCTTCAAATCCCAGAATGCCGCCCATGAAAGACAATACGAGATTAGTCAACCATCTAGCCATTCGACTATGGTCTCCAAAAGCCAAAAAAGATTGAAAGAATAACATAATCGACACTTACCACTTGTAAGATTTGGCTACCCCTTACAGAAAGATTCGCAAACACAGAGAAAAGATCTAAGAATTTCGGCTAAAGGAGCAAATGGAAGTGTGGTTTCGGCTTTTAGTGGATGGAAAAAGATGAACAAATTGGTGGGGAGAATTCAGCTAGGAAGAAAAAGAATGGAAAAAGATATTGGAAGCAGAGAAAATTGAGAGAAAGCTTTTGAAAACCGACAAAATTTCGGCATTTCCTACCTCTAACTTACTTGTCCCCCTTTACACCACAGGTCAAATTTCGCCACCTCTAGCCTCTGGATAGCCTCTCATATTTTCCCTTATCTTTATCCACTGACTCATCCAAAAGAGACTTAATTAGCTCCAACTCCTCCCTCCTTTATCAGCTTAATATCCACATATTTTAAACAATAAAAATCCCTAAATTTTAGCCTTGTTGCCGTCCCCCCTTTACTCCCATTTAAGTGCCGAATTTGGCCCAACTTTATAGGCTCCAAACGGCCACAAATTGGGCCTCTCCCCTTGCCTATTGACGCCACCTATAACTCCCTTCTTCTGTGCCCCTTGCTGCTGGGCCACAACCCAATATGTCATTTAAATTACCAGGACTTTATTTTAAGCCCTAAAGTGAGTAAACAGAATATTTAATCAAGGCCTCAACCCAAACCTGAGCCCAATTGCACCTCTAATTCTCAAATTAACACATTAAACATGTCTACACATTAAACGCATAAACCCATTAATTCGGGATGTTACAAGACTAAATGTTTAAATGTTCTTGGTTCATAAAGAGATAGACATGTTTTGTAATGGAATTTAAGATAACCCGTTTCGTAAAATTTTCCTATGATCACTCGGTGATCAATGTGACCTCCGAAATTCGGCCTAAACTTCTAGGCCAGGTTTTGGGTGTTACACATATCCCAAGTATTCATATGGTTCAAATAAGACTTTTACATCTCAAATCCTTTATTTCAATCGCATTATAACATTTCTGTATACCACCATGAGTTTCACATTTATAAATTACAACATTAAATCAACTAACCTTCCAATATCATTAATCAAATCAATATTATAATTCACATAATTATATGTAACACCCCTAACCCGTGTCTGTCGCTGGAACAAGGTTACAAAGCATTACCGGAGCTTTCAGAACATTTACGAATAATTCACATCAATTACTATCCATTTACCGAGATTATTCACAACGTCCCTTAAATGGACCCTCGAGGCCCAATATGAGTATTAGAATCGAGTCGGGACTAAATCGAGAACTCATAGAATTTTTTGCAAAATTTCAAAAAATTTCCAAGATGCAGGGCACACACGCCCGTGTGATCATATGACACGCCCGTTTCACAAGCCGTGTCTGACCCCATGTAACTCTCTAACTTGCACCACACAGCCAACCACACGCCTGTGTGCTAAGTCGTGTGGTTAATTAATTTTTTTCAAAATTAGGTGCAGGTTTCACACGGCCAAGACACACGCCTGTGTTCTAGGCCGTGTAGCACACATGGTTGAGACACACGCCCGTGTCTCTGCCCGTGTGCTCAATTCTGAGCATTTTGTTTCTCAAATTTAAGATGCAGGGGACACACGGCCTAATCACACGCCCATGTACCAGGCCTTGTGTCACACACGGTTAAGACACACTCCCGTGTGTCAACCCGTGTGGACAAAATAAAGCCATTTCTAGCTTCATTTCTCACCCAAAACTTTTCCATGAACCTACATCAAAACTTACATTCAAATACCAACCAATCCAAGTATTGAATTCAAGCAAATTCTAACATTTAATATGCTATATCATTGCATACATATATGTTTATAATCTTACCTTGATTTAATCTATACATTAAACATTATTTAATAGACTATACTTAACACATATGTGTTTATCATGATATAATGCCTTATAAATATACCAAAATCAACCATTACTAGTTATTCCAATGGCTAGATTACAAACAACATATTCAAGCCAACAATAGCCAAGTTTACCTATACATTCCATTATACCAAAATAAGCTTACTATTTATACCAAAATAGGATTGTAGATAGTGTGATAATGCTCCAACCGATCACCAACCTTCGCGAGCTTCCAAGTACTATAAAACAGAGGAAATAAAACCTAGTAAGCATTATATTCTTAGTAAGTTCGTATAACAGGAATAAAACTTACCAATCTCATTTATTAAATTTAAACATACAATAACATGTTTCCATCAACTTGTCAAATTGCCTAAACACATGCACTCAATCAGACAAGTTAGTTACATATGTCTCATGTATACCAAATAAACATAGATGAGCTCATCATACTATATTCTTTCAAGGCATTATTCATTTCATCTCATAATTCTCATATCATGTCAAGTGTTTTATCCGTTGAATCATTGAAATTCCGATGGATATTCAAATAGTACACTCAAGATGTACAATTTCAATAATCCGTCAATTCGTATCAGAAGTACCCATTAGGGAACTTAATCAGAAAGCACACTCTTGAGTCACATATCATATAACAGGATTACTTGTCCAAGCTAAATCCTGTTTCCAACATATGCTCACAAGAGCTTAATCAGGATTACCCGTCCAGGCTAAATCCTATCTGTAACATATGCTCAAGAGAGCTTATATTAGGATTACCAGTCGAAGCTAAATCCTTTCTGTATTGAGGTCAATAGGATTACTCGACCGAGCTAAATCCCTTCAGCAACAAATGCAAGACCTCATTCAATAAGAGAAATCACATTATCCATCGAAATCCAATATTCAAACGGAACTTAACCCTTTTCAAACAATTTCAAGCATGTACCCATTTCTTATATTGTAACATCCAAATAATTCATATAAATATAAATCACATTCTATACAAATACAACATATTTACAGGCTCAATTAAGTTACACGAACTTCCCTCGATAATAGTTCGTACAAGAAAATGTACTAATCCGAAACTTTCTCTTTTCCTCGATCTAGCTTCGAATTTGAGTTATCTGGATCTATATAAATGAATTTAATCATCAATTTCTCACATTTCATATTCATTTGAACTCAATTTACATCTTAGGCAAAATTACCAATTTGCCCCTAAACTTTCCATAAATTCCAATTTTGTCCCCAGGCTCGGAAAATGAAATTCATGCAATTTACTCCTTATTCCAAGCCTAACCGAAATTTCAATATAAAATTTACAGCACATGTATTCTATAAATTTTAGAATTTTTCTTAAATTTTCACAACTTTACAATTTAGTCCCTAAATCATGTTTTCATCAAAATTCACTTTGTAAAAGTTGTTTATCTATCAACAACCTTTCATTTTCTACCATAAATTTCAAATTTTCAGCATATTCATCCATGGAAAATTTTCTATACTTTGATAACTTTACAAATTGACCCCATAAATAGATAGATTAGACTATCTCGGTTTCAAAAATATAAAAATTACTAAAATGAGACTTAAATACTTACCAATTTAAGCCAAGAAAGCTTGTTTTCTCTTTCCTAGGGTTTCCATGCAATATTTAGGGAAGAAGATGATATAAAATGTTTTCAATTTTATTTTAATTATTTATCATCTTTTAATTTTATTACTTTCCAATTTAGTCCTTAGCCTTTTCTAATTTTTCCATGGATGAATCATCAAAAATATCTACTAACTTTTATTTAATGGTCTAATTACCATATAAGGACCTCAAGTTTTGAATTACATAGCTATTTGATCCTTCTAGCTACTAGAATCCAACTTTTGCATTTTATGCAATTTGGTCGTTTCCGTAATTAAGCACTTAATCGATAAAATTTTCTTATCAGAATTTTCATATGACATTCCTATCTAAATGCAAATCATGCAAAATAAAAATAATTTTTCCTTCTGGCTCGGATTTGTGGTCCCGAAACCACTGTTTCGATTTCACTGAAATTGGGCTGTTACATTATACATAGTAGTTCATCTAGAACATCAAATGAAAATTTTAATCTCTATACAAAATTACTTGTACCAAAACGATGCCCTAACATGATCCAACGAATAATCCGCTATTTTGGTTTTCCAGCAATAAGTGTCCGTTTGAGTCGTTTCTTGATCTAGATAAATATTTTCATTCACTTAATCCCATTCTAGCATTTAAAATAATTAATTTAGCTTATAACCTTTAACAATGAAATTTTACAAAAAAAACCCTCAAAGTTTACCTTTTTATAATTTAGTCCTTAAACTCGAAACTTGCAATTTAACAACTTTTAATTAAAATTCATGCTAGCCAATTTTTACCTAGTCTTATAATAGCCCATATTTATCATCAATTTACAATATTTTCCTTGAATTTTACCATTTTCATAAATAAGCCCATAAACCTTAAAATCATCAAAAATTACATAACAAAATATGTCTATTTAACAACCAAGCTTAACGATCTACCATGAAACTTCAAAAACATATCAAAACCATCCATGGCATAATCTATAATATTTAACAGTTTTACAATTTGACCCCGGGTTAGTTAGATTAAGCTAATACGAGCTCAAAAACATAAAAATCAATAAAAGTGGGATCAAATCACATACCATGCATCAAGAATTAGCTTGGTCGAATGTTATTCCCCACCTATCCATGGCTATTCGGTTATGAAAAGAAAGAATGAAGAAGATGATCATTTTTTATTAGGTTTATTTTAGTTTTAATTATTTAATTACTAATGTAACCTTTAAAATTCATGAAATTTACCATGCAACCTATCCAGGAATATCCACTAACTTCAAATATGGTATAATTACCATTCAAGTCCATTAATTCACCTTTTCATAGCTATTTGATCCATTTAACTAATAGAATTTAACTTTTGCAACTTTTGCAACTTTTACAATTTAGTCCTTTTCAATTAATTAACTATCTAAACATTAAAATTTCTTAATCAATTTTTAATATGACCCTAATAACACTCCGTATATATTTAATAAAATATTTATGGGCTCGGCTTATAGAAATGAGGTCTCAATACCTCATTTTCTAAAAACCACTTGACTTTAAAGATTTACCACTTGAACCTAATTATTCGTTCAAATAACATAAATTATCAAATAAAAATTTATAATATTATTATATTTGACTCGTAAATATTAAATTATAATATTTACGGATTCGCTCATAGAATTTATGGCCCCGAAATCGCTATTTTTGACACCACTGAAAAACGGGTTGTTACATTTAAAGTAAAAGAAACTGAAATACATTAAACTAAAGCTAGAAATGTCTTACAACCAAGGTATAGGGACTGAAAGTGCAAATAAACCTAACCTATAGTGATAACTAACTTAACTAACACTAAAAACATCAAGAACAAGAAGTAAATGTAGAAAAATAAAATTTAAACTAAGGAATAAAAAGAGAAAATAAAAACCCTAGAAAAAGTACAGAAAAACTGAGAGAGAACCTAGAGAAAACTAAACCTAAAACTAACCTAATGTGTGTGCGTCTCCTCCTCATCCAATTTTGGTTGTTTTAGGCTATCTTTGGATGAGTTTTTGTTGCCAAAAATGCCCCTACACAAGCCTTGGGTGATTGGTGGATGTTGCATGTGAATGTGAATGTGAATGTGAATGTGTAATGCGAATGTGCAAGTATACACGTCGAATCAAGTAATAAAATATGAGTGAGTATCGTCTCCACAGGGATCGAAATTGATTAAAAATTGTTATGCTATTACTATGAAATTGACTAATTAAACTATGCAAAAGAAACAGATGACAAATTGTTAAAGAGAATTAATGAATGGATTAATAAAATCAATTATGAATGAAAAAAATGCTAGGGCAATTGAAATGTTGTGGAAATTCTCAAAGAATAAGTGGGGAGGATTGTAACACCCCTTACCCAGGTTCTACACCGGGAATCAGGCCCGAGGCATTACCGAACTCAAACCGCTTAATCGCCACTTAGGCTCAACGTCATTACTCGCTATAACCTCATTCTCGACTTACGAGGCCTCACTCATACACACGAGGGCTCTCGTGACTAATCCGAAACTTTTACGATCCTTAAAATTTTTCTCTTTTATACAGGTCTCACACGCCCGTGCAAGATTAGACACGCCCGTGCATGAGCACACACGCCCATGTCCTCAGACCGTGCCTAAAAACCCAAGCATTCTGCCAAATGCCCCACGGCCATGGCACGCCCGTGCTCCTCAACCGTGGTGAACACTGACTTCCCTCGCACGGCCTAGAGTCTAGACACACGCCCGTGTGGCTAGCCCGTGGCCAACACTGATTAATCCCACACGCCTTAGGCACACACCCGTGTGACTAGTCCGGGGTCTATTCTGTTTTCAAATATTAACATGCAGGGGACGCACGGCCACAGCACACGCCCGTGGGCTGACCATGTGTCACACATGGTCTAGACAAACAGCCGTGTGTCTACCCACATGGTCAAGAACAAGACTAAGTGTCAAGTTCTTTTCACCCTTCTAACATACACAACATATACTCATCTAACACCATCATAATCAACTCAAATTGAAGTGCATTCTCACATAGAAGACTACATCTTTCTTTCATATAATGTAATAGCCAACAACCATGGCATTATACAAAATAAGCTATCCATCTATAGGCCAACACATCTTAGCCATTTACAACAAAATTTACTAACTTATCTAGCCCCTATACATGCCAGATACAAAACATTAAGTTTCATGTACCAAAGTGTGCTGATATGTGGGCTATCTTCTGATGATCATCGTATCTCGATTCAACGCTTTAATCTATAATACAAGGGAAAAGAAAGAGAGTAAGCTTTGAGCTTAGTAAGTTTACACATAAACAAATAAACAACATAGTATAAGCTAAGCAACTATTAGCATTATACCAACAAGTAATTCACAACTATGCTTACTCTTTCTATCCCTTACCACATTTCCAACACATCACGAGTCACATACTCATAACCATTGAAATGCACCCCTGCATTCAATATCACATTTACGTAATATACAACACATCATTATTTATCGTAATACATCCACACAGTCAATCCACATAACTTGTCCACACGACTCATCCATCCACGACTAGTTTACATAACTAATCCACACTACTCATCCACACAGTTAATACACACAGTCAATCCACTCAGCCAATATCTCGATGGTTTCGCACTTAGCACACCACATTTGATTAATAAGGTGGTATCGCACTTAGCCTACCACAATGGTATTCGTAGTGATTCAGCACATAGCTCACTAGATGATATACCTCACGATAGCATCGCACATAGCTAGCTCATCGTCAATATGCATTAGGATGGTATCGCACTTTGCCTACCATCTAGCATTATCACAACACATGCACAAGTCTACTTAAACCACATAGATTCCCAATCATTCTCGATCATACATTCATTCACCATTTCTACTACATTCATTCTACTTGAACCACATAGGTTCTAAATCAATCTCGAATTAGCTACACACTAGCTATCATCAACAAATTGTAAGTATGAATGCATTGTTTATGCAAAGACTTACCTCGATATTCAAAAGTATTAAAATGTGCAATTTAGTCCACCACCTTGCTTTTGCCTCGGTTTCGATCCGGGCTTCGTCTTTCTTGATCTATAATGAATAAATCAGCTTATTCAATACACACATTGACTAAATTGACACACATCTCATACTTTAGCAAAATTACTATTTTGCCCCTAAACTTTCTCATATTTACACTTTAGTCCCAAAGGCTAGTAAAGTGATTTTTATTCAACTTTCTACTCTTTTATGCTTAGCCGAACCACTTACTCAACTAAAGCATTCATCAAATCTCACTAAATCACCCATGTATGACCAAACTTAAGATTTTCACAACTAAGTCCCTACATGCAT
The DNA here is from genome assembly GCA_025698515.1 of Gossypium sturtianum. Taxonomy (NCBI): domain Eukaryota; kingdom Viridiplantae; phylum Streptophyta; class Magnoliopsida; order Malvales; family Malvaceae; genus Gossypium; species Gossypium sturtianum. The sequence goes on along the minus strand of CM046949.1, from coordinate 86,392,639 downwards.
TTTCATGGAAAATCACTTAGCAAAAGATGTTTCTACTACATCAAGGCTTCATATTCTTCCATAAAACATCAAAATACATGCATGTCATACATATGTACATTTTTGAACATCCATGATAGCTCACCAAATAGCTATAAATAGCTTACTCATGCTACCGGGACTTCAAAAATACGAAGAATATCAAAAACCGGGCTTAAGAGCACTTACTAGCAAGCTTGAAAAATTGAAAGAACCCTAACAATGGCTTCTCAAATTTTTAAGTGACTATGGGAAGAAGATGAATCAATTTCTATCATCTTTTCACCTATTTTAATCACTTAATTGATAAATGACCAAAATACCCTTTTTGATAAACTTTCAATTTTAACTCATCCATGCCCATTTTTTCCAAAAATTAGAATTTGGATAAATTGCTATTTAAGGACCTCTAATTAATAATCTAAAGCTATTTCACACATATAGCTTCTAGAAACACACATTTTGCAACTTTTGCAATTTAGTCCTTTTGGACAATTCAACCACAATTTCACAAAATTGCTTCATGAAACTTTCACACTTAGCATGCATACATAATATAAGCCTCAAAAACTCATTCATGACCCTCGGATTTGTGGTCTCGAACCACTATTCCGACTAGGCCCTAAACCGGGATGTTACAACTCTCCCCCCTTTAGAGATTTTCGTCCCCAAAAATCTTACCAGAAAAGAGGTTTGGATGTTGCTCTCTCATAGCTTCTTTCGTTTCCCACATAGCCTCTTCCACGCCATGTTTCTGCCATAACACTTTCACTAGTGTTATGCTCTTATTTCTCAACTGTTTCACTTCTCGAGCCAAGATCTTAATCGGCTCCTCTTCATAAGACATATCCGGTCTTATCTCAATTTTCGTTAAAGGAATCACATGTGAAGGATCGAAGCGATACCGTCGCAACATCGACACATGGAACACGTTATGAATCTTTTCTAACTCTACCAGCAAAGCCAATCGGTAAGCTACAGGCCCAATTCTGTCTGTAATCTCATACGGCCCTATGAACCTTGGACTCAATTTCCCTTTCCGTCCAAATCTCATAATCTTCTTCCATGGCGATACTTTCGAAAATACTTTGTCGCCTATCTCAAACTCAATTTCTTTTCTTTTCAAATCCGCATACGACTTTACGCCGATGCAAGCGACTTTGGACTATTACGGATTACTTTCACTTTCTCTTCGGTCTCTTTTACTAGATCGACCCCATGGATCCATTTCTCGCTAAGCTCGGTCCAATACAAAGGAGTCCGACACTTACGGCCATACAAAGCCTCATACAGTGCCATCTGTATACTCGATTGATAACTATTGTTATAGGCGAATTCGACCAAAGGAAGATATCTCTCCCAACTACCTTCGAATTCTAACACACAGCGCCGAAGCATATCTTCAAGAACTTGAATCACTCTGTCAGACTGACCATCGGATTGCAGATGGAACGCAGTACTGAAACTCAATCTCGTACCCATGGCCTCTTGCAACTTCTTCCAAAATCTCGAAGTAAATCTTGGATCTCTATCCGATATAATAGACACAGGTACACCATGCAATCTCACTATCTCTGCCACGTACAACTCAGCTAACTTATCCAGTGAATAATCAACACGTACTAGAATTATGTGAGCTGACTTCGTCAATCTATCCACAACAACCCACACAGCATCTCTCTTTCTCGGAGTCGTCGGCAACCCCGTTACAAAATCCATGGTAACACAATCCCACTTCCATTCGAGAACCATCACTGGCTGAAGCAATCCCGAAGGCACTTGATGCTCAGCTTTCACTTGTTGGCAAATCAGACACTTATTCACAAACTCGAAATATCCCTTTTCATACCCTACCACCAATACAACTATCTCAAATCGTTGTACATTTTCGCATCGCCGGATGTCTTCGACAAGCATCCTTTGTGGGCCTCATGCAAAACCTTTCGAATCAACTCCTCATTTTTAGGAACACAAATTCTGTCGCGATACATCAGACAACCATTCAAATTCATTCGAAAATCAGAATCACTTTCTGATCCGCACTTAGCTATCTTTGCCTGCATCTCGCTGTCATTTCTCTGAGCTTCACATATTTGTTGAAAAAATAGTGGCTTAGCTCTCAACTTTGCCAAAATAGCACCATTATCAGACAATGCTAACCTCGCTCTCATAACTCTTAGAGCGTATAGGGATTTCCTACTCAAGGCATCCGCAACCACATTCGCTTTTCCCGGGTGGTAATCAATGACTAACTCATAGTCTTTCAACAACTCAAGCCACTGTCTCTGTCTCAGATTTAGATCCTTCTAATCCATCAAATACTTTAAACTCTTGTGATCCGTAAAGATTCGATACTTTTCGCCATACAAATAATGTCGCCAAATCTTTAACGCAAACACAATCGCAGCCAACTCCAAATCGTGAGTCAGATAATTCTTCTCGCGCGATTTTAACTGCCTCGAGGCGTAAGCGACTACCTTACCCTCTTGCATCAACACGCAATCGAGACCATTAAATGACGCATCACTATATACCACGAACTCCTTCCCCGATTCTGGTTGAACCAAAATTGGTGCCTCAGTCAACATTGTTTTCAATCTCTCGAAGCTCTGTTGACATGTCTCAGTCCATTCAAACTTGACATCTTTATGCAATAGCTTCGTCATCGGGGTAGCAATCACAGAGAACCCCTTTACGAAACTTCTGTAATATCCCGCTAATCCCAAGAAACTTCTGATTTCTGACACGTTCCTCGGCGGTTTCCAATCCATAACGGTATGATATCTTACTCGGTCAACTCGACACCATCACCTGACACCATGTGTCCTAGGAATCCGACCTCTCGGAGCCAAAACTCACTCTTGCTAAACTTAGCATACAAATGCTTATCTCTCAAAGTTTGCAAGACAATTCTCAAGTGCTCTTCATGATCGTTCTCATCCCAAGAATAGATCAATATGTCGTCAATAAAGACAACCACAAACTTGTCCACATATGGTCTGAAAACACGGTTCATCAGATCCATAAAAATCGTAGGTGCATTCGTCAAACCAAACGGCATAACCAAAAACTCATAATGGCCATACCTCATCCGAAATGCAGTTTTCAACACATCTTGCTTTTTCACTCTGAGCTGATAATAACCAGACCTCAAGTCTATCTTGGAGAACACTGTAGCTCCCTTCAGTTGATCGAAAAGGTCATCAATCCTTGGTAAAGGATACTTATTCTTAACCGTCACCTTGTTCAGTTGTCTATAGTCTATACACAACCTCATAGACCCATCTTTCTTCTTCACAAACAATACCGGAACACCCCACGGCGAGTAGCTCGGTCTTGCAAAACCCTTATCTGTCAACTCTTGTAACTAAACCTTTAGTTCTTTCAACTCTACAGGTGCCATTCTGTACGGGGCAATTGAAATAGGTGCCGTTCCCGGAACCAACTCAATTCCAAACTCGACCTCTCTCACTGGAGGTAATCCGGGTAACTCTTCCGGAAACACATTTGGGAACTCACATATCACTCGCACTGTTTCAAACCCTACTCCAACCTCTTGAGTATTCAACACAAATGCAAGATAGGACTCACACCCTTTTCTTAAACATTTCTCGGCCACTACGGAAGAAATCATCACGGGTAGATTGTCCGATCCACCTGATTCAATTCGAACTACATCTCCACTCTCACATTTCAGTTCAATAAACTTACTACCACAGTTCACTAAGACACTATGGGTAGTCAACCAATCCATGCCTAGGATTAAATCAAACTCATCAAACGGCAACAACATAAGGTTTGCCAGAAAACAATGATTCTCAATCAACAAAGGATAATTCTTACACACTTTGTCCACTAACGCATGCTTTCCTAACGGGTTTGACACCTTAATCACAATGTCCGTAGACTCAATGGTCATACTCAAACTAGATGCTAATCTCATGCAAATATAAGAGTGAGTAGACCTCGGATCTATTAAAGCAATAACAGAGGTGTCAAAGAGATAAAAGTACCCGTTATCACATCGGGGAGGATGCCTCTTCGCGAGTGCGAATGGCGACGCCCCGCAGTGCCCGACCCTCTCTGGTCTCACAAACAGAGTCCCTGGACGCACCTCTACCAGTAGCCCCACCTCTTGGGTTTCTTGGTGGTCTACCCCTCGTAGACACATCACTAGTTCTCACTTCTTGCCTATCTTCCTTATCATCCCTCTCGGGATAGTTACGGATAAAGTGGTCGGGGAACCACATTTGTAACATTTTTATTGTTTCCCCAACACTCTCTCGTGTGATACCTACCACAACTAGGACACTCCGGTTTACTCTTTGTATTGCCCACACTTTCCATCGAGGAGCTCTCGGACTCGAACCCGGCGAGTATTGTCCAAGTCTCGATGCGAATACCCATCGAGGGTGACATCCAAGAATTCACTTCCTTGGATCTTTTCGATTGGGCTTGATACGACTTGCCCATCGGTCTCTTTTTTCGCATCTCGGGCTTCACTCACGACCCTCCTCTTATCTCGAACTCAACTCTTGGCCTTACTTGCCCTCTCAACTAATACCATGAATTCTTTCAACTCCAAAATGCCCACTAGGAGTTTGATATCCTCATTCAGCCCATCTTCGAACCTCTTGCACAAGATGATCTCTATCGACACACATTCTTGAGCGTATTTGCTAAGCCTAACAAACTCACGCTCGTATTCAGCTACTGTCATCCTTCCTTGCTTCAACTCAAGGAATTCTTTCCTTTTTCGGTCAGTAAACCTCTGGCTTATATACTTCTTCCGAAACTCTTCCAGAAAGAAGTCCCACGTCACCCGCTCTTTTGGGACCACTAACGTCAGTGTCTTCCACCAGTGGTACGCCGAATCTCTCAAAGAACGACACGGCACACTTCAAACTCTCCTCGGTGTACATGAGAGCTCATCAAACACCCTCATCGAGTTCTCCAACCGAACTCCGCCTCTCTCTGGTCATCATCTACCTTAGCTCGAACTCCTCACCCCGTGTTTCCTAATCTTATCCACCGGGGGTTTCGATATCCTTACTACATCCATACCTTGAGGAGCCACAGGATTTGGATGAGGTATAGGAGGAGGTTGAGCGTTAGGGTTCGCTCGAACGTAGTCTGAGTACCAATCACTCATCATATGGAGAAAGGCTTCTCGTGCCTCTTCCCCTTGACCTCTCGCCTCGGGTCTACTTTGCACCAGCACGGTTCCTTGCACAGGAGCCGGCGCATTACTAGCTGCTTCATCAGTAGTCAATGGATCAGAATCCCTATTCTATATAAAACAAGATTTAAAATCATCAGAAACCACCACACTATCATCGTACACTTATGGCATGTATAGCTAGACTCTTACACCCGCTACGGTAGTCCTAGAACCGACTAAACCATAGCTCTGATACCATTAAATGTAACACCCCTTACCTGGGTTTTATGCCGGGAACCGGGCCCGAGGCATTACCGAACTCAAACCGCTTAATCGCCACTTAGGCTCAACGTCATTACTCGCTATAGCCTCATTCTCGACTTACGAGGCCTCACTCATACACACGAGGGCTCTCGTGACTAATCCAAAACTTTTACGATCCTTAAATTTTTTCTCTTTTATACAGGTCTCACACGCCCGTGCAAGATTAGACACGCCCGTGCATGAGCACACACGCCCATGTCCTCAGACCGTGCCTAAAAACCCAAGCATTCTGCCAAATGCCCCACGGCCATGGCACGCCTGCGTGCTCTCTCAACCGTGGTGAACATCGACTTCCTCTCAAGACGCCTAGAGTCTCAGACACACGCCCGTGTGGCTAGCCCGTGGCCAACATCGACATCCCACACGCCCTAGGCACACGCCCGTGTGACTAGTCCGGGTCTATTCTGTTTTCAAATATTAACATGCAGGGGACGCACGGCCACAGCACACGCCCGTGGGCTGACCGTGTGTCCACATGGTCTAGACACACGCCCGTGTGTCTACCCACATAGTCAAGAACAAGACTAAGTGTCAAGTTCATTTCACCCTTCTAACATACACAACATATACTCATCTAACACCATCATAATCAACTCAAATTGAAGTGCATTCTCACATAGAAGACTACATCTTTCTTTCATATAATGTAATAGCCAACAACCATGGCATTATACAAAATAAGCTATCCATCTATAGGCCAACACATCTTAGCCATTTACAACAAAATTTACTAACTTATCTAGCCCCTATACATGCCATATACAAAACATTAAGTTTCATGTACCAAAGTGTGCTGATATGTGGGCTATCTTCTGATGATCCTCGTATCTCGATTCAACGCTTTAATCTATAAGACAAGGGAAAAGAAAGAGAGTAAGCTTTGAGCTTAGTAAGTTTACACATAAACAAATAAGCAACATAGTATAAGCTAAGCAACTATTAGCATTATACCAACAAGTAATTCACAACTATGCTTACTCTTTCTATCCCTTACCATATTTCCAACACATCATGAGTCACATACTCATAACCATTGAAATGCACCCTGCATTCAATATCACATTTACGTAATATACAACACATCATTATTTATCGTAATACATCCACACAGTCAATCCACATAACTTGTCCACACGGCTCATCCACACACGACTAGTTTACATAACTAATCCACACTACTCATCCACACAGTTAATACACGGTCAATCCACTCACCAATATCTCGGTGGTTTCGCACTTAGCACACCACATTTGATTAATAAGGTGGTATCGCACTTAGCCTACCACAATGGTATTCGTAGTGATTTCAGCACATAGCTCACTAGATGATATACCTCACGATAGCATCGCACATAGCTAGCTCATCGTCAATATGCATTAGGATGGTATCGCACTTAGCCTACCATCTAGCATTATCACAACACATGCACAAGTCTACTTAAACCACATAGATTCCCAATCATTCTCGATCATACATTCATTCACCATTTCTACTACATTCATTCTACTTGAACCACATAGGTTCTAAATCAATCTCGAATTAGCTACACACTAGCTATCATCAACAAATTGTAAGTATGAATGCATTGTTTATGCATAAACTTACCTCGATATTCAAAAGTATTGAAATGTGCAATTTAGTCCACCACCTTGCTTTTGCCTCGGTTTCGATCCGGGCTTTGTCTTTCTTGATCTATAATGAATAAATCAGCTTATTCAATACACACATTGACTAAATTGACACACATCTCATACTTTAGCAAAATTACTATTTTGCCCCTAAACTTTCTCATATTTACACTTTAGTCCCAAAGGCTCGTAAAGTGATTTTTATTCAACTTTCTACTCTTTCATGCTTAGCCAAACCACTTACTCAACTAAAGCATTCATCAAATCTCACTAAATCACCCATGTATGACCAAACTTAAGATTTTCACAACTAAGTCCCTACATGCATTTTCATGGAAAATCACTTAGCAAAAGATGTTTCTACTACATCAAGGCTTCATATTCTTCCATAAAACATCAAAATACATGCATGTCATACATATGTACATTTTTGAACATCCATGATAGCTCACCAAATAGCTATAAATAGCATACTCATGCTACCGGGACTTCAAAAATACGAAGAATATCAAAAACCGAGCTTAAGAGCACTTACTAGCAAGCTTGAAAAATTGAAAGAACCCTAACAATGGCTTCTCAAATTTTCGGCAGCTATAGGAAGAAGATGAATGAATTTCTATCATTTTTTCACCTATTTTAATCACTTAATTGATAAATGACCAAAATGCCCTTTTTGATAAACTTTCAATTTTAACTCATCCATGCCCATTTTTGTTCAAAAATTAGAATTTGGATAAATTGCTATTTAAGGACCTCTGATTAATAATCTAAAGCTATTTCACACATATAGCTTCTAGAAACACACATTTTGCAACTTTTACAATTTAGTCCTTTTAGACAATTCAACCACAATTTCACAAAATTGCTTCATGAAACTTTCACACTTAGCATGCATACATAATATAAGCCTCAAAAACTCATTCATGACCCTCGGATTTGTGGTCTCGAACCACTATTCTGACTAGGCCCTAAACCGGGATGTTACAAGGATTTGTACTGTTGAATGATAAAGGTTGGAATTACTCAGGTTTTATTTCTATATCCTAATAATGCCATGGCAAAATCTTGATCATTCTACTGCTTAGGGATTCACTACTGCAGTCTGCTTCTTTCGAGAGCCAGACTTTAAGCTATCATTCTGAGTTTTTGTATGTCTACAGAACTCAAGAATGATATCCAGATTGTTCTTCTTTTCCCTGCACATATCGCAACTTCTACATCTAGAGTGTTGCGAATATTCCTTCGAATACTCGCCTGTATCAACCGATAATAATCCAATTTATTTAATCTTTTCAGAATTAAATCAGATCTGACAACATACCATACAATCATCTATGTCTAGAGCTTGCATGCATGCATTTAAAATAATCACAAATTGAATGAAACAGTAATCTACCCAAATTCAGATCATGGGAATTAAAGATAGTAAAAATTCACCCAAATAATTCCAACCCAATGAGATTTAGCTCATGGGTTGGAAATTCATATCCAAAATAAAACCATTCAACATCATCATTCAAGTTTACGAATCACAAAGTTCAAATTATAAAAGTAAGGCAGAACTGCAGGAAGCTCTCGCTACTCCAGCTTTCACTTTAATACTGAGATTTGATGCAAAACCCAAGGCAGATTTCTCTTCCCCTTCCTTGCATCTGTGATTTTTGCTCTGTAAGCTGTTACGCTCTCCTCTCTTTTCTCTAAAATTTTCCACTCGAATTTGATGCAGAGAAAAATTACTCTCCAATTCCTCTCTCCCTAAAATTATCGTCTCTTCTTTTATTTTCTCTTTCCTCGTTTATAGGGTAAGTCTCTCCCTCTCAGCACACACCTTTTACATTCTATTTTTTAAGGTGGCTGAGAGTGACGTGGACTGAGTGTTGTGTCATCTTCCTGGAATTGTCATGGCATTCTTGTTGGTAATCTAACCAACATTTTTCCATAGCAATCTTTCACTACCTTCGTTTTCTTTCTCATTTCTCTCTTCTTTTCTTCATCCTGCACCTGTTACCAACAATAACCAACACCTTTCTTCCCCAGTAACAAATAATGACATTTATAGCACAATCCAAGCTTTGTTATGCAATGTTCTAAAAATATCCTAAAAATGCAAACATATTTATTTAATTACAAACAATTAATTCAATCTAGAGGCCTGAAATATAACTCTTTTCAAAAGTTATTAGTGGAACGAGTGGACAAAGACTACCCTTTTTGTCTAATTTTGTCCCCATGACGAAGGCGATGTCGTGATACCTCTCGAGCAAAGTTGAGCCTTGGGGTCCTCTTTGAAGGGTATATATCGTGATACCCAAAGAGGATATCGTGACACCACTAAAGGGTGTCTCCAATCTTCCATCCTGTTGGAGGTATCGCAATTCCAAGGGGTGGATATCGCAATACCCTTGCCTTCGGTGCTATTTCACTCATTTTTTACCTCCAACACGTCCCTACATCACTCAATCACATGTTAGGCCTCCCAATGGCACTATTGGCCAAATTGGGTCAGAAAATGGGAAAAAATGAGACATTTTCACTTATTAACTTAAAATAAAAAAAATAACGAAAAATTATGCAAAAGACGCTATTTTTTCTCGAGAATTAGATCTTTAAGTATGCCAGGAAAGCCTAATTTGCCACATCAATTTGTGGTAGATCACAAATGTTAGTTCATTGGTTTTCTAAGTTCAAACTGATGATAAGTGGCACTGTAAGAATGTTTACATTGCGAGAAAGACAACTTATTTGAATAGATAATCTAAACAAGTCTGTAATCTTGTAAAATAATCAAAGTAAGCATTTGATTCAAATACTCAGAAGGATTATTATGTCATCTACAATTCCAATTAGGGAGATGGCTAGCTTGGCTATTGGAGCAGTTGACTCCACGGGTAGAGACGTAAATGTACTCATTGGAAGGATGATACATTGGACTAAACCCAAGTTGAATTAATTCTGAATCCATTTGTAAATTAATTCACTTGTGACGTTCATGTTGTGACTTACCTAAATCCCGAGTTAGTCACTGACCATACATATGCAACTCATGTGCTTTGATATAAGTGGAAGCTTATGCTCTAAATATGACCATAGTCGGTATGTTGGGTACATGACTTTTATATGGCATGGCTTTACTAGCAACAGTGGAATTCTTAGCTTGATTAAAGATTTAATAATATCCTCTCATTGACATTGTGTAGATTGATAAATATGGAACGTGGCCACGGGTTGCTTGTTCTCGAACGAGCAATTTATCATAGTCATTTGTTGGCAGTAATCATATTAATCATTAAGAAGATACAATGGTGACAATGAGATAAAATAGGATTATTTTGAGTGAACGGATTTAACTCAAAGGAATCAAGGATATCATATGAGGGTAACACACACATGACAAGGTCTTTGGACAAAGGAGTTGGATGAATTGCTTTCGTAAAGAGTATATAATAAAGAGTTTTCAATCATGGTACTTCTTGTGGACTGACTCCATAGTTAAGTAAATTGTGAATTATCGAAATGATACTTTTGGACATAATTGCAATTACTTGAGCCTAATTGTGTGTGTCCATTTGGTCCCTTCGCTAGCTCAACAAAAGCTCGATTGGACTATACTTGAATTAGAAGAAAATTCTACGAGTTTGAAAATAATTTAGTTAAATCGGTTTATTTGATGTGGAATTAAATTAGGTGATCGTGAGAATTGTTCAACTTGTAACACCCCCTTACCCGTACTCGACGTTGGAATAGGGTACGAGGCATTACCGGACATAAGCACAAGCAAACATACATTTTCGAGTCTTAAATTTCCATTCAATTTTAAAACTTTTCATACATATTCATATCGTCCCTAAAACTATGAGGCTCAATACATTTTTTGGAAATGGTTCGGGACTAAACCGAGAACTTTAGAAAATTTTACAAAACTTAGAAAAAAAATTATGTTACAGGGCTCACACGCCCGTGTGGTCCAAGGGACACGCCCGTGTGACCCTTAAACATGCCTGTGTGACCGTTAGACATGCCCGTGCTATAGGCCGTGTTTAAAATAGGGAGCTCTCTGACTTGTGCCACACGGCCGTGCCACACGCCCGTGTGCTAGGCTGTGTGGTCGATTTAATTTTCATAATTTTTCATAAAATAGGTGCAGACTTCACACGGCTGAGACACACGCCCGTGTCCAAGGCCGTGTAGCACACACGGCTAAGACACACGCCCGTGTCTCTACCCGTGTGCTATATTCTGGACATTCTGTTTCTCAAAATTAAGGAGCAGGGGACACACAGCCGGAACACATGCTCGTGGGGCAGACCGTGTGTCACACATGGCTTAGACACACGCCCGTGTGCCTACCCGTGTGGACAAAAATAAGGCTATTTACCAAGCCATTTTGCCACCCTTACTTGTACATACCTACACAACATCATATGGCACCAATCCAAGCATTTACATACAACCAAATCAGCCACAGTCAAGACATCAACACATCATTCACATGCTACCATCTATCGTACACAAACATCACATGCTTATCAACTCAAATCATGTAAATTCCCACATCTATGAAAGGCATCATCATATAAATTACTCATACCAATTGTAGCCAATTTTCAATGGCCTTATACAAATTGAACTTTCAACCAAGATAAGCCAACACATTTGGCCAAATCAATTATGACACATAACAAAATGACCAAGCCCCCTATACATGCCATAACTCAAAATGTTTAATTCATTGGTACCAAAATAATAGTTGATAGTGTGAATGGATCTCCGACGATCTCCAATCCCGAGCTAGCTTGGTGACACTATAAGACAAGGGAAAGAAAAAGCGAGTAAGCTATATAGCTTAGTAAGTTCATATTCAAATAATAAACAACATTAGTCATACAATTTCCATATGAGTAACATACATATATCAACCTAAATGTCATTAAACCTCATGAACATTACATACCCAATCACATTCTTACCAATAGTTCATCACATACCGAATTCATTTCCTTTGAGTTTTTCGTACATACCTATACCAACTCGTAACATAATCACATACTTTCTCATCTTTGACATACCCATTGAATTTCCTGTTGAACCATTTGGAATACTAAAGGATACTCAAGAATCTCGTACACACAGTACCGTACTAATGCCATATCCCAGATATGGTCTTACATGTAATCTCGTGTCGATGCCAATAGCCCAGCTATGTTCTTACACGAAGTCTCATGTCGATGCCATATTCCAGATATGGTCTTACACGAAGTCTCATATTGATGCCATATCCCATATATGGTCTTACACGTAATCTCAGTAACCCTAATGTCATGACATTCGAATCCTATCTATTCCTAATGTTCAACCGGGATTTCTTTCTTGCCGGAACTTTGTCGAATATGCTCATAGAATTAATCATACATTTCATGCAATATCAAAACAATAAAATACAAATATAACATTGCATTATTTACATACGAAATTACCTCGGTACAAAAATAGTGAAAATGGACCTAATCGTCAAACACTTTGTTTTTCCCCCTATCAAGGTCCGAACTACGTTTTTCTTGATCTATAATAGCAAATTCAGCTCATTTAATACACACATTATCCAATTCAGTCCAAAAATCACATTATGGAAAAATTTCATTTTTGCCCCTAACTTTTTAACTTTTTACATTTTGGTCCCTAAGCTCGTAAAATGAAACGTATTCAATTTCTTTAAAACCCAAGCCTAGGAGAAATTTATTCATGCTCATAATAGCCCACAATTTCCATTAAATCACATTTTTACTACATATTTTATAACCTTTACAAATAAGTCCTTTTTGACATTTTTACCGAAAATTGCTTAGTAAAAGTTGTTTATCCAACATCAAACTTGCATAATCTACCATTAAACATCAAAATACACAAATATTTAACATGGTTCAAACCCTATACCTTGATTATTTCTTAAATTTGTGGTATAAATAGATAGATCATGTTACAAAGATTTGAAAAACATAAAAATCATTAAAAACGGGGCTAGAACGGACTTACAATCGAGCTTGAAAGTGGCCAAACCCTAGTTATGGCTTCCTCCTCTAAATTTCGTCTAGCATGAAGAAGATGGACAAGATTTTGGCGTGATTTTTTCTTTTTAATTCATTTAATTACCAAAAGATTAAAATACCCCTAACTTAAAACATAAAAATTCTCTTACTCCATGTCCATTTTTGTCCACTAACTTAAAAAATGGTCTAATTACCATCTAAGGACCTTCAATTTAAAATCTCATAGCAATTGGACACCTTAAACACATAGAACTCAAATTTGGCACTTTTTATAATTTAGTCCTTTTAACTAAATTGAGTGTCCAAATGTCAAAATTTTCGAACGAAATTTTCACGAAATCATTCCATAAAACTGTAGACCATAAAAATAAATTTTACTGCGTCCGATTTGTGGTCCCGAAACCACTGTTCAGACTAGACCGAAAATCGGGTTGTTACACAACTAGAGGATTTGATTAAAGAATTTTCTTGAAAAATTAATTTGGAAAATCTCAGCGATTTTTGGGAAAATTAACTTTAATCAAGCAAAATTAAATTAACCAAATTAATTAAAATAAATATGATATTTTTGGAAATCAATTTTCAAGTCAGACAATTAGCACAATAGGTAATTGAACTTCAAAATTAGACCCGAGATAAAAAATTGGACCCGAGAACCAAAAACTGAGATCGAAACTCAAAAACTGATTGAACCGGGCCCTCTGTATGAAACTGGGTCGATGGTCCAACCAATGGCTGGACTAGACTAGTTGGGCCGTCACTGGTCCAGACCGAACAGGTAGTAGTCGAATCGGCCAGGCCCATTCGGGAAAAATGACGATAGTTCAGGGTACCGAAGGAGTCGCGTCGGCAGTGGCACCATTGGTCATGGCAGCTGCGATAGCGATGATTCAGTGACCAGCGAATGGTCAGCGGTGGTGGTTCTTCGATGGTGGAGTAGTGGAAAAATTAGACTCCTAGTGGGACTCTATCAAGTAACTTGATTTCAAAATAACTTCTCCAAAGATAATATTATTTTAATAAATTTAATATTAAATTTAATTTAATATTTATCTAGATAGTATTTTATTAATTTAATATTAATATGTGATATTAAATTTAATTTAATATTTATTTAGATAATATTTTATTAATTTAATATTAATGTGATTAATTCTAATCATAGTTGAACCCTCTCTAAGCTCTCCCTATATAAAGAGAGCATGGATCATTATTCTCATTCATTTGAATTCAAGAAAAGTTGTAGAAAATAAATTCTCGAAAGAAATTATTTCAAAAATTTTCTAGAGAAATTCTTGTTATTTACAACCTGAGCCCAGAAGTTTATAGAAATTACAAAATTGCTCAACTAGTAATTTTGTGAAAAAAATTGTGATTCGAAGCGAGCCCACACTCAGCAAACGTGACCTTGAGGATAGCAGAGAAGAATACTCGGTCGAAGCGTTCATCTTAGACGAATCATAAAGTTACAATTTTGATTAAGTGTTTATTACTTTAGATAACACAACCAAGTTCTTGTTTTTGGAAAAAAAATAAAAATTCTGGTTTTCCCTTAAACCTATTTCTGCTGTGTTTTTTGAACCCGATTTTCCAACAAAGAGAACATTGAGAGACAACATGACCTTGAGCACAGCACCACTGACATTTGCCTAGAAATGGGCGTATTAGTCAGTTAGACTAATGGGGAGCTGACTACATGGTTGGAGAGTGAGCATGCCATAATGGACTATTGCTTAGTGACCGTTAGTTTGAGCGTTGTGTATGTATGGGATAAGCAGAGACTGGAAATCCTAGTGAGGGTGATGAATTGCGCAAGGACAGCTCTTTGTTGATGAGTTTTTCATGGATTTCATCAAAGGTGATGATTGTGTCACGACTATTGATTGCATCAATAACATATTGGAAGGTGTCATCGAGACCGTCCAAAACTTTCTCAATTAAGGCTTCATGATCAAGTTGTTTCCCAAGGGTGGCAAGTTCGTCTGCTTTGGTCTTTATGGCTTGCATATAGTAGGTGATAGATTGTGATCCTTTGGATATGTTTT
Organism: Gossypium sturtianum; assembly: GCA_025698515.1. NCBI lineage: Eukaryota > Viridiplantae > Streptophyta > Magnoliopsida > Malvales > Malvaceae > Gossypium > Gossypium sturtianum. The sequence goes on along the minus strand of CM046949.1, from coordinate 86,377,418 downwards.
TCAAGTTGTCTTTGATTTGTTTGATATGCCCACGAGAAAGACGAGTATAAGTGTTGGTGAGGGCAATGTTGGGTGAAATCGTGCCAACCAGTGCTCCAAACATAACTTTGTCTTGTCTCAACCATGTCTTGTATGCAGGATTGAGGGGAATTGCATTGTTGATAGTGATGGTGGCAGGCGGAAAGGGATGTGAACCTTCAATAAAGTTGTGCAAGTTACAACATATGAAGATGGATTCGATCTAGGTTTTCCAATAGAGATAATTGGTGGAGGTAAGTTTGATGGAGTTGTGGATGGTGACCAAGGTTAGAGGACTGTTTGGCTCGTGAGTGTTTGGAATGATAGCCTAAGTATTTCTAGTTGCCATTAGATAAGAGTTGATTGGATATTCAAGAATAAGTAGTTAAGATAAGTAAAAAAAAATAAAAAAAAAATAGGCTAGTGCAAGGACAAAAAACCTAAGCTCTTATGATATAAGTGCACTGATACCATAAAAGGGGAAAGGTAATGAAGAGGAGAAGATTTTCTGTGAATCTTTTTCCTTACCATTTTCTATTGATGGCCATGGTTTTTATATACAAAGTATATCCTGAAGAATCTGCTCTGTTACATCAAATATAACTTAGACTGATTCAAAACAAAACACCTATTAGAATCTAATAACAACAAAACAAAATAGCATAAAAATAGAGCATTGGTTATGTAATCTGGTATGTATTCTTATCAGCTTTGCCATTGTCAAGGGAAATATCTAGCTTCAGAGGAATCCTTTCCAACTCAGGACAATCAATATCTCAAGCTTTTGGAGAGAATCACAAAGCATTACTCTATTTGTACTGCAAATGTTCTTCAATTCTGGTAGATGCCATAACCCATGTGCCTTTAATTTCTTCTTTTTCTTTTGATTCTATCATTTCCTCCATTTGATCACAACCCCAAATAATGGCTCATTCCAAGTTGATGATATGTTGCAGCAATAGTAGCAGCTTAGTTGAGAACAACATCTTTATTTTGAGACATTTAACTAAGAAAAGCACTTTGACAGAGGAAAAGGCAAGAAGGAATGGTTCTAGATACGCAAATAGGACAACCAGATTTTTCAAATGCTGAAGGATTAGAGACTCGAAGCTTTTAAGTTGTGGACACCAAGAGGAAATAAACAAACTCTAGCCTTTCACATTCCTCAATTTTGTAATTTTTTCAAAAGGGTTGCCTCTTACAGTCCAGAAACTTCGTTGAAAACTCTCAAGTCATTTAAACCATGTATAGTTCTTTACCCCTTAAACCCAATGTAAACTTTAATTTCACCAAAACACTTACTAAAGTACTCCACAAATCTAAAGTCAAAAATTCAAACTTTTAAACCTTCAATCTCACTTTTTGGCTATGAGTCGAGCCACGATTTCAATCGAGTCTTCCTCTCCTCCTCAGCCTTCTATTCACTATACCAATTCTTTAAACAACATCACAAGCCCCAAAAACTCAAACAATTTGACAAATTGGCTCATATTTGCAATGAAAAAGCTTTTGGAGGAATAAAGGTCGAATCCAAGTTTAGGGAAAAGAGAAGAATCTATCTATGTCATTTTCGGGCTAGGGTGTCATGTCAAATAATAATGGCAATGAAGGGTGGCGACTAAGAACAGAGAAAAAGAAACAAACATTTTAGGGTTTCTAATAAGAAAAAGACCATAAACAGTGTAGTTTTAAGTTTTAGGTTTAATTTTTTATATTAATTATAAAATGACACGGAAATTATGTGGAAAAATTAATGTTTAAAACAATATGTGTCATTAAGTTAACTGATGAGTTAGCAAATTGTTAGCATTTTATCGGTTTTGGACCAAAAATAAATAAATTGATAAGTCTAATCACCATTTTGTAATTTTTTAAAGTCAAGTGACCTAACAAGAAATTTTTTTAATAGCCAAGTGACTATTTATGTAGTTTACCCTAATTTTTATATTTAAAAGAACGCTAAATTAGACCGTATATATTAAATAAAGGAAATTGACCCTCAACTTTTTTATTACTGATGTGACACTATTTTCAAACGCTTAAAAATCAAAGAAAAAGTAAGATAAAAGTGTTCCAAACTATTATCATAACGAGCACTCATCAATATATCACATTACAATTTTTTAATATACAAAAAATTAGAAAAAAAAAAACACATAAAAAGAAAAAAGCTTGCATGCATTATCCATCATTTTTTATATATTGGTTTCTAATGTACCCGCATATGATTTCACATATTTATTTTTGTAATCTATTAAATAATTTATTTTTATTTCAATAAATTATTGTAAATTAATATTATTCTAATGGTTGAATATAATTAGAATATATTAACTATTTTGATAATTAAAGTACAATCAATTTTATCTATAACAACTCCATTTATCTACCAAAATTTTAAATGACATAGAGAGGTGGTTGTTATATATCCATAACATTACTCGAGACACCTATAACAATATTTTAGATTTAAATCATATTTGATTTCTTTAATTTTCAAATTAGAAAAACTATAATTTATCAATAATACTATTAATTAGTGAGATTTAAAGTGTATCTTTAATAAAATTTAAAAATGCAATTCTATTTATCAAATATTATTTTTATTTAATAAAATATTGCTAACATATTTTTCTTAAACATTTTATTGAAACAATATCTTAACAGAAAATTATTATTTTTTATTTCACTTAGGAATAAAACTAGTTTACTAAAATTTCAGACAAAAAATTGTTGTAGATAACTAATGTAGTAAACAATATACTTCATACTTTATAATTCTTGTTATAGATTTAAAAAAAAAAAAACAATTATAAAGGGTAAAAATCAAACATGAAAAATTGGTTCTACAATAAACTTAACTTTTATAGTAAAATCAATTCTTAGAGTTGATTTTGATTGTTAATGCACTTATTTTATAATGGTAAATCTTAATATCATATTATTGAAAAAGTAAGAGTGTAGCTTAAAATTGAATAATTTAAATTATAGTAAAAGTGTAATCTAACATATATACAGTGTAATTTCAACTCTAAGAAAATATTTTTTATTATTCAAATTTTAATAATAAAATAAAATATTGTTATAATATCAGTTTAGTAATATGAATAATAAACAGTATTTTGGTAGGCTCAAAAGTGTATCTAAACTCGCACTTCTTATATGTATATTGCATAAATTTGTAAATTAGGTCAGTTGGTTCAATTTGATCTTTGCAATTTTTAAGATCATTTTAATTTGAATTAGACATTTTGTTCAGATTAGAACTTAGATTTTTCTGGTCAAGCCAATTTGGGTTGGGTCAATTTAGGTTCAAGTTGTTGGTTTTTTATGATCAAATTGTGTTGAGTTGAATCTGAAGTCAGATTGATCACTGATTCAATCAGTATTGATAGGTATATATATACATATTTTGTTTCGTGTATTGTTGTTCTATTTAAAATTATCATATTAAATTAGAGGTATTCATGGATCAAGTTTAAGCCTAGCCCATTTACGGTACCAAACTATCAAATATTGTACATAGTTACCAAGCTCGACCTTATTTGAAATATGAGTTTCTAATTTTATTCAATTTCGTCTATATTTATAAATGGCTAAACATGAGTCCGTTTAAATTCCCTCGTTTTATTTTTTCCAAAATATATTATATTTTATTAAATTTTTAATTATATACAACTTAACATATATTTTTAATATTTACATTCTAGTAAAATATATTTAATTTTCATATAATATAAATTAGATAATACATAAAATAAAAAAAAATAACTTAAACTCGAATTCCAACCTACTCAAACTTCAAATATTAAAGCTTGAATTTGACACATACATTACCCAACTCAATTTTCAAACATAAAACATTAGAATTTGGACGTTAAGCCAACCCACTAATATATATTAAGCAATGCACATACTTATTTATGCATGTGTAGCTTCAAATGTGGAACATGTGAACAAGAATTTATTTCCAAATTTCAAAATATTTTTATCGTATTCACTTTACGTATTTATATCATATTTAAAATTATGGAATTTAATAAATGAACGCTTTTATTAATACGTAACTTAAAATGTAAAACATGTGAACAAGAATCTATCATCGAATTTTGAAAATTTTAAATTTTATGGTCCGCAAATTTCCCATTTGCAATTTTATTGTAACATCCGCATTCGATATCCGAGCCGTGGTCCAAACCATGTACCGGCGACAACAGAAATCAGACAAAGCCACCCAAAAAGGATTTGTGCCCACGGGGGGTCCATGTGATGTGAGGACCATATAACTATAATTTTATTTATTTGTTGAAATGTTCACGGATGGATTGCATAATAAGATTTTGTATATTGGATGTAAAAAGCCCCGGTTCACATTCTCTTTGTTCAATGTTCAATACTTAATGGGGAAAAATATCTGTCTTTGTAGAAGCAGTCGGTTAATTTATCAACTCGGAAGTTCTCGTTTATTTCTTTACTCACGTTTTCTCTTGAAAGCACTAATTTAACTATCGGAACGTAAGCCTAAATATTGTGCATTAAGCATCGGAATGTCAATTGAATCATCACGTTTCGATAAAGCTAATTTATAAATTGTGTGTTGAAGGCAGGGCCGCTCAGATATCCCGAATTAAAGTTTATTGGTTAAAAACTAAATGAACTCAAGATCTCCGACATCAATATTTGCCTTAAACAATGATTATAATTTAAGTGATATAAAATAGAATAAAATATTTTCTAAAATTAAGTATTCTATTTTTTATTAGAACATATATATATTCTTTAATACCTTATTACCTTAAATCTTATTTAGTTTTCCTTGAATCATATTCTTTTGTATCCGTAAACTTAACCAAACAATGAGACGAGATCATCGAAATCCCTAAATTTGGAAAAATAATTAATATTTATATAATTAAAGTAAATAATATAATATAAATTTATTTTATAATGTGAGATATAAATATATTTAGTGCATATTATATTACAAAAAAAGGTATACGTACACGCTTAACTACATATAATATATCAATTGTTTTAAATAAGTAAATTACGAATGTATAATAATTATACAATTATGATATTATAATGTGCATTCTTTTATTAATGATATGCAATCCTTAAATGTGTAACTTATTTTATGGTAGATTGTAAAATATACAATTGACATTATACAATTAAGGTATATTATTAATGATATGTATCTCAATACATAATTATGTTATTACTGTAACACCCCAAACCCGGCCCAAACATTACGACCGAATTTGGTTTGCTACAGAGAAAACAATTTGAGAACCATTTTAAAACCGATTTAAGTTTTGTCAAAAATCTTTCAACTTCAAGTCTCTTGTTAAAAACCATACTCAGTGTTGTTTAAAAACATTTATTAAGTCGAGTTGTTTATAGTTTTCAAATGTACCCGATGGTACTTTAAAACATTTTTCGTTTGATTTGGAAAAACATGTGAACTCATTATTAACATAATTAAATAGTTTAAACAAATATTCAAAGCATGTAACAATAATAAAATAATTCTAGGAGGCCTTATTACAACTCAATTAAAACAAAACCAACCATAAAAATAAGATAAAACAAAATCCAAGTTCATCTATTAAAATGTTCTTTGCATGGCCACCTCGAGTCCATCCAGTTCCATCTCCGCGATCTACCCATCTGCAAAATGTTAAGGGAAGGGGTGAGTCACCAAGACTCGAGTGTGTAATCCCCACCCAGTAAGATAACTCATACACAAGTCATTAATAAACATGCACATGCAACCCAACCTAACCATCCATACTCCTTTTCTACCCGTGTGGTCAAAACCACTGGTGGTCAAAACCACCGATGACTTAGAGTCACAAATCGGATGATGGGGCCAACCCATCGTGTGGTCAAAACCACCGATGACCATAGGTCACAATATATCAAGTGTGGTCAAAACCATTGGTGGTACCAAACCACTTTGGGACTTAGTCGCAAATAATCAATCGTTGTGGTCAAAACCACCGATGACCATAGGTCACAATAATCCGATGGGGCCAACCCATCTTGTGGTCAAAACCATCGACGACAGTCCATAATTCATCCCTCCTCTCATCAATCCCACCATCACATGCTTATACAACAAATTTCATATATCATGTCATAGTATTAAACATCATGTGATGGCATGCAAACATATATCCAAAAATCACAAGTTAGGGGACTTACCCGGAATCCATGTTTAAGCCCACAAGCATATCATAGATCACTACCAAAATTTATACTCAAGACAATAATATAGCAAGTTTATTAATAAAGTGTGTAAAGAGTTTACACACCGCTTGTAGGAATTCCTAGATCAGAAGATCCGATCTACGTCGCTAGATCTCTTGTCCTATACTCGACCAAAAAGCATGGTTAGGGACTTAGGCCTATTCGGCCAAACCAAGTATTTAAAAGGGTTCTCCTTTTGAACCCGAATCCTTACCCGAGTGCCTTTGAATAACTACTCCAAGCGTTCTGCTTTCCTATTAATCGGCAACCTTATGTTAGTAGTCTTTGGCTTAAACACTAACTAAATAACTTGCTTAAATTAGATCTTACCATTACTTACCAAAAACGAACACTAGGGATTAGAGGCTTGGGTCGACTGCTTAAAATTCTGGAGTACCAATGTCGACAATTAACAAATGAAGGCTTGATTGAAATATCCCTGAGTACCTTCACTAATCGATTGCCACAAGAAATCCCGAGAACACCTCTGTCTTCCCGATATTCGCCACAAGGAGTCTTAATAGGGGAAGAGATTTGGCAACAAGGGTGGAGGTTATTATTGGCTATGAGAGATAGGAAAAATATGGGGATTTCGGTTTAAGAAGAGAAGAAATAGATGAGATATGAAAGTGTGGAGAATTCGGCAAAAGACTAAGAAAAAGGAGAATGGTTTTCGGGAATGAAAAAGAATTGAAAGATGGAATATTGGGAAGGGTAAAATTGGCTATGCATCAAATGAAGAAAAAAAGAATAGGATGGCACATAGGTGCTTTTATAGGCATTTGGCAACCCCCTTAAGCTTGCAGTCCAACCCACTAGGGAATTCAAAATTCAACCAATTTAGATTTGAAATAACTCAAAAGAGTTTGAGTTATAATATGCCTACTTTTTCCTTGCCAACTTATCATAATTTAATCCAAATAATATCCCTTTTATCTACTATTATCTATAGAGTTAAACAAATAAATAATCCAATTTGAAATGCTCATATTATCTCTTATTATCTAATAATAATAAATAAATAAAAACAAAACAAGACCATGTGCCCATCAATTCCCTCCAACCGAATGCAATCAAGGAACCATGTGCAGCCATCTCCTTTCACGCCACTTGGAAAAAAAAGAAAACAAGGTGTGCGCTCTTTTGCTTGAACCAAAGACCTCATCTAAAGAAACCCCTTTATTCCACGCCCTGCCAACTCTTCCAGCCCGACTTTCTTGCCCATTTACCCCACCATTTAATTATAAGACCTCCCGTGCCGTTTACCCAAAAATTAAAAATACCAAGCAGCGTCAAAGCACTCGAACATGCGCCCTTTCTCTCCTCCAACGCCTAAGTGACGCACGCTAGCCACTTGACCAACGAGTTCTTTGTGTCTTAAAGTCGCCCCAGCTCTTTTTAAAGCCTTCTTCCATTTGTAACGCCAACCCAAAAATTAAAACGCCCCTTGCTGCCCACGTCGCTCGAACTCGAGACCTACTCTGCATCACTTCAGGCCTTAAGTGGCGCATGGAAGCCACTTTACCAAGGCATCCTTTCATGTCCAACCACGCCTAAGATTTTCCTTTAAGGCTTCCCCGGCCTTTACTCCTCTAACGCCAAAAAAATAAAACTCCCAAGTGCGATTCCTACCGCTCGAACCCCTTCGCTTCTGAAGCCCCCTTGCACCTTGGCGCCTCAAGCCACTCTGCCAACCGCTTTCTTATGTCCTAAACCCCACACAATTTCTTTTAAGGCCTCTTTGTCTTGTTCCCTTTTTGACGCAAAAACAAAAGCCTCTAATGCACCCCACGTTACTCGAACCTCTTCCCTCCTGCGCAAGCATCCAAGGCCCCTAAAGCAGCATCCCAAGCCACTTTACTAAGCCCCAGTTCATGTCCATAAACTCCTAAAATTTTCTTTAAGGCCTCCTTAGCCCAATTTCCCCTTTTTACTTAAAATTTCAAAAATTTCCAATACATTCCCTTTTTAATCCTAGAGTTTTAAAAACCCTTAAAACATCACCAACCACACTTAAAACCTACTAACACTTGAGTTATGCTCCAAACGCATAACCCCTAATCTAGGATGTTACAATTATTGTTGGAAAAAAAATCGGTTTGAAAACGGTTTCCTGTCACAGCGGAAAAATAAAAATTTGAAAACTGAGCTGGTTTGTGATATTTATAGCAATAAACTTTTCCCAGAAAATACTTGTGTTTTATGCGAGATGGATCCTTGTTGTTCCCGACTTTCAACTGAACGGTCTTCTTTACTATTCTCATACCACGAATCGCTTTGAGTGTGGGCTCGAACAATCATGTATCAAACACAGAACTAGAAATAATTTTTTTACTTTCAATAAGAAAGCAAATCTCTATCTCTAGAAATCAGTAGAATTGTTTTTCTCGAAAAATAGAATTTATACTTAAAAATAAATTCTGACTATTTTTGGGCAGAAAATATTGAAAACTTATGTGTAAATAGCTCTACCAGTATCATCTATTTATACGGAGAGATAAACTAATCCTGGTTGAATTAGTAGAATACAAATAATACTTATCTGATAGAAAAATATGTCTCCTAGTTCTACTAGGAGAAATGGACGGCTAACCCTAGTTAATTATACTAGGTTTCGGCCCTCATACTTATTATGAGGGGTTTTAGGTCTCTCCTAAATTGAGTCCAATTTCATGTGCCTAGACTTTTAACCCAACACTTTATAATTTAATCCAACCCAATACATGTTTTTTCTATTTCCCAAAATAAATAGTATTTATTAAATTAATTTAAATAATTTATTTTTTCAATTAAATAATTTTCTCAACCCAATTCTAATTCCGTTAAAGTCATGGAAACTTTACCATAAAAGAATCTTTGAGAAAATATATTTAATTTCCATATTCAACAGATTCACAATGACCAATTAATTTAATTCCATTTTCAAACTTCAATTATTTAATTAAATAATAACTCGAAAAACTTAAATTAAATCTCAGATCATTTCTATACTTAGTGAAGATTGCGTGAGCAGAATTTCTAAACGAGACTATTACGAAAATTATGAGTTTCGGGCTTTTTATTCAAGTTTAAATCATATTGGGTTCGAATTTTAGGCTTAATTTTTATTATATTTGAGTCCAATATTGTATTTATTAATTTTTATTAATTTATTATTTATTTATTCCAAATTTTGGATAATTTTAAGTATTCTAAGTTATTTAGGAGATTTATGCCAACAAGAAAGTTTAATTTAAAACTACTTCTTGTTTAGGTTAATTAGAGTTTCAGTATACTTAAGAGTTTTATTTAAATTTACTTAGTTAGCCTCTATAAAGGCCTCTTCATTGTACACAATCAATTCATTCATTATTCACTTTGAGTTCATAAAATTCTCTTTGAGTTTTCTTTTTAAGAATTTCTCTTGAGTTTCTTTTAGAAGAGTTTTAACAACATTTTTAGACTGTGGGGATCATCTTCAAGCTTTTTCTTACAATTTTTTCTTTCTTGGAGAGGGAATTAGAGTCATTTGAAGAGGGTTGTGGATTCATCAGATTTCCAAGACTCCTTAGGACTTCTACACGCCATCTTTATCTTCTTCCAGCTATCTTCTTTATTTTCTTCTTTATTCTATTTTTTGTTGTTTAATTATGCAAATCTTTGATTTATTTAATTATTTTTTCTATCTTAATTATTTATTTTAATTGCTTCCTTTTAATTTTTTTAATCTGACTTGGATTTGTTTGCGTTTCAGGTTGTGTCAAAATCCAAGTTTCTATCTGTAACATCCTAAAATAGGGCCTATGCATTTTCGGTTTAATTGTATGAAGTGACATGTTTTAAGTATTATGAATAAATTTTGAATATTTTTGGAAACCCGGAAATGAGTGAAAATAAGTTAGAAATGAACATTTTTAGAAACCTGAAAATGTATGGAAATGTTAAGTTTAAAAGAGGAAAGTGAACATTTTTAGAACCTTGGAAATGTAAGGAAATGTCTTGTAAGGAAATGTCATGGAAATGTAAGGAAATGTCTTGGAAATGTAAGGAAATGTCTTGTAAGGAAATGTCATGGAAATGTAAGGAAATGTCAAGTTTCTGAGCCGATCGAAAATTTTTGGAAACTTAGAAATGACCTAGAAATGACGAGTTTTAAGGTTTAAAGGGGAAATTAAGGCAAGGTGGCCTTAAAAGAAAAAGTTTGTGAAATTTGACACACAACACAGCTTGGAAAAGTGGTCAGAAGATGCCACTTAGGGCCTATGGAAATGGCGCCATATGTAAGAGGAATGGGCCTAAGTTCGAGTCACATGGGAAGCAAATAAAAGAAATTTTATTTTGCTACAAGGAGCAGAGAGGTGGACGGCACATGGCTATAAATTAGGAGCTTTTATTATTTTATAAATAGTGGATAAATAAGGATTTATTTATCATTAATTTCAAGAGATAATTGTTGGATTAAATTCTTTTAATTTGAATAAAGAGATAAAGAGGAAAATAAGGGAGAAGTGATGGCCAAGTAAGGGACTTTGAGTTTAATAATTTCGGCTAAGTAAGGATAGTTCTTTGAATTATCTTTTATTTTAAGTGATAATTAAAGAGATAAAGCTATTAAAATAGAAGAGTGATGGCCAAGTAAGGGACTCCTTAGATGATAATTTCAAATTTATAAAAGGAAAAGAGAGGCCATTCTGCATTATTATCTGTTCTTTGAAAGCCTCTGTAATTCTTTTCACCAAATCTTCTTCTTCTTTTATTTTTGCCAAGCCGAAATACCTTGTGATCTAGCCGAATCCTCCATCTTTATTCCTCCTTCTCTTTTCTTTCTAATCCTCCAAAAGACGAAAGTTGTGAGATCATCATCTAGCCATAGCCGAATCTCTCAAGGTTGAAGTGAAGGTGCAATCGATTTCTTCAAGTAAGGGTAAGATCTCATTCTGGTTTCATCCTTTTTCTTAAGATTTGCCGAAATCTAGGACTAACCCCATTAATATCTTGTTGCCGAAACTTTGAAGAGATCTTTTGGGATTTACTAAGTGTCGACTACAAGGAAGGAGAAGTTCTTTTTTCCGAAGGTACACCATAGGCCACGTGTTCCCTAGTTATTCGGTGAGTTTGGGATTTAAAATCCACAAGGTAAGTGTCTATAGTATTCGGCCAAGGCCATGTTTGGTAAATATATGTGTTCATTAATTATTCAAAAGCCGAAAACTAACCAAGTTAATTGATTCAATGCTTGGCCGAATGCAAGAAGAGTATAGCAGAGATTTCAAGACTTGATTCTTAAGTCAAACGGCAACAAGGTAAGTTTAAGTATACTAATCCTACTAGGATTTGGATTTATGGCCGAATGGCTTTTTATTAAAGTAGTAGGTGATTAATCAAATGTAGGGATTAAGGATCTAAGCATTAGATCAAGCTTTTCAGGATTTCAAGACCTTTTCGGTAAGTATGATAAGTTGTGGATATTTGGTTAAGAATTCGTATATTGATGATTAAATCGATTGTTCTGATTAAGTGTGTTGATGGAGGCGAATACCATTCAAGAAGGGAAAGGGAAGGTCCCTATCCCAAAGTTTAAGAAGAGATCTGTCTCGGTAGTTAGGGATTGGCCACCGGGGTGTGGACCAGCGTCAGAACAAGAAAGTAGGCAAATAGCCGTAGTATCGCCTAGTGATAGCATCAGTATCGAAAGCATAGTTCTCCAAGTGATCAGGTGTGTGATTAACCCACCATTTTTCGGGTATATGATATGTATGTGAAATGTGTATGTATTATGAATGTGCTAACTAGTGCAAAGTGGAAATTGTGATAAGGATACCTCAAGGGGTATGTCGATAATCCGGTAAGTACCAAACCCGATGATATGTGATTATTAATATGAATATGTGATAATATGCTTGATGAACATGCTCATGCATCATTACATTGTATCATTATTTTATGTGGCATGTGCATGGGTTGGGATATGAAAGAAGGTACGGGTGTACTTCGAGTACGTGGTTTGATGTTAGCCTTGAGCTACATCGTGGATTGACGTTGACTGAGGTCACGTTGTGGATTAATTGCGATTTAGTTCGCGTGGCTTGATGAGTGGCTATGTGCCTCATCGTGGTTAATATCGGCTATGTGCCATATCGTGGTTGATGAGTGACTATGTGTCCCATCGTGGTTTTGGTGTTAGCTACGGCTACATCGTGGATTGACGTTGACTGAGGTCACGTTGTGGATTAATTGCGATTTAGTTCGCGTGGCTTGATGAGTGGCTATGTGCCTCATCGTGGTTGATATCGGCTATGTGCCATATCGTGGTTGATGAGTGACTATGTGTCCCATCGTGGTTTTGGTGTTAGCTACGGCTACATCGTGGATTGGCGCCGATCGAGGTCGCGTTGTGGACTATTGTGCTTAATTGCATGTGGACGGCAAAGTGATTGCCTTTGGAGTGAAAAGGAGAGGGTGATTTGATAATCCCCGGTGTGTGGTATTTGGATAAGGGGTGTGTAGCGGATGGACCCTAGGTTTGGGTTGGGCTTCATAATTGCATGATTTCGTATGTGAACATATGTGGAAATGGGCCAAGCCCAATATGATATGTGGATTAATGTAAAAATGGGCAAAGCCCAAAGTATATGAATGTGGATCACAGTGTGGAAATGGGCTAAGCCCAAAGTATGTGGAAATTATGTGGTTAACTACCCTATTAGATGAATGTGATATGAATATGGGCCAAGCCCGAATGTGTTAACATGTGAATATGATATTTGTTATCCGATATATGGGTTAATATGTGGTTAACATGTGGGTGGAATTCAGTGGATTAATTACACATCGAGTCCTGTATGACTCACCCAATTTTTATTAAACATCGCAGTGATCGTGATTTTTGGACCGGGTTGGAGTGGATACAAAGGTGGCCATGCGTGATTTCCATGCAGAAAGATAGTTAAAGTATTTAAGTATTTCTATTTGAGTATTTTTATTATGTTAAAGCAAAGTGACGATTGAATTATTATTTTGAAACCGGTTTATTTTTAATAAAACTATATCCTAAAATGTATCATAAAGTTTTAACCAGAACATTTTTATAAACACCACACTTTACTTAAGATTTTAAATGGTCACCGTTTTACAAACTCAACAAGTTGTCATGATTTTATCTTTAGGTTGAATCTTTTCAAACATTTTTCCGCAGTGGCATCTCAAATTCGGTCGTAACGAATGGGCCGGGTTTGGGGTGTTACACTATCCAATCATCTAGAGCCCTAAGTCAAATCCATGACTTGGACAAACTTACAATCTTGTTCTGCACCTCATCTGTATCATTTTCGCCTATTAATTATAAACTCATTCAATTAGGAAGTCATTCCTCATACCATTACGAAAGCTACTCGATCAATACTTATCCAATGACCTTATCATAAGTACGTTGCCCACATAAGATATCCTTAATCCCTTTAGGATAAATCTGTTCTCCCAATATGATTCTATTTTATCTCATGGTAACCATTATATTTCTTTCATGAAAACTCAATTACTATCAAATAGTAATTAAGTCATTCATCATAAAGACAAACGACTCATGGCCACATTTACTTTTCATCTATCATGTAATGTCAATGAGAGGACATCATTTACCCATTTCTTAGGCTATGAATTCCACTATTGTGAATGATGCTACATACTGTAGAAGTTATATACCCAACACACCAGCTTTCGGTTCCTTATCTATTTAAACTGAGGCTTTTACTTAAATCAAAGTATACGAGTCACGCATACATATTCCATGATCCACTCAGGATTAAGGTATGCCACACTATGAACGTCACAAGTGAATAAATCCATAAATAGATTCAGGATCTATTCTACTTAGGTCTTGTCCGATGTACCGTCAATCTAGTTAGTCACATCTATCTCTTTATCTTCTAAAAGTCATTCACTCTAATGCCTGAGACAAAGAATCTCCCCACTTGGATTTGTTAGATAATATATTAGTCTTTCAATCGATTTGTTCATTTTCGAATAGACTAAGGACATGTTTAGATTCATTTACTAATACAACTTGTCTTTCCGTATTACAATCCGACCTCTTAATACCGCTTAGTATTAGTTAAACATTAGATAGCCAGTTAGCAAATATTTTCTTCTATTTTTGCTTACATGCAAAAACCATTTAGGATAATATACAAAGAATTTTAATGCAATTTATGGATAATTTTATTAAATCAATCTGTTCAAAAAATACAAGTATACAAACAAATATACTACACTTAGAGCACCAGATCCAACAATTTTTATTATGTATATTTTTATATTAATAATGTCACACCCCAAAATTGGGCCTAGAAGTTTCGAGGGTAATTTAGGGATTTTGGCTCAGAATAAGCTCAAAATTTTAGAAGTATGGTAACCCGAAAATATATTCAACTATGGCTTTTAGGAAATTAAATCAATTTTTGAAAATAATGTAGAAAACACCTTTAATTTAAAAAGTGGACTGTTTTGAAAATTAGGTCGAAGTTAGGAGTACCAAAAAGGTAAATATCCCAAAGTTTTAAAATTTGCCCTATTTTCCCCCACCTACAGTAACTTACGAAAACTATTTCCCCCATATCTTGTTGTCGTCCCTAGAATTTCCCAAACACCATTCATCCAATTTGATTTTCCAAACTTCAATGCTCTTGCTTTTCATCATCTTTCAAGCATTAAACCTCCCTAGAATTCCATAAAAAGCATCAAAAACACCATTGATTTTATTATTATGCAACTTGTGCATTTTCTTGGATTTGCACCAAACGTTTGTTCTTTCCCAAACTAAGGTAATGTTTCATTTTCCTATTAGTTTTTAATCTAATCTAGTTATTTAAATCGAGTTTTAAGTTATTAATCCGAAAGTTTTGTGTAAATGTCGGAATTTGGGTCGTTAATGGTGAAATCCGGTATTTTGAATGAAATTGATGTTTTGAAGTGTTTTTCAACTCGTTTTGATGTGATTAGAAGGTTTCTAAACTCATTAAAGTTTCGTTAAAAATTTTTAAGGTTTTGTTAAGTTTTCATGAAAGATGGTCATTGTATGTCAGAATTTTAAAACCAAGTTTCTGATTAGTTTAGAGTGGTTTGAAGTTTGAAAATCATTCTTAGATAAGTAATTAGATTATTGGAATCGATTTTAAGCAAAGGGAATGAGTAGCAATTAGATTTTTGCATTTTGGCTAGGCTAGTCGAAAATTTCAGTTCCAAAAGGAACTAGCTTAGGCCTGCATTGTTGGTTGCTTTAGGTGAGTCTATGGTTTATAATATTTATTATGTTTACTTTATTATTTATTTTGGTGAAGAATAGGAACTGTTGAAACCTTCGACGAGCAAGGAAAAAGGAAAGGAAAAGCTAGTTTAGGCTTTTGGCGATTAGGCGAAAGCGCAAACGGTGAGTGTTTGGAATCGCTGCTAGTAGACACGATTCATAGTGTTAAATGGGAGCTTAGGAGTAGCCTAAACCCCTATCCTAAGTTTCGAGTGTAAGCTTTCTTATTCCTCTCGTTACTTTTGTGTGATATGTGATTATGTAATGTGGATTGTGTATTATGATTTGTTAATATGATATGAGATATATGCTTGAGATGGCTATTGTGAAATATATTAATTGTGGGCATGTTAAACACGCCGAATGGCAGTGATGATGTTGTGTTAATGATGTAAATGTGCAGTGAAAGTGTGTAGAAAATGGTAAGAAAATGTGCGTTTTAATTGTGGATACTTTGGCCTTGTGACCTTTTGAGATTGTTGGATATAGTTGGCATGCCATTGGATTATGTGAGTACTCACCCTTGTGTTGTGATTTGGGGAATTGAGGCTCGGGATAGTTTCGTAAAGATAAAGGAATGCGAGCTCAGCTCCATTCACTGGGATATGTTGGTGTGTTGGAGAGCGTTAGCTAAATGCTATGCTTTTGGGATATGTTCGACTCATCGATTCATTGGTGTGTTGGAGATCCGTGAATCCAATATGTGGTGGTAGAGCCCACTTTTATGTTTCATAGCCTCAAGTGTCAATTTATCATTGAATGTAATATTATGGAATCTGGTATATGCTTATTTATTATGTAATTACAAAGTTAGAAGAGTTGGTAATTGATGCATGAATATTTTAATATGTTACTATAGTCAAACATATATGCAATTTTGTTTTAGATGTTTTCATTTAACGCATGACATCATGTTTATTTGGTGGTCTTTCCGATCATTCACTGAGCTTGTTTAAGCTTACCCACTATTTCTAAACATTGCAAATTGTTAGTGTCCAGTGTGGGCGGTTCGGAATTCCAAGAAAGTGATCCAAGTTAGGCGTAGTGATTGAGTAGGTGATATTATTGCTATTATTTGGAACTATGGGAATAAGGCAATGTGGTAGATTTGTTGGTTGATTATCATCAGAAGGTTTTAATGATTGTTTGATTTTAATACTCTTAGGATTTACGGACATTTGTTACTAGTTTATTGGTTGCTTGGTCAAAATTATTGATGATGCTTTGAACTGCAATTATGGATATTTTTTATGTAGAATACTGAGGTTATAGATGCATGTTGAAGTGGCATATGTTTGAATGTGTTAAATGCCCTGTTGTGTTGTAATTTTGCTGGCTTATGCAGAGGTATCGATAATCAGGGCACATGTATCGATACTTCAATGTTAAAACGAATGTGCGGGAAAATAATAGCTCATTTTGGTATCGATACTCGAGTTAAAAATATAGATACTTTATGAATTGTATCGATAAATTGTTGGGTTTTAAATTTTGCAGAGAAACAAAATGCTAAAAAAGTATTGATTTCATAAACGGTATCGATACCCATTATAAGAAATATTGGTACCAACGAGTGTGTATCAATACCTACGTGACTTTTTAGAAAATTTTCATTAAGCGGTCTTTAAGCATGTTTTTAACTTGATACAAGGTCGTTTAATGTATGTTTAGTAAATTTTAATGTTGCCTAGGGTATTTTAGACTTTAAACTCCTATAAATGATTAAATGTGACAATAGTTGTATGAAAATGAGACGTTGTGCAATGTGTGATATTGTGACGTGTGGTATGGCATCCTGTTACTCGGGCTCGGCGACTGGGCCGGGTATAAGGTGTTACACATAATATGTAAGCTTAAACCTTAAACATATAACTTGTAAATTCCCAAATTTAGCTCCATAAAATTTAGAAATATATCAAAAATAGGGAATTAACCCAATGGTTAGTCATTAAATGTGAAAGCTTGAAAGTTAATTGGAGGTCCTAAGTTCAAGTTTCAACTCTTATAAATATTTTTTTTTTTTTGCAAATTCCCTTTTTTTTATGTGTTGGCATCCAAGCCTAGTAAACCTAGGTATAAATACATTTTTTTATAAAAATAATCAGCCTTTTAATCACTTTTCTTCTACCTTAGTTGTCCCTAACTTCCTCTCCCTCTCTTCATCTTTATTTTTTTTTCTTTTTTCCTTTTTTCCTCTATTGTTGTCGTTGCCTACACCTCCCCTTTTACCATCTTCTTCTTCTTCTTTTTGCATCAAGATTTTGAACCATCTCCTTTACAATATTTCTTCAAATTTCCCTCAATTAAATCATCCCAAAATCTGAAATTTTGAACTCCAAGATCGATCCCAAACATCGCCTAGAAAGTGTCATTGTCGTTTCTCTCGACTAGCTTGTGTAAGGTCTCTTTTCTCTTCAATTTCTTAATTAATCTTGTCCATTAAAAACCTAAAGTTCTAGATCTTGAATTTAGGGGATTTTAAATTTTTTAAAGGTATTTTTCCATATTTTAATGAGGTCTCAAACCATTTTAAAATTCAGCCCCAATTTCGGCTACTATGGGTGGTGGTGCGTGTGCATATGTGTAGAATAGGGTGTTTTGTTTCTTGATTCTTTCCCAATTAATTCCAGACTTAATTTGAGTTCTTGAACCCTCCTCATCATCTATTAAACCCATGTCAATTAGGGAAAAAAAGGTTCTTGGTCGTTTGGGCATTCGAAACTCACAAATTGGGAAGCGTAAGTGTAGTTAAGCGTAAAATTAATTGTTGTTTCGACATAGTTGTAGGGTAAATGTTATGGATTGATTAAATTAAGGAATTTAATCATTATTAGATACTGATTTTACACTATATTATGGAATTAGGTGCTGACCCAAACACCCCGAATCAACTGTAAAGCCGAAGAACGATCATACGTATGGTTCGTATCGAAACAAGGTAAGGAATCGAACTAGTTGAATTTGTAAAATAGTTATTAATTTGAAAATTGGTTTGAACCCATAAGTGGGTAATTTGGAGTTGGTTAATTGGTAAATTGATTGAATTTATACTTAATTTTGGTTTAGGATCGTATAAAGGCTTATTAAGGAAAATTGGAAGATTCACTAGGGTGCTGCAAGAAAGCGAAAAATAAGGTGTGGGTCCTAAAGTTGTAAAATTTGTTTAATAATGATAAATGTTATGTTATATTTGATAAATTAGCTTGCTGATTGGTTTGGAATAGTAGCCAAAATATTAGTTTTGCGAGTGGCCGAACCAGGTACGTTTCGAGCCTTAAAAGATTGATGTGTTGACAAAATTGCTAGTTTGACTGTATGAATGTGTAATTGAGATTGTTATGCATAGTTATATTATTTGATATGAGAATGTTTGGTTGAATGGTACGAAATGTTGAGATATTAGTTTTATGCATGATTTAAATGCATGAAATATTTACTATGATATATATACGTGAGGTTGCTACTGGTGCACAATGAAATTCGTAAAGTATGTGAATTAAACGATATTGATAGATGCCATCTTAATGGTAATTTGAAAATTGGAACACTGTTTCCTTTTTCTTAAAGTATGTGATTATTGAGGACATGTTGAACATGTCAAATAAATTTGAAAAGTATTGAAATATTATTATGTATGAATTTGTATGACATATTGCATGTGCATTGGGATGGGATTTTGTGGTTGAATGAGGAGTTCCGTGGAGTACCGGCGGCATATTAAGTCTGCAAATATTTTTAGTCAGTGCACTGCATTTGGAGTACCGTGGGGATTGGCGGTTATATTGCATTATTTATTTGGCAGTTTCATTTCATTATTGATTATTGGTGGTTTTACCACATCGAGTGTAACACCCCAAACTCAGCCTAGACGTTATGGCCTAATCTGGTGATGTCACAAGGAATGGGTTTTGAAATCGGAATCGACTTAAAAAAAACACCATTAACATATCCTAATTCACATGCATTTTAAAATTATTGAAAACATCAATTAATTATTTCATTTGCCAAACATTTATTAAAGCGGAAGCCTTTAAACCGTTATAATTAAAAATGCCATTGTGTTTTTAGAAAAACTTTTATTGTGTAAACCGTCGTTTTTAAGGAAAAACGCTTGTCGAAGCATGTAATTAATCGAATAAACAACCTAAACCAACAGTTACAAGTCCAGACAGTCTAGAGAGTCCCAGAAATTACTAACTCTCAATAAAACCAAAATTTAATATAAAACCAAAAATTGAAGACTTTAAATAGTTTACGGGCGAGTGGTCACCGTTGAGTCTCTGCCGCACCAATCCGCCTAAATCTGTGGATTACCTGACAGAAACGACAAACAGATGTGAGTTTACGTAAACTCAGTGTGTAACCCAATAGAAATAAGTATGCAATCACACGAAATCATAAACACAATCAGATACAGATACAGAATCAGATTCAGATTATAGAACAAATATGCATAAATCCTACCCCCATCCACTACACATCAACTCCGACCATCCGGTCACACCATGTGGGGTTAAAAACACCCACCCATCCCTACACACCGTGTCGTGCCCTTAAGACACGTACAGATAATATGCAGCCAAGCTGCCAGAATATAGGCGTTTAACGCCGAACAGTATACTTCCTCCTCATATGCAAATCCCACCCCCAAACATATACAGAAATAGTCAGAATAACATACTAGACATGCTCATCATGCTTACGTACAGATATCAGAATAAATAGCAATATAATCAGACATGTATAACAGAGTCAGACTCATAACAGAATCTGTCTTAACAGATCACATAATTTTAGGGTTTGGTTAGCCCTTACCGACCCTACGGTAGGCTCATAGTCAAACGGAATGACTCGTGCGACCCTACAGAAAATTTCAGAATAATGGGCCTACATGCCCGTGTGGCTTGCCTGGACGTGTGGGCCCACACGCCCAGATTGGCCTTACCCGTGTGGCTCGCACGGCCACACTCGAGCCACCACACAGCCATGTCTCACACACGGCCTTCCACACGGGCGACCACAATCTCGTGTGGCGTCGACAGTGTAATTTTTTGGCTTTTTTTGAAACCTCATTTTCTGCGTGGCGAGTACACACCTGGTTCGGTTTTGATGCCATTGCCAACACAAACTCCCCAGAACCTTAAAAACGACATACCAACGCTCAGAATCAAACTTAAAACATGAGTAAATCGTGATTACGAAACCGTCGACAATTCAATTCACACGATCAACACTTACCCCAACACTCCGAACGTTAACGACTATGATTCCGCAAGAGCAGAGCTCTGTTCTTTGTAATTCTCCGCTGCCAAAACACGAATTTCAATACAACCAGAAAAGACAACATCGCTCTAAACGACTTAAAGAATAAACCCCTACTCGAGCAAAAATACAATCACCACTTACCAATGCGTACGAATACTGTAGACTGAAACACCGTAATTGGAGAGAACAAAAAGAGGGTACCAATCAAAGAAAAAGTAACAGAATAGACAAAAAAGGGAAGAAGCAAAAAGGACGTCAGAAATTAGGAGGAGAAATCGAAATTTTGGGAAAGAGAAAATAATAAAACAAAAATAAGAAAGATAAAGATGTGATACACATCCCTTATTTTTCTCCCACTATTCCACTAACCTACAACCACCTCAGAATCCTAACTCTATCGAAATACTTGCACATAACCGAGCCAAAAATAACATCCATGCTCGTGCAGATATTCGGACTCAGGACCTCCAACATACTAACCCCCTTACCACTCGAACCAGCAAGCTCATTCTGATATGAATTTATAGGAAAATTAATATAACCCACTGACCAAGGATAAGGCTTAATTCCAAAAATAACAAAATTTGGCAAAGGTGAGACTTGAACCCAAGGCCTCTTAGACACACCCAGAACACTTAACCACTGAAGCAAACATATATTTGTGTCAGATTTTGTAGAAACAGAAATAAATTATCAGGGCGTTACAATTCTACCCCCTAAAAGAAATTTCGGCCTCGAAATTTACCTGATTAGAACAGATGAGGATACTGCTGACGCATCGAGTCTTCAGGTTCCCACGTGGCTTCCTCAGTGTCATGATTCTGCCATAGAACCTTCACTAAAGGAATGGACTTCCTTCTCAGAACTTTAACATCTCGATCCAGAATCTGCACTGGCTTCTCCTCAAAAGTCAAGTTCGACCTAACCTCGATTTCCTCAACAAAGACAACATGAGATAGATCCGATCGATACTACTTCAACATCAAAACATGAAAGACATCATGGATACGGTCTAACTCCGGAGGTAGCTCCAACTGATAAGCGACCAGTCCCACACACTTCAGAATCCGATACGGCCCAATGAACCTAGGGCTCAACTTGCCCTTACGACCGAATCTCAGAACCTTCTTCCATGAAGAAACCTTCAAAAACACAAAGTCCCCCACAGAGTACTCGATATCACGCATCTTCAGGTCCGCATAAGATTTCTGTCTATCAGAAGCTGCCTTCAGACGATCCCGAATTAGTCTAACCTTATCTTCAGTTTCAGAAACCAACTCATAACCCAAAACCCGACATTCACCCAACTCAGTCCAACATAGCGGAGTACGACACTTACGACCATATAAAGCCTCGTAAGGTGCCATCTAAATGCTAGTCTAGAAACTGTTATTGTAAGCGAACTCAGCTAGCGGCAGATAATCCTCCCAACTACCTCAGAAATCAATCACACAACTCTGAAGCATATCTTCCAGTATCTGAATCACCCTCTCAGATTGACCATCGGTCTGAGGATGGAACGCAGTACTGAAGTCCAATCTTGAACCCAGAGCCTCATGCGATTTCTTCCAGAATCGAGAAGTGAAACGAGGATCTTTATCAGAAATAATCGAGACGGGAACCCCATGCAGTCTTACAATCTCAAAAATGTAGAGCTTCGCTAACTTCTGCAGAGAATAGTCCGTCCGAACCAGAATAAAGTGAGCAAACTTTGTCAATCGATCCACGATGTCCCAAACTGAATCCTTCTTAGTGGGTTTCAAGGGCAACCCACTAACGAAGTCCATCGTCACAAGTTCCCATTTCCATAAGGGAATATTAACTGGCTGCAACAAACCCGAAGACAACTGGTGCTCAGCCTTAACCTGTTGGCACATCAGACATCGAGCCACAAAGTCTGTAACCTCACGCTTCAAACCCGCCACAAATACAACTCACGAAGATCGCGATACATCTTATTACCACTGGGATGCATAGCATAATGGCTACTATGCACCTCCCTCAGAATAGACAGCCTCAAATCAGTATCATTTGGTACATAGATCCATCCTCGAAAACACAGAACACCATCATTATTTAGCCCAAAATCTGAAGTACTGCCACTCTCAACTTGATGAAATCGCAAACCCAGAGACTCATCCCCCAACTGCTTATCTCGAATCTACTCAACCCAGGTCGGCTTAACTTGCAACTCAGCTAACAGACCCCCATCATCAAACAGACTGAGTCGAGCATACATCGCTCTAAAATCAAACATCGCCCTACGACTTAGGGCATCGACCACCACATTGGCCTTACCAGGATGGTACTCTATCGTGCAATCATAATCCTTAAGCAACTCAATCCATCGGCACTACCTAAGATTCAACTCCTTCTGAGTAAGGAGATGCTTGAGGCTCTTATGATCAGTGTAGATAATACACCTCTCACCATACAGATAATGCCTTCAGATTTTCAATGCAAAGACCACTGCAGCCAAATCAAGATCATGCGTCGGATAGTTTCCTTCGTGTGTCTTAAGCTGACGGGACGCATAAGCCACAACCTTTTCATCCGGCATCAATACACATCCCAAACTGACATGTGATGCATCACTGTAGACCACAAACTCCTTATCGATTCAGTTATACTGCGAGCAGAGCACGAGTCGAAGCAGAACTTGAGCTTCTCAAAGCTCGATTGTTGCTCATCAGTCTAGACAAACGGAACACCCTTACACAAAAGCTTAGTTAAAGGAGCTGCAATCAAAGAAAACCCCTCGACAAACCGCCGATAATATCCCGCCAAACCCGAAAAACTATGGATCTTACATACGTTCCTAGGCTATTTCCAATCCAACACAGCCTTTACCTACTTCGAATCCACTCGAATCCCCTCAACAGATACCACATGCCCTAGAAAAGTTACTTCTTGTAACCAGAACTCACACTTGTTCAACTTAGCGTAGAGCTGCTTCTCACGTAGAATCTGAAGCACTACCCTAAGGTGCTCATCATGTTCATCCTCGGTCTTAGAGTACACCAAAATATCATCGATGAAGACTACGACGAACTGATCCAGATACAGCTGAAAGACTCGATTCATCAGATCCATGAATGTAGCTAGAGCATTCGTTAGACCAAAAGGCATAACTAGAAACTCGTAATGTCTATAACGAGTCCTAAATTTAGTCTTATGAACATCAGCTTCCTTAACCCTCAACTGATGATACCCGAAACGAAGGTCTATCTTGGAGAACACTGAAGCCCCTCGAAACTGATCGAACAAGTCATCGATCCTCGGAAGTGGATACTTATTCTTCACAGTCAACCTGTTCAACTGTCGATAATCGATGCACATCCTCATGGTCCCATCTTTCTTCTTAACAAATAGAACTGGTGCTCCCCACAGAGACACACTAGGACGGATTAAACCACGATTCAAAAGCTCTTGCAGTTGAGCCTTAAGCTCCGTAAGCTCCTTCGGTGCCATACGGTATAGAGCGATAGATACCGAAGTTGTACCAGTAGCAACTCAATTCTGAACTCGACTTCCCGATTCGGAGGTAAACCCGGTAACTCCTCAGGAAAAACATCTGGAAAGTCCCTCACTGTTCTGGTATCCCCAACGGAAGAATCTTCAGAATCTGAAACACTAACATAAGCCAAGTACGCCACACACCCTTTCCAAACCAGTTTCTCAGCCACAAGAGCAGAGATCACATTGGACAAATAATTTCTACGCTCACCAATCACAACCACCTCCAAATTATCCTTGGTCCTCAAAACGACCCTCTTCGACGCGCAGTCTAAACTGACCCAGTGCTCAACCAACCAGTCCGTATCCAGAATTAGATCAAACTCCCCAAATGGAAGCTCCATCATGTTTGCCATAAAAATAGCTCCTTGCACCACCAAAGGAACATCCTTATAAAGTTTACTAACTCAGACAGACTGCCCCAACGAACTTAGTACAGTAACATTACTAAAAGTGCTCTCAACAGAAATCCCCAGAGTTTCAGATACAGTATTAGTTACGTAGGAGTGAGTGGAACCTATGTCTATCAGAGCAGTATAAGGTACATCAAATATAAGGAATGTACCGATGATGACATCAGGAGTATCTCTATCCTCTCGGCATCGTACAGCATATACCAGTGCAGGTTGCCTCGCCTCAGTCTGACCAGCACCTCTGCCTGGTGCTCTCTGCCCACGACCCATACCATTACCACCTCTAACCTATCAACGGCCCCTAGGTAACTACTGAACTACCCTCTGAGGCTGCACAGAACCCGGTCCCGAAGCTTGCATCTGATCAGCCCTCTGTGGACACTCTCAAATACGGTGCTCTAAAGACCCACACCTCAGACAAGCCCCAATCCTCCCCCAACACTCGCCCGGATGGCGCCTGCCACAATCACTGCATGGCTGCAACCCAGTAGGAGCAACAGGGGCCCCCACTCTAATAGGGCCATTAGGTCTGGCCTTTTTCTTAGGCCTCTGAACAGAACTTGAGGGCTCTGAATCCCTCTTATTCTTACCCCTCTCTCGATCCCTATTCTGGTGCTCTACGCGCTTAACATCCTCAGCGACCTTTTTCTTCTCTAATAGAACCGCGAACTCCCGCTCCCTCTGTAGAGCAATCAGAACTCTCAAGTTATCCCTCAGACCGTCCTCAAAATGGATGCACCTCTCATACTCAGTCGCCACCATGCCTCGAGCGTAGCGGCTCAGCCTCAGAAACTCGGCCTCATACTCGGCCACAGATCTATCGCCCTGCGTGAGATTCATAAACTCACGCCTACGAGCATCCACATAACTAGCCCCCACATACTTACTCTGAAAGGTAGGCTTAAAGAAATCCCAGCTCAAACTATTAGGCTGAGTACCATCCTCAACCGTCAACCACCACTGGTAAGCCTCATTGCGAAGCAGAGAGACTGCACCCTTAAATTTCTGCTCGGGAGTACAGTCTAGATCATTCATGATCCTCTCGGTGGCCTCCAACCAATACTCGGCCACACTAGGGGCGACTCCAGTGACACCCCTAAACAACTCAACACCATTAGACCGGAGTCGTTCAGTTATCGACCCTCGGCCTCCAGCTCCAGAATGGGGTCTAGCGGCCCTCTCCAAAATCCTCAGCATGGCTTGCGACAGTGCGTCGTCCCCAGCCAAGCGACTTTGAGACCCAGTCTCAGTAGCAGGTGAAACTGGTGTCTCACTCGTATCCAAATGCAGCATACTACCCAGAGAGGAAGACTCAGCTCGAGCCCTCCTACGGCCTCTACCACGGCTACGAGTACCACGTCCGCGTGTTCCACAAGTGCTCATCGTAAATTCGAGTTTAACCTACGTTAAAAGTTTTATGCATCAGTTTCAGTATTTATTAGCTGATGTTTTATGCTTAAATTATCAGAAGTTCAGATTTGTTTTCAGAGGCTTGATCTCTAACTATCTCGATCTGATTTTGAGTGTGTACTATCTCTGATGTTTGAACAGTTCAATCTAAGTACAGAAATACTTACAGGATCAACGTCGGAGACTCGGTGTACCACATACTTTGTCAAATTATTCATTTAAATAATTTAAATACCAATTCCTTTGAAACAAAATTTTAAACCCAAAATTTACAGCCCGAGTTTTGCAACCTGGCTCTGATACCACTAAATGTAACACTCCAAACCCAGCCTAGACGTTATGGCCGAATTTGGTGATGTCACAAGGAATGGGTTTTGAAATCGGAATCGACTTAAAAAAACCATTAACATATCCTAATTAGCATGCATTTTAAAATTAGTGAAAACACAAATTAATTACTTCATTTGCCAAATATTTATTAAAGCAAAAGCCTTTAAATCGTTATAATTAAAAATGCTGTCGTGTTTTTAGAAAAACTTTTGCTATGTAAACGGACATTTTTAAGGAAAAACGCTTGTCGAAGCATGCAATTAATTGAATAAACAACCTAAACCAACAGTTAAAAATCCAAACAGTCCAGAGAGTCCCAGAAATTACAAACTCTTAATAAAACCAAAATTTAATATAAAACCAGAAATTAAAGACTTTAAATAGTTTACGGGCGAGTGGTCACCGTTGAGTCTCTATCGCACTGATCCGTCTAAGTCTGTGGATTACCTGACAGAACAGACAAACAGATGTGAGTTTACGTAAACTCAGTGTGTAACCCAACAGAAATAAGCATGCAATCACACGGAATCATAAACACAGTCAAATACAGATACATAATCAGATTCAGATTACAGAACAGATATGCATAAAACCTACCCCCATCCTCTACATATCAACTCTGACCATCCCATCACACCATGTGAGGTTAAAAACACCCACAAATCCCTACACACCGTGTCGTGCCCTTAAGACACGTATCAGATAATATGCAGCCAAGCTGCCAGAATATAGGCGTTTAACGCCGAACAGAATACTTTCTCCTCATATACAAATCCCACCCCACAAACATATATAGAAACATTAGAGATGTTCATCATGCTTACGTACAGATATCATAATAAATAGCAATATACTCAGACATGCATAACAGAGTCATACTCAGAACAGAAGATCAGTCTTAATAGATCACATAGTTTTAGGGTTTGGTTAGCCCTTACCGACCCTACGGTAGGCTCACAGTCGAACAAAATGACCCGTACGACCCTAAAGAAAATTTCAGAATAATGGGCCCACAAGCCCGTGTGGCCCACACGCCCAGATCGACCTTACTCGTGTGGCCCACACGTCTTGGCCCAAAATCCACACGCCTGTGTGACATGCCCGTGCGGGCCCACACGCCTGTGTGGTCCACATACCCAACTTGGCCTGGCCCGTGTGGCCCACACGACTTTGTCCTGCGCACGACCATGTCTACGTCGACCACATGGTCGTGTCTCGTACACGGCCTTCCACACAGGCAACCACACGCTCGTGTGGCATCGACAGTGCAATTTTTTTACTTTTTTTTAAACTTGATTTTCTGCGTTTCGGATACACACCTGGTTCGGTTTTGATGCCACTGCCAACACGAACTCCCCAGAACCTTCAAAACGACATGCCAACGCTCAGAATCAGACTTAAAACATGACTAAATCGTGATTATAAAACCGTCGACAATTTAATTCACACGATCAACACTTACCCCAACACTCCAAACGTTAACGACTATGATTCCGCAAGAGCAGAGCTCCGTTCCTCGCAATTTTTCGCTGCCAAAACATGAATTTCAGTACAACCAGAAAAGACAACATCTCTCTAAACGACTTAAAGAATAAACCCCTACTCGAGCAAAAATACAGTCACCACTTACCAATGCGCACGAATACTGTAGACTGAAACACCGCAATTTGAGAGAACGAAAAGAGGGTACCAATCAAAGAAAAAGTAACAGAATAGACAAAAAAGGGAAGAAGCCAAAAGGACGTCAGAAATTAGGAGGAGAAACTGAAATTTTGGGAAAGAGAAAATAATAAAACAAAAATAAGAAAGATAAAGATGTGATACACATCCCTTATTTTTCTCCCACTATTCCACTAACCTACAACCACCTCAGAATCCCAACTCTATCGAAATACTTGCATATAACCGAGCCAAAAATAACATCCACGCTCGCGCAGAGATTCGAACTCAAGACCTCCAACATACTAACCCCCTTACCACTCGAACCAGCAGGCTCATTCTGACATGAATTTACAGGCAAATTAATATAACCCACTGACCAAGCATAAGGCTTAATTCCAAAAATAACAAAATTTGGCAAAGACTTGAACCCAAGACCTCTCAAACACACCCAGAACACTTAACCACTGAAGCAGACATATATTTGTGTCAGATTTTGCAGAAACAGAAATAAATTATCAGGGCGTTACATCGAGCATTGCTTACATACGTTGGAGTTTGGCAAACGGGTTTTGGGGAACTCGTGGTGTGTAGCGGATGGTATGGGTAGGATCTCACATGTGCATTTGAAAATTATTATTTTTAATGTTTGATTGTGCTATTGGTACCTCTATGAAATTGCATGTATGAATGCTTAATACTCGTTTAGTCTCACACTGAGCTTGTTAAGCTCACCCCATTATCTCAACTTCTCAGGTAATGATCGAACTTAGGATCGGAATTGGCATGCGGACGTACGGCAGACTTTAGACTTTACTTCATCATATTATTTTAATTTAATAATATTTTTTGGTTATTTTATTTTTATTATTTGGTTTTGAATTGTAAAGTTTCTTTAAACTGTGGTTTGGGACTGTTCGAGATTTTGGGGTTTTTTATGCATGCATGACACGCATATTTGGTATAGATACACGATTTTTATAAATATGTTGAAATTGACTATGCATGATATATTGCTAAATTAATAATTTGACTAGTAATGGTACATTTCTGCTGCTAAGAAGATAGCAAAATGATATTTCAAAAGCAATGATGTCAGTAAGGTTTTACAAAAACTCACCTAATTTGCTAATTTGACCTAAGCATGGTTGGACTAAGTAAATGGACGTTTTCCAAAGCTAGATATAGAAACCACAGTTTTATAAAAAGGAGTACTTGAAGGTTTTTAACTATCGTTAGGGTAGGTTCGACACTAAAGTGTCCAATGTGACCTTCCCGATTCGACCATAAAGTCTAGGCTGGGTTTGGGAGGTTACATAACTAACTTTTTGGTAGATTATAATATATACAATTAACATTATATTATTAAGATAAATTATTAATAATATGGAACCCTATATACAATTACGACATTATAATGTACATTTTTATATTAATGGTACTTAATATTAAACCCTAAACATGTAACTAACTTTATAGTAGATTATAATATATACAAATAGCATGGGTTAAGTAATTAAGTTATTTTGGATTGTTATGGAACTTTTAATTTGTTTGGAATTCTTATCTTTAAGTTGTTAGGTTTTTTTTTTAATAATGTTGTTAAGTCTATTTAAATTGTTGTGAAATTGTTATGTTTAATTTGTTTGGATTGTTATTTAACTAATTTTATTAATTTGAATTTATTTATTTTTAATTATGATTAAATTTTATTTTAAATTAATATTTCTTTAATTTTATATTATTTTTGTGGATTCAATTTTTTGCTAATTTAGACATCTGTCATATGATTGAAAATGTTAAATTTGGATTTCTTGTATATTTTTTTGGAACTTTTAATTTGTTTGGAGTTTTTATGTTTTAAGTTTTTAGGTATATTTAACATTTTTTGAAATTATTATGTTTAATTTGTTTGGGTTGTTATTTAATAAATTTTTTAATTTGCATTTATTTATTATTAATTATAAATAAATTTTATTTAAAAGTAATTTTTTTGTTTAATTTTATAGAATTTCGCAGATCTGGATTTCCAAAATATGATTGAAAATGTTAAATTCAAAATTTTTTTTGCGTATTTGGATAACCGATGGATTATGGTATTTAATTCAGATTCGAATTTGGATGGTAATACTTAGATAATTTGCGGGTTTGAATTTTTAGGCAGATTTGCTAATTTGGATAATCCAAAAGTTGCAGATATCCAACCTACTATCATTCTTAGATGAAGGGCTGGGATAAAATTTAAAACATTTGGAAGTTAAAAATTGTATTAAAATAAGTTAAATCAATTTTTTAATGTTTGTGAGGGTGATAATATAGTGAGAACTCTTAAAATAAGAACCATTAGAACTAAAATGTTTTTAACCATTGGATCAAAATGAATAAATCTAAGCTTTAGATTTAAGATTTAATTTACCTTGAAAAAGCCTCAGTTTGCAGTAGTTCAAAATAGTTCGGTTCTAACTTCTTTCTCTCCCAAATATCTTACTTTACATTTAATGAAACTTTCCAAACATTACATAAAATAGTGTTTAAAAAAAACACTTCAAAAATGTGCGGCAACCAAGCCTATTTATAGGTTGATACAAACAACTCCTTCGACATGTTTTGATAAACTTTAAACTCTCATTTAAAAGTTGAAATTATCCTAAAATATCTGATGCGACCATAGCTCGGGAGATCACTTCCGAATCCATTGAGCTGCCACGAGGGCCTATAACTCGATCACGAGCTAAGAAATTTCAAGAAGCCTTAGCAAGCTATGTGGATCGAGCTTGGGTGAACAAGAGGCCGAATCCAGCATTTGTGCATGGGACGGCTCAATTGGCGCCACTTGCAATTTATTGCAAGTTGAACTTAATTTTTTAATAAACTCATCTTACTTTAACAAATGAGTTGCTGGGCTTTATTCAACTTATCTTAGTTTAATTAATAAGTGTTTTTGTTGAACTTTATTTAATAAGTGTTGTTCTTAATTAATCTAGTTCCTAGGATTATTTATTGATGCATGAGTTAAGTTCATTTAATTATGCTTCTTTAATTAACTAGTTGCTAGAATAATTGATGCATATGTTTTAGTTCATTTACTTAATGTGTGTTATGTTTAATAAGTGTTTACATGTGTTTAATAAGCTCATTTTAATGTGTTTATTGCAGGAGTCTTTTCAAGTCATAACTGTTACAATTCAAGGATGTTACAAATTAAATAAAGTGGCTGTTCAAGTCATTTTCAGTTACAGAGTAAAGGGATTGTTACAAAGGAGGTTTATACATCATTTAAGGAGGTTTTAAGGAGCATTATATCATCTATTTAATTTCGGCAGCAACCTTTTCAACTACCAGCCCGTTTTTGCCATTTCAAAGGTTAATTCAAGCATTCAAATACCATTAAGTAGCTGGTTAATAAGTTGGTGTCTCTTCGACTGGCCATGTAACATCTCGAATCAATGGGCTTATGCTTTTAATGTGTAGACATGTTTAATGGGTTAATATGAGAATTAGAGGTGCAAATTGGGCTCGGGAATGGGCCGAGGGCTTGGCTAAATATTTTGTTTAGGGACTATGGGGTTTAAATAAATTATTGAGAGTGAAATAGGCATAATGGGCTTGTGGCCCAGGAACAAGAGGCGCACTAGGAGGGAGCTATAAGTAGCGTCAATAGGCAAAAGAAGGGGGCCTCAGTGTGGCCGCTTGGAGCCCAAGAAATTGGGCTAATTTCGGCAGCCCAAGGAGAGCTAGAGGGGGGACGGCACAAGGCTATTATTTAGGGGATTTTTAATGTATATAATATGTGGATATTAGGCCTATTTTGGAGGAGTTAGTAGATTAAGATAAGGAAGAAAGATAGGAGTTATCATTTGGTTACAGAGTTGGTGAAAATCAAACACAAGAGAGGGGAAGAGAATTGGTTTAGTATGGCAAAGGGTGTGCGAAAATTTGAAGGCCATCTCACTTGTTTTCTTTTCTCATCTTTTCTCTTCCAAAAGCCGAAAATCACCACCTCCCTCACCTTTTCTTTATTTTTTTTGAAACTTCCTTTTAGCCGAATCTTCTGATCCCCATTGTTATTCTTCTCCCATTCACTAAAAGCCGAAACTCCTCATTCAATTATTCTAAAAAGCCGAGAAAAACACATCTAGTTCATCTTTTTGGGATTTTCTTAAAAGCCAAAATTCCTAGATCTATACTCTTCTACGCTTCGATCTTCTTTTCGGGATTGCCAGATCTTACGCAAGGGGGTAGCCGAAATCATCTGTAGAGGGGATTCAATCGCTTAGATTTCTAAGCCAGAGTTCAGTAGCCCTTGGATCGTATCACTTTCGGGATTTCAAGGAGAGGCCTTATCTTCTCGTTCTTCCGACTTTTGAGCAAAGTTGTAGACAAAGGGCAGTAGATCCGATTAGCAAAGGTATCAACATAGAGGGTACTTCTACGCATTAATCAGGTGTGTAACATTCTCACACCATTTGGATTGCTTGTTAGTATATGTTTATAAATCTGTTATATTCTGCTAAATGCCGAAATACCGGCATGGCTGTTGAAAACCCGAGGAGGGTAAAGGCGAATCACCAGGTTAGTGATCTCTGTCATTCTAAAGTGAATTTTTCTGTCGATTTGGTGTGATGAACATGTATGCCGGTTTCTGTGATTGCATGGGGTTGGGTGATTGATGAAAGGGGAAGTGTTCATTGTAGTGGCTAATGCCATGATGCGTTGTAGTGGCTTTTGCCATGATCTCGTTGTAGTGGCTAATGCCATGATCTCTGTTGTAGTGGCTATTGCCATGATCGACGATGAGCGACTATCTGCGACATGAGCGCCATCGATGGTGTGTAGCGGTGTGGGTTGATTGTAGAAATCCCCAATGGTGTGATTGGCGGTAAAGGGTGGTGTGTAGCGGATGGAAACCTAGGATTGGGTTGGGCTTTGCATATTTTTCGATATATTATACTGTTATACGTTCTGTAAGGCTAAGGCCCAATCGATGGTGCACGAGGGTTGCACACCGAGTCTCGTGACTCACCCCATTATTTAACCCCTTTCAGGTAGCACCTAGTGCATCAGACCGGGTTGGAGAGGAGCGCAAGGTGGCCATGCGAGGGATTATTTTGATTCAGCAAAAGACTTTACTAGTTTATTTATTTTTAATATTTTTAATTAGTGGGTTTAAATTTCATTGTAATAAGGCCATGGGCCACCAGCTTCATATTTTTGTTTGTTTTGGGCTTTTATTATTATTAGACATTTACATTTTACATTTTAATTAAGTTAAGGAATGTATCAAATTTCGATTTTAATCCACTAAGGCATAAATATAAAATGTATATCTTTTACAAATCATCCAACCAATTAGTTGTCTCGAATAAAGTGTTAAACTCAAGAAAAATAATTTTCGAAATTGCGACATCTTTTAAAATCTCCCTAAGTGATATGCCAGATCTGGTCATGGTGTTTGGGCCGGGTTTGGGGTGTTACAAATTGGTATCAGAGCCCAGTTCAAAATTCGACTTTGGGGTTTTGGGCTCAAAACATTTTCTAAAGTTGGGTTTTTGAAAACATGCATGTTTATAAATAACACGGAGAGGGTTTTCTCGGCATGGGCACTGCGTCTAGGCCCAAGTCCACTGTAAGTATTGAGAACTCACTGTGTGTTATATATGTATGTGGGCTTGATGGGCTTTAAGGGAAGTAGATTTTTTTTAATTAGAACTTGATGGACTTTAGGCTTAGTTTAAACAACTCTCTAAATTCATAAGATTTAATCCAACCAAACAAACCTGTGAACAAGTCGCGAGATTAGGGTGTGGCAACAGGCATACGCATGTCTAGGATTGGATTCAGGGAGAGCTTGGTATTTAAGCGGTCCTAGTGACTCACCTCCTTTTCGCTAGAATCCTACCTGGTGCGTAGTGACTCTTCACCATAGTCATGAGGACTTGTTGACGGGCCAAAATTTATAACTAAAACCCGAAAGGGACTAGCCATCCTATTTTGTAAAACTACTAAATTACCCCTGATTTATAAGTGACCAAAACATCCATGATTTGTAAAATTACCGAAATACCCCCAGATTACAAAATTACCAAAATACCCTTCTTTTACAAAACCACCAAGGGGCCGTGGTCAGGTCAATGGTGGCAATGGCACAGGACATGGTCGTGGAGGTCCAGGTTATGCTAAGGTGAGGCAGCCAGCTTTGGTCTATGCAGCACGTCGCCAAGGGGACGAGGACGCTCCAGATGCGAATACCGGTGTGTACTCTATCATATTATCCTAAGTGTTTCTTTTGGCTTTAGAATTAGAGTTCGCAGCGGAAGCATAGTCGTGAGACTTGGGTAGTATGATTAATAGTTAGTTGGAAATTTCGAGGACGAAATTTCTTTTAAGGGGGTAGAACTGTAACATCCCGAATTAATGGGCTTATGCGTTTAATGTGTAGACATGTTTAATGGGTTAATATGAGAATTAGAGGTGCAAATTGGGCTCGGGAATGGGCCGAGGGCTTGGCTAAATATTTTGTTTAGGGACTATGGGGTTTAAATAAAGTATTGAGAGTGAAATAGGCATAATGGGCTTGTGGCCCAGGAACAAGAGGCGCAGTAGGAGGGAGCTATAAGTGGCGCCAATAGGCAAAAGAAGGGGGCCTCAGTGTGGCCGCTTGGAGCCCAAGAAATTGGGCTAATTTCGGTAGCCCAAGGAGAGCTAGAGGGGGGACAGCACAAGGCTATTATTTAGGGGATTTTTAATGTATATAATATGTGGATATTAGGCCTATTTTGGAGGAGTTAGTAGATTAAGATAAGGAAGAAAGATAGGAGTTATCATTTGGTTGCAGAGTTGGCCGAAAATCAAACACAGGAGAGGGGGAAGAGAATTGGTTTAGTATGGCAAGGGGTGTGCCGAAAATTTGAAGGCCATCTCACTTGTTTTCTTTTCTCAT
This sequence comes from Gossypium sturtianum, assembly GCA_025698515.1. Classification (NCBI taxonomy): domain Eukaryota; kingdom Viridiplantae; phylum Streptophyta; class Magnoliopsida; order Malvales; family Malvaceae; genus Gossypium; species Gossypium sturtianum. The sequence goes on along the minus strand of CM046949.1, from coordinate 86,342,332 downwards.
CTTTTCTCTTCCAAAAGCCGAAAATCACCACCTCCCTCACCTTTTCTTTCTTTTTCTTTGAAACTTCCTTTTAGCCGAATCTTCTGATCCCCATTGTTATTCTTCTCCCATTCACTAAAAGCCGAAACTCCTCATTCAATTCTTCTAAAAAGCCGAAAAAACACATCTAGTTCATCTTTTCGGGATTTTCTTAAAAGTCGAAATTCCTAGATCTATACTCTTCTACGCTTCGATCTTCTTTCGGGATTGCGAATCATACGCAAGGGGTAGCCGAAATCATCTATAGAGGGGATTCAATTGCTTAGATTTTTAAGCCAGAGTTCAGTAGCCCTTGGATCGTATCACTTTCGGGATTTCAAGGAGAGGCGTTATCTTCGCGTTCTTCCGGCTTTTGAGCAAAGTTGTAGACAAAGGGAAGTAGATCTGATTAGCGAGGGTATCGACATAGAGGGTAGTTCTACGCATTAATCGGGTGTGTAACATTCTCACACCATTTGGATTACTTGTTAGTATATGTTTATAAATCGTTATATTTCGCTAAATGTTTGAAATACCGGCATGGGTGTTGAAAACCCGAGGAGGGTAAAGGCGAATCACTGTGTTAGTGATCTCTGTCATTCTAAAGTGAATGTTTCGCGATTTGGTATGATGAACATGTATGCGGTTTCGTGATTGCATGGGGTTGGGTGATTGATGAAAGGGGAAGTGTTCTGTTGTAGTGGCTAATGCCATGATCTGTTGTAGTGGCTTTTGCCATGATCTGTTGTAGTGGCTAATACCATGATCTGTTGTAGTGGCTATTGCCATGATCTGATGATGAGCAGCTATCTGCAGCATGACTGCCATCGATGGTGTGTAGCGGTGTGGGTTGATTGTAGAAATCCCCAATGGTGTGATTGGCAGGTAAGGGTGGTGTGTAGCGGATGGAAACCTAGGATTGGGTTGGGCTTTGCATATTTTCTGATATATTATACTCTGTTATCTGTTCTGTGGGGCTAAGGCCCAATCTGATGGTGCACGGGGGTTGCACACTGAGTCTCGCGACTCACCCCATTATTTAACATCTTTCAGGTAGCACCTAGTGCATCGGACCGGGTTGGAGAGGAGCGCAAGGTGGCCATGCGAGGGATTATTTTGATTCAGCAAAAGACTTTACTAGTTTATTTATTTTTAATATTTTTAGTTAGTGGGTTTAAATTTCATTGTAATAAGGCCATGGGCCACTAGCTTCATATTTTTGTTTGTTTTGAGCTTTTATTATTATTAGACATTTACATTTTACGTTTTAATTAAGTTAAGGCATGTATCAAATTTTGGTTTTAATCCACTAAGGCATAAATATAAAATGTATATCTTTTACAAATCATCCAACCAATTAGTTGTCTCGAATAAAGTGTTAAACTCAAGAAAAAAGATTTCCGAAATTGCGACATCTTTTAAAATCTCCCTAAGTGACATGCCAGATCCGGTCATGGTGTTTGGGCCGGGTTTGGGGTGTTACAGGCCAAGGGCTAACTCAAGGGTCATTTTTCAAGCAATTAAAGTCATTCATTCAGCTGAATTGAAGTGATTTCAAGAATGGAGTTATTTGGCTCAAGAATGTGAAAAGACTTGAGTTTTATTTCAGCTTTTAAATGGCACATTAAGTTGAATGTTTGTGACCATTCGACTAGCCTATTCTAACACTATAAATAGATGAAATCAGCCTTTGTAAAAAAAAAGACTTTTGGCTGAATATATATGAAATCTTTGAATTGTGAGTTATCCAATTCTCTTTGTTCTTACGGAATTGATTTGACTTATCAAGCTTAGCTTGTGGCGTCTATCCATTCCTTGTTTCTAAACTTATCACTTTCATAGTGTGGCGTTCATCATATACCAAGGTTCCTGTCATCCTTGATAGTGGGTCGAGGTTCATCATATACCAAGGTTCCTATCATTCTTGATAGTGGGTCGAGGTCTTTTCTTTGCTGTTTTTCTTAAAAATCGAAATCATCTAAGAGCCATTTGAGATTCGGGTCAACAATCAAGTATTGTTGGTTTATTTTCGGCCTTAGTAAATTTATCCTTTGTTTTGTTAAACCTTTTTGTTACTAATTTCTAAGCCATCTTCTTCTTTCTTTAAGCCTTTTCTTTGACAAGTTTTTGTTTGTTTGAAACGATCCATTTTTACTCAAATTCACGATCGGGCAAAAAACGACTCGAATCAATCACAAGACGAGTTCGTATTAAATTGGTATCAGAACTAGCGGATTTGAAGTGAGAATCGAAGTGTTCGGCATCCCGGTATAGTATTTACTTTCAAATATATATATATATATACATATATATATATATATGTATAATATTTTCTCCATTCAAATTCAAGGAGTGAATATTACATTTTTAAGTGAAAAAAAAATTCGTGAAAAAAAAAAAAAGTTCAAAGTGCTTTGTTTTGAGTTCTCCATTTGCTGCCCAGAAATTGCCCAATCAATCTTCTTACCATTCAGGCACACTTAATTATTTTTTTTTCTTTCATTTCTTTGTTTCTAGCCTACCCATTGTCCTACAATATTATCTTTTGTAACCCGAACTTCAAGTTTGTAAGCCGACCCATAACAACAGCTTTGAAGTCAAGTAATTTCTTAAGAACTTAGAGAAGCGGGGTGAGTGGAAAAAGGCAAGAGAGTAGTGAGACTATTCGAGAGGTATAAAAGCCAAGTTTGTGTGTGATTTTTTTTAGTGAATAGTGAGGTATTTGTTGTGAGTTCTCTTTTAATAAAAAAAAATGTCACAAAGTCCGGAGAGAAATCCAAACGAGGGAGTTGGTTTACGTCCTGTAAGAAACGTTTGAGGAGGTGTGCCAGATCTTACTCTTCAAGAACTAATGTGAGAGATGGAGTGGTTGTTTGATCAAAAACTTGAACCCATTGAAGATCGGTTATATCGAGTGGAGACACGCGAACAACGAGAAGCAAATCTGGAAGGTGCAAGACGAGGACGTAATGAAGAGAGTGAGCAAGAAAGTGACTCATCTGTTCGAAGTGAACGACAATGAGGTCGCCAACGACATCAGGGTCTTACAGATCGTGACCGTCCAGATGATAATTTAAAAAATATCAAGATGACAATTCCACCATTCCAAGGTAAGAATGATCCTGAAGCTTATTTGGAGTGGGAAAAGAAGATCGAGCTTGTCTTCGAATGCAACAATCATTCAGAGAGTAAAAGGGTAAAACTCGCAGCTATTGAGTTTTTTTATTATGCAATAGTATGGTGGGACCAGCTTGTAACGAACCGAAGGAGAAATAGTGAAAGGCCTATTTCTACTTTGGCTGAAATGAAATCGGTCATGCGAAAAAGATTCATCCCTTCTTACTACCATCGAGATTTATATCAACGACTCCAAAACCTAACTCAAGGTAATAGAAGCGTTGAAGGTTACTATAAGGAGATGGAGATAGCGATGATCCGAGCTGATATCGAGGAGGATCGAGAAGCAACAATGGCGAAGTTCTTTGCGGGTTTAAACCGTGACATTGCCAACATAGTTGAACTACAACACTATGTTAAAGTGATGGACATGGTCCATATGGCGGTAAAGGTTGAAAAGTAACTCAAAAGGAAAATAGTAAGTAGACCCTATGCCAATCCTTTTTCTAACAAATGGAGCCAATGAGTGAACAAACCCCATGTTTGAACAAGAGAGCCGATTGTAGCAACTAAATCCAACCAGCCCATTGGTGAGTCAAGTCGGAACAAAAGCGAACAAATGCCAAATCGCATGAGAGACATTATTTGTTTCAAGTTTCAAGGCCGAGGACACATAGCAAGCCAATGTCCTAATTGACGAATTATGGTGGTAAAGGCTGACGGTGAAATTGAGTCTGAGGAGGAGAAAGAAAATGAATCTGAAGTACCATCTGATGATGAAGGAGAAGAAGTAGAAATGCCGATTGAAGGAGAAATTCTGGTGGTGAAGCGAAGCCTTAGTGTGCAAAGTGTTGAATCTGATCAATAAAGAGAGAACATTTTCCACACCCAATGCCACATCCATGGCAAGGTATGTAGTTTAATTATTGACGGTGGAAGTTGTACTAATGTAGCTAGCAACATGCTGGTGGAAAAGCTCGGTTTGGCCACAACCAAACATCCAACTCCATACAAGTTGCAATGGTTAAATGATGGAGGAGAGCTTAAAGTCACAAAGCAAGTTGTGGTGACATTTTCCATCGAGAAATACCAAGATGAAGTGGTGTGTGATATAGTTCCTATGCACGCGGGACATCTACTTTTGGGACGTCCATGGCAGTTTGATAGGCGCGTGATCCATGATGGTTACACAAATCGGTACACGTTCAAGCATCGAGGCAAAAATGTTACTTTAGCCCCGTTGAATCCACGACAAGTGTATCAAGATCAATTGAAGTTGAAAGAAAAAGTACAAGAAAAAAAGAGTGAAAAAGAGAAAGACAAAAAAAATTGAAAAAAAAAGAGAGGAAAAGGTGAGAGAGAGGAGGTAAAAATACGATAGCAAGAAGAGAGTCAAAAAGAAAATGAGAGTGGAAAAATGAGCGTATTTGCGAGGGAAAAAGAAATTTGAAAGTCTCTATTGATGCAACAGCCCGTGTTTTTACTTATGTACAATGAGTGCTTGTTTGATACTAAGGAACTTGATAACTCTTTACCTTTGTCTGTTGTTTCTTTGTTACAGGAATTTGAAGATATTTTCCCAGAAGAAGTTCCTAGTGGGCTGCCTCCAATTCGAGGTATTGAACATCAAATTGATTTCATCCCGGGAGCTACAATTCCTAATCGATCAGCCTACCGAAGCAACCCCGAAGAAACTAAGGAGTTACAACGACAAGTTGCTAATTTAATGAAAAAATGATACATACGGGAGAGTTTGAGTCCATGTGCGGTGCCCATTTTATTGGGGCCTAAAAAAGATGGTTCATGGAGAATGTGCGTAGATTGTCGAGCTATCAACAAAATTACCGTCAAATACCGTCATCCAATCCCTAGACTTGATGATATGTTAGACGAGTTTAGTGGAGCAAAATTATTCTCTAAGATCGATTTGAAAAGTGGTTATCATCAGATTCCCATGCGGGAGGGGGATGAGTGGAAGACCGCGTTCAAAACCAAATACGGTTTGTATGAGTTGCTAGTGATGCCATTCGGCCTTACTAATGCTCCGAGTACCTTTATGAGGTTGATGAACCACGTTTTGAGGTCTTTCATTGGTCATTTTTGCGTAGTTTATTTTGACGATATTTTGGTTTATAGTAAATCTTTATCTGATCATATTGAACATCTACGATCTGTTTTGGAAGTTTTAAGAAAGGAAGTTTTATTTGCAAACCTTAAGAAATGTAACTTTTGTACTAACAAAGTTGTTTTTCTCAGTTTTGTTGTAAGAAAAGGTGGTCTTGAGGTGGATCAAGAGAAGATCAAGGCAATACAAGAGTGGCCACGTCCGACCAACATCAGTCAAGTTTGAAGTTTTCATGGCCTTGCAAGTTTCTATAGGAGATTTGTGCCAAACTTTAGCACACTTGCTGCCCCATTGACTGGTATTATTAAAAAGAATACACTTTTTCTTTGGTCTGATGAACAAGAATCTTCTTTTGTTAAAATCAAAGAGTGTTTAACTAATGCTCCCCTTTTATGTTTGCCTGATTTTAAAAAAATTTTCGAGGTGGAATGTGATGCGTCTGGAATAGGTATAGGTGCGATTTTAACTCAAGATGGGAGACCGGTGGCTTATGTAACATCCTAAAAATTGAATTTTTATATGTTGCATTATTTTGGTGCTTAGCTAGTTAAACTATCCAATGTGTGTGTTTAGATAGTCCAGAGAAGGCTCGGGATTTATTTGGATTTGGACTAATTTTTTGCATTTAGTACTTTAAGGAAATGGAATAAGTGACCTTAAAGCTTAAGGTAATAAAGTGGTAAAAAGCTAGCATAAGTGAGCAATTAGTAAAGGGGAGATGGCGCCATATGTATTACCTTGAGGGAAGGAGTTCGAATCCCTTTATGTGCATTTGTGATTTTTATTTTTTTTGCTTTCCTTCCTTATAGTGTCGGCCAAGAACTAATTATGGTAAGTTGGACTTTTATTTTTTTATGGCAAGATGGCTAAGAGAAAAGGCAAGATTGAACTTAGGGAAAGGAATCAATTGGAAAAGGAATGTAGGGGGAAACATAAGGCTTATTCCAAGGGAGATGTTTTGGAAAGTTTGGGTGGCCAAACTTTGACCATTTGGCCATGCACTTGGACAGTTTTTGGGCTAGGGGGGATGGCCGAATTTTTGGTTAGCATTTGGTAAGGTAGGTGCTAGTTTTGGTCATTTCTCATTTTGGCATTTTGGTGTATCAATAGTTTTCCTCTCCAAAACTCTTCTCCCTAGCCGAATGTGTCTTGAGCAATAGGTAAAATTTGTGTTTTGTTTTGGCCATTTCATTTTGACCATTTCGATATTATCTTTCATTCTCCCCAAAATCTTTCCTCTTGTGCCGAAACCATACAATCTTGAAGGGCATTTTTCTTTTCTTTTCTTTTCTTCTCTTGCCGAATGCACACTAGCCTCAAGAATTTTTCTTTGTTCATCTTTCATTCTTGAAAAACTGAAACATAAACACCCTATTTTCTTCTTCTTTTCTTCTTGCAAAAACTCTCAAACATCACTCCCTCTTTAATATTTCACCATGGCCGAATGTTATTGACCATCATCCTCTCCAATATTTTCATTATAGCCGAATCTTCCTTCCTTCCATTTAACTCTCTTTTTCATTCGAGTGGTTATCTTTGAACAATCGGTAAGAACACTCTTTTCAATTCTTTTATTTTTCCTCTATTGCTGAAATTCATATGTTGGCTCGGAAGGGTCTTTTTGGTCGAAATCATCATCTTTTCTCTTTCAAACGAAACCCTTTCTTCTTGTAGTGGTACAGTGGAGTGCCGATTATTTCTACATCGTTTAATCGACCTTAGCAATAGGAAGATCGTGAGAAACGGGAATCTCATTGTTCAAGGTAAGGAAGCTCTCTCATAGTCTTTTTCAATAACTCCATTGGTTATTAATCGGATTGAAGGATAATTTATCGACTATATGTTTTAGGTACGTAATCGCTCGAATTATTATCTTGCGATCATACGAATTTTTGTGGTAAGCTGACCTCACTTCTAAGATCTATCATTCATAACAACGTAATATTAGTTTGGACTAATATTTGTTTTCAATGGAGGCAAGCAATATCGAATCAAAAGGGGTAGTGATTGGTGATCAAAAAAGGAGCGGGTTAGCGATCCCTACTCCTAAATTCAAACGAAGGGCTATTTCGGTGATTCGAGACTTTCCACTAGGTTGTGGACCCTCATCCGGTGAGAAACAACTATTCGAGGTTGTTCGCAATTGTGAGGCATTAGCGATTCGGGATTTTCCACCGGGTTGTGGACCGTCAACCGGGGAGAACCGGCAAATCGTAGTTGTTCACGATTCCGAGGGTAAAAACACTTAGATCTTTTATTTTAGAGTAAATTTACTATGTCGCGTTCATTGTCTAATCGAGAGTTAAAATATTTTTAGGTGTCGACGATCAGGAAAGTGTAGTGCTTACCGTAATCAGGTGTGTAATCTCACACCGTATTTCATGGGTTAGATAATTATATCGTATTAAATCGCTTGATTAAATCACATGTTAGTGAAATCGGGTAAAATGGCATTTTTATCACTATATTGTAAAGTCTATGAAATCGGTATTAAGACTGTGAAAATTTCGAAATTTCCCTCAATGGGCCAAATCGATAAAAGTGACTATATAGGCCAAATGTGATATTTGATATATGGGCCAAGTGTGATATATGCTATATGGGCCAAATTGTGATATGGGCCAGATTGTGAAAATTTTTATAATGGGCCATATGTTTGTAACAATTATATGAATGGATGGTTGTAAATGAATATGCATATTATGTACATGATATGCATGGGTTGGGATATTTGACGAAGAGAAGTTCTGGTAGCTTTGCTACAAAATTCTGGTGGCTCTGCCACAAATCTGAAAAATGGCAATGCCATATAAACTCTGTAAATCCGGTGGCTTGTCCACAAATTGATAAACGGCTCAATGCCTATTTTGGTGTGTTGGTGGGGTGGGTGACTAAAGCTCCCCATAGGTGTGCTGGTTGGTACGGGTGGTGTGTAGCGGATGGAAATTAGGTTTGGTTTGGGAATTGCATATCACATTCATTTTATACATATTATTATGTTATATTTGTAAATGGGCTTTGGCCCAACATATGCTTAATTGGATTTTTGGCCCAGTGGACATGGTAAGTGGTTTACACATTGAGTTCTAAGTAACTCACCCCGTTTTCCTTACCCTTCTCAGGTAATGATCAGTGACGGAGACTTGGGCTGTGGACGACTCAGTGGAGGCCATACTACGAATAAAGGGTTATTTAAATTTTGGATTTCTTTTAAGTACTTTTTATTATCTTGCTATTTTAAGTTAAGTTTTAACAAGGCCTCTGGATAAATTTTAATGTTGTTTTACTTTTGATGGATTTTATAATTTGCTTGAATACTTTAAGTGGGATTTTTCTAAAAATTGAAATAAATGTTTTTCTCAAATGAACATGTAAAAAAAAAAAAGGGGTTTCATTCCTAAATATTTTAACTCGGAAAATTTTCGGTTAACAATGTTCTTCAAATTTTTTTTTCCAAAATTATTTTCAAACTCTCTTAAATCTTCTCAAATTATTAATTTAATTTTTCTAAGTTTCAATTTATAAATTCTTACATCACAAATTGTTTGATTTATCAATCAACCTTAGTTTTCAATAAACTCCACGTCAAGAATTTTTTTTTTTTAAAAATCAGATTTTCTTTAAATCTTTAAAGGACTAGATGTACATTCATTCCGTGTGACATGTCAAATATGGTCTTAACGCATAGACCGGGTTTGGGGTGTTACATTTTATGGTATCAGAGTCCGGTTCAAAACTCGGCTGTGGTTTGGGTTCAAAAACATTTATTGTTCAAAACTGTTTGAATCATAGAACAAATGTTTTAAAGGTAGTATGGCACCACGTGTATCCGGCACCAAGTCAAGTAAGTATGTTATTGTATGATTATGATTGTTATGATATGACTATAGGAACACTCTAGAACTTTTAGTTTTAGGTGTTGAAACTATAGAGATTGAGACTATAGGATACGTTTACGAAAACGACTCTACTTCTTATATCTCATAAAATATCGTTAATAAACACAGAATTAGTATACTGATTCATAAAACTTGTAATCAGATTGAATCGAAATAGTCAATATGAGCGCTAGAGGACGTGGACGTGGTAGACGTGGCCGTGGTAGAGGCCGAGGTGCTAGGGTTGCGTCTAAAGCGTCGGGACATATGCCGGAAATGGATGCACCTGCGTCCCCTGTGTCTGAGGCTGGGTCACAAGACCGTATGAGAGAAGACATTGCTCTGTCCCAAGCAATGTTACGAGTCTTGGAAAGGGTTGCTGGGGCTAGAACTGGGCCAGCAGCTCGTGTATCAATTTCAGAACGACTTAGATCGAGTGGTGCTGAGGTTTTTAGGGGTGTCTCGGGTGTAGCCCCAAATGTAGCGGAATATTGGCTCGAGGCAGTGGAATGAATCATGGATGATTTAGAGTGCACCACCGAGCAGAAACTGAGAGGAGATGTGTCCTTGTTGAGAGACGAAGCATATCAATGGTGGCTTATTGTTCGGGAGGGCACTCAGGCCAATCGTGTTACTTGGGATTTCTTCAAAACATAATTTCAAGGAAAGTATGTTGGGGCTAGCTATGTGGACGCCCGAAGGAAGGAATTCCTTAATTTGGTTCAAGGAAGTAAGACCGTGGCAGCTTACGAAGCGGAATTTCTGCGTCTGAATCGTTATGCCCGAGGTATTGTGCTAACTGACTATGAACGCTGCGTGTGTTTCGAGGATGGGTTGAGTGATGAATTACGGTACTGATAGCCCCACAGGAAGAAAGGAATTTTTCCACACTGGTGGAGAAAGCGAAGATAGCCGAAGAGGCTAAGCACTCGGAGTGGCGAAACCGAGAAAAAGATAGAGGTAAGAGTAAGAGGGACTTTAAGTACGCGGGTCCTGCAAAAAGGTTTCAGAAGAGGCCCAGGAATGATGAGCCAGCTCAAGCTAGAGCACCTGCTGCTACCAATCAGATACAACCATGTGCTGACTGTGGAAGACGACACACCGTGAATCTTTGGAAGAGAACCGGTGGTTGTTTCAAATGTGGTTCTAAGGACCATCAGCTTAAGAATTGTCCTCGACGGACTGCTCCGACTCAGGAAGCTGGTAACCATGACGCACAGCCAGCTAGAGGCGCTCAGTAGCCACCGAGGGGTCGTGGACCAGGTCGAGGTGGTAATGGCGCAGGTCGAGGTCAAGGTGCACCGGGTAGAGGTAATGGCTTCAGGGGTAACGCGGAGGCGAGGCAGCCAGGGTTAGTTTATGCGGTCAGACGCCAAGAGGATGGTGATGCACCTGATGTGATAATCGGTACGTTCTTCATCTCTGATATACCTGTTACTGCTTTGATAGATATCGGATCTACCCATTCGTATGTTGCTAGTGCTATATCTGAAAACCTGAACATTAGATCTGAGATTTCTGATAGAGATATGACGGTAATTAGTCCCTTAGGATAGTCTGTGATGGTGAATAGATTGTTTAGAGACGTGCCCTTAGAAATTCAAGGAGAAATATTTTTGGCGAATTTGATGGAATTGCCTTTCGGTGAGTTCAACCTTATTTTAGGCATGGACTGGTTGGTGAAACACCGTGCGAACTTGGATTGTGCTGCAAAGCGGATGACGATAAGAACATCGGAAGATAAAGAAGTGGTGATGATAGGTGAAAGGAGAAATTATCTATCGAATGTGGTATCTGCTTTAAAGGCAGAAAAGTTGGTGTGAAAAGGGTGTGGAGCTTTCCTAGCCTTCATTAGCGCGTTGGATGCCAAGGAAGTATCAGTAGAAGGTGTTAGAACGGTGAAGGAGTTTTCAGACATCTTTCCCGAAGAACTTCCGGGTTTACCTCCGGACTGGGAAGTAGAGTTTGGCATTGAGCTTTTGCTCGGAACGGCTCCGGTGTCCATTTCTCCTTATAGGATGGCGCCGAAGGAGTTAGCGGAGCTTAAAGCTCAAATTTAGGAGTTGTTGGATCGGGGATTTATCCGACCGAGTGTTTCATCGTGGGGAGCACCGGTCTTGTTCGTCAAGAAGAAGGATGGGTTGATGCGTATGTGCATCGATTATAGGCAGTTGAATAAGTTGACGATCAAGAATAGGTATCCGTTGCCGAGAATCGATGACCTGTTCGACCAACTGCGAGGAGCTTCAGTTTTCTCAAAAATAGATTTGAGATCGGGTTATCACCAGCTTAAGGTCAAGGAGGTGGATATTTATAAGACAGCGTTTCGAACTCGTTATGGACACTACGAGTTCTTGGTGATGCCGTTTGGGTTGACCAATGCACCAGCTGCATTTATGGACATGATGAACCGGGTCTTCCAACCCTATTTAGACCGGTTTGTGGTGGTGTTCATAGATGACATCTTGGTATACTCGAAGAATGAAGAAGAACATGATTCACATCCGCGAATAGTATTGCAAATATTGAGGAAAAGAAACGACTTTATGCCAAATTCAGTAAGTGTGAATTTTGGCTAAAAGAAGTGACTTTCTTGGGACATGTTGTGTCACCAAGGAATCGAGTTGATCCTCGGAAGGTAGAGGTCGTGTGTTGGATTGGAAACCATCAAGTCGCGGTGGTTGAGATTCGAGTTTCTAGGGTTGGGCTGGTTATTATAGACGTTTTGTTGAGGGGTTTTCGTTGATTCTGCACCCTAACTAAGCTTTTGCGCAAGGGAGTACCATTTGTGTGGTCGATCAAGAAGCAAGAGAGCTTTGAGAAATTGAAGAAGATTTCGACGGAAGCGCGCTTTGATTCAACCTCGTGGAAAAGAGTTTATTGTCTCATGCGATGCGTCACACACGGGCTTAGGATGTGTATTGATGCAAGGTGGGAAAGTGGTAGCTTATGCATCTCGTCAATTAAGGCCGCACGAAGTCAATTGTCCTACTCATGATTTAGAGTTGGCGGCGGTGGTTTTTGCTTTGAAGATTTGGAGGCACTATCTCTATGGTAAGAAGTCGATCATTTATACAGATCATAAGAGTCTAAAGTACCTCCTTACCCAAAAGGAGTTGAACTTAAGACAGCGGAGGTGGATAGAACTGTTGAGGGATTACGGCTTCTCAATCGAGTATCATCCCGGAAAGGCTAACGTGGTGGCAGACGCGTTGAGTCGTAAGGTGATATCGGATTTGAGAGCGATGTTTTCTCATCTCAGCTTGTATGAAGATGGTAGTCTGCTAGCCGAACTTCAGGTGAAGCCTATGTGGTTAGGTCAGATTAAGGAAAAGCAGTTATCAGATGAAAAGTTGGGTTCCTTACTTCATCAAGTGGAAAGTGGTGTAAAAGGGGATTTCAGAATGAATAATGATGGAGTATTGTATTTCCGTGGAAGAATTTGTATGCCCAAAGATTCGGAATTTAGACAAATGATTCTGCGAGAGGCGCATAGTAGCCCTTATGCTATGCACCCCGGGGGAAATAAAATGTATCGAGACCTCCGTGAGCAGTATTGGTGGCCAGGGTTAAAACAAGAAGTTACTGAATATGTGAGTAAGTGCTTGACATGTCAGCAAGTGAAGGCGGAACACCAATTACCATCAGGATTGTTGCAACCGATAAAAATTCCATTATGGAAATGGGAACGGATAACAATGGACTTTGTTAGTGGGTTACCCTTATCACCTACTAAGAGGGATTCCGTCTGGGTAATAGTGGATTGATTGATTTAAGATCGCCTATTTTTACCTGCGCATTACGGATTACTCAACGCAGTTGGCTAAGTTGTATGTATCAGAGATCGTGAGGTTGCATGGGGTACCAGTGTCTATTATATCGGACACGGACCCTAGGTTTACATCACGGTTTTGGAAAGCTTTACATGAGGCTTTGGGAACAAAGTTAAATTCCAGCACGGGTTTTCATCCCCAGTCAGATGGTCAGTCGGAAAGAGTAATCCAAATTTTAGAAGACATGTTAAGGGGTTGTGTAATTGACTTCAGAGGTAGTTGGGAGGATTTTCTACCGTTGGCAGAGTTTGTGTATAACAATAGCTATCAATCTAGTATCCAAATGGCACCCTATGAAGCATTGTATGGTCGTAGGTGTCGTACCCCTACTTGTTGGACTGAATTGGGGGAACGGTGGTTTTTGGGTCCTAAATTGATATCAGAGACGGAAGAAAAAGTAAAGGTGATTCGAGCACGGTTAAAGGAAGCTTCGGATAGACAAAAGTCGTATGCGGATCTGAAGCGTAAGGATATTGAGTTTGCGGTGGGAGATCATGTCTTTCTAAAGGTCTCACCTTGGAAGAAGATCTTCAGATTTGGAAGGAAGGGCCAGTTGAGCCCTAGGTTCATCGGACCGTACCGTGTGTTGAAGCGTGTAGGACCAGTGGCTTATCAGCTTGAATTACCTTCGGATTTGAGTCAGATTCATAGTGTTTTCCATGTCTCAATGTTGAGGCGTTATCGATCGGATCCGTCTCACATAGTACCGGTAGAGGAAGTTGAGTTAAGGCATGACTTGTCATTAGAGGAAGAGCCAGTGAAAATTTTAGATCGTGATGTAAAGGTGCTGAGAAAGAAGTTAGTACCGTTAGTTAAGGTTCTATGGCATAATCATGGAGCGGAGGAAGCTACGTGGGAGCCTGAGGACGCAATTCGACAGCAATATCCTCACCTCTTTTAACCAGGTAAATTTCGAGGACGAAATTTTCTTTAAGGGGGTAGAATTGTAACATCCTAAAAATTGAATTTTTATATGTTGCATTATTTTGGTGTTTAGCTAGTTAAACTATCCAATGTGTGTGTTTAGATAGTCCGGAGAAGGCTCGGGATTTATTTGGATTTGAAATAATTTTTGGCATTTAGTACTTTAAGGAAATGGAATAAGTGAGCAATTAGTAAAGGGGAGATGGTGCCATATGTATTACCTTGAGGGAAGGAGTTCGAATCCCTTTATGTGCATTTGTGATTTTTATTTTTTTGCTTTCCTTCCTTATAGTGTCGGCCAAGAACTAATTATGGTAAGTTGGACTTTTATTTTTTTATGGCAAGATGGCTAAGAGAAAAGGCAAGATTGAACTTAAGGAAAGGAATCAATTGGAAAAGGCATGTAGGGGGAAACATAAGGCTTATTCCAAGGGAGATGTTTTGGAAAGTTTGGGTGGCCAAATTTTGACCATTTGGCCATGCACTTAGACGGTTTTTGGGCTAGGGGGGGATGGCCGAATTTTTGGTTAGCATTTGGTAAGGTAGGTTCTAGTTTTGGTCATTTCCCATTTTGGCATTTTGGTGTATCAATAGTTTTCCTCTCCAAAACTCTTCTCCCTAGCCGAATGTGTCTTGAGCAATAGGTAAAATTTGTGTTTTGTTTTGGCCATTTCATTTTGACCATTTCGATATTATCTTTCATTCTCCCCAAAATCTTTTCCTCTTGTGCCGAAACCATACAATCTTGAAGGGCATTTTTCTTTTCTTTTCTTTTCTTCTCTTGCCGAATGCACACTAGCCTCAAGAATTTTCTTTGTTCATCTTTCATTCTTGAAAAATCAAACATAAACACCCTATTTTCTTCTTCTTTTCTTCTTGCAAAAACTCTCAAACATCACTCCTCTTTAATATTTCACCATGGCCGAATGTTATTGACCATCATCCTTTCCAATATTTTCATTATAGCCGAATCTTCCTTCCTTCCATTTAACTCTCTTTTTCATTCGAGTGGTTATCTTTGAACAATCGGTAAGAACACTCTTTTCAATTCTTTTATTTTTCCTCTATTGCCGAAATTCATATGTTGGCTTGGAAGGGTCTTTTTGATCGAAATCATCATCTTTTCTCTTTCAAACGAAACCCTTTCTTCTTGTAGTGGTACAGTGGAGTGCCGATTATTTCTACATCGTTTAATCGACCTTAGCAATAGGAAGATCATGAGAAACGGGAATCTCATTGTTCAAGGTAAGGAAGCTCTCTCATAGTCTTTTTCAATAACTCCATTGGTTATTAATCGGATTGAAGGATAATTTATCGACTATATGTTTTAGGTACGTAATCGCTCGAATTATTATCTTGCGATCATACGGATTTTTGTGGTGTTTCGACCTCACTTCTAAGATCTATCATTCATAACAACGTAATATTAGTTTGGACTAATATTTGTTTTCAATGGAGGCAAGCAATATCGAATCAAAAGGGGTAGTGATTGGTGATCGAAAAAAGGAGAAGTTAGCGATCCCTACTCCTAAATTCAAACGAAGGGCTGTTTCGGCGATTCGAGACTTTCCACCGGGTTGTGGACCCTCATCCGGTGAGAAGCAACTATTCGAGGTTGTTCGCAATTGTGAGGCATTAGCGATTCGGGATTTTCCACCATGTTGTGGACCGTCAACCGGGGAGAACCGGCAAATCGTAGTTGTTCATGATTCCGAGGGTAAAAACACTTAGATCGTTTATTTTAGAGTAAATTTTCTATGTCGCGTTCATTGTCTAATCGAGAGTTGAAATATTTTTAGGTGTCGACGATCAGGAAAGTGTAGTGCTTACCGTAATCAGGTGTGTAATCTCACACCGTATTTCATGGGTTAGATAATTATATCGTATTAAATCGCTTGATTAAATCACATGTTAGTGAAATCGGGTAAAATGGCATTTTTATCACTATATTGGTAAAGTCTATGAAATCAGTATTAAGATCGTGAAAATTTTGAAATTTCCTCAATGGGCCAAATCGATAAAAGTGACTATATGGGCCAAATGTTATATTTGATATATGGGCCAAGTGTAATATGTGCTATATGGGCCAAAATGTGATATGGGCAGATTGTGAAAATTTTTATAATGGGCCATATGTTTGTAACAATTATATGAATGGATGGTTGTAAATGAATATGCATATTATGTACATGAATTGCATGGGTTGGGATATTTGTGAAGAGAAGTTCCGTAGCTTTGCTATTAAAATTCGTGGCTCGCCACAAGTCCAAAAATGGCAATGCCATATAAACTCTGAATCCGGTGGCTTGTCCACAAATTGATAAACTGGCTCAATGCCTATTTTGGTGTGTTGGCGGGGTGGGTGACTAAAGCTCCTACACTGTGTGTCTTTGGTTGGTACGGGTGGTGTGTAGCGGATGGAAATTAGGTTTGGTTTGGGAATTGCATATCACATTCATTTTATACATATTATTATGTTATATTTGTAAATGGGCTTTGGCCCAACATATGCTTAATTGGATTTTTGCCCGATGGACATGGTAAGTGGCTTACATAATCTTTGAGTTCTAAGTAACTCACTCCCGTTTTCCTTACCCTTCTCGGTAATGATCGGTGACGGAGACTTCAATGTGGACGACTCGGTGGAGGCCATACTACGAATAAAGGGTTATTTAAATTTTGGATTTCTTTTAAGTACTTTTTATTATCTTGCTATTTTAAGTTAAGTTGTAACAAGGCCTCTGGATAAATTTTAATGTTGTTTTACTTTTGATGGATTTTATAATTTGCTTGAATACTTTAAGTGGGATTTTTCTAAAAATTGAAATAAATGTTTTTCTCAAATGAACATGTAAAAAAAAAAGGGTTTCATTCCTAAATATTTGAACTCAGAAAATTTTCGATTAACAATGTTCTTCAAATTTTTTTTTCAAAAATTATTTTCAAACTCTCTTAAATCTTCTCAAATTATTAATTTAATTTTTCTAAGTTTCAATTTATAAATTCTTACGTCACAAATTGTTTGATTTATCAATCAACCTTAGTTTTCAATAAACTCCACGTCAAGAATTTTTTTTAAAAAATCAGATTTTCTTTAAATCTTTAAAGGACTAGATGTACATTCATTCCGTGTGACATGTCAAATCTGGTCTTAACGCATAGACCGAGTTTGGGGTGTTACAACTTATTTCAGTGAGAAGCTTAATGGATCTACGCTAAACTATCCTACCTATGATAAGGAAATGTACACGTTGATACGTGCATTAGAAACATGGCAACTTTATCTTTGGCCTAAAGAGTTCGTAATACATACGGATCATGAGGCTTTGAAGCATTTGAGAGGACAAACCAAGTTAAACAAACGTCATGCAAAATGGGTTCAGTTCTTAGAATCCTTTCCATACGTCATTAAATACAAACAAGGTAAGGAAAATATCATTGCGGATGCTCTTTCGCGAAGGTATGCTCTTTTAAATTGTTTGGATGTTAAATTACTTGGTTTTGCTTCTTTGAAAGAGTTATATGTTGATGATTCTAATTTTGGAGAAATTTATAAGTTGTTTGTACAAGGTGCGTATGATAGGTACTATCGGCAATGGATTCCTATTTCGAGAAAATAAGTTATGCGTACCCCAAGGATCAACAAGAAAAGTGTTGGTTCATGAAGCACATAGTGGAGGTTTAATGGGTCATTTTGGCATAGCCAAAACTTTGGCTATTCTACAAGAACATTTCTATTGGCCGAAGATGAAACGAGATGTGGCTAAAGTATGTAGTCGCTGTATTGCTTGCAAGAGAGCGAAATCAAGAATTCAGCCACATGGGCTTTATAAACCACTACCGATCCCGGAAGCACCATGGATGGATATTTCGATGGACATTGTTTTAGGCCTTCCTAGAACAAAGAATGGAAAAGATTCAGTTTTTGTTGTAGTTGATAGGTTTTCAAAAATGGCACATTTTATTGCATGTAACAAAACTGACGATGCTCTAAGTGTTGCTAATTTGTTTTTTAGGGAGATCGTGCGTTTACATGGTGTTCCGAGAATAATCGTTTCCGATCGAGACACCAAGTTTTTGAGTCATTTTTGGATGACCTTATGGGGAAAACTTGGAACTAAGTTGCTGTTCTCAACAACTAGTCATCCTCAAACCGACGGCCAAACGAAAGTCGTTAATCGAGTTCTGTCAACGCTACTTCGAGCAATTATACGAAAGAATTTGAAGACTCTGGAGGAGTGTTTACCTCACATTGAATTTGCATACAATAGATCGATACACTCAGCTACTAAGTATTCACCATTTGAGGTAGTGTATGGCTTTAATCCTTTAACTCCTTTGGATTTATTGCCTTTACCTTCTGATAAGTTGGTGCATGTAGATGGAAAGAAAAAGGCAGATTTTGTTAAACAATTACATCAGCGAGTTAGAGATAATATTGAGCGAAGAACGGAGCACTATGCTCGTCAAGTCAACAAAGGTCGTAAACGAGTGATATTTGAACCCGGTGATTGGGTTTGGATTCACATGCGTAAAGAGAGATTTCTCGTCCAACGACGATCCAAGCTTTTGCCACGGGGAGATGGACCTTTTCAAGTCTTGTAAAGGATTAATGATAACGCATATAAGTTGGATTTACCTGGTGAGTATGGAGTTAGTGTGACTTTTAATGTTGTTGATTTATCCCTTTTTCATGTAGGTGACGATTTGGGGACAAATCGCCTCGAAGAGGGGGGGAATGATGCGACCATAGCTCGGGAGATCACTTTCGAATCCATTGAGCTACCACGAGGGCCTACAACTCGATCACGAGCTAAGAAATTTCAAGAAGCCTTAGCAAGCTATGTGGATCGAGCTTGGGGAGAGCAAGAGGCCGAATCCAACATTCATGCATGGGACGGCTCAATTGGCGCCACTTGCAATTTATTGCAAGTTGAACTTAATTTTTTAATAAACTCATCTTACTTTAATAAATGAGTTGCTGGACTTTATTCAACTTATCTTAGTTTAATTAATAAGTGTTTTTGTTGAACTTTATTTAATAAGTGTTGTTCTTAATTAATCTAGTTCCTAGGATTATTTATTGATGCATGAGTTAAGTTCATTTAATTATGCTTCTTTAATTAACTAGTTGTTGGAATAATAGATGCATATGTTTTAGTTCATTTACTTAATGTGTGTTATGTTTAATAAGTGTTTACATGTGTTTAATAAGCTCATTTTAATTTGTTTATTGCAGGAGTATTTTCAAGTCATAACCGTTACAATTCAAAGCTGTTACAAATTAAATAAAGTGGATGTTCAAGTCATTTTCAGTTACAAAGTAAAGGGGTTGTTACAAAGGAGGTTTATACATCATTTAAGGAGGTTTTAAGGAGCATTATATCATCTATTTAATTTCAACAGCAACCTTTTCAACTACCAGCCCATTTTTGCCATTTCAAAGGTTAATTCAAGCATTCAAATACCATTAAGGAGCTGGTTAATAAGTTGGTGTCTATTCGGCTAGCCAATGGCTAACTCAATGGTCATTTTTCAAGCAATTAAAGTCATTCATTCAGCTGAATTGAAGTGAATTGTAGAATGGAGTTATTTGGCTCAAGAATGTGAAAAGACTTGAGTTTTATTTCAGCTTTTAAATGGCACATTAAGTTGAATGTTTGTGACCATTCGGCTAGCCTATTCTAACACTATAAATAGATGAAATCAGCCTTTGTAAAAAAAAAAAACTTTTGGCTGAATATATATGAAATCTTTGAATTGTGAGTTATCCAATTCTCCTTGTTCTTACGGAATTGATTTGACTTATCAAGCTTAGCTTGTGGCGTCTATCCATTCCTTGTTTTTAAACTTATCACTTTCATAGTGTGGCGTTCATCATATACCAAGGTTCCTATCATCCTTGATAGTGGGTCGAGGTTCATCATATACCAAGGTTCCTATCATTCTTGATAGTGGGTCGAGGTCTTTGCTTTGCTGTTTTTCTTAAAAACCAAAATCATCTAAGAGCCATTTGAGATTCGGGTCAACAATCAAGTATTGTTTGTTTATTTTCGTCCTTAGTAAAATTATCCTTTGTTTTGTTAAACCTTTTTGTTACTAATTTCTAAGCCATATTCTTCTTTCTTTAAGCCTTTTCTTTGACAAGCCTTTGTTTGTTTGAAACGATCCATTTTTACTCAAATTCATGATCGGGCAACAAACGACTAGAATCAATCACAAGACGAGTTTGTATCACTATCTAAAGTAATTATCTCAAAAAATATTTTATAATTAAGTCTCCCAACTACTTCAAATACTTTGGAAGATAAGGATAATGGTAAAAGTGAGTATCAACAAAAGTTTCAAACTCCTCCTTCTCTAAGGTTGTCGATTGGAAGATAATGATGATACGTTGTAGCATGAAATTACATTCTCACTTGTCGCTCAACAAGATTAAATAATAAGTCATGTCATCAGAAAGCTAAACATGCTAGAATAAAATCTTTTACTACACCAAAATTGTTGTTCTATATGTTGTTTGAACATGAAATGCATCATCAGAAGTAGTCAAAGTTCCATCATACCTCACTAACATAAAGAGCACAACACTCTTTCTTTTTTCTTTTTTTTTTTCACCGTGTAATACTAGTTTTTTGGTGAATTGTTTTTTGGATAATCTCTTACTTTTAGATTATTATTGTTTTAAGAAAATGGAAGCAAATTTATAACATGATAGAAAGTAAGAGACTAGTGTTATAAAGATTAAGCAATTTGGGTATTTGATACTTACTTTTCTTTCCTGAAAAAAATTGAAGAGAATTTCACTAAAAAATAATTGGGTATTCGGTGCTTGGTTCTATTGTTTGAAATTCTGTAAGTTATTTTTATCAACCAAGAAAAAAATCTCAAAATTTTTAAAGTGAAATGCTCTACAATTTCTTTTAGGAAAGAAAGACAAATAGCAAATACTCAAATTGTTTAATTATGTTGTAAATCTGCTTCCAATTTCTTGGCTTAAAAAATTTGTCCATTTTTTTTAGCCTAAAACTTGTATTTCACAGTGAAAAGAAAAAAAAATGAGAAAGATTAGGTGTTGTGCTATTTATTTTAGTGAAATGGATTAAATCTTAAATTTAAGACTTAGGTTTATTTATTTTGATCTAGTGTTAGAAATAATTTGGTTATCATGATTCTCATTTTAAGAGTTCTTACCATAATTGCCACTAAGAGGAATCAAAAATGCAAGTTTTATTTAATAAAGAAATTAAAATTTTAAATTGAATTATCAGTACTAGAAATTCTATCACATGCATATGCGTGTGGAAATAATAAATTTAGAACACAAATATGTGTTTAAAAATAATATAAAATAAATAATGAAACGTATTGTTTGAAACTAATTAATAATAACACTCAAAATATATACGATATTAAAACAAAAAGATTAGATTAAATTGTTTATCATGGTGTTGTCGTCAATCTTGAGTTGGTGCTGAGTTAACTTATGACATCAACTCAATCAAGTATGTAAGAGCCCAAACCTGCTCGGGCCCATGCAAACCAAATAAAACCAAAAAACAAAATAAAAATCCCAATCCAATTACAGTCCAAGTCTTTTTACATATATAAGCCCGAATTATAAAAAACACACAAACCCAACTAACCCAACCTAGCCCAAACTAACAAAACCCTAAGCCCAACTACCCTAGCCCACTAACCTAAACCCAAACATCAGAACATAGGCAGAAACCCTAGCCCTGCGTCGTATGCCGCAGCAGCCTCCAGCTCGCCACGTCCGCGCGTACGGCCTCCGTACTCCTCTACTACGCATCATACACCTACGAAAGGGACAAGCAACGACAGCAAATAACAGCAGAGAAAACAAAGCAAACACAGTTGTATTTTCATTTTATTTTTATTTTATTTTTCTGATTTCGGCTTTAAAAGGACCGAAAGAAACATTGTAAAGGCTACACATTCTTACGAAGAAATCAATACAAAGAAAGGCAGATATCAGAGGTTGATTCTTTTTCATCGTCTTTTTCTTTCATTTTTTTCGAAACCATTTGTATATACATATAAATCTTCTTTTATTTTCTTTTAAAAAAACTATTCGCATATATTAAAAAGATATAAAAAATAAAAAAGGAGAAAAATTTCACCTGGGGGTCCGACCGCCAGACACTGATGTCGCCGCCGCATGTGCATGGTGGAGCAAATGACAGGCCTCCGATGGTCTCTACTACGGAGAAGAAATCTGCAGAGAAGAAAAAGGACCCTCCCTTTCTTTTTTTTTTAAAACTGAGTAACAAATGATTTTTTTTTAAAAAAAAATTCAACCTTATATCCAGATTGAAAACGGTGTCGTTTTTAGGCCGTGTGTTTGATTACAAAACGGCGTCGTTTGCTCCTATAACCCGCGTGTTGACCCGACCCAGGGGAAGGATCCGCGTGTTTTGTGAGAATGGGTTATTTACCCTTTTGGCCCTTCCGCATTTTATTTCTTTTTAATTAAGTTTTCTTTTATTTTAATTTCACCTTTAATTTTTGTTCTGTTTTTAGTTTGGTCCTGCGTAAAACGCTGCGTTTTGGAGGGCGGGGATATTTTCCCTTTTAGCCCTTCCTTGTTATTCACGCGTTCAATATGGTCCCTTGCCTTTTATTTATTTTCAGATTTACCCCAAATTTTTATTTTAAGTTTAATTTAGTCTTTTTTCTTATTTTCTTTTATTATTTTTGCAATTATTGTCATTATTTCATTTTTGTTATTATTTTTAATATTATTATTGTATTTATTATTATTATTATTATTACTAGTGTTATTATTTTATTTTTACTACTATTATTTTTTTATTAATATTAATTTTTTATTACTATTAATTTTAATATTATTATTATTATTACTATTACTATTACTATTTTTATTTCACTATTACTTCTACTATTATTTTCATTACTATTATTATTATTATTACTCTTATTTTATTATTATTTATTTGTTAACATATTTTCATTATAATTCATTTTTATCATTGTATTTTTTTGTTATTATTATTATTATTTTACTATTTTCAAACGATTGTATATAGTATTTATTTATTTATTAATTTACTATTAGCTTCTATTTTTTTGTTATTGTTTTATTTTATTTTATTTTATTTTATTTGTTTATTTTGCTTTTATTTTATTGTATTTTATTTTTTGCCTTTGTGATTGTTATTTATATTTTTATCATCATAATGTTGTTATACAAATTAGCATTGTAATTCGTTTTACATTTTATTATGAAATCATATCGTATTTTATCCGAGGCATCAAGAATTTTGTTTTGAAATAAGAAAATATTCCATGTTCTAAGATTTGAAAGAAATCGTACCCTAACTTACTGGGTTTCGATTTTCCTCATCGAGTCTAAAGAACTAATTATTTTTAATTAAAGCATAAGCTAAATAAAAAACTTATTCTCGAAAATTCGAAAATGTTGTGTCCTAACTCACTGGATGTGACATTTTGTTATCTCGATATAAGGATTTCCAAAAACAAAGGCAATATTCCGTATTCGGGAATTTTGAGAAATAGTGCCCTAACTTACTGGGATTCGATTTCTCATTTAACCCAAATAACCAAACATCCTTCTTAAATTCAAATATACGAGTTTTAAATGGCAAAAGACAAGCCTAGTTTTGAGGATTCGAAATGTCGTATCCTAACTCACTGGGTATGATATTTTATTCTTTCGAAATAAGCGGGTCTCGGCGTCCTGTTTAATTTATACAATTTTTCTTTAACAAAAAGGATCGTATTTTAAAATCTTTTCAAATTTTCGACATCAAGACATTAATCAATCAATTCGGTACCAATTTTGGGCGTTACGAGGGTGTTAATCCTTCCTCGTACGTAACCGACTCCCGAACCTACTTTCTCAAATTTTGTAGGCCAAAAGTATCGTTTTAATAAATCAAAATATTTTAACGATCAATCTCAGGGTGACCCGATCACACCTCAAAAAAAGATTGGTGGCGACTCCATTTTCATTTTTAAAGTCGACCTTGTTTTCCAAAGAAAAAATGGTTTCGACAACTTGGCGACTCCGCTGGGGAACACTAGAGCATCGAGCCACAAATTGGTTAATTTTTATCTTTTTGTCGAAAAATGAAAATCTGACTTGAAAAATTACGATCCTTTTACTGCATTTGTTTGTGTCGTATGATTCTTGTGATTCGAGTCTTGCATCATATTGCATAAAGACCTTTTGGTTTTTATCCCTTTTAAGTGGGAGTGAGAAGCTACTCCTTCGTGAGGTTTTCACCTCCATGCAGGATAGTGGATCGCTTTCGGGATACATCCATACCTATGTCTTCGTGAGATTTTCATCTCCGTAGCCATAGGGAAATGTGTCCCCGAATCGAACTCGATCTCAGTATGAGCCTATAATGGGTGAGGATCAAGGAATCACGCCTGGGTTCGTGTACCTCAACTTTAGAACCGAACCGCATATAGAAAGCCTTAAGAGCCTACCCTAGGTAGAATCATACCCAAACCCTAGTGGTTACCCTTTTAGGTGTTCTAGTCTTTTGTTTATTTTTCATGTGCTAACGTTGTTCTGTTTGTTTATGACTACATTGCATTTCGTCATCATAGAAAGGATGTGTTGATTTATATTCGATTGCTAAATAGAAGAGTTTGTCATAAGAAAATGGATCTTTTGATAAAGTGGGTTATAACACATTTGTCCAAATATAGTCCAAGAAAAGATTGATAGTATATGACTTTGTCTCGTTGCCCGAAGATTCAAGCCAACAAGGATTATTTGAGAGCCTTCATGCCTCAACTTTCTTAAAGAAGCTAATTAACACCGCAGGGATAAGTGAGCAGCGAACCACGACCCGGATCAAGCCAAGTGGAAATAATAGAGACATCTTTTGGGAGGATTTGCAGGATTCGACCGTAACATCCGGATATGAAGAAAAGATCAGGGTCTTCACTTGGACTATGAAGACAATGTCGTATATGTAACCCGTTTTATGTAAAGAAATTTATTTTCTAGAAAAGTTCTTCTAATGGAATTGAATTCAGAATCAACGCCTCTCTTTCTTTTTGTATTCATTCCATGCATTTGTATTGCATTTCATGCATTTGCATTACATCACATCATATACATTAAAATTTGTAGAAAGACTCTAATTAATTAAAAATTATTTCAGCAACCTGGAAACCAACAAAACTTTACCAAATACGCATCCCTACAGCACAAGAAAAAAGACCAAGTCAATGGATAAAAGACTAGAAAAATTGGAGCAAATGCAAAAGGATATGCAAGAACAAATGCAGGCACAGATGCAGGAGCAGCTTGCTAATATCCAGCAGGATATGATGGACAAAATGATGGAATCTCAGAGAAATATGATGACTCAGATGACGCAGCTGTTGAATGGGCTTATGGATAAAGGAAAGAGCCCCATGGTTAACGCTGAGGAGAATACTGAGTATCCTCAATATCCCCCTGGTTTTACTCCACCACATGTGCAAACACATCCTGAAGTAACTTTACAAAGGCCATCTCTCATGATTAGGCCTCAACAATTCCAAGCTGGTGCTTCAATGAATCTCCTAACTGGCTAAAGTTCAGGAGATAATCCAATCAATACTAATGTCCCTGATTTGGATGAAATAGCTGAAGGAGAGAGGACAAAAGTAGAATTACCAAAGCAGCTAGAAGATAGATGTAAATGGTTGGAGGAGAATTTTAAGGCGATAGAAAGTGCTGATAGCTGTTATGGAATTGACGCTAAGGATTTAAGCTTGGTCCCGGACTTGGTGCTCCCATACAAATTCAAAATGCCTAAATTCGAGAAATATAATGGGACAAGTTACCCCAAGGCTCACATCACTATGTTTTGTAGAAGAATGACGAGGTACATTAATAATGATCAACTGTTGATCTATTGCTTCCAGAATAGCCTTGTGGGAGCAGCAGCCAAATGGTACAACCAGTTAACCCGTTCCCAAATTGGTGCATGGAAAGACTTGGCTCAAGCTTTCATAAAACAATACAGCCACGTGACAGACATAGCGCCCGATAGGATTACACTCCAGAACATGGAGAAGAAGACAAACGAAAGCTTCAGGCAGTATGCCCAGCGATGGAGGGAGGTGGTGACGCAAGTCCAACCACCACTCTTATAGAAAGAGACGACCATGCTCTTAATTAATACACTGAAGGCCCCGTTTATCACTCATATGCTAGGGAGCGCTACAAAGAGCTTCTTAGACATTATAATGACTGGAGAAATGATTGAGAATGCCATAAAAAATGGAAAGATAGAGGCAGGAGAAAGTAACAAGATAATGGCCACAAGGAAGAAAAAAAATGAAGTGAATAATACAAGCATGAGGTACTCAAAGTCGACTACTGTTAATCAGCCAAAAAACAGTGACTACTGGGTATCAGGGTTCATCAAGAAAAGAATCTGGCACAAGGCAAAACACTGAAAAACTCCAATTTACATCGATCCCAATGACGTATAAGGAGTTGTATCAAAGTTTATTTGATGTACACGTTGTGTCCCCCCACTACCCGAAACCGATGCAACCTCCATACCCAAAATGGTATGACCCAAATGCCCAGTGTGAGTACCACACGGGGATCACAGGGCATTCGACAGAAAATTGCCTTACTTTCAAGAAATTGGTGGAAAATCTCATCAACATGGGTATTGTGAAGTTCGATGACGAAGCAGTAAAATGTGATAATTGAAAGTGGGGGCA
Source organism: Gossypium sturtianum (assembly GCA_025698515.1). Lineage (NCBI taxonomy): Eukaryota > Viridiplantae > Streptophyta > Magnoliopsida > Malvales > Malvaceae > Gossypium > Gossypium sturtianum. The sequence goes on along the minus strand of CM046949.1, from coordinate 86,315,687 downwards.
GGAGAGTTGCATTTCCTTGAAGAAGTCATCAAAAGCCTAGAAATCGAGAAATCAGAACACCAATGGCGTATCCGAAGAGGGAACCGAGGAATAAAATTTTTCCAAGCATCTGCCCTTATGAACTTGGAAGCGTTTTGGACAATTAGACTGCTGAAGAAATTCCAGTAGTATTTAGAGCTTACTCAGAGTAATGTACAAAACGCACTTGTTGCTTTAAGCCTAGAAGCAATAAGATTTCTTTTATGAAATAGGCTTGTGTCCAGAATTTTTATTTCAATAAAATACATCTTTTTAAGCGAATATTTTTTCATTCTTTCCATTTCATATTATACATTCTTTTGTTTTTAGAATATTCTTTCATTCTTTATTCATGACCATACCATACAAATAATCATCCTTAGAATTATTTATTCTTTGGATTTTTTGCCTTCATACCTAGGTACCCAGATATCAACGACATGAGCGACGTTGTTACTGACTCCCTTTTTGAATGTGATATGGGTCTAAGGGATCTAAGGATTTTGAAGAAGATGACAGAGATTGTAGCCTATTTCTTGATTTGTTAAAGATGGTAGGACAAGATGAGAATAGACTCTACTTTGCGAAGGGTCAGTAGACGTCGCGAGCTTAGGAAGGGGGCAAAGATCAAAACCTAACTCACCACAAAAATAAGACGAGTCAACATTGAGCTATTTTCAAGAATTCAAAGACGTTTTCGCACGATCATATCAAGGCACGCGCCAAAGCATCAAACATGGGTATGCTGTTAAGGTTGGTGTTTAAAGAACCCAAGTTAATGGTTCTACAATAGCCAGGCTAATCAAGAGATTTGGGCTACTGGATTACCAAAAAAGAGAAATTGCATCAGTTATGCCATAAATGCCAAATTAAGGAAGACAAGACTTACGTGCCTCCTTCATTTTTTCTATATGTGGGGCATAGATGTTATGAGGCCGATTTCGTCAAAAGCTCCTAAGCCAACACCGATTTATCTTTGTGGTCGCCGGCTACTTCATTTAAAGAGTGAAGGTCGCTTCATATGCCAAAGTTACAAAGTTAGCAGTCATCAAATCCCACTCTCAATGCAAAAAAAAAATCATATGCCAACAAAGAATGCCAGAAGGGATCATGTTTAATAATGCATAACCGCACAATGTCAAAAGTTTATAGTCTGTTCAAAGATCAGACACCATATCGAGGCAAACAAAGCGGTCAAAAGAAAAACAAAAGATCATAAAAAAGACCGAGACTTGTAAAGATTGGCATACAGAAGTTACTATTTACCCTCTATGCTTATCAAACATTGGCCAGGACTGTCACCGGGGCAACACATTTCTTATCGGTTTCGCCCATTGAAGTCGAAATTCCTTTTTTCCAAGTTTTATCATAACCGAAGTTGGATGAAGCAGAATGTATCCAATCCCAATGTGATCAATCAAATTTGTGGAGAAAAGTTAATAGCTATCCGTTACAGTCAGATGATGCGGGTTTGCGACAAAAAGGTTCATCCTAGAAAATTCTCAAAGGGGGACCTGATATTGAAGAAGATCCTTCATATACAAAAGGACTTCAGAGAAAAATGGAGGCATAACTAGAAAAGACTTTATGTAGTGAAAAAACAAAGTCTGTTCTGGAAACATTGACCAAAATGGATGGCAGGGATATGCCCAATCCGATGAATTCAGTGAAGGAGTACTTCATTTAAAGGAGAGGCCAAGGTGAAAACCCGAAAAGGGCGCCTTCAGATTAAAAAAAAGAAAAAAAAAAGGGGGAAATAAAAATTTTCATCAAAAAAGAAGAAAGAAAAAGGAGAGGCCAAGGCGAAAACCCGCAAAGGGCGCTTTGAGTCCAAAGGGGATTTGAGTTGAAAACCCGAAAAGGGCAGCTCAAATTTTGATCGAAAGTGGGGCATACAGTAGTCTTGCTATACTTGAATCAACATTGAAGAAGTATGTTATGTCTTGGGCATCAACAAAGTACTCCGGATCCCCTAAACGCATATCGAGCTTAAAATGGTCCTCAAGAAGTTGGAACAGAGAAGCTCAGGCTGCGATATCTGGGACACCTAGTTTCCATCTTACCCATTTTGAATTTGCTATCTTTAATTATTTTATTTGTTTCAAAATACACTACCAATAAATTTCCTTCTAGATTGCATTTGCTATTTTTGCTTAACTTATTTGTTTCGACCTATGCTCCTAATTAGTTTCCTTCTTGTCCATTGTTATGATATTTTTCAAGCATTTTGCATTGAAATAACGATTAATGGACTAATAATACTTTCACAAAAGAAGTTCTGCATATTACTCTGGAAGCTTCTAAATAATACAAGAACCTGAAACAGGACTATTGTTTAAAACTCACCAAGTTTAAGGAAGAGTCTAAATAGAGACCATTTCTTCGAATTGTTTGTCAAAAATAGTGATTGATCAAAAGATTAGATATTGTGTCAGTAATACAATCTTGATGAAAAATGGGCAATGTTAACCCGAGTGCTAAAGGGGAATCATTCTCGAAAAAATGATATTCTGCATCCATGCAAATATCATGCATACACATTTGGTTAGGTCACCCGGGGAGTGATCAGTTGATGGAACAAGTTACAGATCCTATATCTTTTATTTGCAGCCGGTTGGATTGAAGAAGATGCAGATCCTATGCTCCTGATGTACAGCAGGTTGGATTGAAGATGAAACAAATTCTATACCCTGGAGTTACAGTGGGATGGGTTGGAAAAGATTCAAATACTATACCCCTAAGTCACAATGAGATAAACCCTGAAGTTACAGTGGGGCAAATCTATTAAGTAAGATATAATTGTTTTCTCGGGTTTTCTGTCAAGAATACCAGCCGAACAAGATGACAGCACAATACGTCAGAGATAAAGCCCTGATAAACAATGAGTGATGACACCTTAAAAATTTTAACAAAGGATCATTCTCATGACATTCTGCATTCATACAAATGTCCTCCATAATATCCTCTAGTTAGGAGCATTCGATTCATTCTAATCATTACATCCTAATCATTGTAAAAAAAAAACCATTCTCATGACATTCTGCATTCATGCAAATGTCGTCCATAATACATTTAGTTAGGAGCATTAGATTCATTCAGATCATTGCATCCTAACCATTTTGCATAAGCATAAACACATAAAACTGATTTTACAGGATAGGTCCCCCAGAGGACGTTGTCGCAACATCAGTGAATTCACAGATCTTGTCTTCCTGAGATTGCAGTGAAGCGGATCGAAAACACCAGTTCTATCTCCCTGAGCAGCAGTGGAGTAGGCTGAAGATTGCAGAACGTGTCTCCCTAAGCAGTAGTGGAGCAGATCAGTTAAAGATTGCAGATCTTATCTCACTAAGCAGTAGTGAAGTAGATCGAAAGCCATAATTCTTATATACTCGAAGTTCCAGTGGAGTAGGTTGAAATTACAAATCCCTTCTCCCTGAGTTTACATTGAGGATCAACCCTTATTTCTTTGAAGTTTCAGTAGAGAAGATTGAAGCTACGAATCTCTTCTCCCTGAATGCTTATTTCCTCGAAGTTCCAGCGGAGTAGGTTGAAATTACAAATCCCGCCTCCCTGAGTTTACATTGAGGATCAATCCTTATTTCCTAGAAGTTTCAGTAGAGAAGATTGAAACTACGAATCTCTTCTCCCTGAATTCTTATTTCATCGAAGTTCCAGCGGAGTAGGTTGAAATTACAAATCCCGCCTCCCTGAGATTACATTGAGGATCAATCCTTATTTCCTTGAAGTTTCAGTAGAAAATATTGAAGCTACGAATCTCTTCTCCCTGAATTCTTATTTCCTCGAAGTTCCAGCGGAGTAGGTTGAAATTACAAATCCCGCCTCCCTGAGATTACATTGAGGATCAATCCTTATTTCCTTGAAGTTTCAGTAGAGAAGATTGAAGCTACGAATCTCTTCTCCCTGAATTCTTATCTCCTCGAAATTCCAGCGGAGTAGGTTGAAATTACAAATCCCGCCTCCTTGAGATTACATTGAGGATCAATCCTTATTTCCTTGAAGTTTCAGTAGAGAAGATTGAAGCTACGAATCTCTTCTCCCTGAATTCTTATCTCCTTGAAGTTCCAGCGGAGTAGATCGAAGTTACAAATCTCTCCTCCCTGAAATTACATCGGAGTGGATAGAAGCACTATTTCCTATACCCCTGAAGACGCAGTGGGATGGAATTGGGCTACTTGAAGAAAAGAAGTGCCAAGAAGCCAAGATCTTACAAGACCAGGCAAATTTGGCCCTCTTTAAAGTCTTTGCATCATTCCCGTTACACGACAATGAGCAAAGAGGGGCAGTTGTAAGAGCCCAAATCTGCCCCAGCCCGTGCAAACCAAATAAAACCAAAAAACAAAGTAAAAATCTCAATCCAATTACAGTCCAAGTCTTTTTACATATATAAGCCCGAATTATAAAAAACACACAAACCCAACTAACCCAAACCTAGCCCAAACTAACAAAACCCTAAGCCCAACTACCCTAGCCCACTAACCTAAACCCAAACATCAGAACACAGGCAGAAACCCTAGCCCTGCACCGCATGCCGTAGCAGCCTCCAGCTCGCTACGTCCGCGCGTATGGCCTCTGTACTCCTCCACTACACATCATACACCTGCGAAAGGGACAAGCAACGACAGCAAATAACAACAGAGAAAACAAAGCAAAAATAGTTGTATTTTCATTTTATTTTTATTTTATTTTTCTGATTTCGGCTTTAAAAGGACCGAAAGAAACATTGTAAAGGCTACACATTCTTACGAAGAAATCAATACAAAGAAAGGCAGATATCAGAGGTTGATTATTTTTCATCGTATTTTTCTTTCATTTTTTTTCGATACCATTTGTATATACATATAAATCTTCTCTTATTTTCTTTAAAAAAAGACTATTCGCATATATTAAAAAGATATAAAAAATAAAAAAGGAGAAAAATTTCACCTGGGGGTCCGACCGCCGCAGTACATCATGATCGCGGCGGCGCAGAGCAAATGACGGGCCTCCAAAGTGGTCTCTCATGGCCGAGAAGAAATCTACAGAGAAGAAAAGGGACCCTCCCTTTCTTTTTTTTTTAAAACTGAGTAACAAATGATTTTTTAAAAAAAAATTCAACCTTATATCCATATTGAAAACGGCGTCATTTTTAGGCCGTGTGTTTGATTACAAAACGGCGTCGTTTGCTCCTATAACCCGCATGTTGACCTGACCCAGGGGTAGGATCCGCGTGTTTTGTGAGAATGGGTTATTTACCCTTTTGGCCCTTCCGCATTTTATTTCTTTTTAATTAAGTTTTCTTTTATTTTAATTTCGCCCTTAATTTTTGTTCTGTTTTTAGTTTGGTCCTGCGCAAAACGCTACGTTTTGGAGGGCGGGGATATTTTCCCTTTTAGCCCTTCCTTGTTATTCGCGCGTTCAATATGGTTCCTTGCCTTTTATTTATTTTCAGATTTACCCCAAATTTTTATTTTAAGTTTAATTTAGTCTTTTTTCTTATTTTCGTTTATTATTTTTGCTCTTATTGTCATTATTTCATTTTTGTTATTATTTTTAATATTATTATTATTGTATTTATTATTATTATTATTATTATTATTATTATTATTATTATTATTACTACTACTAGTAGTAGTGTTATTATTTTATTTTTACTACTATTATTTTTTTATTACTATTAATTTTATTATTATTATTATTATTATTACTATTTTTATTTCACTATTACTTCTACTATTATTTTCATTACTATTATTATTATTACTCTTATTTTATTATTATTTATTTGTTAACATATTTTCATTATAATTCATTTTTATCATTGTATTTTTTGTTATTATTATTATTATCTTACTATTTTCAAACGATTGTATATAGTATTTATTTATTTATTAATTTACTATTAGCTTCTATTTTTTTTGTTATTGTTTTATTTTATTTTATTTGTTTATTTTTCCTTTATTTTATTGTATTTTATTTTTTGCCTTTGCGATTGTTATTTATATTTTTATCATCATTATGTTGTTATACAAATTAGCATTTTAATTCGTTTTACATTTTATTATGAAATCATATCGTATTTTATCCGAGGCATCAAGAATTTTGTTTTGAAATAAGAAAATATTCCATGTTCTTAGATTTGAAAGAAATCGTACCCTAACTTACTGGGTTTCGATTTTCCTCATCGAGTCTAAAGAACTAATTATTTTTAATTAAAGCATAAGCTAAATAAAAAACTTATTCTCGGGAATTCGAAAATGTTGTGTCCTAACTCACTGGATGTGACATTTTGTTATCTCGATATAAGGATTTCCAAAAACAAAGGCAATATTTCGTATTCGGGAATTTTGAGAAATAGTGCCCTAACTTACTGGGTTTCGATTTCTCATTTAACCCAAATAACCGAACATCCTTCTTAAATTCAAATATACGAGTTTTAAATGGCAAAAGACAAGCCTAGTTTTGAGGATTCAAATGTTGTATCCTAACTCACTGGGTATGATATTTTATTCTTTAGAAATAAGTGTGTCTCAAGGTCCGTTTAATTTATACAAGTTTTCTTTAACAAAAGGATCGATTTTAAAATATTTTCAAATTTTTGACATCAAGACATTAATCAATCAATTCGTACCAATTTTGGGCATTATTTAGGGTGTAACACTCTTACCCGTGTCAAGCCGGACCGGATTGAGGCATTACCTAATTAATCTCACTTGACATCTCGAAACGGGCTATAAAATTTCTTATAAACTCATCACTTGTACGCACTTTCGCCTAAGAGGCCCCAAACATACCTCCGAGAGGTATCCGAACTATTCTCGAGAGTTTTTACGAACTCGGGAACTTTTCAACAAAGCGGGGGCCACACCAGTGTTGGTCTAGGACACGCCGCGTGTGCCCCTAAGACATGTCCGTGTCATCCACCCGTAGTCGACCCCGACCAACTTCACTACGGCCAGACACGCCCGTGTCTTCCACCCGTGGTCAATTCTCGACTAACTTCACACACGGCCAGACACGCCCGTGTCTTCTACCCGTGGTCGATTTAAATTCCACAATTAATGTGCAGACTTCACACGCACTGGCACACGCCCGTGTCCCTAGCCCGTGGAGCACACCGACTTGCAAACCTAGTATGCAATGGGGACACACGGTATAGACACACGCCCGTGTGTCTATTCATGTGGATAATTAGATGGCTATCTACCAAGCCTTTCGCCACCCCACATTGCACACATGCAATTACCAATCTATCTCAACACAATTCACAACCCAAGGGCATATCCAAGTACTCAATTCAACAATCGTACACGAGGGCATACACTTCAAACAAAAATCACTTTCTTTAATCATAAAATTTGCCAAGTATCGGCCTAACTTAATAGACCATTACAAAATGAGGTTTTGATGCCTTACAAAGCCAACACTTTGGCCAACAATTACGACCTAACAAAATACTCGCGTCCTATACATGCCATACTCAAAATAAGTCTAAATTGTTATACCAAAGTGGTGTCGTTAGTGTGATTTCTGAACTCCTACGTCCGCGATCCTCAAGTTATCAAGGCAATACTACAAGGAAAAAGAGCAATGAAAAGGGGTAAGCATAAAACTTAGTAAGTTTGCATGAATATAAATAGCAACAATAAGCTCATAAAATAATCCATCCATGATATTAACTAACCATACACAAGTCATAGGCATCTTGCCATACTTACTCACAATTGCCCTTATTTAGCACATACCATGCCACATGTCGTAAACATTTCTTCGTGACTCATTCACGAGTACCTGTATTCACTCATTCATATGACCTTAGTGCAAATCTCATTTTAAATTCTAAACTCATCTACTTATCCCTTTAATCACTAGGGATAGTCAGAGATGTATATTCAACATCGTTCATGTAGAGACGAAGCCAGTGCCACATCCCCGAGGTGGTCTTACTTGGAGTTACTTCTAAACACCAATGCCATATCCCGGATATGGTCTTATATGGACTTTCACATCAAGTATCGATGTCATATCCCGGATATGGTCTTATACGATTTTCATATTCATTATCAAAGCCATATCCCAGATATGGTCTTACACGGGATTTCAACTCAGTACCGAGGCCATGTCCCAGACATGGTCTTATACGGGACCTTATCTATTTCATATCTCGATGATAGCATTTTCATATTCACATGGTCCACTAGGACTTCAACATCTCATTCAACATTAATTTAATGGAGTGTCATGCATCAATATGATATCAAGCATTCTCGATTATGCTAACATAAATGTCGTATTAATCACATACAAACTTACCTCGATTTCAAAATGAGCTAGCTCGACGGTTTAGTCTGAGACTTTATTCTTTCCCCGATCGAGGTGGATTCTCGATCCTTCTTGCTCTATAATAGCAATTTAGCTCATTTTAATCATCTCATTAATAAAAGCATTCCAAAAATCATGCTTAGATAAAATTACTATTTTGCCCCTAGACTTTGGCAAAATGACCATTTTACCCCTAGTCTCGGAAATCAATTCTAATCAAATTTCTACCTTCAACAAGCCTAGGTAAACATTTAATGCTTTTAAAGCTATCATCAAAAATCAATATTTCACATACTTACTACATAATTTGTAACCATTTTATCAAGGTCCTATTTGGTGTTTTCATGCTAACACCTCTCACAAAAGTTGTTCATCTAACAACTAAGACTCAATTTCTTCCATAAAAATGCAGTAAATAACAATGAAAGCTCTCATGGAAAAACTTTAAACCTTTCACCATATTGCACAATAGTCCCCTCATTTGAAAGCTCAAGCTCTAGGGGTTTCAAAAGTACAACTATTTTCAAGAAAAGATCACTAGAACACTTACTAATGAGGAGATGAGTGTGCTGAAATTTTTGAAGCTTTCAACCCTTATTTTCCTTGCAAAATTTCGGTAAAAGAGATGAACAAGAAAGATGATATTTTCTCTTTCTTTAGTCTAATATTAAACTAGTCAAATTAGTCACCAACTCTTACTAACTTTGACAAAATTTTGTCCATCTTTGTCTCTCATCTAGTCTATGGCCGGCCAAGCAATTACAAGGGGCTAAATTGCCTTTTAAAGACCTCAATTTAACAATCTATGGCTATTTGGTACCTTTAGAAATTAAAATGGAACTTTCACACTTTATGCGATTTAGTCATTTTTCGCGATTAAACATGAAATCGCTAGAATTAAAGCACCAAAATTTTCATGCACACGTGCTATCATGTTTTAATTCATAATATAACATGAAAATAAATTTCTCAAATCTAGGATTAATGATCCCGAGATCACTATTCCGACTAGCCCCTAAATCGGGCTGTTACAATTCTCCCCCTTAAGGATTTTCATCCTCGAAAATCTTACCAGTGAAAAGATTTGGATATTGGTTTCTCATCGATTCCTCGGACTCCCACGTGGCCTCTTCTATACCGTGCCTTTGCCATAGGACTTTCACTAGGGCTATGCTTTTGTTCCTTAACTGCTTGACTTCACGAGCCAAAATTCTAACTGGTTCTTCACCATATGTTAAATCCGGTAGTATCTCTACCTCTGTCGGCTCTATAACATGCGAAGGGTCTGAACGGTATCGACGTAACATGGATACGTGAAAGACGTCATGAATCTTTTCTAACTCAGGTGGAAAAACTAACCGATAAGCTACCGGTCCTATTCTTTCGGTAACCTCATAAGGTCTGATAAAGCGCGGACTCAATTTGCCCTTCCGGCCAAATCTGAGGACTTTCCTGCAAGGTGATACTTTCAAGAACACTTTATCACCGACTTTGAATTCTATTTTTTTTCCTTTTTAAATCTGAATAGGACTTCTGTCTATCTGAGGCAACTTTCAAACAGTCACGTATCACTTTTACCTTCTCCTCAGTTTCCTTAACCAAGTCAACCCCGTGTATCTGTTTCTCTCTGAGTTCTGACCAATACAAGGGAGTTCGACACTTACGCCCATACAATGCCTCATAAGGTGCCATCTTCAAACTTGACTGAAAACTATTGTTGTAGGCAAATTCCACCAACGGTAAGTATTTCTCCCAACTACCTTGGAATTCTAAAACGCAACATCGAAGCATGTCCTCAAGTATCTGGATTACCCTCTCTGACTGTCCGTCGATTTGTGGATGGAAGGTTGTACTGAAATTTAATTTCGTGCCCAAGGCTTCTTGCAACTTTTTCCAAAATCGTGACGTGAATCTCGGATCTCTATCCGAGATGATCGACAACGGTACACTATGGAGTCTTACTATCTCTGACATGTACAAGTCTTCCAATTTATCAAGTTTAATAGTCGACAGATCGGTATAAAATGGGATGACTTTGTGAGTCTATCAACCACTACCCATATCTGCATCTTTCTTCTTTGGAGTCAACGGTAAGCCCGTCACGAAGTCCATGGTGATACGGTCCCATTTCCACTCAGGAACCATAATGGGCTGAAGTAAACCCGAAGGTACTTGATGTTCAGCCTTCACTTGCTGACAAATCAGACATTTCGATACAAACTCGGAAATATCTTTCTTCATACCAAGCCACCAATACCATTTCTTCAAATCATTGTACATCTTCGTCTTTGCGCTGGGTGCACATTCAAACATCCGCTATGCGCTTCATGCAAGATTTTGCGAATGAGCTCATCATTCCCGGGTACATGCACCGATCTCGAAATGTTAGACATCCATCAAGATTTACTCGAAAGTCCGCCTCAACGCTCGACTCACATAAAACTCTCTTGGCTTGCAAACTGTTATCATCATCCGGGCTTCACAAATCTCTTGAGAAACAATGGTTTAGCCTCAACACGGCTAAAATGGAACCATCACCCAACAAGATCATCTGAGTGTTCATGGCTCTTAGAGCAAACAATGATTTTCTACTCAGAGCATCGGCGACTACATTCACCTTCCCCGGATGGTAGTCAATCACCAATTCATAATCCTTAATCAGTTCTAACCACCTTCGTTGCCTCAAATTCAATTCTTTTTGAGTCATCAAGTACTTTAGGCTCTTGTGGTCGGTGAAAATCCGACACCTTTCACCATATAAATGATGTCTCCAAATTTTCAATGCAAACACAATTGCGGCTAACTCTAAAACATGAGTCGGGTAGTTCTTCTCGTGCGGCTTCAATTGCCTAGAGGCGTATGCAATCACCTGACCCTCTTGCATAAGTACACAACCCAATCCGTTCAGGGATGCATCACTATAAACCACAAATTCTCTCCCCGATTCAGGTTGCACCAAAACATGAGCCTCAGTCAACAGTGTCTTCAATTTCTCAAAACTTTGTTGGCACTCTTCTGTCCAAACAAACTTCACATCTTTCTACAAAAGTCTCATCATCAGGGTAGCTATCATGGAAAACCCCTTGACAAAACGCCTATAATAGCCGGTTAGGCCCAGAAAACTCCTTACTTCTGTTACGCTCCTCGGCGGTTTCCAGTCAATAATCGCTGAAATCTTACTTGGGTCTACTCTAATTCCATCTCCCGAGACAATGTGCCCCAAAAATCCCACTTCCTTGAGCCAAAATTCACTCTTCATCGAATTTGGCATACAATTTCTTCTCTCGTAACTTGCGTAATCGTACTCAAGTGCTCGGCGTGTTCGTTCTCATCTCGAGAGTAGATCAATATGTCGTCGATGAAAACCACGACAAATTTATCCAAGTATGGCCGAAAAACGCGATTCATCAAATCCATGAAGATCGCAGGGGCATTCGTTAGACCAAAAGGCATGACCAAAAATTCATAGTGGCCATACCTAGTCCTGAATGCAATTTTCGGCACATCTGAGTCCTTGACTCTCAGCTGATAGTACCCTGACCTTAAATCTATCTTGGAAAACACTGTGGCTCCTTTCAATTGATCTAATAGATCATCGATCCTCGGCAACGGGTACTTGTTCTTCACAGTTACCTTGTTGAGTTGCCGATAATCTATGCATAGTCTCATAGAACCATCTTTCTTCTTTACGAATAAAATGGGAGCACCCCACGGAGAAAAACTCGGCCTTGCAAAACCTTTATCCGTCAGCTCTTGCAACTGTTCTTTTAGCTCATTTAACTCGGTTGGAGCCATTCTATAGGGAGCAATAGAAATAGGGGCAGTACCCAGAGCTAACTCAATCCCAAATTCGATCTCTCTAACCGGGGGTAGTCCTGGTAACTCATCCGGGAAAATATCCAGGTACTCACATACTATGGGTACCGACTCAATTCTCAAATCAGTCTCTTTCGTGTTCAACACAAAGGCAAGATAAGCCTCATAACCCTTCATTAGGTACCTCTGAGTCGACATGGTTGATATCACTATTGGCGACCTATCTGGCTTATCTGATTCAACACAAATAAAATTGCAATTTTCATCTCTCAACTCGATATGCTTCTTCCTACAATTCACAATTACACCATGGGTAACTAACCAATCCATCCCAAGGATGACATCAAACTCATCAAACGGTAATAACATAAGGTTGACCGGGAAACAATGACCCCTAATCATCAAAGGGCAACCTTTGCAAACTCTATCAACCAATACACACTTGCCTAGGGGATTAGACACTCTTATTATGAATTCAGTAAACTCTACGGGCATGCTCATGCTAGAGACTAATTTCATGCATATGTATGAGTGGGTGGATCCCAGATCAATTAAAGCTATAACACGAGTATTATGGAGAGAAAAGGTACCCGTGATTACGTCGGGGGAAGATGCCTCTTCACGAGCACGAATGGCATATGTCCTCGCCGGTGCTCTACCCTCGACTCTAGCAGCTTGCTCTCTAGATGGATTCTTGCTACCCATTTCATTTCTCGAGTTTCTCGGTGGTCTTCCCAGCAAGACTTCCCGATCTTGCATCATCGAGGCTTTTCTTTCTCGCCCACCTCGGGGCAGTCTCTAATAAAGTGGTCTAAGGACCCACAACGAAAACATGCTTTCTCGTTAGCTCGACACTCACCAGAATGGCGCCTTCCACACTAAGGACACTCTGGTCTACTTGGTCGAACGTTGCCCACACTAGCAACTGATGTGGTTTGCCCTTTCGACCCTGAAAATTTCTTACCTTTATGTCGGGTTGAAAACTCCGCTGAAGTGACTGATCGAGTAGTGAAATCCCTCGATTTCTTCGATGAAGATTGATGAGACTTATTCAGTTGTCTCTTCCTCGAGTCACGAGACTCGTACTCAGCTCTTCTCTTCTCTTTAGCCAACTCTTCGGCTTTACAAGCCCTATCCACCAACACTATGAATTCCTTTAATTCAAGAACTCCCACGTATAGGTGGATATCTTCATTCAATCCGTCCTCAAATCTCTTACACATGATGGCTTCGGTAGACACGCACTCTCGTGCATACTTGCTAAGCCATACGAACTCCCATTCGTAGTCAGTCAATGACATACGGCCTTGATTCAATTCCAAGAATTCCTTTCTCTTGTGGTCGATGAACCTCTGGCTGATATACTTCTTCCGGTATTCCTCTTGGAAGAATTCCCAACTAACTCTCTCTCTTGGCACCACCGACACCAGGGTGTTCCACCATCGGTAGGCTGAATCTCTCAGGAGAGACACCGCACACTTTAAGCACTCCTCAAGCGCGCAGGATAACTCATCAAATACCTGGATGGTATTCTCGAGCCAAAATTCTGCTTTTTCTGGGTCATCATTCTTATTCGCCCGAAATTCCTCAGCTCATTGCTTTTGGATCTTATCCACAGGAGGCCTTTCTCTTCTCACCACCTCAACCACTTGAGGAGCTACTGGAGCGGGTTGAGGGATAGGTGGGGGCGGAGGGGGTTGAGCGTTAGGATTTTCTCGGGCATACTCGTGATACGGGCTTGCTCATCATGTGGAGAAAGGCTTCTCGAGCCTCCTCCCCACCCAAGGTCTCGGGTCTACTATTGGTCGGTGCGGTCCCTTGAGCGGGAGCCGGCACGTTACTCGCAGCATCATCGATCGCAGATTGGTGCGGATCGTAATCCATATACTACATAAAACACAAATTTATACGTCAGAGTCATCACACTATCATTACTCGGACACCCTTACATATGGCATGTATAGCTAGACTGCATTACTTACACTACGTTAGTCCTAGAACGAGACTAAATCGTAGCTCGATACCAATAAATGTAACACCTCTTACCCGCGCTCAAGCGGGACCCGGATTGAGGCATTACCTAATTAATCTCACTTGACATCTCGAAACGGGCTATAAAATTTCTTTTAAACTCATCAGTTGTACGTACTCGACCTAAGAGGCCCCAAACATTCCTCCGAGAGGTATCTAAACTATTCTGGGAGTTTTTACGAACTCGGGAACTCTTCAACAAAACAGGGGCCACACGCCCGTGTGCCCCTAAGACATGTCCATGTCATCCACCCGTGGTCGACCCTGACCAACTTCACACGGCCTAGACACACCCGTGTCTTCCACCCGTGGTCAATTCTGACTAACTTCACACGGCCTAGACACGCCCGTGTCTTCTACCCGTGGTCGATTTAAATTCCACAATTAATGTGCAGACTTCACACAGCATGGGGACACGCCCGTGTCCCTAGCCCGTGGAGTATACTGACTTGCAAACCTAGTATGCAATGGGGACACACGGTATAGACACACGCCCGTGTGTCTATTCATGTGGACAATTAGATGGCTATCTACCAAGCCTTTCGCCACCTCACATTGCACACATGCAATTACCAATCTATCTCAACACAATTCACAACCCAAGGGCATATCCAAGTACTCAATTCAACAATCGTACACGAGGGCATACACTTCAAACAAAAATCACTTTCTTTAATCATAAAAATTTGCCAAGTATCGGCCTAACTTAATAGACCATTTCAAAAGGAGGTTTTGATGCCTTACAAAGCCAACACTTTGGCCAACAATTACGACCTAAAAAAATACTCGAGTCCTATACATGCCATACTCAAAATAAGTCTAAATTGTTCTACCAAAGTGGTGTCGATAGTGTGATTTCTGAACTCCTATGTCCCCGATCCTCAAGTTATCAAGGCAATACTACAAGGAAAAAGAGCAATGAAAAGGGGTAAGCATAAAGCTTAGTAAGTTTGCATGAATATAAATAGCAACAATAAGCTCATAAAATAATCCATCCATGATATTAACTAACCATACACAAGTCATAGGCATCTTGCCATACTTACTCACAATTGCCCTTATTTAGCACATACCATAACACATGTCGTAAACATTTCTTCGTGACTCATTCACGAGTACCTGTATTCACTCATTCATATGACCTTAGTGCAAATCTCATTTCAAATTCTAAACTCATCTACTTATCCCTTTAATCACTAGGGATAGTCAGAGACGTATATTCAATGTCGTTCATGTAGAGACGAAGCCAGTGCCACATCCCCGAGTGGTCTTACTTGGAGTTACTTCTAAACGCTAATGCCATATCCCGGATATGGTCTTATACGATTTTCATATTCATTACCGAAGCCATATCCTAGATATGGTCTTATAAGGGATTTCAACTCAGTCTCGAGGCCATGTCCCGGACATGGTCTTATACGGGACCTTATCTATTTCATATCTCGATGATAGCATTTTCATATTCACATGGTCCACTAGGACTTCAACATCTCATTCAACATCAATTTAATGGAGTGTCATGCATCAATATGATATCAAGCATTCTCGATTATGCTAACATAAATGTCGTATTAATCTCATACAAACTTACCTCGATTTCAAAATGAGCTAGCTCGACGGTTTAGTCCGAGACTTTATTCTTTCCCCGATCGAGGCGGATTCTCGATCTTTCTTGCTCTATAATAGCAATTTAGCTCATTCTAATCATCTCATTAATAAAATCATTCCAAAAATCATGCTTAGATAAAATTACTATTTTGCCCCTAAACTTTGGCAAAATGACCATTTTACCCCTAGGCTCGGAAATCAATTCTAATCAAATTTCTACCTTCAACAAGCCTAGGTAAACATTTAATGCTTTTAAAGATATCATCAAAAATCAATATTTCACATACTTACTACATAATTTGTAACCTTTTTATCAAGGTCCTATTTGGTGTTTTCATGCTAACACCTCTCACAAAAGTTGTTCATCTAACAACTAAGACTCAATTTCTTCCATAAAAATGAAGCAAATAACAATGAAAGCTCTCATGGAAAAACTTTAAACCTTTCACCATATTGCACAATAGTCCCCTCATTTGAAAGCTCAAGCTCTAGGGGTTTGAAAAGTACAACTATTTTCAAGAAAAGATCACTAGAACACTTACTAATGAGGAGATGAGTGTGCTGAAATTTTTGAAGCTTTCAACCCTTATTTTCCTTGCAAAATTTTGGTAGAAGAGATGAACAAGAAAGATGATATTTTCTCTTTCTTTAGTCTAATATTAAACTAGTCAAATTAGTCACCAACTCTTACTAGCTTTGACCAAATTTTGTCCATCTTTGTCTCTCATCTAGTCTATGGCCGGCCAAGCAATTACAAGGGGCTAAATTGCCTTTTAAAGACCTCAATTTAACAATCTATGGCTATTTGGTACCTTTAGAAATTAAAATGGAACTTTCACACTTTATGTGATTTAGTCCTTTTTCGCGATTAAACATGAAATCGCTAGAATTAAAGCACCAAAATTTTCATGCACATGTGCTATCATGTTCTAATTCATAATATAACATGAAAATAAATTTCTCAAATCTCGGATTAATGATCCTGAGATCACTATTCTGACTAGCCTCTAAATCGGGCTGTTACAGAGGGTGTTCATCTTTCCTCGTACGTAACCGACTCCCGAACCTACTTTCTCAAATTTCGTAGGCCAAAAGTATCGTTTTAATAAATCAAAATGTTTTAACGATCAATCTCAGGGTGACCCGATAACACCTCAAAAAAGGATTGGTGGCGACTCCATTTTCCTTTCTAAAGTCGACCTCGTTTTCCAAAGAAAAAATGATTTCGACAAAGTAAATTATTATTAATATAATATATAAAATTAATGGAGGTAATAAAATATGTATAATAAAATTAAAATGTACAAAAGTATTAAAATAAAGTTTTAATTGAGTGGTAAATTAAAATTTTTATTAATGCAATTGGCGTGGGTTCAAATCCAACCAAGAATATTTTTTTACTAATTTTCTAAAAGAAAATGACTAAAACACCCTCGAATGTTGTAACTTATTTTAATTACAGAATGACGTTTCTCTAATTCTTCTAACCGGGTTGGCGTTTGATTGACTCGTGACACCAACTCAGTCAGAAACTTAAATAATAATATAGATGTACAATTGATAGAGGTAATAAAGTGTGCATAATAAAAACTAAAATCTATAAAAATATTAAAATTGTTATAAAATAAAGAGAGGTGGGGAGAATAAAGAACAAAGAAAATATGAAAGCAACAGAATGTACTTTATTGATCAAAAGGCTTCATCAAAGTCTCTATTTATAAGCATAAGAAGTATAAAAGAAGTAGAGATCTAATTCTAATAACTATTAGAATTTAAAGTATACCAAAACTTTATCTTGATCATGATGGACATCCACTTAATAAGATATTCATAACACTCCCCCTTGGATATCCATTGGTAGATAATGTGCCTTATTAAAACCTTATTAGGAAAAACCCTATGGGATAAAAACCTAACGAGGGAAAAAGAGTACACAATCTATAATACGCATAATATGTTGCCTCAATTAAAACCTTACCAGGAAAACTCAATGGGACAAAACCTCGGTTAAGGGAAAAAGAGTACAACGCGTATTTACTCTTCCTCATGAAAACATCACATACTTTCTCATATTCTACGTATTCAATCTTGAATACTAGTTTTTCAAATGACTATTTGAATGTATTTGCTAAGCATTTATATTACCATTCTTTTAAAAGTCATGAGTGTGGGAAATTTGGGGAAATATACTTTGAACTCTTCAGGAGATTTAACAATAATCATAACAAACTTTAATCATGATTCTTATATAAAAACACAAATAGGTATTTTGGGTCATTTTATAATCCTCCTTCAACTACTCAAATTTACCACATATGTTCAAATTATTTCAATTCATATAAGTGAATAATTTCCCGAGAATTTCAATATGCTTCTAGCATTCTAAATCCTTCAAGGATTTTAATATAAACTTTACTATATAGTGATTTATAAAGGTTGTAACAACAACCATTAGACGTAAGTTAAATCTTTTATGAATTGTTAATTTAATAATATGTCTAAAGGATATTACATCCACCACAAAAAAGAATATTATATCTTTTCATAATCAATACCAGTACTTAGCGAAAAACTTCATATTTTTATTTCGCTTTTGCAAAACTACTTCATTTGCACCTTCATTGGCTTTATACCTTTATATATTTGGACTACTGGTCCAAAAACTCCACGAATTTAATTGTACTTGAGTTGCATCTTTCTATTTTGATCAATTTATTCCATATCTATATTTCTCAATAGATTTATTCAAGATCCTCCTTTTATATCATTATTTCAATAACAATATTGCATGCAAAATCATTGTCGACCACTTTTCTTATTCAGTTTCACATTTTCTCGAATAACTTATCGAGGTCTCTTATTTTCATTATTTTAAAATTCAATTTCAGGTACCTGAATCTCTTCTGGAGTTTTACTTATTAGTTGTAACACCCCAAACCCGGCCTAGAAGTTTAGACCGAACTCAGGATGCTACATTGATCACCGAAGTGATCATGGGAAAATTTTACAAAACCAGTCGACCTTAATTTCATTTCCGAAAACCATTCATATCTTTACGAAACCAAAACATTTAATCGTTTAAAGTTCTTCCGGTAAAGTTACTGTTAAGTATGAAAAATAACAAGAATAAATGTACGAATGAAAATCTCAAGTGGAAACTGTACCACAGTCTTATAAAACCTTACAGCTCGAAAACAGTATAATCAGAATATAATTTAGAAAATAGAACCGAAATACGCTTTTGAAACCATGACCGTTAGAGACCTTCGCATACCGAGCCCAGCGTCAGAATTCAGAAGGGTACCTGAAAGGGAAAATAGAAGAGGGGTAAGCTACTCGAGCTCAGTGTGAGATCAAAACTGTCTAACTACAGAATCAGATACAAAAAGCCAGAAAACAGTTCAAAAGCAGAACATACTTACAGCACTATACAAATCCAGATGGTAGGCTCGAAATAGAAGTTCCGATAGTTATTACAATTCAAGCCACAACAACTCACAAACAGTGACATATACTATCAGTCAGGCAAAATATTCAGAGTTCACGAAGTGCACACAGACAAAGGTACTTTTCAGTCAATCAGTATAGTAAGACCAATGCGCATGAATGCTGTTCAGTTATAAAACCCACCCATCCAGCCAACACACCTCTCCGACCCCCATCACTCCACATAAAAGCTGTTAGAGCTCATCCAACCAATCACACCATATAGTACCTCGTAAGGCCCATCCACCCCTGCACTCTAACAATGTCCACGACCCTCAGGGTATTGGGACTGCCCACGACCCTCTGGGTATTAGGGGCTATCAGTAAGCTGTACAGGGCCATGAGGTAAACCGTGATACAGACATGCAGTATGAACTGCCAGATCAGATAGTGATGATACGCAGTGAAGCTGACGTATAAGTGGTACAGTGCAATACGGTAAACTGCTATACCGGTAAAGTACAGTTAAACTGCAAGATCAGATAAATAAACGCAGCAAGGCTGACGTATGCGCTGTAAAATGCAATGCGGTAACCCGCTAACAGCATAGTCCACGACCCTTAGGGTATTGGGACTGCCCACGACCCTCTGGGTATTAGGGGCTAACAACCAGCCAATCACCGCCGATTGATGGGATTTGATCTTCCTTCTCTTAACAATCCCACCCAAAAACATTATATGCATATGTATGTGTGCAAGCAGATGAACGTAAAGCAGTACAAGATTACAGATAGTCATTTACATCCAATCGATGATCTGAGATAGAAGTGTACTCAAATTACCCATATTCAGATTCAATGGCTATGTAACCTCACAGAACAGTGACACCTAGTCAGACAATCAAACAGAAGCATATTACACACACACACCCCGTCAACCGGGTTCAGAAGCAAACATGTTACGCAACCAATCACGAATCTCACCTAAACCGAAGTCAGAACAGAGTCATAATTACCCTTACTAAAGCTTAGCCAAGGGTTGAAACACACAGAGTCACAAGTACGCTTAAATTGACCTAGAACCAAAATCTGGCGAGATAGGGCCACACGCCCGTGTGCTCCGGCCGTGTGGAGTAGTCCAGGGCGTGTGGGGGTCCAAACGCCCGTGTGTAGAGTAGCACACGGCCGTGTGACAAAGACACATGCCTGTGTGGTGCAGGAACACGACCGTGTGAACAGGCCGTGTAACTCACTTCCCAATTTCACTAAAGTCAAGTGCAGAGCAGACACGGCCGTGTGAGGGTCTCACACGCCTGTGTGCCACAAGACACGGCCGTGTGTTCCGAAACACACACCCGTGTGGGATCCCTAAATCCCTAAATCAACCACACGGCCGTGTGTTCCGAAACACACACCCGTGTGGGATCCCTAAATCCCCAAATCAACCACACGGCCGTGTGGCCAGGTCGTGTGACACCAAATCTCTGAAACCCTAATTCCCAAACCTACACGCCCGTGTGTCCAGGGGACACGGCCGTGTGAAAATTTACAAAATTCCCAAATCAGCCACACAGCCGTGTGGCCAGGCCGTATGGCACCCAATATGGCCTGAAAACCCTAACGCTCAATTTCACACGACCGTGTGGGTCGACACACGCCCGCGTGGCCGTCGAGGTGGTCATAAAACCACCTTAAAATAGCCTTAAAACCACCATTTTCGCCACCAGATCCGTCCCCAACCTTTGCCCTATCAACATATATCAAAAAGTGACAATTTCTCATCACTTCCATCGACTAAAACCCAAAACCAACAGTTTAGCCTACGTCAAGAAAAGCTAAACATAAACTTTGCAAAAAGGAAATAAAACAGTGTAGTAAAAGTTTGAATCCCACACCTGAATCGGCGACGAAAAAGAAGACAGTTAAGTAGAAATCCCCGATGCCAAAATCCAAAAGAAAAGCAAAAGGGAAAGAAAAAAAACCTGAAAAAGAACGTCCAGCCAAAAGAGAATAAAAAGAATAAAAATCAAAAATCAAAGTAACATCAAATAAAATAATAATAATATAATAGGTTATTAATTCTAACTAAAAACCAAATACTATTTAACAAAACAAAATTTAAAATATCCCTCACAGAACGCACTCACAAGGACTCGAACCCAAAACCTTGTGGTATACTAACACTCCACTTACCCACCAGACCAGCAGGCCCATTCTACCACTAAATAGCACAACTAAACACATATGTGCAGCCTCTTCACTGTCCCTATGCTCAAATCCCAAAACTTCTAAACCCAAAATTTGGGGCTTTACAACTCACCCCTCTTTAAAGAAATTTCGTCCCCGAAATTTCCAACTATCAGATCAGTCATAGATCACAACTATACCACTACGTTCCCGCTGTGCTCTCTAATCCCCAAAACACTATCACACTTTACCTCGTACTTAAGACCTCTCACACACACCCAGAACACTTAATCACTAAAGCAGACAGAAAATTGTTACACACACTTGCTACACTCCAATCAACACATCGAAACATTTACCAGCATACCTGACTCAAAAACGCCGAGGGCAATCTCGTATCTGATGCTCCTTAGACCCACATCTAATGCACGCTCCCAGCTTTCTCCAACAGTCACCCTGATGTCGCTTCTTACAGTGCTCACAAGACGGTACGCTCGTACCACTACTAGCACCACCTTTGCGATCACTCGGTTGCGTCCTAACACGCTTCGCAGAACGAGGCTCCAACCTCGGAGGACTGCGATCTCTTTTCTTCCCACACTCTACACACCTAGCTTGAAGGGTTTCACTAGTCTCCCTGATCCTAGCCTCGAACACCTTCTCTAATACCTCCCTCACTACCCGAGTCAATGTCTCAGTACTAAGCTCTGGGTTATCTTCACCCGAAGCTGTCGGACTCACATTAACCTCTAACTCCTTAACATTCACACGTTCTGGAGGAGCAGACGACTACTCACGATCACGCTCACCTTCGGAAGTCATATCTGGCGTATGGCTAACTTAGAAGGCCTACATTATCAGAACACAGAAACGATTGTAATAACAGAGTGATACGATCCGCCTCGGGGTGAGTCGAGTCGTATGTAAAATGTCCGATCGTCTTCGAGAAGTAATGAATATTTAGCTTAGTAAAATAGGAATGGAATATAATAGTTTCGGGTAAAAATAGTATTTAGTTTAAGAATATGAAATGAAAAAGGTTAGATGTGAAAGAAGGAATTTGGATTTGATTCGAAATGGAAAAATGTGAAAGAAAGAAATTGGTTTTGGTTCGAAATGGTTAAGAAAAGAAGATGGATTAAACAAAAGTGCAAACAAGAACCAATACCGATTTGGTATCGACCCATTGTTTATAAGCCCTTTAGTTCGGTTTAGGAGTGGTTAAGGTGACCTCGACCCACTATCTAGCAAGATAGGAACCTCGGTATGTTTGAATGCCACACTACAAGTAGTGATAAGTTCAGTTTTCGACAAAGAAAAATGGATGACAAAACTAGAACACTAGGCAGCCAACGAATCTTTGAACGAAAATAGAGAAAAGTTTGCCTCACAAATTGAGCAGCATAACATTAATCAAATTATCAAAAGTCCCTTTTCATATGTTGATTACATGTATTTATAGTGCCAAAAGAAGCTAGCTGAATGGACACTTTTAATGAAGCTAATAATGAGCTAAAATAAAAGTTACAACTTTTGAAATTCTAGCCCAAGTAACTCCAGCCTTCAATGTGATTTACTTCTTTAATTAAGTTGTTTTCAATGTCTTTTGAAGTCTCCATGTCCAACCGAAAAGTCACCAGCTTCTTTGATGGAGAATTAAATTGCATGAATTGATTACTCATGTAGCAATCGGTTATGGAAGATGAATCAAAGAGGCTGCCGAATTTAAAGAAGAAAAATACTCTTCTTTAATTGATAAAACAGCTTCTTAATTATGTATAAAGCCTCTTGTAACAGCCCCCTCTTTTGTAACCGAAAATCACTTGAAAAGCCATCTTATTGATTGCATAACAGCCTTTAAAAGTAATGCATTTGAGCTGAAAAGTCACCTGCAATTAGCACATGTAACCGACACATTTATTCAATTATTTAAACTTAAAACAAGTTAATAACTAACTTAAATAAATGAACTAACACTTATGCATTATTTATTCCAGCAACTAGTTTAATTAAGAGAAGCACTATTAAATGAACTTTAACTCATGCATCAATAAATTAACCTAGTAACTAGTTTAATTAAAGAAGCAACTATTAAAGGCTTTAAAAGAAACTCAATTAATTAAACTAAGATGAGTTGATTAAATGACCAGCAACTCATTTATTAACTAAGATGCATAAATGCAATTATTTAAAATGCAAACTAAATGTAAAGCTAAAAATTAAATAAAGAGTTCAATTTAGTTGGAACGATTCAAAGAGCTGGAATTGAGCTGAAATCGGTTTGCAGTATGTTGCAAGGAAACTTCATTGAGCTGGTCCCAACTCGTTCTATTTCTCCAACTAAAGCCTCGCCCCACAATTGGTTAACTAAGGCCGAAATAGCCCCTTTGAATTGCTTAGCTCGAGCTCGCGTGATTGGTCCTTGGGGCAGCACCATTGAATCCTTGCTCGAACTTGGTTCACTCCGGAAACGCGATCGTATCATTCCCCCCTCTTCAAAACGACTTGTCCTCAACTCGAAATCTGTGTCAAAAGGGGTTAAATCCGACACTTTAAAAGTCGCACTAACGTTAAACTCACCAGGCAAATCGAGTTTATAAGAATTTTCATTTATGCGCTCAAGAACTTGGAAAGGATCGTCTCCACGAGGTAACAATTTTGATTTTCGTTAAGCCGGAAAATGCTCCTTGCGCATGTGAACCCAAACCCACTCTCCGGGTTCGAAGACCACTCATTTTCGTCCTTTGTTAGCATTATGCACATAAGACTCGGTTCTTGCCTCAATGTTAGCTCGCACCTTTTGATGTAATTCTTTGACAAAATTAGTGTTTTTCTTCGCATCTACATGAACCAAACGATCAGTAGGCAAAGGTAATAAATCTAAAGGTGTCAATGGATTAAAGCCGTATACAATTTCAAAAGGCGAGTATTTGGTAGCAGAATGGACGGAGCGGTTGTAAGCAAACTCAATATGTGGTAGGCAATCTTCCCAAGACTTCAAATTTTTATGGATGATGGCTCGAAATAATATGGACAATATCCTATAGACAACTTCCGTTTGGCCATCTGTTTGGGGGTGGCTGGTGGTCGAGAATAATAGTTTGGTTCCTAATTTTCCCCACAAAGACCTCCAAAAGTGACTCAAAAATTTTGCATCACGATCCGATACAATGGTATGAGGAATGCCATAAAGTCGAACGATGTCTCTGAAAAACAAATTTGCAACATGAACAGCGTCATCAGTTTTAGTGCAAGCAATAAAATGAGACATTTTCGAAAAATGGTCTACAACCATAAAGATAGAATCCTTCCCCGTTTTTGTACGCGGTAGTCCAAGAATGAAGTCCATGGAGATATCAACCCACGGAGCTTCAAGAATAGGTAATGGTGTGTATAAGCCATGTGGCTGAACCTTCGATTTAGCCTTTTTACAATCTATACACCTCTCGCAAACTTGTTCCACATCTTTGCGCATTCACGGCCAATAGAAGTGTTCTTGAAGGGTTGCAAGCGTCTTGTTGACTCCAAAGTGCCCCATAAGCCCACTACTATGAGCCTCGTGCACTAATAAGTCTCGAACAGAGCCACAAGGAATGCAAAGTTTACCTTCTTTAAAAAGAAAACCTTCATACTTATAAAAGTTTTCAAACACACCATTCTCGCACGCAACAAAGATCTCACCAAAATCAGAATCGTTAGCGTAAGAATCTTTTAACAAAGCAAAACCAAGAATTTTGGAATCTAAATATGACAATAGAGTGTACCTTCTCGAAAGTGCATCAGCCACTATGTTATCTTTACCTTTTTTGTATTTTATAACATAGGGGAACGATTCAAAGAAACTCCACCCATTTTGCGTGACGTCGATTCAATTTGTGCTGGCCTTTGATATGCTTTAAAGCTTCATGATCGGAGTGTATAACAAACTCCTTTGGCCATAAATAATGTTGCCACGTCTCAAGGGCTCGTATGAGCGCCTACATCTCTTTATCATAAACCGGATAGTTGAGTACGGCTCCATTAATCTTTTCACTAAAATAAGCCACAGGTCGTCCTTCTTGTATCAAGACAGCACCGATTCCAATGCCTGAGGCATCACACTCAACCTCGAAGGTCTTCGAGAAATCTGGAAGAGCAAGTAAAGGAGCGTTAGTAAGAAATTCCTTAATTTTAACAAACGAATTTTCTTGCTCATCATTCCAATAGAAAACTAAATTCTTTTTAATGAAGCTCGTAAGAGGAGCAGCAATGGTGCTGAAATTAGGAACGAAACGTCGGTAGAAACTCACTAGGCCATGAAAACTCCGAACTTGCGTGATACTCGTTGGCCTTGGCAAATCTTGAATGGCCTTGATCTTCTCTTGGTCTACTTCGAGACCTTCCGCGCTAACCACAAATCCTAAAAAGACAACTTTATCAGAACAAAAAGAACATTTTTTTGAGGTTAGCATATAATGTTTCTTTTCGTAAAACTTCTAAAACAGATTTCAGATGCCTTACATGATCTTCGACGAATTTTCTATATATCAAGATGTCGTCAAAATAAACAACACAAAATTTACTGATAAACCTTAATACGTAATTCATCAACCTCATGAACGTGCTAGGGGCATTGGTAAGGCCAAAAGGCATGACCAACCATTCGTACAGCCCATGCTTGGTCTTGAATGTCGTTTTCCATTCATCACCTTCTTGCATCCGAATCTGGTGGTAGCCACTTTTTAAGTCGATTTTCGAAAATACTTTGGCTCTACTGAGTTTATCAAGCATGTCGTCAAGGCGAGGGATTGGATGTCGGTATTTTATGGTGATCTTGTTTACGGCTCGGCAATCTACACACATTCGCCGTGTTCCATCTTTTTTCGGTACTAGCAAAACAAGAATAGCACAAGGACTAAGACTCTCGCGTACGTAGCCCTTTTCCAATAAATCATTGACTTACTGTTGCAGTTTTTTAGTCTCTTCTGGATTGGCTCGATAAGCGGGTCGGTTTGAAATAGCAGCTCCCGGCATAAAGTCTATTTGATGTTCAATTCCACGAAGTGGTGTTAGACCATTCGGGACTTTCTCCAGGAAAACATCTTGAAAATCCTGCAACAAAGACAAAATAGAAGAAGGTATGGTGTCGGGTAATTCGTTAGTAGAAAATAAGACTTCCTTGTACATAAGTACAAGAATAGGGCGATTCATTACTAACGCTTTTCGAATATCTCTAACTTTTGCAAAGACACTTATTTTTTCAACTTCCTTCACTTTTTCTTCTTTTTCTTTGCTGATTTTCTTTTCACTCTCTTTTGTTTTCTTTTTCTCATTTTTTTCTTCTTTTATTTTTTTTACAAACTTCTTTTTCTTTCTCTCTCATTTGTTCAACGGATGCCTTCAACTTCAATTGATCATCGAAAACTTGTTTGGGAGTTAACGGTGCCAACGTAACATTCTTTCCCATAAACTTGAAAGTATACCGATTGGTAAACCCATCGTGTAGCACTCGTTGATCAAACTGCCACGGACGACCAAGGAGTAGATGGCCCGCGTGCATCAGAACAACATCACATAATACTTCGTCCGAGTACTTTCCAATGGTGAAAGAAACGAGTACTTGCTTGGTCACTTTAAGTTCTCCACCATCGTTGAGCCACTGAAGTTTATAGGGGCTCGGATGCTTGGTAGTTGGCAAACCAAGTTTTTCAACCATCATCGTACTTGCTACGTTTGTACAACTGCGCTGTTGATGATGACACAACAAACTTTTCCTCCAACTTGGCATCGGGTATGAAATATGTTCTCCCTTTGTAACTCATTATCCATGCCTTGAAGACTAAGACTCCTTTTGATAATGAGTAATTCACCTTCCACGGGTTGTTCTAGGTCCTCCTCAGCCTCAGAAATCGATTCAGACTCCTTTTCTTCTTCATCCTCCGTCTTGATTTCGCCATTGGCACAAATCACCATGGTTCTACGATTTGGGCATTGGCGGGCTATGTGACCTCTTCCAAGACATTTGAAACATTTAATGTCTCTATTTCGATTGAAAGAAACCTCGGGTGCTTTGCCTTTATCTACAATAGTTTTAGGCTTGTTAGTTTTCGGAGGTGCTATGGAATCCTTACCTCGAAAAGTTGGAAAACCTTTACTCGAACTTTGACCCCATTTGGATGTATTAGAAGTGGAAAAACCTCAACTTGGGCCTTTACGCTTGAGTTACTTTTCTACCTTGATGGCCATATGAACCATATCCACCACTTCAAGGTAATGTTGAAGCTCGACGACATTTGCTATGTCTCGGTTTAATCCGGCTAGAAATCACGTCATTGTTGCTTCGAAATCCTCTTGGACATCCGCCCGAATCATCGCAATTTCCATCTCCTTGTAGTAGTCTTCGACACTTTTGGTCCCTTGTGTAAGATTTTGAAGTTTTTGGTGCAACTCTCGGTGGTAGTTAGAAGGGATAAATCGTCACCTCATAACTGCCTTCATCTCAGCCCATGTAGAGATCGGTCGTTCTCCATTACGTCTCCGGCTAGTAATTAGTTTATCCCACCAGACCATGGCGTAATCTGAAAATTCTATTGCTGCTAACTTCACCTTTTTATTTTCAGAATAGTTGTGACAATCAAACACCAATTCGATCTTCTTTTCCAACTCAAGATAGGCCTCTGGATATGATCTGTAACGCCCTGAATTTCGGCCTAGTAGAGTTGGGCCCATTGGGCCTTAGGCGTGGGAGCGTTTAAATTTATTTTTTTGAGAACAAGAGAATGGCATTAATGCAAGTTGGACCTATTAGGTGAGGGATTTTGGAAGGTTAGGGGGCTTCATGAAGTCCCAGGATCAAACCTGGGCTCTAGGAAAAATTTTGGTTTTAGGTGAATAAAACCCTGGGAGTTAGAAGGTAGGCTTTAAGAATAAAATATGGAGAAAAATGACACAAAAGGAGTTGTGGTCTAGTGGAAAATGGCGCCACATAGGAGACAAGGAAGTGACGCCACACAAGGAAGCAAGGGGTCCAAGGTTCAAGTCTTGGCGCTTGCATTTCATTTTGATTTCTTTTTAGATGAACTTAGACTTTGGGCCATAGGCTTATATTTAGTTGCGCATGTTTTAAGACAACAATGAGCTAGTCGGTAAAGTGGCTAGCGGCGTGGATTATGTTACAGGGGAACCTGAGTTCGAATCCCATTGCAAGCAAAAAGGGATATTTATTTTGCTAAGTGGGGACGGCCAGAGTTTGTGTTGGATTTAAACTCTACTGAATGAGGGATCCTACATCGGAAAGCTAGCAAGTGGGAAGGTGAGAAGCTGGCTTTAAATAGAACAATCTATGAGGAGAGTAAGCATACCTTGGTGGGCGTTTGGGCACAGGAGTGGTCGGAGCGCGGATTAACTCCAGATTCCTATCAGGTGTGTATTTCGCACTACTCTAGCTGTAGAGCGGCAAATGCCGAAATACCGGTCACACGGCGATGGTAGCCACACGAGCGTGCAAGCGCACGTATGGGAGCTTCGACGCGATAGTTGAGGCCATCATGAGTATTCTTGTGGGTTCAGTCTGTTTAGGCCACGATGGGCCAAAAGGGGCCAAGTGGGCCCATATGAATAAATTGTATGATTGTATAGTAGATATTGTATTGGACTAGGTGAATCTCATGTCTGTGGCTAGATTTGGGCTAAATGGGCCACACGAGAGTGTGGGCCTGCTTGGGCCGAAATTGGGCTTTAGGCCCAATTGCACCGTTTTGACCAAAAAGGGAACATGTATCACTCGAAGCGACAGTAGGCCTCCAAAAAGGCCGTTAGATGGCCCAATTACTGAAATACCCTCGATGGGTATAATTACCGAAATACCCCTTGGTGGGTATAATTATCGAAATACCCTCTATGGGTAAATTACTGAAATACCCTTGGTGGGTATAATTACCAAAATACCCTTGATGGGTGAATTACCGAAATACCCTCGATGGGTGGTGAAAATTACCGTATAGTGATAAAATGACCGTTGTACCCTCTATTATGGTTAAATATCGTGTATGTGATTTTATTTATGATGTTTATATTTGTAAAATACTGCATTCATATCATGTTGCATGGGTTGGGATTTTTGATACGGAGGAAGTACTGATAGGATCGCATGGTCCCTTGACGACTGTGGATCCACCGAAGGCTTTAAGCCAATTATATGACTGGCAGCTCTGCTGCAATATTGGTTAGTGCCGCAACCTGTGCTACATAAGGAGTGTAGGGATGGGTGGGTCGATTAAATCCCCACAAGAGTGCAGGGTTGGACAGGAGACGGAGTGCAGGGTTGGTATGGGCATTAATGCATTGCATATATAGATTTTAATATTGAGATGGGCTTAGGCCCAGATAAATATGATATGTGACATTTGATATGGGCTAAGGCCCAACCGAGGCTATTTTGGGCTAAGGCCCAATTGCCACTGCTGCTGTAATGGGCTTAGGCCCGGATTGATTTGATGCATGCCTTATGACCGATGAGGGTTGTACATACTGAGATTTCGTAAACTCACCCCCTCTTTTTATAAAATGTTTCAGGTAATCCTCAGTAGGCGGTTCGACGTACTGGAGGACTCGGAGGTGGCCACACTACGAGCAGCTTTGAATTTTAGTATTCTATTCTAATTTATTTAAATCGTTTTCTTATTGGGTTGTAATAAGGCCTCTCTTAAATTCTGGTTTTTAATTTGAGATTTTTAGTTTATTATGATTTAAATCTGCTAAAAGTTGAACACGGCTTTTTTTTCAAAACGATAACTATTTTCTAGACACTACGTTTTCGCAACTCAATTTTTGGATAACTCGTCTTCGTAAATCATTATTTTAAATTAAGCTTCTGCAACAACGAGGTTTTGAAATTAATAAATTTTAATAAACGTTGATTAAAAATAAACAAATGCAAACTGAGACTTTAGTTTTTAAATATCAAGAAGAGTTTTCAATGAAAACATGGTTTTCGAAAAACACTTTAATGTGACACGCCAGATTCGGGCCTAACTTCTAGGCCAGGTTTAGGGTGTTACATGATCTACCTTGGAACGGTGGTATAGAAAGCTTGATGTTCTTAAGATCATCATCTTCACGTCTCCGACCTCGATGTCGTCGTTCCCTCCGGCGATTACTTGCATTCGAATCTTGATTGCTTTCAAGATCACTAGGATCATTTACATCATCGTCTTGAACTCTTTGTCTTTCCCGATGTTGGATTGGCCTCTCTTGTCTAGGTTGGACAACTTCGGGTGGTCTTTCACGTTGCTCTCTCGCTTCAACTTGAAAAAGGCGATCTTCGAGGGGATTTAATCTTCGTTCTTGTAATATCCCGGGTTAGGGGCTATTTTGATTATTGCATTGTTTGCATGTATTTGGCCTGTAATGTTGTGTTTCAATTGTTTTGGGGCTTAGTTGTAAGCTTGGTGTAAGCCTGAGTGGTTGGGGAAACTTTAGTTTTAAGCTTTAGGTGAGGGGATTTGAATGAGTGGGGTTTATAAATATTTTTAGGAGAATGTTAGCACAAGAATTGAGCTAGTAGAGAGGCAAGTTAGGCGCCACTTTGAGCTTGGGTTTGGCGTCACTTGTAGGGAAGGAGGGTCTGTGTTCAAGCTGCAGAAGTCTCATATTTTTGCTTCCATTTTGACGGCAGGGAGAAGAAGAAGTTGTGGGCAGTTCAAACTCTGCCATAGACCAAGTCAAATTGTTCAAATGGTGGGTGGAGAGTAAATTGTGGAGGTTGACTAGTTCAAACTAGTTTGAATTAGTGGTTGGGAGTGTTTGGAGGTGGTGGCCGAATGTTGGAGTCTTCATGGGGAAATGGCGGTTTTGGTAGGTGAATAAGTGGGGAGTGCCGAATGCATTTTGGTGTTTTTCGGTCAACTTTAGTCTAGTGCACCTAACCGAATTTTGCAAACTAAGTTCTCTCATTTTTCTTCCTTGAAACCAAAAACCCCAAGCAACCTATACTTGCCGAAAATTAGCACTTGTTTCTCCTAAATTTTGCTAGTAGCCGAATGTTCTCTTGAATCCCTAAACCTTATTTTGTTTGCTTCTTTTTCTTTTGTTCTTAGCCGAACCATCCCTCTTCCACTTCTAATCTCCCATTGCCGATTTCTCTTTTCTCCTTGAATCACATTTCTTTTGTTTCTACCTTCAAGACTCTAGCCGTATCTTCTCCTCTTGTTGCCGAAACTTCCCCTCTCCTATTAGTTTCACCTTGGCCGAATATTGGTGTGGTGTGATCTCTCTTGTGTGTGGTGTCCAATCGAGTTTAGAGCAAGGTAAGTGGTTGGCCGAATGTTCATTTCTCTTCTCCCTTGTTCTTTTTCGATTTTGGTTTGGTTAAGAGCCGATTTTGGCCTTTGTTGATAGGAGTTAATCTTTTGTGTTGGAATCGATTTTATCATAGGGCATCCAAGATTTTGGAAGCAAGCAAGAGGAGCCGTCTTCCTCTGTTAATCGATTGGTAAGTGGTGGTAAGGGTTGGTTCTTTTAGTCCACTCTTTTAGTTTCGTTAAGTCAAAGTTTCAAAGGATTAATCTTTCCTCTTAATAGGGTGGGCCGTGTGCATAAAGAAGAACCATCGTTTGGTTCGGGATTTGGTGGGAAACCAAATCAAGTGTAAGGTAAGGGTTCAAACGTTAACCCCTTTGGTTTAATGGTTTTGGCCGAATGGCCTAGGTGCTAATCTCATATGTGGCCGATTATAGGAGCAAGATAATCGAGGTCTTAGATCGGTTCCTTGGGATTAAGGCTTGCGTTTTAACAGTGTGTAAACTAACACACTCTTTGCTTAGTAATATGCTTAATAATCGATTGTTTAATAAAAGTTAAAACAGTATGGTTGATTGATATGATACCCGATTGGGTATGTGCATGGATTCGGGTAAGTCCGTTTTATTACGAGTTCTATTGTTGATATACTTGAGATCATGACCTATGATGTATGTGTTATGAGATGCAACATTAAACATGTAGCATGATTTGCGTGATTTGCATACTTTACCTGAGTCGGTATGATAATGGGTGATATGAGAGGAGGGGGAATATGATATCCGTGTCTTTGGGACACCAGTGGTTTGGCACCACCAGTGGTTTGGTACCACAGATTATTTTGTGACTTTGGGTCACGAGAGGTTTGGCACCTCATAGCGCGTCTCGTCCCGGTGGCTTAGCACCACGGTGGGTTGGCCCCACGATTGATAATACGGGATTGGCGCGGTGATTTGGTATCACACGATGGGTTGGCCCCATCACTTGATTCGTGACTTCGGTCACGGTGATTTGGTATCACATTCGTGTCTTTGGGACACCAGAGGTTTGGCACCTCATAGCGACTGCGTCCCCCGTGGTTAACACCACCGTGGGTTGGCCCCACTTTTGAGATATGGGATCGTCGCCGGTGATTTGGTATCACACGATAGGTTGGCTCCATCATTGGATTCTTCGTGACTTTGGGTCACCAGTGGTTTGGCACCACCGGTGGTTTGGTACCACCACGAGGTAGAAAAGGTGTTGTGGATGGCTAGGATTGGGTGCATTAATGACATTGCTCTGTATTGTGTGTGTTAGTATGTTGTATTAATCGGAGGGGATTTATGCACTTTGAGTCTTGCGACTCACCTTCTCCCTTATCATTTAGGTGACACTTAGATCGCGGACACGAGCCGGGTGGACTCGAGGTGACCATGCCATGACTAAAGTCGGTTTTGCAATCGATTTAAGCACTTGGTACTTTATTTCATTTATTTTCGTTTGGTTTTGTTGGGATTGTAAATGGCCTTTTAAAATTATGCTTTGACTATTTATATGCTTAAAATTTGATTTCAATTTAGCCTTAATAAAATTCTTGGGTTAATAATGGATTAAAATTGGAATGAAAGCGGTTTTCAATACTACAAAGCGATATGTTTTAAACTTTACCAACGGGTATCACATTAAAATCTTTAAATGAACGCAACTCAAATATTTTCTAAACCTGTGATCTTCCACACTAAGTTTAAAATGTTTTTAAGTAACTAAAAAGGAATTTCTCGGCCTTCTAAATGATAAAAACTTACTTTTCAACTAAGCTTTCAAATTCCCGGGTCTTCAAAATTTTCCTCGTAACATACAGTTCGATCGTGTGGTGTCTTGACCGAGTTTGGGGTGTTACATTTTGTGGTATCGAGCCGAGTTCAAAAGCTGTTTGTGGGCTCGAGGCCCAAAATGTGTTAAATATTGGTTTTTAAGTGTTTTGCTTAAAGTATATGGTTTGAAAGGCATGGCACCGAGTCTCCGGCACCAATCTGCCCAGGTAGGTACCTCTTACTATTTCTTGTGATTGATGGGTGTGATATGATTGAAAGACTAGCAATAGTGGATTACTTTAGAAACTGAAATTGATAAGACTCGTGGACTTGCGAAAACAAAACTTCTTTAATAAGAAATATTCATAAGACTTTGCTTTAAAAGAGCAGTGGAAAAGTCATCGATGCATGAAACTTCTAAATCGATAAGTCGAGATTTTAGTCATGAGCACTCGAGGTCGGGGTCGTAGTACACGTGGGACGCGGTCGGGGTAGGATGACGGTTTCGAACTGTAGGGTCAGTGGTCGTCGGGTCGAGAATGAGATACGGTACCACCACCGGTGGAGGTGGTGAGTTTGAGATCAGGATCGAGGGGATGCCGTGATGTCGCAGCGATCGCCGCGAGTCTTGAAAAGCGGTAGCTGGAGTAGGTGGAAGCGCGGTGTTCGGAAATTCGTGGCGGCGACTCGAGCAAATGGGGCGGAAGTATTTCGAGGTGTTTCGGTGTTGCTCAAAGACGCAGTGAGTATTAGCTGGAAGCGACGGAGCGGATCATGGATGATCTGGACTTGGCTGCGAGAGAAAGTGAAAAGGGTAGTATCGCTTCTTCGGGATGAGTCATACCAGTGGTGGCTCACGGTTCGGGACGATCTTTGATGTAGAGGATCTTACTTGGGATTATTTCAAGGTGCATATCGAAAAAGTACATTGGATCTAGCTACATTAATGAGCAACGAAAAGCATTTACGAGGTGGTTCGGGAGCAAGTCTGTGGGTCTGAGTACGAGGTGAATTCTTGAGATCGAGCCGGTATGCTAGGGGCATTGTGGGCGAACGAACACGAGAGGTGTGTTCGATTTGAGGATGGTATGAGAGATGAATTAAGATGCTGATTGCTCCACAGCGGAGCGTGAGTTTGCCGTCTTAGTTGAGAAGGCTAAGGTAGCCGAAGGAGTGAAGGAGTGCGTGAGGCAAAACATGGATAGGAGCAGGACATAAGAGGAGTTTTGGATCTTACGGGTCATCGGGTAATCCTCGGAAAAGGGCTAAGCAGAGTGGGCAAAATCGATGCTGGTAGGTCATTTGCCGCTAATCGAGGACCCCATACGAGTGCAACCGTTGTGGGAAATCTCATTGGGAGGATCTTTGGGACCGGTGGAAAAGGATGTTTGAGTGTGGCTCATTGGATCACCGTGTGAGACCGTAAAGTGTAAGTTGGCTAGGATTCGATCCAGAGGTGGCCGTACTCGATTCTCAGAATAATGGACCGCCACCGCAAAGGGGTCGTGGTAATGGCGAGAGGAGGCTATGGTTACGGTGGGGCGCGAGCACCGGGCGAGAGGTGCGGTAGTAGTTCGAGGCAAGACGGCTGGGTTGGTGTATGCAATGAGGCGCCGAGAGAGAGCGGCGATGCACCGGACGTCATGCCGTGACGTTTTTGATCTTTGGTTCTCCTTATCTTGCTTTGATTGATGTGGGTTCAACGCATTCATACGTTGCCGTAGCATAGTAGAGACCATGGATTTAGACTCGAGACTACTTCTAGGCGGTGTGATGTAATTAGCCCTCTAGGTCACTCTGTAGTTGTAGATAAGCTATATAGAGAGCGTACCCCTAGAACTCCAAGGGGTAGTGTTTGTGGGCGATCTGATGGAACCGCCGTTTGGGGAGTTCGATCCGATTCGGGATGGGGTGGTTGGTTAAGCACCGAGCGAGGTTGGATCGCGCGGCTAAGTGCATGGTTCTAAAGGCGGTGAGGGTGATGAGGTGGTCATGATAGGTAATAGAAGAGATTACTTATCCAACGTGGTAGAGGAGGTCCGAACGGTTAAGGAATTTGTTGATGTGTTTCGAGAGGAGCTTAGGGTTTGCCACGGATCGCGAGGTGGAGTTCGGGATAGATCGCTACCGAGCTGCGCCGGTGTCTATTGCTCCGTATAGGATGGCGCCAAAGGAATTAGTGGAATTAAAGGCTCAGATCCAGGAGTTGTTGGATCGAGGTTTTATCAGGCCAAGCGTTTCACCTTGAGGAGCGCCAGTACTCTTTGTCAAGAAGAAAGGCGAGACGATGCGAATGTGCATAGATTACCGCCAATTGAATAAGTCGACGATCAAAAACAAGTATCCGTTGCCACGAATAGATGATTTGTTTGATCGGTGAAGGGTGTGCTTGTATTCTCGAAGATCTATTTAAGGTCAGGTATCACCAATTAAAGGTAAAGGAGGCGGATATCCACAAGACAGCGTTTGCGTACTCGGTATGGGCACTCACGAATTTTTGGTAATGCCGTTTGGGTTGACTAACGCCGGCAAAGCATTCATGGATATGATGAATAGGGTGTTCAGCAGATGATTTAGATCAGTTCGTTGTGGTTTTTATCGACGACATCCTGGTGTACTCAAGGTCGGAAGAGGAGCATGATGCGCATTTTGCGAGTGGTGCTGCAGATTTTGAGGAGAAGCGACTTTATGCTAAGTTTAGTAAGTGCGAGTTCGGCTTAGGAGGTGACTTTCTTGGGTCATGTAGTGTCGGCCGAGGGGATTAGGGTGGATCCTCGGAAGATTGTGGCGATTTTGGATTGGAAGCCGCCTAAGTCGGTGGTTGAGATTCGGAGTTTTCGGGTTTGGCGAGGATACTACCAGAAGATTTGTAGAAGGATTTTCGTTGATTACAGCACCGATGACTAAGTACATTAAGGAAAGGAGTTCCGTTTGTTTGACCGAGAAAGCAGCGGGAGAGTTTCGACAAGTTAAAGAAGATTTTGACCGAGGCTCTGTTTCGATTCAACTTCGAGGCAGAAAGGAATTCGCGATGTATTGCGATGCATCACATACGGGATTGGGTTGTGTCTTTGATGCGGGAAGGGAAGGTTGTGGCGTATGCATCTAGGCATTTGAGGCCACATGAGGTCAATTATCCGACGCTTACGACTTGGAGTTAGCAGCAGATAGTCTTCGCCTTGAAAATTTGGAGGCACTACTTGTGCGGAGAGAGATCGATAGTCTACATGGATCATAAGAGTCCAAGTACCTTTTGACTCAGAAAGATTTGAATTTGAGGCAGCGTAGATGGATTGAGTTGCTCAAGGACTACGACTATTCGATTGAATATCATCCGGGCAAGGCTAACGTGGTGGCAGACGCGTTGAGCCGTAAGGTTGTATCGGACTTAAGAGCGATGTTTGCCCATTTGAGTTTGTATGGCGACGGAAGTATTTTAGCAGAGTGCGCAGTTAAGCCTACTTGGGTTGCGCAGATCAAAAGGAAACAGTTAGTGGATGAGGTTCTGAATGCGCGGAGGTTGCAAGTGCAGGATGGTGGTTTGGAAGGTTACAATATGTCTAGTGATGGGGTGCTGTGTTTTCAAGGGAGAGCTTGTATGCCGAAGGATATCGAGTTAAGGCGGAGGATTCTTCAGACGCCCATAGCGGCCCGCACGCTATGCACCCGGAGGTAGCAAGATGTATAGGGATCTAAGAGAGAAGCGATTTTGGTGGCAGTCCGAAGAGAGAGGTGCGAGTTTGTTGGAAAGTGTCGACATGTCGCAGTCAAAGTGAACATCGATTTGCCGTCGGGGTTGCTTGGCCCAGTGAAAATTCCCGAGTGGAAATGGGAAAGGATAACTATGGATTTTGTCGTTGGATTACCTCTTACGCCGAGCAAGAAGGACTTAGTTTGGGTAATTGTGGATCGTCGACTAAATCAGCTCATTTTATTCGGTGGTCGATTACTCCCTTGAGAGGTTGGCGGTTGTATGTGTCGAGATAGTGAGGTCGCACGGTGTGCGATGTCGATCATCTCGGATAGGGATCCCGATTTACATCAAGGTTCGAAAGCGTTGCATCGAGCTCTGGAGTGCGCGGTTGGATTTCAAAGACGGCATTTCACCCACGATCGACGAGGCGATCGGAGAGGTTATACAGATC
Organism: Gossypium sturtianum; assembly: GCA_025698515.1. NCBI lineage: Eukaryota > Viridiplantae > Streptophyta > Magnoliopsida > Malvales > Malvaceae > Gossypium > Gossypium sturtianum. Next base: position 86,278,061 of record CM046949.1, on the reverse strand, counting down.
TTAGAGGATATCTTTGCCGAGAGGTCGTGTTTTGGACTTCAGAGGTAGTTGGGAGGAGTTTACGCCATTGGTGAGTTCGCTTACAACAATAGTTATCAAGCAAGTATCAAGATGGCACCATATGAGGTGTTGTATGGTAGGAAGTGTCGCTCACCTACATGTTGGGCGGAGTTGGGAGAATGTCGGTTGTTGGGACCAGAGTTGGTTGCGAGAGACCGAAGACAAGGTTAAGTTGATTCGGGCTCGGTTGAAGGAAGCTTGGACAGCAGAAGTCTTATGCCGATCTCAGCGGAGAGATATAGAATTTCTTTGTGGGAGATCAAGTTTTTACGAAGGTCTCGCCATGGAAGAAAGTGTTGAGGTTCGGAAAGAAGGGCAAGTTAAGTCCGAGGTTTATTGGGCGTATAAGGTGCCGAGACGCGAGTGGGACCGATATCTTATCGCCTTGAGTTACCAGTGAGCTAAGTCGATTCACGACGTATTTCGCGTTCGATGCTTAGGCGCTATTGTTCGGATCCATCGCATGTCGTAGCGGTGGAGGACATCGAGGTAAATCCGATTTGACCATGGAAGAAGAACCGGTGCGATTCTAGACCGAGATGTGAAGGTTCTGCGTAGAAAGTCGATTCCTTTGGTAAAGGTGCTATGGCGGAATCATGGCGTAGAAGAAGCTACGTGGGAACCAGAGGATATGATGAGGCAAAGCAATACCTCAACTCTTTTGACCGGGTAATTTCGAGGCCGAAATTATTTTTAAGGGGTAGAAGCTGTAATATCCGGGTTAGGGGCTATTTTGATTATTGCATTATTTGCATGTATTTGGCCTGCAATGTTGTGTTTCAATTGTTTTGGGGCTTAGTTGTAAGCTTGGTGTAAGCTTTGAGTGGTTGGGGAAACTTTAGTTTTAAGCTTTAGGTGAGGGAGCTGAATGAGTGGGGTTTATAAATATTTTTAGGAGAATGTTAGCACAAGAATTGAGCTAGTAGAGTGGCAAGTTAGGCGCCACTTGGAGCTTGGGTTTGGCGTCACTTGCGGGAAGGGAGTCCTGTGTTCAAGCTGCAGAAGTCTCATATTTTTGCTTCCATTTTGACGGCAGGGAGAAGAAGAAGTTGTGGGCAGTTCAAACTCTGCCATAGACCAAGTCAAATTGTTCAAATGGTGGGTGGAGAGTAAATTGTGGAGGTTGACTAGTTCAAACTAGTTTGAATTAGTGGTTGGGAGTGTTTGGAGGTGGTGGCCGAATGTTGGAGTCTTCATGGGGGAAATGGCCGGTTTTGGTAGGTGAATAAGTGGGGAGTGTCGAATGCATTTTGGTGTTTTTCGGTCAACTTTAGTCTAGTGCACCTAACCGAATTTTGCAAACTAAGTTCTCTCATTTTTCTTCCTTGAAACCAAAAACCCCAAGCAACCTATACTTGCCGAAAATTAGCACTTGTTTCTCCTAAATTTTGCTAGTAGCCGAATGTTCTCTTGAATCCCTAAACCTTATTTTGTTTGCTTCTTTTTCTTTTGTTCTTAGCCGAACCATCCCTCTTCCACTTCTAATCTCCCATTGCCGATTTCTCTTTTCTCCTTGAATCACATTTCTTTTGTTTCTACCTTCAAGACTCTAGCCGTATCTTCTCCTCTTGTTGCCGAAACTTCCCCTCTCCTATTAGTTTCACCTTTGCCGAATATTGGTGTGGTGTGATCTCTCTTGTGTGTGGTGTCCAATCGGGTTTAGAGCAAGGTAAGTGGTTGGCCGAATGTTCATTTCTCTTCTCCCTTGTTCTTTGTCGATTTTGGTTTGGTTAAGAGCCGATTTTGGCCTTTGTTGATAGGATTTAATCTTTTGTGTTGGAATCGATTTTATCATAGGGCATCCAGGATTTTGGAAGCAAGCAAGAGGAGCCGTCTTCCTCTGTTAATCGATTGGTAAGTGGTGGTAAGGGTTGGTTCTTTTAGTCCACTCTTTTAGTTTCGTTAAGTCAAAGTTTCAAAGGATTAATCTTTCCTCTTAATAGGGTGGGCCGTGTGCATAAAGAAGAACCATCGTTTGGTTCGGGATTTGGTGGGAAACCAAATCAAGTGTAAGGTAAGGGTTCAAACGTTAACCCCTTTGGTTTAATGGTTTTGGCCGAATGGCCTAGGTGCTAATCTCATATGTGGCCGATTATAGGAGCAAGATAATCGAGGGTCTTAGATCGGTTCCTTGGGATTAAGGCTTGCGTTTTAACAGGTGTGTAAACTAACACACTCTTTGCTTAGTAATATGCTTAATAATCTGATTGTTTAATAAGGCCGAAACAGTATGGTTGATTGATATGATACCCGATTGGGTATGTGCATGGATTCGGGTAAGTCCGTTTCATTACGAGTTCTATTGTTGATATACTTGAGATCATGACCTATGATGTATGTGTTATGAGATGCAACATTAAACATGTAGCATGATTTGCGTGATTTGCATACTTTACCTGAGTCGGTATGATAATGGGTGATATGAGAGGAGGGGGAATATGATATCCGTGTCTTTGGGACACCAGTGGTTTGGCACCACCAGTGGTTTGGTACCACAGATTATTTTGTGACTTTGGGTCACCAGAGGTTTGGCACCTCATAACGTCTCGCCCCGGTGGCTTAGCACCACGATGGGTTGGCCCCACGATTGATATCTGGGATTGACGCCGGTGATTTGGTATCACACGATGGGTTGGCCCCATCACTTGATTCGTGACTTCGGTCACGGTGATTTGGTATCACATTCGTGTCTTTGGGACACCGGAGGTTTGGCACCTCATAGCGACTCGTCCCCGTGGTTAACACCACCGTGGGTTGGCCCCACTTTTGAGATATGGGATCGTCGCGCGGTGATTTGGTATCACCACGATAGGTTGGCTCCATCATTTGATTCTTCGTGACTTTGGGTCACCGGTGGTTTGGCACCACCGGTGGTTTGGTACCCACGGGGTAGAAAAGGTGTTGTGGATGGCTAGGATTGGGTGCATTAATGACATTGCTCAGTATTGTGTGTGTTAGTATGTTGTATTAATCGGGAGGGGATTTATGCCTTCGAGTCTTGCGACTCACCTTCTCCCTTATCATTTCGGTGACACTTAGATCGCGGACACGAGCCGGGTGGACTCGAGGTGACCATGCCATGACTAAAGTCGGTTTTGCAATCGATTTAAGCACTTGGTACTTTATTTCATTTATTTTCGTTTGGTTTTGTTGGGATTGTAAATGGCCTTTTAAAATTATGCTTTGACTATTTATATGCTTAAAATTTGATTTCAATTTAGCCTTAATAAAATTACTGGGTTAATAATGGATTAAAATTGGAATGAAACGGTTTTCAATACTACAAAGCGATATGTTTTAAACTTTACCAACGGGTATCACATTAAAATCTTTAAATGAACGCAACTCAAATATTTTCTAAACCTGTGATCTTCCACACTAAGTTCAAAATGTTTTTAAGTAACTAAAAAGGAATTTCTCGGCCTTCTAAATGATAAAAACTTACTTTTCAACTAAGCTTTCAAATTCCCGGGTCTTCAAAATTTTCCCCGTAACATACCAGATTCGGTCGTGGTGTACTGACCGGGTTTGGGGTGTTACAGTTCTAAAAGTCTTTCCATCTCTCGTAGTAGAGCTTGCATGTTCAAATCAGGGACATTGCGAACAGGTTGTCGTGCGGGACGATCTTCCATGTTAGGATCGAATTCTTGTGACATTGAGTTTAGTAAGAAACCTCACACAAAACCTCACGATCACTCGGAAAGAAAGAGAAATTTCACTCACAGTCGTGTTTTTGCTCAAAAATAGGCTTTTACCTAATGAGTACACTCGTACCTTTTACCTCTCTTTACCTTTCTCGTGATTTCGTAAGCAGATTCACCAAGGCTTAACCTTAGTCTAGATGAGCGGTTTCAAATGGGTAACAAGGGATTATGATGAGGGATTAAGGGTTGGCTGAAATCAAATGTAGTCGGGGTATGTGTGGCGTTGGGGTGAAATAGAGAATACCAAATGATGGTAAAAGGAATCTTGTTGATCGGAATAGTAGGATGAGGATAGAATGATAAATTGAAATAAACTTGCAAAAAAAAATTCGTAATAATTTTTTTTTTCACTTTAAATAAAATAAAATGAATACAAAGGAAATGATATTCAACTTCGAATTTTTTTCGACTTTTTTTACTTAAAAACTAGTCTTCGTTGCGTTCTTCGATCTTCGAAGCTTCTCGATTTAGTAGCTCTGATACCAAATGATACGATCCGCCTCGGGGTGAGTCGAGTCGTATGTAAAATGCCCGATCATCTTCGAGAAGCAATGAATATTTAGCTTAGTAAAATAGGAATGGAATATAATAGTTTCGGGTAAAAATAGTATTTAGTTTAAGAATATGAAATGAAAAAGGTTAGATGTGAAAGAAGGAATTTGGATTTGATTCGAAATGGAAAAATGTTAAAGAAAGAAATTGGTTTTGGTTCGAAATGGTTAAGAAAAGAAGATGGATTAAACAAAAGTGCAAACAAGAACCAATACTGATTTGGTATCGACCCGTTGTTTATAAGCCCTTTAGTTCGGTTTAGGAGTGGTTAAGGTGACCTCGACCCACTATCTAGCAAGATAGGAACCTCGGTATGTTTGAACGCCACACTACAAGTAGTGATAAGTTCGGTTTTCGACAAAGAAAAATGGATGACACAACTAGAACACTAGGCAGCCAACGAATCTTTAAACGAAAATAGAGAAAAGTTTACCTTACAAATTGAGCAGCATAACATTAATAAATTATCAAAAGTCCCTTTTCATATGCTGATTACATGTATTTATAGTGCCGAAAGAAGCTAGCTGAATGGACACTTTTAATGAAGCTAATAATGAGCTAAAATAAAAGTTACAACTTTTGAAATTCTAGCCCAAGTAACTCCAGCCTTCAATGTGATTTACTTCTTTAATTAAGTTTTTTTCAAGGTCTTTTGAAGTCACTATGTCCAACCGAAAAGTCACCAGCTTTTTTGATGGAGAATTAAATTGCATGAATTGATTACTCACGTAGCAATCGGTTATAGAAGATGAATCAAAGAGGTTGCCGAATTTAAATAAGAAAAATACTCTTCTTTAATTGATAAAACAGCTTCTTAATGATGTATAAAGCCCTTTGTAACAGCCCCCTCTTTTGTAACCGAAAATCACTTGAAAAGCCATCTTATTGATTGCATAGCAGCCTTTAAAAGTAATGCATTTGAGCTGAAAAGTCACATGCAATTAACACATGTAACCGACACATTTATTCAATTATTTAAACTTAAAACAAGTTAATAACTAACTTAAATAAATGAACTAACACTTATGCATTATTTATTCCGGTAACTAGTTTAATTAAGATAAGCACTATTAAATGAACTTTAACTCATGCATCAATAAATTAACCTAGTAACTAGTTTAATTAAAGAAGCAACTTTTAAAGTCTTTAAAAGAAACTCAATTAATTAAACTAAGATAAGTTGATTAAATGACCAAAAACTCATTTATTAACTAAGATGCATAAATGCAATTATTTAAAATGCAAACTAAATGCAAAGCTGAAAATTAAATAAAGAGTTCAATTTAGTTGGAACGGTTCAAAGAGCTGGAATTGAGCTTAAATCGGTTTGCAATATGTTGCAAGGAAACTTCATTGAGCTGGTCCCAACTCATTCTATTTCTCCAACTAAAGCCTCGCCCCACAATTGGTTAACTAAGGCCGAAATGGCCCCTTTGAATTGCTTAGCTCGAGCTCGCGTGATTGGTCCTTGGGGCAGCAACATTGAATCCTTGCTCGAGCTTGGTTCACTCCGGAACACGATCGTATCACAGAGTCTACATTTCTAATTTTAGAGTTCTGAATTTTACCTGAACCAGCATCGGAGTCTCAGACATTTCATTTTTGTAAACCATTTCCAGAACACAAACCATTTCAACATTCTGTGGTACAGTTTCCTAAATATTTTTCCAAAATAATTTCTTGCGCATACGTTCATGTAGAAACACAGGCCGATTTTTTGCAAACCTAGCTCTGATACCACTAAATGTGACACCCTAAACCCGGCCTAGCAGTTTAGACTGAACTCAGGATGCTACATTGATCACCGAAGTGATCATGGGAAAATTTTACAAAACCAGTCGACCTTAATTTCATTTCCGAAAACCATTCATATCTTTACGAAACCAAAACATTTAATCGTTTAAAGTTTTTTCGATAAAGTTATCGTTAAGTATGAAAAATAAACAGAATAAATGTACGAATGAAAATCTCAAGTGGAAACTGTACCACAGTCTTATAAAACCTTACACTCAAAGCAATTATAATCGAATATAATTTAGAAAATAGAACCGAAAACACGCACGAAACCATGACCGTCCGAAACCTCCGCATACCGAGCCCAGCGTCAGAATTCAAAAGGGTACCTGAAAGGGGAAACAGAAGAGGGGGTGAGCTACTCGAGCTCAGTGTGAAATCAAAACTGTCTAACTACAAAATCAGATACAAAAAGCCAAAAAACAGTTCAAAAGCAGAACATACTTACAGCACTATACAAATCCAGATGGTAGGCTCGAAATAGAAGTTCCGACAGTTATTACAATTCAAGCCACAATAACTCACAAAAAGTCACATGTACTATCAGTCAGGCAAAACATTCAAAGTTCACGATGTGCGCACAGACAAAGGTACTTTTCAGTCAATCAGTACAGTCAGACCAATGCGTATTAATGTTGTTTAGTTATAAAACCCACCCATCCAGCCAATACACCTCTCCAACCCCCATCACTCCACATAAGAGCTCTTAGAGCTCATCCAACCAATCACACCACATAGGACCTCGTAAGGCCCATCCATCCCTGCACTCCAACAATGTCCACAACCCTCAGGGTATTAAGACTGCCCACGACCCTCTCGGTATTAGGGGCTATCAGTAAGTTGTACAGTGCCATGCGGTAAATCGCGATCTGAGATATGCACGAGATGAATCGCGATCGATAGTGATGATACGCAGCAAAGCCGCGCGATAAGCGGTGACTGATCTGCAATGCGGAAATCGCTATATCGGTAAAGTGCGATTAAAGCGCAGATAGATAAATACACGCAGCAAAGGCCGACGTATGCATTCAGAAATGCAATGCGATAACCCGCTAACAAAGATAGTCCACGACCCTCGTGGTATTGGGATCGCCACGACCCTCGTGGTATTATGGCTAACAACCGCCAGATCATTTGCCATTCGATTCGATTTGATCTTCCTTCTCTTCACAATCCACCCAAAAACATTATATGCATATGTATGTGTGCAAACAGATTAACAGAAACAGAGTACAAGATTACAGACAGTCATTTACATCTAGTCAGTCAGATACAGATAGGAGTGTACTCAAATTACCCATATTCAGATTCAATGGCTATGTAACCTCACAGAATAGTGACACCTAGTCAGACAATCAAACAGTGACACCTAGTCAGACAATAAAACAGAAGCATATTGCACACACACACCCCGTCAACCAGGTTCAGAAGCAAACATGTTACGCAACCAATCACGAATCTCACCTAAACCGAAGTCAAAATAGAGTCATAATTACCCTTACTAAAGCTTAGCCAAGGGTTGAAACACATAGAGTCACAAGTACGCTTAAATTGACCTAGAACCAAAATCTGGCAAGATAGGGCCACATGCCCGTGTGCTCCGACCGTGTGGAGTCGTCTAGGCCGTGTGGGGGTCCAAACGCCCGTGTGCAGGGTAGCACACGGCCATGTGAATAGGCCGTGTAACTCACTGCCCAATTTCGCTAAAGTCAAGTGCAGAGCAGACACAGCCGTGTGTTCCGAAACACACGCCCGTGTGGGATCCCTAAATCTCCAAATCAACCACACGGCCGTGTGGCCAGGCCGTGTGACACTAATTCTCTAAAACCCTAATTCCCAAACCCACACGCCCGTGTGCCCAGGGGACAAGGCCATGTGAAAATCGACAAAATCCCAAATCGACCACACGACCGTGTGGCTTGGCCTGAAAACCTTAACGCCCAATTTCACACGGCTGTGTGGGTCGAAACACGCCCGTGTGGCCGTCGGGGTGGTCACGAAACCACCCTAAAACAGCCTCAAAACCACCGTCTTCGCCACCAGATCCGTCCCCAACCTTTTCCCTATCAACATATATCAAAAAGTGACAATTTCTCATCACTTCCATCGACTAAAACCCAAAACCAACGATTTAGCCTACGATCAAGAAAAGCTGAACATAACCTTTGCAAAAAGGAATAAAACAGTGTAGTAAAAGTTTGTATCCCACACCTGAATCGACGATGAAGAAGACGACAGTTAAGCAGAAATCCCCGATGCCAAAATCCAAAAGAAAAGCAAAAGGGAAAGAAAAAAACCCGGAAAAGAACGTCCAGCCAAAAGAGAATAAAAAGAATAAAAATCAAAAATTAAAATAACATCAAATAAAATAATAATAACATAATAGGTTATTAATTCTAACTAAAAACCAAATACTATTTAACAAAACAAAAAAAAAATATCCCTCACAGAGCGCACTCATAAGGACTCAAACCCAGAACCTTGTAGTATACTAACACTCCACTTACCCACTAGACCAGCAAGCCCATTTTGCCACTAAATTGCACAACTAAACACATATGTGCAGCCTCCTCACTGTTCCTATGCTCAAATCCCAAAACTTCTATGCCCAAAATTCGGGGCGTTACATTAGTTATGTCTTGGGTTTCTTCTGAAACCCCCGCCTCCACTATATAACCATCTTGAATGTTTGCTCCTTTACTTTTACAAGGATTTTTATCTTTGGAACCAACCGGGCTTCCACACTTCAGGCATGGATTACTTTCTTTTACACTAACAGTTTGCCCTATTAGAACATCAATTCGTATTGGAGCATTTTCAAATGGTATGTGAGATTTAATAAATCTAGCAGTTGATTTGTAAAATGAATCATCTGTTTAACTTCTTGTTCACATTGCTTTGTACGAGGATCTTAGACGTTGATAATTTATTTCAAGTACTTTATTAATCCAACTTTTTATCCTCTCCCCCTAATGTTGGGAAAACTGACAACTCATGTTACAATTAAATCTCGAATTAATTGCTCAAAAATATTATAAGGAGACTCATATAAATATACATTCCAAATCTCTTATTATGACCTATTCGTTGTGATGGAGCAATTGGAACATATACCGCACATCCAAAAATTGTAAGATGGGAAATATTTGGCTCTTGACCAAAATCAATCGTAATGGGGAGTATTTATAATTTATTGGCTTGATGCGTACAACGTGTAAATCAATACAAGCATGAATCTCATGCTGAAATAGAAAGTTTTGTTCTCATAAGTAACAGTTTAGCTATTAGTTAGAGGCATTTGATAAACAATTCAACTAAATCATTTTGTGTGTAAACATGAGTTACAGGATGTTCAACTTTTATCCCAATTGACATGCAATAATCATTGAAAACTTAGGATGTAAATTCACCAACATTAGCAAGATGAATTGTTTTAATTGCATAATCTGAAATTAATCATTTAAACAAGCAATCTTGCAAACGACAAGTTGCGAATTGATAACGCATGTGATTATTTTGTAGATTCATCTACCAAAATCATATAATATCAAAACCATCCACATGGTGGATGAATGGGCCCATATTCATTTCAGAAATGCAAGACATTAAATCTCAACTTTAGCTAGTGAGTTTCTAAGAACCAATTTTTATTGAGAACAAGCAACAAATGAGAATTCTTTAAATTAAAGAATCTTCTGGTTCTTTAATGGATGTCCATATGAATTCTCAATTAATTTCCGCATCGTATACGATCTAGGATGGTCTAACTGGTCACGCCAAGTAGTAAATGCATTTGTATTAGTAAACTTATGGTTTACTTTAACATGTGTTTCAATTGTACTAAATTGTAACAAATTGATAATTTTATTATCATTCCTTTTAATTTGTATCCACATGTAAGTACTATCGTGACATTTACTACTGAAAATGTCTAAATCAATGTGAAGTCTATAATGCCACCAAGTCAATAAATATATTTCCAAATAATTATATGCAGTATTCATTTCAGGGAATATACCAAAATCTTCAAATATCTAAAAAAAAATTGTAACTTCAGGTGCATCCAACCATAACGAGCTTTAGATAGAATTATCATATTTTTTGCTCATAAATAAATCTTTCACAGTCAAATATTTTGCTTCCAACCCCTTAATGGGGATGATGACAAAAGAAGATCATAAAGATAATTACAATCAATTCAATTTAATAACAAGAGTAATCAATAACTCAATCCTCCATTTTTCATCCTTTCAAAATAGATATTTATAGCAATAGTGATTCATATGAAATATAATATTTTCCTTATTCAAAATCTCAATATAAGATCCATTATAAATATCTTTTAAAACCAATGGATTAACCATCACAAAATATTAATATATTAGCTCTTCTAGAGCTTTCGACTAATTTTGTACTATCAAATATTGAAATAATATTTGTTTGTTTTAGTACCAAATAAGATAAATACTTTCTATCTATAATGATAGAATTTATTACTACATTCTCATATCTTTCCTCAAAGAATATTAACAGAAACAAAATATTTTGGCATATGTCACATGTGGCCAATAATCTTTCATATCACATTGATAACATAAGTTATCTTTAACTTTTGAAGAGTTATCTTGAGAACTCTCATTGTTCTCTTATTTATTACTATATTCTCACTTTTAGTGTTCCATAATTATATCTTTTATTTTCTTTATGTCATTCACTTCGAGGAATGCAATAAATCTAGTAGGATAGACTTCTAAACGCCTCAATTGATTTTTTATTTCATAATCACCATCGCAAAGCATGCATGGATTTCAAATCAAAATATATCTATTAATGTTGTCATGATTAGTCTCCAATTATAATAAACATGATATAATAAATAAAATATAGTAAAATATACCTGAAGATCTTTAACATCATCGTCATCACATTGACTATTATCACGAGCATCCATTCTGATATTGAATTTTTCAACATCCTGAAGATGAAGTTGTAAGGGTGGAAGTTTAAGGTGAAAAGGAATTTGATTTGTGGGACGACTTCGAAAGATTTTAAAAAAATAAAGAATCATTGTGCTGATAACGTGTTATAAAAATAAAGAGAGATGGGTAGAATAAAGAACAAAGAAAATATGAAAGCAACAGATAATGTACTTTATTAATCAAAAGGGGTGGTTACAATGCTTTATCAGAGTCTCTATTTATAGGCATAAGTAGAGATCTAATTCTAATAACTATTAGAATTTAAAGTATACAAAAACTTTATCTTGATCATGATGGACATCCACTTAATAAGATATTCATAACAAAAATAAAACTTTAGTTGAGTTGTAAATTAATAGTTTTACTAACGCAATTGGTTCTAATTCAAATATCATTATATACATATATTTTTATTCTTTTTTAAATAAAAAAATAAAAATAACCTCAAGTAAATATAACTTATTTTAATTATGAAATAGTGTTTTCATAATTTTCTTAACCGTGTTGATATCTCGATTCAAAATGACACAAATTCAATAAAATATTTAATAAAGAGTATAGATTTGATTTGAGAAAGACGTGGTTATCCCATTTAAATAAAACTTTGGCAAAGCCATATTTCATCCATAACTCTCCGTATATTATTATTATTATTGAAATTTGAAGAGGAATTGAGATGAATCAATGCTTGCTTTTACAGTTTCCAGGGATGAATTTCATAGCTCTAATTGGTGGGGTTATTTTTGGAGCTATACAAACTAGAGGGGGCAAGTGGCAACACCTTTGTCGTGGATCGGTGGGTTACACTTACAACACATGGGCCGAGCCCTACCTCGGCATGCCATATCCTTGTTCGGTTCCGTATTGAAGTTGGTTTGTTCCTACGTCAAAACAAACACTCGCTTTCCCTTCTGACAGATACGTCGATGATATCATATCCTCAGATTTCGCCTTTTCATTTTTTTTCTTGGTCTATTTTGCTATCAATTTCAAAATTTTAGCCTCTATTTGTGTTCAGAACTTGAATCCTTGATTTAGAAATTTAGGACACATTTTAATCATATAATATCTATAATCATTCCATTATTCATTTCATAGGTAATTCATTTATCACACATTCAATCTTCATCAATAGCTATCTCAATAATTTTTCTCATAACCATCTATCAATGTCAATATCCATTTCATGAATCCATGATTCATGCTTTCCATTTGGATAATTCAATTCAATATCTCATTCCAATTTCATATTCAAAATCATTCAATACCACTCATATTGTCAATTTATTTATTTTCCCCTATTAACACAACTCAGACTCGGACGGATACACGGATCCAACCAAAACACACCAATTTGGCATCCAGTGCCTCATCGGATAATTCGAAGTAATAAATTGACACCCAGTGTCTCATCGGCCATGCTGAAGTAAGTTGGTACCCAGTACCTCATCGAATTTATCCGAAGTAATAATGTGACACCCAGTGTCTCATCGACTCGAAGTCGAAGTATCCCTGAACTCTTCTAATTCCTATGGTATGCCAACTATATTTGACTCAGCCCGATACAGTTAATAGGGTTTTCAAATCACATTTTCCATTTCAATCAATATTCATATCAATTCAAATAATCACATATACTCATGAGATCAATTCAATTCAAATCAATATTAAAATATCATATACTCACCTCAACTACTTACCGTGAACATTAAATCAAAATACAACAATTTAATAGTTAAATTCGGATTATAGAAATACAAACCGTAATTTCCGAATCACTCCTCGTCAACTTTCTTTTTTCCTTTCTTAGCCGAGGTCTTCGACACAACGTTAGCTACGGAAATTAAAATAATTAAAAATCATCAATACAATACCATTTCACATTGAATATTTTAAATTTTCATTCAACTTTTGTTTAAATGTCAACTTAGTCCTTAATCAAATTTAACTCTATTTTCTTCAAAACTTATTCTTTATTTTTCACTCAATTTTCCACTTAAACTAAACTTAACTCTCTAATTTCACCATAAAACCCTAAATTTCAAAATTTTACAATTTAGTCCTTATTACTCAAAACTTATGACTTATTCTACAATTCAATCCCTTTTTCTCTTCTAACTTGAAATTCTATCAATTTAACCCCTAACACTTCAATTTATTCAACATGAACAACTTCTAAAAATTCACTAACTTCTAAAATTTCAACATAAATCAAGTAGTATTTTGTTCTAGGATTCTAAAAACATCAAAATTACTAGAAAATGGACTAAATTGACTTACCAATTAAACCTTTGAACCTTAAACCCTAATTTCTCCTTCTTTTTCTTTTCCTTTTTGTTTCTTTCTTTCCATTCTCTGTGTCGTCCCCCTCTTTCTTTCTTTTCTATTCTTTTTATTTTGTTTATTCTTTATTTACTTTATATGTTTTATTATTATTAAACTAATATAATATAATATAATATATATTTATACTTAAATACTAAGTAATACTTATTTATTATTTTTTTTACATGTGTATATTATTAGTACATATGTATTCATTTATTACCATACACTTGTTAGATATGGTTTAATTACTAATTTAGTCCCTTCACTTTTCTATATTCTATAATTCAACTTTTGCCCTATTTGCAATCTAGTCCTTATAACTAATTACTCTTAGTTTAAACAAATTCACCTAACCAAAACCTAATTAACCTCACCACTATCTTCGTAAATACTTTTAATAAATATTTACGAATCCGTTTTTCAAAAACGGAGACCCGAAAATGCACTTTCTGATACCTATAAATTTTAGGTCGTTACATCTACCATAAGTCTGTAGTAATAGAAATGAATCTCACGTCACATCTCAAAGGTTCTGGAACACCCAATTTCCAGTTAACTCAGAACCTTAAAATAACTGGAGGACTAAATTGAAAGAGACCGCAAGTTGGCAACCTCTATTGGAAGAAACAAGGAAGTTAGAAACTGAACTGGACATGGTTGAGATCCAATTTTGGTTCAGTTTAAAAGGAACTAGTTGGTTCTATTATGGGAGACATAATGATGGTGAATGCACGATTCTGATGAGGTTAGTAATAGAGCAGGAAGGACTATAAATAGCTAAGAGATGGCTTCCCGAGGATGATTTTTCTTCCCGATTCTATTTCATTTTCTCTCTTCTTCACCTTCTTCGATTGCTTTGAAGAAGAGGAGGCCATGGAAGGTTCTACATGGAGAAAACTTCATGAGGACTAAGTTGGAAAAATTGGGAAACCAGTAAGTTGGTAAGATTTTAAGACCTTCAATATATGTACGGCTAAGTAAATGAGGTCATGGATTTTCAGAACTAATTTAAGGGTTCTGCATGCTTATGAAAGGCTAAACTTTTAAGATGAAATGCAAGTTTAACCAGTGGATTTTTAGTTGTAATGCTTAGCTGCTAGGAGAATAAAAGCTCTAGCGTTCGAGAAAGCTAAGTTGTGGAAACGATGAAGCTTCAGGTGAGTTTCTAAAACTCTAACCATGGATGTTACGATCTATGTTGTTTGAGTATGCCATGTTTGCATAAACATGGATATTCGTAGATGCATGTTAGTAAGCATGAAATGGTCATAATATGGTGTACATCAAGTAGTCATGAAATGTGATGATATGTGCATGCTTTGTATGAAATCTGTGGGGAAAAACCTCTATGGTATAGATGAAGTTAGGAAGGGAAATGGGGAGTGACCTTATTAGTTACCACCACGGGCGAAGCTCTAGGCCTTGCGGATGGAACACTGCGGTGTTCGAGCATCAAGGTTAGGTGGTGTAAAAGAGGTAATGGGAGAAGGATTCAGAAAATGAGAACCATAGAAAAGTATTTACCACGAAGGCGGTATCGACTGGTCCTTTAGGGCGACACCGTGACGATGATATATGGCATAAGACCATAAATAAAAGATGTTATAACAGTCTAGTATGAGGTACGTAGCATAAGACCATGGATGAAAGATTCCATGACAGCATCGTATAAGGTATAAGGCATACAATGTAAGACCATAGATGAAAGATGTTATGGCAACCAGGTATAATGAGTAAGACCATGGAGGACAGACTCTATGGTATCATATGATAGTACGCTAGGATGATGAATCAGTGTAAGACCATGGATGAAAGACTCCATGGCATCCATAGAAATAGTTTGCTGGGACAATAAACACAGAATAGAGATAGTCTGCTGGGATAGTAAACACAGATAGAGTCCATCCGGACAATAAGCACGGGGTAAGTCTGATGGGACATAGAAAATGAGGTAAAAAAGGTGTAAGACCACAGCTCAGCTATGACAACCAACAAGGAGTCCGCCCAATAGTAAGTGTGGAGTGGGCCACTAGGATGTTCCAATGATGCAAACCGCCAAGACGATATGTGCGAGGTACGATATCCATGTGTGACCCCTGCAGTGTAATTTTTTTATCTTTTTCCATAAAGTTCTAAATGTTTCCAATTTAGTCCCAAATCGTTTTTAAAGTGCTTCTAAGGCCTCAATGGCTCAATTAAGGGACGATATGCATGTGTTTGAATGGACTAAGATATGATTTATGAAATGTTTAGAAATGAATGATTATAAGTTACGTTTTTACGGTAATGCTCCGTAACCCTATTTCGGCGACGGATACGGGTTAAGGGTGTTACAGGGGGAGAATGGAATAGCATTCCCCCATTATTCATTGAATGATAAATCATTCATTTGTTTAGTTGAACGTAATACTCATTCAATGGAATGACCATTACTTCCCTATTACTTGTCTTCTCGTAATAGCTATTCTTTGGTATTACCAAAGAATGACTATTCCATGCAACATTGAATAACAAAGAAAAATTAATTTTTAGATTAGTCCTTTAAAACTTGGACTTAGAAAATATAAAAATAAAATATTTGAAATATTTTAATATATTTTAATATAAAATATTTAATTTCAAAAAATAGTTTATAATAAAAATATTTTAATATAAAAATAATTATATTAAAAATATTATTATTATTATTATTATTAAAGTATATTTAATAATAATTATATTAAAATATGGTTAAATTATTTACTATTAAAATTATTTTTAATAATAATCCTATTAAAATTTAATAACAATAACAATAATCATTTACTTACAAAATTTTTTGGTAAAGGTACTCCAATCATTTCAATTTTTTTCCTTATACTATTATAACATCATTCCATTTAGCCAAACACAAGAATACTATTCCAGTTTTATTCAATTCCTTCAACCAAACATTGAATTATTGATTACAGCTCTATTCTATTATAACTCTATTATATTACAACGAACCAAACGTAGTGTTGGATAATACATTCTAACCAAATGAACCAAACAAGGTAATGTAACATACCATCTACAACCTTACGTCAGCGAACCAAACGTAGTGTTGGATAATACATTCCAATCAAATGAGCCAAACAAGGTAATGTAACATACCATCTACAACCTTGCGTTTTGTAATTCTATTACGAAAATTTATATTATATTCCTTGAACCAAACATTCCCTGAAAGTTCTTTAATATTGGTTTCATAGTTAATTTTTTTTATGAATATCAAAACATATATGAAATTTGATTCAATGTGCATTGTCATATATGAACTTTGATTTTATACAATTTTATGTATTAAATTTTAATTTGATTCAATTTTCACAAATTTCTAACAATATTATTGAATTAACACCATTTATATTGATATATTGTATACAAAAACAATTATATTAATTCAATATGAAAATAAATATATGTATTTATTTTTTTAAATGTGTAGAATTGAATTCAAATCAAAGTTTCATATATATATATAAACCAAAATTCAAGTTTAATATATATAATTATACCAAATTAAAGTATATATTACAAATTACACATTTTAATTGATTTTGAATTTATGGGTTTTAGATGCGAGGTTAACATGATTTCACGGTTTTCTTTCTTCAAATTTTCAATTTTTTGGATTTTAGTTATGGGTAAATTACACCAACAGTCACTCAACTTTGGGGTAACTGACAAAACAATCACCTAGGTTTCATTTCAGTCACTCAACTTTCGAAAAGTTACAAAAAGCGATCACTAATTAACGATTCTGGTTAGGTGTTAATTGCATTCATCGACGTGACAAGTTAATTCGGTGATGTGGCAAGTTAACTTGCCACGTTGGTGAAGCAGCTCCTTCTTCTTCTTCTTCTTCTTTACTTGCCCATCCCTTTCCCCTTACAGACCACCATATACTCCAACTTCTTCAAAAGACCAGAATCATATATAAATAAAAAAAATAAAAAAAATCTTTCATATATATACAACATATATAATATGTACGATCATGAAACAAAGGAAGACCCTTTCCCTTACATGCCAAAGATAATACCTTTTTACCTATTTGATTGCTTCACCGTCTTCTGTTATTGATTCTTTGAATATACAAAGAGAAAGAGTTGTGAAGTTTTAAAAAGAAGATGAGGTTGAAGATGAAGATGGAAGCTTGGTGTTTCAACTTTATACAGAGGCAGCCAACAGGAAAGGGAAAAAACAAGAAGCAAAAACGTGTGTGAAAGAAGAAAGAAAGACCCAAATAAATTGGCTGAGATTGTGAACCAAAACACCTAATCCTATTGTTATTCCTTTATAATCATTAATAAATGAAATAAGCAAATAATATTATTATTATGATTAAATAGTTTTTTTAAAAGGGAAACAAGCCATATATAAAGAAACAAAATAATGAAGAGAAGGGAAGGGAAGGGAAGACAACCGAACTTTTTTTTTTTTGGCATTCTCAACGACAAATACTAGTTTCTTGTTTTTCTGTCTCTGTCTGCTTCTTCACAAAATATGGTGAAGCTGATCACCGGTTAAATCCTTTCAACTTCCTTGACGACAGCATCAAGAGCAACTAAACGACGATTCCGCTTTGTACAACAAAAAAAGCAGTTCAGCTTACCAGGAGGGTGGCAAAAACTGGGAATAAGACAACACCAAGAGCAGCTAAAAAAACTCCAGTGGACAGATCCACCCCCAAGAGAAGATTAATCCCATGCGCAACACCCAAAACCTTGTAAAATAAGGACATTTGTTGTGAGAATAAAGTAAACATCATTATGTAAAGTGCAAATCACAAATTTTAGCAGTCTTAGTTCCAACATAATTTAGAAAAAGCATCTGGGCAGAGTATAGGAGCTGCTCAATAAGAAAATTACCATGGTGAAGAAGAAGAAGAAGGAGGAGGAGGAGCTGCTTTACCAACGTGGCAAGTTAACTTGTCACATCAGCTGGTTAACTTACCACGTCAGTAATTTTATTAATATCTTAAAATAATTGTTAATTAATGACTATTTTATAACTTTTTAAAAATTGAATGACTAAAATAAAATATAAATAATTGTTTTATCAATTACCTAAAATTAAGTGACTGTTAATGTAATTTACTTTAATATGAGATCCCTTCAATTATTTAGAAGTAAAAAGTTCTGACTCATGGCATTTTACGATTAAACCACGTCTTTTAACATTTCAAAATTTAATATCCTTAGATAAAAGTATTCACAAATAAGTAAATTACGTCATGCTAAAGAAAATGTCACTAAAATGTTCTCATCCTTGCCGGTATACTGTTGAAATATGCCCTCGTGTTTCCCGCCAATTTGTTACTCTTTTTTTATGACCGTTTTATCCTCTTCCTTCCTTGCAGAGCTAACAAAAATTACGCCACCTGGCTTTATCCTATCATTTCTATCTAATTATTGAAGGAAAAAAAAAAAAAACACTTCAATTCCCATTCTCTCTCCTCGATTTCTCACTCGATGTGGGTTGCCACCGTACTCCACCGACCGGTCGTCCCGGTTCCCCTATTCTTCACTTCTCGTCTAAGCCCCAAAGTACTCCTTAAACCCAAAACCTTTCGTTTTGGTTTCCCCTTGCCGTCACTAAAGTTGAAAGCTTCTGCGACTAAGAAGCAGTTGCAGACTCAGGAGCCAGGTTTTTACTATCATTTTTTTTCGGCTTATTGGCTTACGTCAAATTCAATCAACGGACAAGATTCTGTGGAATTTTTATAGTTAATATCTGATTAGGGTTTAAATTGCAGATAATGAAGATTTACATAATCAAGAAAAAAGCGATTATCAAAGCTTTGATTTGGGATGGCTTCCTACTTTCCCTCACGTTTTGGTTGCTTCAATGTCCAATTTCCTTTTCGGCTATCACATAGGGTAAGTGTTTTTTTAATAAAAAAACATTTTTCTTTCTCTCTGAAAAGTTAATTGTTGTTTTTTTTTTCCTTGCTCTTTTTGCTATGCAATGAAGCATTTGAATATTCTGGAGCTTAATTCAGCTCTTATTGATTTTTTTTATGCCTTATTGTGCTTTCTAATTAGTTGCTCGCTCTTTTAGCTGTTGAGAAATTGGAAATTATGTTGCTAACTGATTTATATGCTTACAAGAGTTTTATTTATTTAACTATAAATATTCCATTAAAAAACTATAAATAAGGAAACTAAACACTGAATTATTGTCTTTTAATGTATAAAACTGGTTGTAGAGTGTTAAAATTTCATCGGGAGTGTATGGAAGGAATACATATACCCGGTCTCTTAATTCTCCCTAAAGTACCCATGTCCAACACTTGTGTTTGACATAGGTATGGGATATGATCATATATGTGAAGAAATAAAATAGAACAAAAATATTGAGTATGCCCATATTGGACTCACACACGTATCCAATACTCACCATAACATAGGTGTAACTTGAAAATCAATGATATTTTTAAAGAGTAAAATTGGTTTGTCAAAGAGTCAGTTCACAAAATTGCATTCTTTGTTTTGCAGAGTAATGAATGGTCCAATCGTTTCAATTGCAAGAGAACTTGGTTTCGAAGGAGATCCAATTCTTGAGGGGCTTGTGGTAAGCATATTCATTGCTGGAGCTTTCATTGGAAGCCTTAGTTGTGGTTCACTGGTGGACAAACTAGGCTGTCGCCGGACCTTTCAGATTGACACAATACCATTGATACTTGGTGCAATTGTGAGGTGAGAATAGCATATAGGCATTGGTAATCCAAGCAATGCATTTTATCTCCTCTATGCCAAGTGAAATGTGGAGTTCATTTAAACAGTACTATAATTATTTTGTACTTTTTTGTTTCTTTTGTGTGTTTCACACCCCATCTGTTATTTCATTCTGTTTTTATCTAGGTAGAACTTATAGGACACATATTACAGTTGCTTCTTGTACTTTATGTGTTTGAAAGTGTGTTTAAACATGTAAACCAATTTATATCTTGGCCCTTCAGATGCTTTCTGAGCTTACTCTTATAATGGTAAGAATTGGGTCAAAGTCTATCGGGTGTCCCTGTACTACTGTGTAAAGTTCATTTTAGTTCCTCTACTAAAAATTACTCCAAATTAGTTCTTATGCATTAAAATTTTGTTCAAATCATGATAATGTTAAAATTTTCCATTAAGTTGTTGATAGTTTGCACAAAATATATCATACCTAACTGATTTACCCATGACCCGGCCCATGGAAAAAACCCAACCATCCCAAATCTTAGAACTACCGTGTGGCCACTGGCCACAATAGAAGTTTCAACTATTGTGACTCTCCCCTGCCAATCCCTCGGAACCCTGAATCCAAATCTCCAAATTCCCCAAACCCAAGTTAACTTCATCGCAATATATCTAATGAAAAATTTGGGGCATTAATCAGAAAAGCTAGAGGAGAAGAGGAAAGATTTCTAATTGAAATCCCCCAATGCCTAATCCCTTGTATAAAAAATCTCATTCTATTTATAGCTTAGAAATATTTAAGTTAGCAATTCACGCAGTAGTTCCACGCAACTCAATTACTCTCGTTCTTTCCAATTCTTCTTTATTCTCAAAAGTTCAATTAGTTGAATATTTTCTTGAAGTTTTATTTACTTATCTTTATTTATTATCTCCATTGCTCATCGAATGCAGCTTAAACAATGAACAATGTTTGATTACTCTTGTTCTGAAATTGCTTGAGCTAGTTTGCTTGCTTAAAAATGATTATCTTTCCAAAGATTTTATTTTTTTCAGCCACACCAGATACATGGCATGTTTTGTTTTTGGGATAATTGGGTTTTTTGCATGGGTTGGGTCGGGTTATGAGGAAGCCGGTTAGATATGAATATATTTTCTCCAAATCATCAAGTTAACGGTAGATTTTTAATGGTCTGATGATTTGAAACAATTTTTTTAGTGTGTAGGGATTGTTTTGGAGCTTTTTAAATACATTACAGTATGTTTTACAGCCTGTTAACACTTACCATTAATTATTACTGATGTTAGTAGGATAAGTACATCAGAATCATTATTTTGTTGCACCATAGACCTCTTGGAAAAGAACCACTACGAATGATTCTTTTTTGTACTTGTTTATTTTACTTTGACCACCAAAGTAACCCAATGCTTCTTACATGCAACACACTCATATGAATAACAGAATAAACTGCTCCAGAGGGCACAAAAGAAAAAGTTGAAACATATGGTTTCTTCGTATTTAATTAAGTTGTTTCGTATTTCTTTGTTTTTTATGTTGCTGCAGTAAGTCTGTCCTTAGAATATAGATTATTGAGATCTGTTGTCCTTAAACTGTTTTTTTCCTTCCTATCTTGATTGACTCTTCAATTTGTGACAGTGCACAAGCGCATTCCTTAAATGAAATACTGCTGGGAAGATTTCTTGTTGGCCTTGGTATTGGTGTGAACACAGTTCTTGTTCCAATTTATATTTCAGAGGTACTGCTTAATGACAAGAATTCTGGCTTCTAGGTTTTAAGTTTTACTTATACCTCATAACATCTGGAATTTTACTCTTTGTTGAAATGAGGAATAAGGGGATTTTTAACTCTTCTTACTCTTAAAATGCTTAAAAAATGCTACTTTTTTTTCTTCTTATTGTACCCTGAGCTTTAGGGGTGAGCAAAACTCGATTCGACTCGAAAAAATTGAAAAAAAATTCAAATTTCGAGTTAAACGAATCGAGTTATTCGAGTCAACTCGAATTTTTTTTTCGAATTTCGAGTTCGAATCGAGTTGAGTTTTCGAATTCGAATAACTCGAATAATTCGAATATCAAACTATAATATTTTACATTTTTACCCCAAACTCCCAAACCTTTTTATTTTTCCCTCAAAACTTTTACTCCTCTCCCATCCCAACCCTCCATCTACTCAAAATCCATTTCCCACCAAAATTTTACTCTCCCATTTACTTTTCCTCAAAATTTTACTTCCAAAAACCCTCAAAACTTTTTATTTTCCCTCAAAATTTTTACTCCTTCCCACTTTTCCCCTAAAACTTTTACTCCCTTCCCATCCCACCCCCCATCTACCCCAAACCCATCCCTCCCAATTTTTTTTTTTTTTAATATTTTTCCTCCAAAATTTTACTTCCCCCTATTTACTTTCCCTCAAACTTTTACTCCCAAAACTTTTTATTTTTCCCCTAAACTTTTACCTCTCACCCTTTACTCCCAAATAAAAAATCAAAATTATCCAAAAAAAAAATCCCTAAACATAAATAGTAATAATTTTATTTATATCTACTATTTATATTATTAAATTAAATTTCACATTTTATATTATTTATATTATTGAATTGTTTAGTCATATTGAATATTTATATTAAAATTGAATTATTAATGATGTCATAAAATATTCGTGTTAAAATTTTATATTAGTATCAATTTCACATTTTATCTTTAAAATAACTTTTATTAAAAAATCACATTTTTACATTTAATATATTTTTTAATTCCAAAATACATAATGACCAAGAATGTAAAGATAATTGAAACAACTAAGCAAGCAAATAAGCTAACCTGTATGTAAAAGATTAATAAATAAATTATGAGCTGATGAAAGTTAATAAAAAAATTGATTACGATGGGTGACAGTGGTTATAAGGACCCAAAATTATTTTTTAAAATTTAACTCGAACAAATATATTTAATTCGATTTGATTCGAATTCCATCTCACTCGACTCGATTCGAGAAAATTTCAAATCAAATTAAGATGATAAAATATGATTCGTCAACTCGATTAACTCGAAATTTTTTCATTCGATTCGATTCGATTTGATCGAACACTCACCCCTACTGAGCCTACCATGTAAGATGGATGTAAATGGAGTTAAAGTGGGTATTTATTAAAAAAATTATAAAAGAAAAAGGAATTACTGTACATAGATTGTTATTGGTGGGTAAATTTTTGCAGATTTAATGATGTGTTATTAACTGTCTGTAGGTTAACCATCTTATTCTGCCATAGTTACCAATGACTTTATGAAATGCATATAGGTGCTTTTAACACATTAACTTGGTAAACTGAGCAGGAAGCTATTTCTACTCTGAACGATTTGGTTAAAGCTTTTGTTTGATAAAACTTGCTGCTTCTTTTATGGAATTTGTGGAGAGGATATTCCATTTTTAATGTTTTTCATTTTCTGTTCATTCCCTATAGGTTGCCCCAACAAAATACAGGGGTTCACTGGGCACTTTGTCCCAAATTGGCACTTGCCTTGGAATTATTTTCTCATTGTGTCTTGGAATACCAGCAGAACATGATCCACATTGGTAAGAACTTGCTTCCTCCTTTTTCCTTTTCTCAGAGCAATGATGGTTGTTGATGAGGAACATATATTTTTCCTTTTCCTCTCTAATTGAATCTGGCTGAAACAGTGATTAACTTGACCCTTCAGATGTAACCATCATAATATAAACCTGAAAATTTTTCTGCACTGTTTTTTTTATGCAATCTAAAGATCGTAATGTTGGAGTAATTTACATATCAGTTTATAGGTTTAAAATCATGGTTTTTTAATGAGTGTTGAAAGAAACCCAATTGTGTAAAGGAACTCAAAGCAATCCTAATTGTGTGGTTACCATCTTTGGTCTCTTTGAACCAAAGTTACAGCTCTAGAAACTAAACTTATTATAGCTTGTAGTGCTGTGAAGAATTTGACTGTTAGCCTCACACCCTTCAAGAAAGTGTCACGGTCAAGTACTGACTTCTGTGTCTTGCATGCTCTTGACCTTTATATGCTCATTATGAAGAAACTCCATTATGAATATGCATCATGTAAAACTAATTATGTATAATTTATGTGAGTGTATTCTCCAGCTACTGTCATTCTTACGTTCATTTTATCGGCAATTTTTGTTTGGTGCAGTATATTTTCTCAGAAGTTTTGTTTACAAACTACTTATCTTTGGTTTCAAGGAACTCCTAGGCATCAGAAGTGTATGTTTATGTGCTAGTTTAATACCTTTTATCTAGATTTACTAGTTCTATTCTATTGTCATTGTTACCTGTGAGCAAATTCCTTTTTGTGCTCATCTTCTTTCCATACATTTTATGCTTAAAAAAAAGTTCTCATAGGAACTTCTAAGCTTCACAAGTGCATGATTACAATTATTTTGGTGAATGCACCTGGCAGGTTCCTCTATTATAGAGACATTGATTAAATGAATCAATTTAGCCCCTATACTATTAAAAAGAATCAAATAAGGCCAAATTTCAACATTTACTATTTAAAATATGTCATTTATTGTTTAACAGAGTAATATTTTGAAAGCATTTTATAGTTCTATAAATGAAATATTTCGTTTGGAGTTGAACTGCAAATGAGAAAAAATCATTTTCATGTCATTTTTTAAATAATAAATGTTATATCTGTTCCGGTTTGACCTTATTTGATTCCTTTTAGTAGTAAAGAGACTAAATTGATCTGTTCAATAGTACTGGACTAATTTGATCCGGTTCCTATGATAGAGGGACTTTGTAGGTATGTTCACCCAATTAATTTTGTGTCTATGGGTGCATTTTGTAGTTATTCTTTGTGTCATGTATGGAACAACTTTTTCTTTAATCAAATTATAGGTTTTTGTTGCTTCAAACTGCTAAAGAAAGTAGGAAAAAATGTTTTCCAGGTGGCGGACAATGTTCTATATAGCAAGTATGCCTGGTTTTCTTCTAGCTCTTGGTATGCAATTTACTGTTGAGAGCCCCCGCTGGTTATGCAGAGTATGACCCTTGTTTTTGTCAATACCAAACTACACATGTATTACTTCTTGGCATGTTCTCTTGAAACATAGAAGTTTGGCATCTCCGTAGGCAGGGGACATAAAAGATGCGCAGACAATTATCCGTAATCTTTGGGGAGACTCAGAAGTTGACAAAGCTATTGAGGAATTCCAGTCAATCATCAGCAATGATGGGACTGATGTGAACAGCAGATGGATGCAGCTACTGGAAGAGCCCCATTCTCGAGGTTGTATCAAGGTGGTTTCTTTTTTGGATGTTTTGTCATGATTCTGATATTTCTATGTTTAACTTGGTATATTTATAACTTTTCCTTCAACTTGGTTTCTGCTAAAAGGACAGCATGCTTCTCGGTAATCTCACCTAATAAAAAGTAAATATTTTGAGGTTTTATTTTTGTTTGAATTTAGAGGTATTATTAAGGTCTTCTACATTTGCAGTCTTAAGATTTTTCTTGATACTCCTTATTTAGGTTTTATATTAGTTTCTTGGTAACTTCTTTTAATACTCTTTTGGTTACAGTTGCTTTCATTGGAGGAGCCCTTTATGTTCTTCAACAGTTTGCTGGAATAAACGGAGTTCTTTATTTTTCATCATTGACATTTCAAGATGTTGGAATTGCTAGTGGTGCTTTGGCAAGTTTATTTGTTGGACTTACAAAATTTGCAGGTATGAGATACGCTTTTGTATTTTTTTCCCTTCTTGTTTGCCAATCTCTGTGTTGAATTCTTATCTATAATATATATAAAATCACTAGTTTGGAAAAACTTTTGAACTGACGATAATACCCTTTATTTTCCATCATATTATTAAATTCACATTAAAAAATAATTATAATATTTAATTTAGAATTATTAGTTAAAAAAGTTTAAATAAAATAGAAGTTGTGATAATTATACATTTAAAAATAATTATAATTTAATAGAAGTTGATTTAAAACTTATTAGAATTTAAATTAAATTATTAGTTAAAAAATTGTGCTAATTTTAAAATAGAGCATAAACTATAAGAAAAAAGTTGTGATAATTATAATATTATAATTTACAGTTATTAGTCTAAAAAATTTTGGTGTAAACAAAAGTTGTGCTTATTTTATTGGTGTAAATGGTGGTATTACTTGAATAGAATTCTAAACACTAATTACTACTTAATTAATATAAGAGTTTAATTAGTTATTATTTTGAATATTGTTACTTTCCATTAATTAGATAAAGTAAAAGTATATTGTATGTTAAATATGTTAAAAATGTTTTAATTTTTATATGAAAAATTTTCTATTATATATTCAAAAAAAATAAAAAATTCTATTATAATATTTCAATTGAAAAGTTAATATATTTTAATTATATTTAATAATTCAAGTAAGAAATATTATTTTACTCTTATTATTGTAATTAAAAATATAATATTTAAAAAATTAATTAAATATTAAATGCATTAAATCACATACAATGAATGTGCCATTAAAAACTAGTTTTATTGAAACAACCTCTCGCAATTGTCAATTTGTGGTCTCCAGGTGCACTCTGCGCATCGTACCTTATGGATACACAAGGAAGGAGAAGGCTTCTCATTGGAAGTTATCTGGGAATGGTGAGACAGTAAATCTTTATTCTAAATTTATGTTAGTAAATGGTACCGATTTATGTTGATTTGACACTTTAGTTTTGTTAAACTACCCATGTCTAATATTTATTCGTGGATATGACCGTCCAAGGATCCTTCAAATACATGGGAAAACTTTCAAAAGAAAAGAAAAGATTGAACATATCCACATTGGACACATACACATGCCCATCACTCACACATCAGTCCGAGTAACTTAAGTATCAATACTACACCACCTCTTTGAAGGAAAATTAAGAAAAGCACAGAGTTTGAACTGTGATCATTCATGTAGGAAATATGTACATGGCAGGGAGGTCAAATATTGTAAAATTGCCAACATTTCCACAGTTAAAAATTTATGAAACATTACAGTATAGTACTATTTGAGATACTCCGAAATTCTTACTTTGGTGAGTTTCCAGGAAACTTCAAAGTGCAGTCTGAGTGTGTACATACATGAACATGTGACTGCACGTGCATATATGTGTTTCGGTCCAATAGACATTCCCTTGATTGATGCAATGCTAATAATACTAAGCAATGAACTTTCCTTTTGCAGGCAGTTTCAATGTTTCTTATTGTTTTTGCCATCAATTACCCATTAGAGGAAGATTTCAGTCACAACTTATCCATTCTAGGGACGCTCATGTAAGGAGCCCCCTCACATGCTGTAATTTAAATGCCAGATATGCTGACCCTTATGATTTGAACACCCTTGGATTGCCTTTTTATATGTTAAAAGCGTTTGACATGTTACTTGTTAGGTGGGACCATAAAAGAGCTGAGCTGCTTGCCGATACTTGCATCTCTTGTTTCAGATTTAATTAGGTGTTTTCTTTCAAAATGCTTTCATGTAGGTACATATTCACCTTTGCAATTGGAGCAGGCCCAGTAACTGGTCTCATAATTCCAGAACTCAGTAGCAGCAAGACACGTGGAAAGATAATGAGTTTTAGCTTCTCTGTTCATTGGGTATGTGATTTATATTTATTTTCAGTTTTGTTTAATTTGGCTGTCCTATACATTCAAGTAATATGGAAACTTTGTGTTGATGATATAGGTTTGTAATTTCTTGGTGGGGCTACTGTTCCTTGACTTAGTGGAAATGTTTGGAGTTGCTTCAGTTTATGCTGGTTTCGGCAGCGTGTCGGTGTTGTCAGCAATTTTTGCGTATTACTTTCTGGTTGAAACGAAAGGCCGGTCTCTGGAAGAGATTGAAATGTCACTCAACTCTAACATGAGAGGTGGAGGAAGGTGAATGATTTCTATTTCACGCAGATGCGGTGTAAAGGGTGAAGTTGAGCATGCAGTTTTTATTTATTACTATTATTAGCACTGTCACACTGCATTCATACTTGCTCCGGAAATTCCCCCCAACACCATAATGTTGTTATCTTTTATTTACAATTCCGTTTATTTCATGGTTATTTATCTTAAAACCCATATATATGTTATTCTATTTTACTGTTGCCTGTTTATGTCTGTGTGACACTTTAGGCCTTTAAGAGTTAAAGACATAAAAAGATTACGGAAAGTTTTAGGTACCAAAGATAAATTTTATGGAAGAAACAGATTGTCTATATAAAGATAAAATTTGCAATCATGCTATGCATCTTGACTCCAAAAATGAAAATAATATTTTTGCTCTGAGTAATGGTTTTAATAATTTAATAGTTATAACTTTTATATATTTTTATAAATTATATAATAAAGTAAGTAAAATAGAACAAGAAGTAAATAATTTAGGAGATGTTACAGAATTAAATTTAAACAATGAATCTAAAGAAATATTATCTAATGTTAATAATAAATTAGAACAAGTTTTTATTAATAAAAATATAGAACAAGAAATAGACTTAGGACCTTTATATTATGAAAATAGTAATATAATATTAATCTTACTTGAGGAAGAAGATACTTCTTCAGAAGAATCATCTTCTACAAATAAAAAACATAAAAAAACATGAAAAAAGAAAATATACTCATCAACAATAATATGATTTTCAATCCTATAAACAACTTATAGAACATTGGAAGTATAAATTCACTAAGAGTTCTGATAAAAATGAAAGAGTTGAATATTTAAAATTAATAAAACAACTTTATGAAAAACATAAAGATTTATTTACTTTATTTAACTATCATTATATGTTAAACTATGACACTACAGACAGTAGTAGTTCTAGTAATTTTGATAATTTTATAAACTTAGAAGATCTAAAGGTTACAAGTTATAAATCTGATGAAGAAAATACTTCAACAGATGAAGACGGAAATATAGAAATACCAGAACCTATGGATACTGATCAAATAGATCCTTATGGAAAAAGAAAAATAGAGTCAGATCTTCAAAACGATGATTATCTGAGATCTTTTAATAAAGATTTTGAAAAAATTGAAAATACAACTAGAATTTTTGGTAATAAAATCGAAAATATAGCTAAAAATGAAATAAAAACTGAAAATCCAGGAGAATCATCTACTCAACCAGTTCAACATAGAATAGATGATTTAAATAAAAGAAATGTTGCTCAAGGAGGAATATATTTAGATTTAACTAATATTCCTATTGCAGACTATGAAAAAAACTATAGATGACTGGGCACAATTTATGACTATTGTTGTAAATAACAACAATATGTGGTCAAAAGAAAAATTTTTAAACTATTTTGTTAGAATATTCCAAGGAGATGTTGTACAATTTCTAAGAAGATGGGAAGAATCAGATAAAGGAAAAGAACAAAAAGGGCAGTTAATTAACCAGATAGGAACTCCCAAAGATCTTTTAAAAGGATTAACTTTTATTCTGAAAACAGAATTTGTAGCTATTTTGATAAAAAAGATTAGGATAGTATATTTAGTTATATATTGTCAAAAATTAAATTATGTGATATTAGATATTTAGAAGAATTTTCTAAAAAATTTCTTCATGAATATCAAAAACTAAAAAATGAAAATATAGAATTTTGGAAAAACTAATATTTTCATAAATTACCACCACCATGGGATGAGATATGTATAAAAAAATATGTTTCTTATTTAGAAAAGCATAGTAAAATGGCGGGTGTAGAACCAGCAAATATAGACTCTACAGGAAATAGAATTAATTTTGCAAAAGAAAGAATAACTTTATATTGTCTACAAAGTAAAGCTTCTAAACAAGTTAAGCATAAATTAAGTACTAAACATTGTACAAAAATTTTAGAAAATAAATGGGAATTTGGATGTAAACCAATATGTCCTACTACTTATAAAAGACATAAAAATAAAAATAGAAGATATAAATTAGTTAGATGAAAACCAAGAAATAAAAAATATACGGGTTATAATAAAAAGAAAAAAATTGTTAGAAGAAAAACCTCTAAAAAACTTAAAAAATAAATATGTAAATGTTTTATACGTGATGAGGAAGGTCACATAGCACCAACTTGTCCTAACAAAGGAAAAAGTGCAAAGAAAATAATTGAAACACTTGAAGAACAAGACTTAGAAATATGTATGAAGAGGAAATATATCCTGAAGAAATATTATATGAATTAATAAGAAAAAGATTCTAGTATAGATGAAGAAGAATATATATTTATGTTTAATATAGGAAGTAGTTCTAATAATCATTTAGTAGAAATTCCTAAATCTAAACAACAAGATATAAAATTAGGAAATCTAATCGGAGAAGAAAAAGACTTTTCTGATGAAATGATAGAAAAAATAAATAAAAATCATATTTCTAAAGAAGAAATATATAAAATATCTAAATTCAAAATATGGAGTCAAAGACATATAGAAAAAATAAGTGGTAATACTATGGCTAAAGATATTAGAGGAGAATTAACAGAAATCCCATTATTTATTAAAGATAAAATTAAGAGGATTAAAAAGAAATATCCTCAAGTTAGATATATACATTTAGGAATAATAATGACAACTATTAGAGCTTTATTTAGAAAGATCATGATATACCTATAATAGCAGTTTTGCTAGACAAAATATTTAAAAATCCAATAAAAGCACTTATTGGAAGAATTCAATCAAACTTACATACCGGTGTAATAGGATTTAAAGTTAAACCAATCTACTTTATATCTATTACGGATCCTTTAATAGAAGAGTGTTTATGTCTAAGAATTCCGACAAAAAATTTTGAAATTAATGATTTAGTAGAAGATCTAGCAATAAGTTGGACTTCTATTAATGAATATACTAATACAGCAGAGGTAGAGATCAAATAAATTAATAATAAAATTATTGAGCTCTTTGAACCCAAAAAATTTACTACCAAAATTCAACCAAGATTATTACATTTAAGAGACCTATCAATACCAAAAGACTGAATGATAGAAAAGATAAGTAGTACAAGTACTTCTAAACCTGTAAGTACTATAGAATATATGTCGTCTGGAGATAAATTATATTTTAAAGATATTACTATAACAAATACAAATGATAATTTAGTTTTACCCTCAAATACTCAAATAGAGGAAGAAGAGGATAATACAAGTACAATTTCAACACCAATAGGTATGATAACAATTCATATTCCTATTTTTCCTACTGAACTAAGTACAAATTCTAGAAACACTAGAATGGAAGAAATACAAACTTCAACAATTATTCAACAAATGAAAATTGGAACCGGTGATGTAATTACATTTTCAAATTTCCAACCCAGGAAATATTATACATATATTGAAATTACATTTCAATTTAGAGAATATAAAACATATTCCTTGCATGTTTTATTAGATACAGGAGCCACAACTAGTAGTTGCAGAAAGAATGTCATTCCTGTAGAAAAATGAGAACCTATAAAACACCCAATAAAGGCCATAGGAATAGATGGTAATGAAACCATAATTCAATATAAGGCTAGAAAAGTATCAATCTACATAAATAATGTGAGATTTGTGATACCCAAAATATCATGTTTTCCTGCAATGTATGGAGATATATTATTAGGAAATAATTTTATATACCAACATTTACCATTTTCTATAGATAAAAATTTAATTATGTTATCTGTAGAAAAAATTCTGTAGAAATACTATTAGTTGAAAATCATAAATTTGTGTGTGATAAAAAATTTATACCACCAAGAAAAGAACATGTTAAACAACTTGAAACAAATCATTGGTTGTTTAAAATATTAGAAAATAATTTTGGTGAAGAACCATTAAAATTATGGCAAAATAGTCCTAGATATTGTGAAATTAAATTGGAAAATCCCAATAAAATTATTAGAGTTAAACCAATGATCTATACTAAACAAGATATAGATGAATTTGATATACAAATTAAAGAATTATTAGAAAAAGGATTAATAGAAACAACTAATAGCCCACATTCTAGTCCAGCTTTTATGGTAAGAAATCATGCTGAAATAAAAAGAGGAAAAGCTAGAATGATTATTAATTATAAAAGATTAAATCAAAATATTATTTTTTATGGATATTTTATTCCAAGAAAGGATGTTTTAATTAATCAAACTAAACAAGCAAAACATTTCAGTAAATTTGACTGTAAATCGGGATTTTGGCAAATCATGCTAACCGAATAATCTAAACCTTTAACAGCTTTTAGCGCACCTAATGAAAATTATTAATGGAGAGTAATGCCATTTGAGTTATGTAATGCACTGCAAATCTTCCAAAGATGGATGGATTTTATATTTAATAAATATAAAAAATTTTGTGTAGTCTATATAGATGATATTTTAATATTTTCAGATACATTAGAAAAACATAGAAAACATTTAAATATCATTTCTCAAGAATTCATAAAACATGAAATTATTCTAAGTCCTAAGAAAATAGAATTAGAAAAAACATAAATAGAATTCTTAAGATTAAAATTATCTTCAGATGGTCTTAAACTACAAGATCATATTATAGTAAAAATAAAAGAATTTCTTGAAAACATTGAAGATAAAAAATAGCTTCAACAACTTTTAGGAATTATTAATTATGGAAGAAACTTCTTTCCGGTAAACCTTTTATCTGGTCTAAAAAAGACTCAGAAACTATACGGAATTTAAAAAATAAAATAAATCATATTCCAAAAGTTTATTTACCTAAACAAAGTGATAAATTAATATTAGAAACAGATACCTCACAAAATTATTGGGGTTGTATATTAAAAGCTAAGACAATAAATAATGAAGAATTAATATGTGGATATAGCTCAGGGAAATTTAAAGCAAATGAAATTAATTATGCTATATATGAAAAAGAATTATTAACAATAAAGAAAGGAATAAAAAATTTTCTTATATAGCACCTGGAAAATTTATCATAAAAACTGATAATTAGGCAGTTAAACAATTCCTTACTAACAAAAGTTTGGAAACTGTACATAGAATAATTAGATGGTACAATGAATTATGTACTTTTAATTTTGAAGTTTTATATGTAAAAGGAATTGTTAATATTATTGTTGATTATCTTAGCAGGCCCTATGGATAGAGGTAAAAAATCTCTAGAAAAGTTGGTGAATAGACAACTGTCCATAAAAGACCCAACAAAGGAAAAACAACAAATTCTAATCAAGAATTTGTGACTATATCTGCACAAGCACCTTTTTATCCTAATTAAGGATATTATGTGCCATATTCAATGATAAGACAACCAGTTGGAACTCATTTATGGTTGACACCAAAAACGGTAAGTCAATTCCCTTGGTCATAAGATCCAAATTCAGCATTCCAGGCCAGTTATGCTGAAATGATAAAAGGAGCAGAAAATTTGTTGAAACAACAACAAATTAGGAAATAAAAGATTTTTATAATCCAGGCTTACCATTAGAATTATATAATTTTATTAATGAAATATGGAAAATCTATATTTCGGAACAAAGAGCTAATTTCAGAAGAGCTTTTACTAAATTTTCGTAATTTTTAGTTGAAAAAACAACTAAAGAAAATGAAGCTCATGATTTATTACTAAAATTTATTTTATATAGAGATCGGGAAGAGCTTGAAATAGAATATATAGATATTAAGGAGATAAACAATCTTCTTGATATATTTTAGTATTTTATTAATAAAGGAACAAATAGTCCTATTATGAACAAAGTGTTTAGACTATGTTTATATAATAAAGCTAGAAAAATTTTACTAGTAGAAATTTTTACAAAAATAAATGGAGCTATTTGCAACCAGCAAGCTCAATTTCAAAAGGCTTTTTCAGAATATTTTCTACAAGCTTATGTTTTTACTAATAATTTAGATGAAAAATTTCCTACTATAAAATTTAGACTTGATCATGAACCATTTGATATAAGCAGTATTGAATGGGGTTTTGTTAAAGAAATAATAGTTCAAAATTTTTCTTTTCATCTATTAAAAGATTTTCCTGCATCTATTAAGTTTATATTATTAAACATAATAAATAAAGATGACTTTTACTATTATTTTCATTGAAATAAGCAGTCTTATTGGTATTGCTGAAAAAGAAAAATTTTATCAACCATATCAAATTTGGATTATTCAAAGAATGATTGGAAGTCCCAAATTATCAGCAGTCAAAGAAGACAAAGAACACTTGACAAGAAACATTGACAAGCATTACAATAATCCCAGTTATTATCAAACCTAAGTAGGGATAGATCTGATGACAAAAGCCCAATATTTACTTCAGCAATAGATTTATAGACTCTGGACTGATGGAAGAAGAATATTGGCATATGAAACTTGAAACACCCAGAATGATAGAGATGAAGAATCTTTGCAACTATTAAAAAAGATAGTTGAAATGGAGATTGAAGTTTTTCCATCTCATATAATAGAAGAAATCAAAAACACGTGGGAGACTTGGAATTCACTATGACTGTCACTAGATTCATTACATCTAGATGAGATAGAAGAAATGAATCTAGATAACATTCAAGAAGGATAAAGCCAAAACAGACAGCCACGTGGAAAAATAAAGTCCAAGAAAAACAAATGGAAAAAAAGAAGGTAACTTGAAAAAAATGGCATCTAGATGCAAACAAAAAATATTGCAACGTCGAGGCAACCATCAAATCAATGATGTGACAAGACAATGCAACGTGGAAGCAACCATGATGAGACAAGACAAAGTAACGTGGAAGCAACTATGTTAATGATGAGACAGGATCCTTATCAGAAAATTGTACGGGATTCAAAGAAAATTAAATAGAGTTTTAGAAATCTTTTATAAATAGGAAATGAAGAAGCCTAAAGAAGGCATCGAAAAATAGTTTAGAAATATTTCCTTTTACTTTTTATTCACCATCCTCTCCTTGTAAAAACTTTTCCTTTACTTCTACTTTTGTAATATTATCTACTGTCTTCCGCATTCCCCTTCCATCCCTATAATTAGTATCAGAGCGTCGGTGTAACAAAACTTGGAGAAATAATATCGTAGTATTCATTGTAAGTTCTTACTTTTTATTTACAATTCCGTTTATTTTATGGTTATTTATCTTAAAACTCATATATCTGTTATTCTGTCTTACTGTTGCCTATTTATGTCCGTGTGAGACTTTAGACCTTTGAGAATTAAGATATAAAAAGATAACGGAAGATTTTAGGTACCAAAAATAAATTTCATGGAAGAAACAAATTTATAATATTATCTGTAATTGTCACATCATTGCTCATTTGTCAAATTTACAATTAACTTCTTTTTCCCTTTTGACTAGAATAACAGTTAAGTAGGATGCATTGGTTAAAAGGCTAGCTGTACCGGTGGAATCCAAATTTATTTGACTACTTATTACGGTTTTGTACTTATATGGGATTGGTTGGATAATATTATAATTTTGAAATTTGAATTAATTAAATAGAAATTAAAATTATATATATTACTTATTTAAGATTTTATTAGTGAATTGGTTCTTAAGTTATACTTTAATCTTTAAATTGCACTTTTTAAGTTTTATTTTTATTAGAAGTGTTATTAAAATAGGCATTTCTTTCATTTTATCAAAAGAAAATCCTATTTTAGTATTATTTTATTTTAAAACATGAAAAAAATATAAAAAAATCCTTATATTAATATTTGTTACTTTGTAGAGGTAATAAGCTTTTAGTCATTTTCAGATCGAGTTAGTTTAGTCTGTCAAAACCTTAATTAATAGTATAAATGATAAATTTTAATTGAAACAAGTAAAACTTGTCTGCAATTTCCAAAAAAATAAAATATTAAAATAGTTGTAAGCAAAATTATCCGTTTTATGTTAAAAATTTCCATAAAAATAAATTAAGGTAGTTTATTTGTGGAATTAAAAAAATTATTAAATGAACTGAATAATATTTTTTTATTTTAATACTTATATATATATATATGTATTTTCATAATTAAATTAAAATAAAAATACAATAGTATTAACTTGAATGGAATGATGATTAAAATTTTCATCAAATATTAATTTAACGTGAGTTTAAACCGTATTATTCTTATTCTCTAAATATGGCAGCAATCCCCTGCCGAAGTTGTAAACTGCTCTGTTTAAGGACTAATATGCAAGCAATGAAGATATATTAAAGAATAAAGAGGTTGTTGCCTTTAGTAGGTAGGTAAGGGCTAATTTTCGTCCGCGGAAAAATTTATTTTAGATTTTGAGTTTTCTTTTGTTTATAACAATTTTTCTCAATTTAATTTTAAAACATAAATTTTATTAAAATATGATGATGTAACATTATGACTTAAAGAAGATTTTATAATAAAATTTTTAAGTGATTAGGTACATCTCCCTTCAATGAGCCAAAATGAAGAAAAATAAAATCACAACTTAGATTATTAATCAAAGATTTCATGTTTTCATGCTTCAACTTACTATACACTTAACAATGGCATATCCATCTAACCTCCAAAATTACTTAATGAGCTAATACTTGCAAATTTGAAAGAAAATTTGTTGAAAATAAGCTTGCTCTCCTTGAACCAGTGGACAGCCATGAAAGAAAAAACCAAGCTTTTCGGTCTTGAGAAGAAAAGATATTTGGTTTCTCTCTCCCACCTACTTATGAACATAACCTTAATAATAGAAGTTAAGGGCCATGAGTTTAGGTAGTGGATTTCCAGGGCAAAACTCCAGAAAATACCAAAAAATAACAAAAATTACCGGAAAGTATAGGGTTGAAAATTAATGACCGGAAAGGGCAATTTCCCCCAAAATCGCGTCCCCGTCAAGTGGCGTTTTTGGGAGTGTGACCTAAAGCGCTCCCGGGGGACGCGCTTTAGGCCGCAGAACAATCAAAATTTTTTGACCGTTGGGGGCCCAACGGTCGAAAAAAACCCTATAAATACCCCCCCAACCCTTCATTTTTTCACAATTCAATCCTTTCTCATTTTTCTCTCAATTTGCTATCAATTTGCTCTCAAATTTCTCTCAAATTTACGCTTAAATTTCAAAATAGTCCTTTACTATTTATAAAAAGCCCTTTATAATTTTTTTAAACCTATTTTTGGAAAATTTTTAAATTATTTATCGGAGTACAATGGTCGGGAATTATGTCGCCTAGGCGAGGACCACATTGCCGTCCAAAGAAAAGAAAATGGTAAGTTTGAATGTTAATTTTTCAATATTATTAAATTTTTAATTATGCAATTTTAATTAATTTAGAATTTTATAATTTTATAATTTTTAAACGATCTGTAGATCGGGTGTTGCAATGTTATATTCGCAACATGCCCGGTCCCCATCGCCATTGATCGAGAAATTACTGCGGGAAGCGGGTTTTGGCACGTGGGCCACGATAGCCCGGGGTTCAAGTTGGAGCCGCCTTTGATCGGTAGCGTTGATAGAGAGGTGGAGACCGAGACGCACACTTTCCATTTGCCATGCGGAGAGTGTACCATCACCTTGGAAGATGTGCGATTCTGATTGGGATTACCGGTGGGCCGGGTCGGTAGTCACCGGTCCGTAACATCTCTCGATTGGATGGCGTATGCTACGAGCTTAGGTGCCATTCCGGATAAAATTCAAGGAGCTCGGATCGATTTGGCTTGGTTACGAGACGCAATCCCGCAGCCGAATGAAGGTTCGATCAAGAAGAAAGAATACGGTATGCGCGGGCATACATACTTGAGATAATTGGAGGCTATCGATGCGGACCTCTCTAGAAACCTCGTCCACACGAGATGGCTCTCGAAACTTGTTGATTTCAGAGCGGCCGGTGAATTGAGTTGGAAGTCCGCCGTGCTATCTATATTATACCGGGAGATGTGCGAGCGACGCTGCCGAGTAAACAAAAAATCGGAGGTTGCCTATCTCACTCTGCGATCATGGGCATGGTTTGATTTCCATTTTTACGTCCTCGACTCGACCAGCCATATTCATTCCCAGCGATAACGAGGTAAATTTAATATTATATTTTACAATTATGTCGTATATTTATAGTATAATTGCATGCTAAAAGTTTATTTAATTAGGTGGAACCATCCGAGGAGCGATCATGTTGGAATACCTAACGCGCTTGAGGATATACGGCTCTGTTGGACCAAAGGTCGGAATCGAAGTAAGTGTCGAATTTCGTTATTATAATTTAGTATTTCGTAGGTAGTGTCTAATATTATGTATATAACTAATAAGTTGGTAATGTTAATATAGTTTCAATGGACACCGCACGAGGATCCCGAAATTCGAGGCGA
This sequence comes from Gossypium sturtianum, assembly GCA_025698515.1. NCBI lineage: Eukaryota > Viridiplantae > Streptophyta > Magnoliopsida > Malvales > Malvaceae > Gossypium > Gossypium sturtianum. Next base: position 86,239,660 of record CM046949.1, on the reverse strand, counting down.
TAATTCGGATGAGTATCTCCAAAATTCGAGCAGTTGGCACGTTAAGGTCCCGCTAATCACCTACTCAACGGTGGAGATGCACCGGTCGGATCGGGTTCTGCGGCAATTTGGATGCCGACAAGCGATTCAGTGCCTCCGAGGTGCTCGATGATGAGCACAAAGTGGACTTACTGGCAGCAAAGACTGCGGATTGGCCAAGATTTTGGTCGAACATATCGAGGCGTGGGAGAAGCGGTATGACTTTTTACCTAACAGGAACCGATCATAGTTCCGAGTTAGCGCGCGTGCGGAGTACATGCCATGGTTTAGAATCCATGGCATGCCGTATCTGTTGTCGGATGAGGAGAGACGGCGGCTAATTCGCGAGCGAAGGAAGCGTCGGGGCCCTTTACATCGAAGGAGAATGGATGATGAACCGGGCCCAAGAGCGCGTACACAGTCACCGGGCCCATCCGTTCAGCTAACAACACCGACATCACAGCATCCACAGTTTATGCCAGGTACGTACCTTGCCCCTTATATGTATCCTCCTAACCCATATATGTTTCCTTTTCCTTGTCCCACCCGAGTTGGAATGCATGGCGAGTTCGAGTCCGTTCCCGACAACTCCCGTTGGCCAGCCGATCGTGAGACCGACTTCGGGTGTAGGATTAGATGAGGTGCCGTCGGGGAGCAGTAGTTTCTACCAGGCTCCTTCACCGTACGGGATGCAGTCACCCCCGCCGTGGTTTATGCAAACACCTCCGGGGTCATTATTTTATCAAGGTGGGTCATCATCGCAACACCTAGAACCAGACCCACTTCCGGAGGAACCCGAATCCCCGCTTTGAGGTTCCACGACCCCACGGAAGCTAGAAGAAGGAGGAATCAATACAGAATCGCACGACCACCCGGTATGTGGTAATGGTTCCCCCCCAGCATCAACATTGATTAGGATAGGCTTTTTATTTTATAAATTGTAATTTAATTTTTTTATTCTTTGAATAAAAAAGTTGTTTTTAATTTGTGTTTGTAATTTAATTTTAATATCAAAAGTTGTGTATTTTTTTGTATGTAATATAATTTGAATTTTTAATAAAATAAAAATTATTTCCTATTTTATATTCTTTTAATTTAGTCCTCTTCACTAAATTAAAATTGAGTTTTTGAGAAAATTGAGTTCTTTGATAAAATAAAAAAATTATTTCCTATTTTATATTCTTTTAATTTAGTCCTCTTCACTAAAATATAATTGAGTTCTTTGATAAACCGTTGTTCTTTGATAAAATAAAAAATTATTTCCTATTTTATATTCTTTTAATTTAGTCCTCTTCACTAAAATATAATTGAGTTCTTTGATAAACCGTTGTACTAAAAAAAAAACAGAAATTACATAGCCAGCAAGAGACAAACAAGCTAATACGTATTTCTGTGGATTGCCATCCACTAGAAGTTGATGACCTCCCCCAATACGTATTTCTGTCATCCGACGTCGAATGACGAATATGCATGTCCCATCCACCAACCGAAAGTGTCGCGCGCGGGGTTATGTTTTCCATACTACCACCGCACTTTGCGGGCATACGTGTTTTGCCTCCCACTTACAGAGTGTCGACTTGGGGTCGTGTATTCCCCTCGAACGATACTAGATGTTGAGGTCGCGACAGATCACTTGGAGATGAAAATTCCACATATACCTCGATATAGGGTGAACCATCGGCAAGATGAGTCTCCACCATTGCCTCAAGGCTCGAGGACCTTTGATGTCGAATGAGTCATATCTCACCGGATCAACGAAGCACAAAATCTATACTTAATAGACTGAACTTTCATTAGCGTTGTTCCGAATATTTTACGCCTAATTCTTTTGCGAAGTTCTACCAAATCGACGTTCGATTAAAACTCAATCGTATTTGTGTTCTCCGATAAGAAAACAACACCATTTTTTGGTGTCACGCACTTCACCATCGTAGTAAATAACAAAGATTAATACGTTCACTCATTGCAAGTGGACGGTGTAAAAGAAGTAAAATTATTGTACTAAAAATCACACTAAGTTCAATTCCCGGAAAGAGAGGTGGATCACAAGGATCACTTAAGTACCAAGTCTTTCCTAGCAGAATATCCCTCAATCGTAATTTAATAGCACAATAAATAACTACGATCACACTCACAAGATATGAAAAAATTTTGCCTACGTCTTGGGCACTAACAAATATATTTCACTCCAAAAATACAAGTGAAAATTTACAAATAGGAGAGAGAGAACAATGCCTTAAGTAGAGAATGGCAAATTGTGGGATGAAGAAAATGAGAAATGGTTAGGCCTATTTATAGTTGAGGTTTAGGGATCAAACTTACAAAGTACCTATTCAAATAGGGACCAATATTGCAATTACCCCATACCAATTTTCACATCACATCAACTTTCGGTGCCTAATTTTGGAGCCATTTTCTTCCCACTTGTCGCCACCATATTTCCGGAAAAAAGCCTAAAGCGCGTCCCGGGAGCGCTTTAGGCCACGTCATCGAAAGCGCGTCCACGGGGGCGTTTTTGATGGCGTGGCCTAAAGCGCCCCGGGGACGCGCTTTTAGTCGCACTCAAAAGCGCTCCGACGGGACGCGATTTTGGGGAAATTGCCCCTTCCGGTCATTAATTTTCAACCCTATACTTTCCGGTAATTTTTGTTATTTTTGGTATTTTCTGGTTTTTTGCCCGGATTTCCATGGTAAAGATCATTGTCACTCACTAATTAATGTTGGGTGGTGGTAAAATAGCCACTAAGGACTTCAATTAATTGCTACCCAAGTCCTTCAACATTCCCCATGAAGACTGTTTGTTGTTATTTAACTATAAAACAAATAATCCAACGGACTTAGATATGTTTTACCGTTTGGATCAAACAGTTATAATTCATTTTCTGATGTGATTGTATACTGAGGATGGCACCAATTTTATTCCTATGGCTGCAATTGCAAGGAGACTTATATGATTGTATACTTATAATTTCATAATGCTCCATAGAGTTATTGCCCCGCTTTTTTCGGGATTTTACAAAAAAAATAATTATATATAAATATAACTTACATGTATTTGTTTTATTAAGTTAATGTCACGAGTCAGTAAATATCAATTTGATTGTAAATATATTATAATTCAATAGATTTTAATTTAAATTTAAATTAAAATAATTAAAAAATTCTTATTTTTTTAGCAAATCAAGTATAAATCCTAATTAACTTCATGTAAGCACGATCTAAACTCTAAAGGGTAAATGATCAGTAAAATAAATTTTTTTATTAAAATATGCTTAAAGTATTTATATATTTTTTTATATTTGAAATTTTAGTTCCTTTTATTTTTAAATTTAAAAATGCAAGTTCAATTTTTAATACTACTAAAATTCTTCATTCAAGTTCATTACAATATCTTCTCTTTTGTTCTTTATCTATCAAATGAGTATTTTTATTATTTCAAAATACCACACCGATTAATTTAACATAACAATGTTAACTATTTGACCTAAAATATTATAAAATTACGAGAAACTTTAAAAAATCATCCCTTTAGATAGAATTTAGAAGAAGAAATTAAGTATCCCTAAAACTATCATCAAGTTATTGTATTAGAAGCAGAAGGCAAAAAAACCCCAGTAAATAAGAGATTCTAGTGTGTCTGCCTAATTCGTTTGAATTTTATGGCAGTTTGTGGGGGTTTCGGGGGTCTTGGAATTTGATTTTTTGATTTCTTTGCTTTCGTATTATTTTGTTCTTTCGTGTTTTTTTTCTCGTTTGCGGTGGAGATTGTCGTTTTTTCTGGCTTCTGTTTCTTGAGTTCTTTTTCCGCTGGTGTCTTGATTTGATGGCATGATGGGCGCTGTCTTGTCTATCGATTTCGCTGACGATGCTGCGCCACTCTATTCACTGAACTTGGTAATATCTCCTTTTCGTCTTCTTGTGCCTATAGTTACTTGTTTGACTTTTGTCTTCTTTTTTGCGTTTCTTTACGTGGTCAGGCTCTCTTTGCATGATTTTTCTTTAATAACCGAGGGTTGCAGTGGGACCCACGGTGTTTTAGGGTTATGCTCCGTGCACTTATTCTTTTTACGTACTTTGCATGGTTTCTTTTAGGTCTTCTAGGTTTTTTATTATTTTTTCTTTATTATTTTCATGCACGTTCTAAAAGTTTTTCATTTTTTTCTTTTCATAGTCTCGTTTTTTGCTGTTTCTTCTTCTCATTTGTGTTTTGTTTTTTGCTGCTTTTTCGATTTTGCTTTTTAGTTTTGTTTTTCCGTCGTGGCTACTCTGGCTGAAGGACGGTGTCTCCTGTTGTGTTTTCTTGGTTTTTCTTGCTTTTATCTTGGGTTTCTTGATCCATTTTACGGATTTCTCTATCCTGTTCTGTTTTAGGTGTAGTTGATTCTCTTGTTGTTTCCCTCTTTGTTGTTTCTTTTGTTTTGTTTGGTCGTTTGTTTTCTTCCGTTCCCGTGTTTCGTGTGCTGCTTTTATTTTTTTTGTTTTCTGTTAGGGGTCCTAGTGATCTTTGTGATGGACGAACGGTCGGATAAGGTCAAAGAGACGATGGAAGAAGATATCAATGTGCTGATAGAGAGATTAAAATTTTCGGATGAAGAATCGACTAAGGTGTTCCGCTCTAAGGATGAAAGTAGCTCTAAAGGATTTGAAGCGTGGGCAGTAGGTAAAATAATGGCGATGGAAAAGCCAAACAGGGAGGCGATGTACAGGGTTTTCAGATCGCTTTGGATTACCAAAGAAGAGGTGAACTTTGTGGCCCTGAAGGAGGATGTGGTTATTGTGAAATTCGGCTGCCTGGAGGATAGAAGCAGAATTCTCAACCTTATGCCATGGCTTTTTGATAACTGTCTTTTTTCGATGCTACCGTTTGAGAAAGGAAAAGATATTGAATCATATGATTTCCACAAGTCTCCCTTTTGGCTTAGAATCTTCAATGTCCCAATGGAGCTTATGGACCGCCAAACTGCCTTAGACATGGGCAAGGCTATAGGTGAATTGGTGGCTATAGATTGGAAGGACAGAAATGGTGGCTGGACGGAGTTCATTAGGTTAAAGGTGCTGATTAATATTTCAAAAACCCTAAGGCGTATAGTGAAGCTGGTGGATAGAGATGGGGTCAAAGTTATCTGTGCTTTGAAGTATGAAAGACTCCCATACTTCTGTTTCATATGTGGTGTCATTGGACACAAGATGGAAAGATGTAATGACAAGATTAGAGTGGCCGATACCAATGATCCTAATCCTCAATATGGAAATTGGTTAAGGGTCGTGATTACACCCCCGAACCAAAGACGGGTTAATTGGCGAAATGGGGTGGAGGTGATATCGACTAAAGCCACAACGATTGAAGACAGAGAAGTGAGTAATACAGAATCGATGGAGGACAGTGGCCAACTTGTTCGAAAGGGTAAGGATAGGGGTGGTGAGGAGGAGATCATGTCTGCCTCACCTGTTGAGAGAAGTTTCCAGAGAACTGTGCGTGATGGAATGTGACGATTCAGAAATAAAAGGAAAAGGTTGAGGGGGCCAAACGGAGAAAGTGTAGATGAAAGTCCTGCTAAACTAGCCAAGAGGAGACTATTAGATTGCAACTCACCTTGTAAGGCGGTGGCTATCGTTCAGCCCCGCCAGGAGCCATGAAAATCCTTTGTTGGAACTTTTGAGGGATGGGGAACCCTACGACAGTTCGTGAGTTCAGGCAACTTCTTGTTGCTAACGCCCCTGATACAGTTTTTTTAAGTGAGATTAAAATCAATGTTAATGGCATTACTCGTGTTAGCTTTTTGTGCAGGATGGAAGGATGCTTGGCTGTTAGTTCGGAGGGGAAAAGTAGGGGTTTGGCTTTGATGTGAAAGGAAGGGACGAGGGTTTCGATTCAGAGTTATTCCAAGTTTCATGTTAATTCTTTGGTAGGCCTAGATGACGGAAAGGATCTTAGGTTCACAGGCTTCTATGGTCATTTCGACCCTGTTTTGAGAAAACAAGCGTGGGATATGCTGAGAAGAACCAAGAGTAGCGTCAGGGAGGGATGGATGGTGGGTGGGGATTTCAACGACATTCTCAATGAGGTCGAGAAGGATGGTGGTAGGAGGAAACCAAAGACCTCTATGAGAGAGTTCAACGAGCTTCTGGAGGAGTTATCGTTAGTGGATATTAAAACCAGGGTGGGTTGGTTCACATAGAGTAACAAGAGGGATGGGTCGGGTCTTGTGAAGGAAAGGCTCGATAGATTCTTGGTGTCTGAAGACGTTGTTGAAAATATGCCTTTTATGGAGACTAAGGTGGTTCGCCAATCCAAATCAGATCACGATGCGATTCTCATGAATACCGTGGGGAGTATACCGAGGGAGAGAGGCACCTACCATAAGCATTGTTTCAGATACGATACGTGCTGGGCTAAGGAAAGAGGTGCCAAAGACATTATAAACAATATTTGGTCTAGGACGGATAGAAGTTTCATTGACAAAGTTGCGGAGGTTAAGGAAAAGCTTGGTCCTTGGCAATTCAAACGTCTTAAAGATTTGAGGAAAAAGATTAGTGATTTGGATAGGACTATAAGTAGTTTGATGGACAACCCGAGCAACCCGAACACGTCAAGGCTTCTTAAGGCTGCACGGGGAAAATTGGGCTATCTGTTCGACGTTGAGGAAAAGTACTGGGCGTAAAGAGCCCGTATCCAATGGTTAAGAGAAGGGGATCGTAATACTTGTTTCTTCCACGTTCGTGCCACGAGTCGCAAGAAGAAAAATAGTATCAATAGATTGGGGGATACGAACGGGGTGTGGCATGAAGATAGCTCTGAGATATGCGATGTGGCCTGGAATTATTTTAATAATCTCTTTAAGAGTTCTATTGACCTTGATGGTGTTTTTGACTTACATTTTATTCCATGTTGTGTCACGGATAACATGAATAGGGACCTTGGCATAGAGTTTATGGACGCTGAGATTCTGACGGCTTTTAACCAAATGGATCCGAGGAAGGCCCCGGGTATTGATGGGCTCCCTGGTAGCTTTTATAGAGAGCATTGGCAGATCATGGGTGAGGATGTCCTGAAGTTCTGTCACGAGGCTCTGAGAGACACTAACAATATTCACAACATCAATGATACCCTTCTCGTTCTGATTCCTAAAGTTCATAACCCTTGTGATATGTCAAATTTCCGCCCTATTAGCCTTTGCAGGGTCATCTACAAAATCATCTCGAAGGTTTTGGCGACCCGGCTAAAAGCCACACTCCCCATGTGCATTAGTAAACATCAAAGCGCATTTGTGCCCGGCCGAATGATCCACGATAACATCTTGATTGCGCACAAGCTCATTCATTACCATCGTAGCTCCAAAAACGGCCCTAATAAAGGATGTGTGGTCAAGCTTGACATGAGCAAGGCTTATGATCGGGTGGAGTGGAGTTTCCTTGAAAAAGTATTGTTAAAATTCAGTTTCTCGAGTGATTGGGTCAAAAAAATTATGAATTGTGTTCGAACGGTTAAATACAAAGTCAAATGCAATTCGAACATTACCGACATTATTGTTCCGGAGAGGGGCCTCCGTCAAGGGGACCCTTTATCCCCCTATCTCTTTCTTTTTTGTATGGATGCCCTTTCCCGAATGCTCATGGATGCCCTGGATAATTTTAAGATAAAAGGCATTCGAGCTAGTAGGGAGGGGCCTCACATTAATCATCTTTTTTTCGCTGATGACACCCTTTTGTTTGTTAGGAATAATCGAAACGAGGTGGAAGAATGCATGAAGATGTTGGATAAGTTCGAGAAGATGTCGGGGCAAAAAATAAATGCTGACAAGTCTATGGTTTGTTTCAGCCCAAAGACCCCCAGTTCACAAAGAGCTGTTGCTAATGAGATTTTCAACATGAAGGTGGTGGACAATCTTGATAGCTATTTGGGACTCCCGATTCCGATTGGTAAGAAGAAGGCTGCCGCATTTAAATGCATTGTGGATCGCATGGCTAAAAGGATTAACAGTTGGTCGAAACAGTTGCTTTCTAAAGATGGTAAGGAAATTTTTATTAAGGCGGTCATCCAGTCGATTCCCACCTACGGTTTTTCCGTTTTCTTGGCACCTAAAGGTGTGATCGAGAACTTCCAGTCCATGATGGGCCGTGTTTGGTAGGGGGTAGTGAGAATAACAGAGTATGGAGCAAGCTGGCTTGGGATCAATTGTGCCACCCTAAGGGCATGGGGGGCCTTGGTTTTAGGGACCTTCATCTCTTCAACGTGGCTCTCCTAGGTTGGCAGGTATGGTGCCTTTTAACTTGTAAAGACACACTCTGTTACGAGGTCCTTAGCGCTAAATATTTTCCGAATGGTGCATCTTCCACCCTAAGAACATTGATAAACCGTCTTTCACCTGGCAAAGTATTTCCAAGGCTGCTGTTTTGTTGAGCGAGGGTTTCGGCTGGAATGTTGGCAATGGAAGGAACATTGATATATGGAGGGATAATTGGGGTGTCGAGGGTTTGTCGGGTTCCTCAATTCGTGTGGACAGAAGACTTTTGCCGGAGATTCATGCTTCCGAGTTAATTGATGAGGACAGGGTTGATAGGATGAATATAGGATTACGGAGTTATACGGTGATTATTTGAAGGACCTTATTTGTAAAATACCTATTTCTCATGCTGGCCATGCTGACCAATGCGTGTGGTTCCATAACCCGTGCGGTCTCTATTCCACAAAGTCAGCCTACTCCTGGCTGATACTCAAGCAGATTAGTTACGGCCCTCATCGCATCTTTTGGAGGTTGATTTGGAAGCTAAAAACTCTCCCTAAAATTCAGATTTTTTGCTGGAGATTGGGTAAGGAGATTTTACCAACTTATGACAAAATAGCAATCATCAGGAGCGGTTTTAATAGTTCCTGTCTGCGTTGTGGTAAAGAGAGGGAGAGTCATATCCATGCTATGAGAGACTGCCCGTCGGCAAGAGCAGTTCTGGAATATGGGGGGCTTGATGATAGATTGCTTAATGAGAACTTCACTCGGAGTATTGACTGGCTGGAAGAAGCGATGCGCACGCTGGACAAGACGGCTATGGCTGACTTCATTACTGTTTTATGGAATATCTGGAATAGTAGGAATAACAGAGTGTTCCAGGGCGTTGAGGATGATGCTAGAGTTACTTGGGAAAGAGCTTCCTGCCTTAGCCACGATTTTCGGATTCATAATCTAGTGGAGAATCCTATGCTGCCAATTCCGAGCAAGCCTAGTGAATGGAAGAAACCCGAGGTCGGGGTGATGAAGATCAATTTTGACACCGCGTTTCTGCGCAACCAAGCGTGCTTTGGTTTGGTCGCGAAGATAACGATGGTTTCGTGTTGGGAGGGCGTATGGGTATGGTTGACAAGGTCATGACAGCTGAGTGGGGGGAGTTAAGAGCTATGGAAAAGAGTATTAAATTTGCGCAAATGAAGGGCTGGGTAAAAGTGGAACTTGAGACGGATTGTGCCAGTATTGTTAACAGGTTCAATAAGAGAAATGTGGACTTGACGGTTATAGGCCACTGCATGCGGGATCTTTTTAGACAAACCGGCTCCTTTAGTTTTTTCAACTTTAAATGGGCCCCTAGGTCTTGTAACAAAGTTGCGGATAGCTTATGTAAGCTGTCTATGAGAAACTCTTGTAATGTTGATTTTGATGTGGACTATCCTAGAGAAGTTCACGATATTATTTTGAAAGATGCAATAAATTGAAGTGACCTTTTTGGTCTTTTATCAAAAAAAAAAAAAGAAAAGAAGAAGAAGAAGAAGAAGAAATTAAGTTGTTAAAATCCCTCTTAAAATTATTCACAAAATTTAAAATTCTCCAATATATTTATCTAAACACGTAAATCCATTTTAAAATTTTAAAATTTTTTCCTATAAATCTCTTGTCCAGACAGATTCTCTTTTAACTTGTAGTATAGAGCAGATAAGAAAACATGTGTAGTGTGGTCGTTGAGGCATGTTGAAAGGATGCGCATAATTCAGCAAAGCATGATCCCAGCTTCAATTTCATGTGAATGTTTTAGAAGAAGACAGCGTGCATACATAAGTTATTATGGATAAGATCGTAACATCCCATGGCCCATGACATGTGCCTCATGCATGCCTAATCATCTTTGTTGCTTGGATAAATTTGAAGAAAATATCGTTTTATTAAGAAATAATTAAAATTATAAATGTTAGTAGAAGAGAAATTAAATTCGAGATTTAAAAATAAAATTATTAACATTTAACTATTGGACTAAAAGAGTTAATATATTAAATTATAAAAGAAAACACCTTTTGTAGACTGCATTTTCAAACACGTCTCTATTTCTTTTTGAAAAATTGACCTATTCCATTAAATATAAGAAAATTTAATCTAATTTTTCAGTTATCTTAAAAAATCAGACATATATTACTAATTTACCACGCTAATATCACAGAATGCACACCAACACCATATCCAATAATCCATCAAAACAAAATTCTATACTTCAACATCTGTTTTAGTTAAAAATTTTGGATTAACGTTTCAAACTCCAGGATTCAGTTCACCACCATTACATTCCTTCTTTAATTTATAAACTGGTAAAAAAAAAGGTGTACTTTTGTTTAAGATGTTTATACTTTTTTTTTGCATTTTTATTTTAAAGAATTTAGTTATTTTATTTTTCATATTTAAAAATATAAGTTCAATTATTAAGTTAAAATTTTTTCTATTAAATTCAAGTTTATTACAGCGTCGTTTTTTCTTACATGATTATCGAATTTTATTTTTTATATATACATAATTAGACTTGAATTTTAAAATCTAAAAAAATATAAATTTCTATAACTAAAAGGAGATAACTAAATGGAGATGGATTAAATTTCAAAGGTAGAAAAACTACATAAACTTAAAAGCATATTTTAATAAATAAAAGGTTAAAATATGTCTATAGGTTCTGTACTTTTCAAAAATTAAGAATTTAATCTCTGTACTTGTATTTCCAGGAATTTAGTCTCTTTACTTTTCAAATTTCAAAATTCAGGTTCAACTGTTCAAATTTCGGATAAGAATGAAGGTTAAAGGTATTGGCTGCCTAGAAATAGAGAAAAAATTACACCAATTATAGTGGGAAGGTCCGCAGTTTTTCCCTATGATTATGCCTTTAAACTTCCGTATGTTATTTATAATGCAACATTTTCGGGTATCCGAAAAATTTGAGCTCGTGGCCGTGTAACGACTTCTAACTGGCTCCTCCATTATACCTCGATCCATGACCGCACAGCATTCGTCAATTGAGACCTTCACGTATACTACTACCCGTGGCCGTACAAAGCAAAATCACCCCAGAACTCGACTTCCCTAAGATAGGCTTCAAAGGTAATGGTCCCATCTCGGCATGATATATGAAATGTGTGTGGCTCAGAGTGATATCGCATTACCGATGATTCAATAATACCTTGAACATCAACCAAAAATTTTTAGCGACAGAAATTTTTAATACCGAGAAGTGTTTTATAGATGAGGGATGGAGAGATTGTGGGAGAAGATTTTTGAGGGACGATGAAGAATGGAGTGGAAGACCCCTTTTTATAGGCGTGGGGGAAATGATTGGATTGCAAAGTAGAAATTTCCTACAGCCGAAAACGCGCTGCAGGACTAGCGCCTTCTAGGAATATATTCAAAACGTGCTTAAAAATAGTTGAAAAATTGGATGGGCACGTACTTTTGAAGAAAAAGGTTAGAGAAAACACGCCCAGCTAGGCATGCTTTCTCTAACCTTTTTTTGTTGAAAATTAAAAGCAGTTGCCCCAGAGAATATTATTGTATAATTTATGCACGTTTTGAGGCACCGAATACTATTGAGAGCACTATTTTGATGAAATTATATAACTTTAGGAACACGTTTTCGAATAATACTTTGCATTTCATCATCATTGTTCGACGAATACGTGTATTCATAAATGGATATTAATGCACGTATTCCCTCTATCGCTAGCTTATTTTCCTATTAAAGGCATGTAATTTGCATAACTTAGACACGCAGCAAATTAATATGTAATATTGAATTATTGAGTCGCGAAACTCGTGTGTACTTCTTCCAACAACCCTCTACCTTTTTTCTGATATTGTTAATCCAATTTGTGACCGATATTGAAATGAGTCGGCGAGTGAAATCCATTCTTTACTTTGACGATCAAATCTATAATACAGAGGTCGGGGTGGTATTTGTAAGAGCGCAGTCCGTTGAATTGGTGTTCAATCGTACCATTCAATTGTGTAAGCTACGAACTAGAATCAGGAGGAAAGTCAGAGGATCGACCCGGGGAAGAATTTCGAGGTTGCAATGTAGATATCTTGTTTCGTTGACCCCTATAGGTATGACCTGTTTGATATTGTAACACCCCTCACCCATATTCAACGCCAGAATAGGGTTACGGAGCATTACCAGACTTATAAAACAATTAAACAATAATTTCACATACATTTTCAAATTTCATATAATCATCATTCAAACTCAATCACATTGTCCCTAATACGAGCCTACAAGGCCCTAAACATGCTTTAGAAGTGGTTCAAGACTAAACCGATAACTTAGGAATCTTTTACGAGACTTAAATTTTTTTTCAAATATCATGGGATACACGTCTGTATGGCCAGGTCGTGTGTCTCACACGGCCAAAGATACGCCTGTATCATAGGCCATGTGAACATTCGAAATGGGATCACATGGCCGTGTCCCAGCCCGTGTCTGACCCCGTGTAACTCTCTGACTTGGGTCACACGGCCAACACACACGCCCGTGTGGCTAGCCCGTGTGCCCTAAAAATGGCCACACACGCTCGTGTGCCAGGCCGTGTACTAGGCCGTGCCAAACCTGTAGGGTATACTGACTTAGGCCACACGGCCAATCACATGCCTGTGTGCTGGGCCATGTGGAGCATACTGACTTGATTTTTAATTCAACACTAGGGGACATACGGCCGTGTAACCTGATCTTATGTCACACACAGCCGAGACACACGCCCATGTCTCTACCCGTGTGGACAAAAATAGGCTATTTACCAAGCCAATTTGCCACCCAAATTTGCATATACCTACATATGGTATAAATCATGGCATAACTAGGCATGTATATAAACTCCAATTAAGCTCAGTTTATACCATTTCAATACCAACCATTCCAAGTCACACAATTACCACAACCCATTAATCAAATTCATACCAAAACTTACTTTTATAATACAACAAAATAACCAATTCCAAATATGCATTATTTGCCTAGATTCACTAGCATACCAATACTATAACTCAACCATTTGCTTTTCATATTACCTATTATCAACAAGCATCACATATCCATTATTAAACTCACACACAAACCATGTGCACAATTATATTCACAACCAAACCAACCAAAATTAAGCCAACTTCCATGGCTATATACAAAACCAAACTTTAAACATTTACAAGCCAATTCAAATGGCTAAATTCATTATCAAATCATAACCAAAATGACCATAATCTTATACATGCCATATACTTAAAACACTTAAGTTCAAAAGTACCCAAGAGATAGTAGGATAGTGTGACGAAGTCTCTGACGATCCCCGAATCCGAGCTAGCTTTGATTTCACTATAAAACACAGAAAAATTAAACAAAGTAAGCTATAAAGCTTAGTAAGCTCGTATGAAATAATAAGCAAAGCTCACCATTCAGTTATCATTCAATAATATGAACATAACATACTACAAAACATTTAACCACAATGTTAACATGTATTAAATCACAAAATTAACCATGAACTTACAATTTCCATAGATTCGATGCTTATATAGTTTCCGTACATACCTGTACTGATACGTATCTATTTCTCACCATTTCATATCTTCGATATACCCGTTGAACCATTTGGAATAATACAGGATACTCGGGAATCTCGCACCCTAAATGCCAATATATATAGCCGAAGCTATCTCAATAAAATCTTGCACCGAAGTGCCAATACATAGCCGAAGCTATCTCAATTTCATATCTCAATAATGCTCACTCTCGAGCTATCAACGGGTCTGCTCACACAAGCTAACGGTCATGACATAGCTACACGGTGCTGCTCACACAAGTTGACGAGAATCCGCAACACATGGATAACTCAGCCATCGGTAGGACGTATGGACCAGCACCCAGAACAATAATAACCCCTAATGACATTTCATTCGTATCCTAATCTATTCCTAGGATTCAATCGGGATTTCACACTTGCTGAATTATCGTCGAACATGTCCGTAGAGTCGTATTCATAGTTTATGCAATATCAAAGCATATAAAATACAATTATAACAAAGCTTATTACATACGAACTTACCTTGGATGCAATAACGGCGAATTAAGTAGATTAATCAGAAAATTTGTTCTTTCCCCAATCTAAATCCGTATTTCGCCTTTCTTGATCTAAATGTAATAAAAAATTAACTTATTTAATAATCTCTCTATTCAATTTAGTCCAAATTACACATTAAAGCCACTTTACACTTTTACCCCTAATATTTCATATTTTTACAATTTAGTTCTTATTTCATAAAATTACAAATTCATGCAATTAAGTCCCTACCCATGCTAGCCGAATTTCTCTTATTACCATAGCGGCCCATATTTTTCATTTATTTCACAATTTAACCATAAAAGTTCAACATTTTTCAATTTAATCCCTAATTGACAATTTTGTCAAAAATCACTTAACAAATGTTGTTTATCTAACAACAAGCATGCAATTTCCGTTATTAAACATCAAAACATACATAGATTCATCAATGGAAAAACCCTAAACCTTTAATAGTTTTGCAAAATAGTCCATGGGCTAGCTAGATTAAGTTACAACGACTCTGAAAACATAGAAATCATTAAAAACCGAGTCAAAATCACTTACATGCACTAGGTATTCATGACCGAATGCTTCAAGCACAAAAATGGAGTCTCTTGTTCTTAATTTTTGGTGATGAAGAAGAAAGATGATGATACTCCCATGTTAATTCATTATTTTACTAAGTTATTTATCAATTTACTATATTAACCTTAACTATAAACTATCAAAAACACTTAAAAGATGTCCAAGAATGTCCACTAATATTACAATGGTATATTTACCAGATAAGGACCTCTACTATTTAATTTCATAACCATTTAATACCTTTAGCTAATAGAACAAAAGTTTTACACTTTACGCGATTTAGTCCTTTTTATCAAATTAAACACTCAAACGTTAAAATTTCTTAACGAAACTTTCACACAATCATACTATCATGTTGTAAATATTAAAATAATAATAAAATAATTATTTTGACCTTAAATTTGTGGTCTCAAAACCACTATTTTGATTTGACTAAAAACAGGCTGTTACAGATATGAATGACGAGCTCCAACTTGAGACGGTCATATCATCGCACGTCTCAAGCGAAAATAATGTAATTGAGTTATACGTCGAGTTTTCTAAGGTTGATGGATCTTTCCCATCTTTGGCCATTGTTGCACCGGATATTAGAATCGGAGCTGAAGCAGAAAGTCTCACTACACGGTTGTGCGGTGGGTTCACTGGCTTGTTACAAAGCTCCTACTACGATGCCCCCGAAATATCTATGGGTAGACACTTATCGGTCTCTGAAATGGATCTAAACTTTGGAAGCCAATACCAGTCGATGTATGAGCATAACTCTAATATCGACATTCAATCAGTGCGTTTAATTTCAATTTCGGTGCGGGTTCAATGTCATGGGATGAAAGCACTTATACCAGAGGTTCATTAAGGTACACTAGAAACCAAATTGATGCAGATTTTGGCCGGCACATGGGTTATAGAAGAACCGATGAGTTACTACTTTCCACGGGGACTAGTGGGGGTGCATTGAACCCTTTGCTAGAAGGGGACAATGAGGACGCAGATGAGGAAGAAGATGCGGTCGAGAAAGAAGATGCAGGTGAGGATTAAGGGGCAGCGGATGTATTTGACGGGAATGAGTCAGACCCTGAGCCAATCTGGCAGTGCAAACTTGATGTTTTGGAAGTCGCACTATTTTCCAAACTAGAGCTAGTTCCAATGGAGCCAGAACCTTACAGGTCCGACGATGATGACTCAGAAAATGCTCCAGATCCAGATCTGCAATACAAGGCATATGAACCTTCGCCTCACATGACCAACATCAACCTATCGGTCGAGGGTGGTTTTGGATTTCCGCGTCTATCACACAGAACACCTGACCATGCAAGCACATCACGTGACGTACGAGCACTAGAAGTTGGTATGGAATTTCCAAGCAAATATGCTTTCCTTGCTGCGCTGGAGCGGTACAGCTTTAAGAACGATATGAACTACCACGTTATGAAGTCCTATTTTAAGAAATTCGATGGAAACTGCGCAATTCGTGATGAGAGGTACAATTGGAAAATCATAGCATCTTTATGGAATAAGATCGGGTTGTGGACGATAAAGAAGTATTCTGGTCCACATACCTTTGTTGTGACAGGTGCAAGTCAGGATCATTTTAGGCTAGACTTTGACATGATTTCTGACATTATTCTATCAATGGTGAAGGTGAGTCCCAGGATTCTCGTCTCGGTGTTGATTGCGAACATCCGTAGCCAGTTCAGCTACACTCCATCATACTAAAAAACGTGGGTTGGAAAACATAAGGTTATGGATAAGTTGCATCATGGTTGGGACAGTTCATACAACTATCTTTGGCAGTGGTGTCAAGTGTTGGATCTATACATTCTAGGTTCTATAACCGATCTTGAAACACACCCAGTGTACTTCAGTGATCGATTGGTCCTTGGAAAAGGAGTATTCTATAGATTCTTTTAAACCTTTGAGCAATGTAGAGAAGCTTTCCAGCACTACAAGCCTTTGGTGTAAATTGACGGCACTTGGCTGTACGAAAGGTATGAGCATCAGTTGTTGATTGTCGTTGCTCAGGATGGTAATCGTAGGATTCTGCCGATTACGTTTGCAAAAACTCCTGGAGAAAAGATAGATAACTGGGATTTCTTTCTGAGCAGGTTAAGCTGTTACATTTGCTCGCAGCCCGACATATGTGTCATATCAAACAGGGGAACCAGAATCCTGCCAGCTATTGAGCGCTAGGGTAACCTTTGGGATCACACTCATCATAGGTATTGCATACGACATGTTGGATCCAACTATTGATACGATCCACCTCGGGGTGAGTCGAGTCGTATGTAAAATGCCCGATCATCTACGAGAAGTAATGAATATTTAGCTTAGAAAAATTGGAATGGAATAAAGTAGTTTTGGCAAAATAGTAGTTAGTTTAAGAATATGGTATGAAAAGGGAAGATTTCAAAGAAGGAATTGGTTTTGGTTTGAAATGGAAAGATGTGAAAAAGATGGAATTTTGGTTTTGGTACGAAATGGATAAAAAAGGAAAATGGATTAAACAATAGTGCAAACAAGAACCAATATCGATTTGGTATTGACCCGTTACTTATAAGCCCTTTAGTTCGGTTTAGGAATGGTAAGGTGACCTCGACCCACTATCTAGCAAGATAGGAACCTCAGTATGTTTGAACGCCACACTACGAGTAGTGATAAGTTCAGTTTTTGACAAAGAAAACAGAAGACACAACTAGAACACTAGGTAACCAACGAATCTTTGAACGAAAATAGAGAAAAGTTTGCCTCACAAATTGAGCAGCATAACATTAACAAAATATCAAAAAGTCCCTTTCAATAGGCTTATTACAACTATTTATAGTGTTAAAAGAGGCTAACTGAATGGTCACATATGATCATCTTAATGAGCTAATAATGAGCTGAAATAAAGCTCAAAAACTCTTGGAATGCCAAACTAAATAACTCCAACCTTCAATACACTTCAATTGAGCTGAATCAATGGTCTTGAATGCTTATAAAAAAACCTTTGAAATCTCTTTGGTCAACCGAATGGACATCAGCAACTTTAATGAAAAATTAACTCATGAAGCAATCACTTTAATCAACAATCGGTTATGGAAGATGAAAGAGGCTGCTGCTGATTTTAATGATGTATAATGCTCCCTTTAATGAATGATAACAGCTCCTTTTAATGAAGAATAATTCTTCCCCTTGAATGTAACCGAAATTCACTTGAAAAGTCTCTTTAATCAATTTGTAACAGCCCTTGAATGTAACGGTTTCCAATTGAAAAGTCACATGCAATTAACACATTAAAACAAACATATTAAACACATTTATTCAATTATTAAACTTAAAACAAGTTAATAACTATCTTAAATAAATGAACTAACACTTATGCATCATTTATTCCAGCAACTAGTTTAATTAAGAGAAGCATTATTAAATGAACTTTAACTCATGCATCAATAAATTATCCTAGTAACTAGTTTAATTAAAGAAGAAACTATTTAAAGTAATTAAAAAGAAACTCAATTAATTAAACTAAGATGAGTTGAATTGATGATCAGTAACTCATTTATTAAACTAAGATGCTTAAATGCAAATATTTAAAATGCAAAATAAATGTAAAGCTGAAAAATAAAGAGTTCAATTGAGTTGGAACGGGTTCAAATAGCTAGAATTGAGTTGAAATCGGTTTGCAATATGTTGCAAGGAAGCTTTATTGAGCTGGTCCCAACTCGTTCTATTTCTCCAACTAAAGCCTCACCCCACAATTGGTTAACTAAGGCCGAGATGGCCCCTTTGAATTGCTTAGCTCGAGCTCGCGTAATTGGTCCTTGGGGCAGCACCATTGAATCCTTGCTCGAACTTGGTTCACTCCGGAACGCGATCGTATCATTCCCCCCTCTTCGAAACGACTTGTCCTCAAGTCAAAATCTGTGTCAAAAGGGATTAAATCTGACACGTTAAAAGTTGCACTAACGTTAAACTCACCAGGCAAATCAAGTTTATAAGAATTTTCATTTATGCGCTCAAGAAATTGGAAAGGACCGTCTCCACGAGGTAACAATTTTGATTTTCGTTGAGCCGAAAAATGCTCCTTGCGCATGTGAACCCAAACCCACTCTCCAGGTTCGAAGACCACTCGTTTTCGTCCTTTGTTAGCGTTACGCACGTAAGACTCGGTTCTCGCCTCAATGTTAGCTCGCACCTTTTGATGTAATTCTTTGACAAAGTCAGCCTTTTTCTTCGCATCTACATGAACCAATCAATCAGTAGGCAAAGGTAATAAATCTAAAGGTGTCAATGGATTAAAACCGTATACAATTTCAAAAGGCGAATATTTGGTAGTAGAATGGACGGAGCGGTTGTAGGAAAACTCGATATGCGGTAGGTAATCTTCCCAAGACTTCAAATTTTTACGGATGATGGCTCGAAGTAATGTGGACAATATCCTATTGATGACTTCCGTTTGGCCATCTGTTTGGGGGTGGCTGGTGGTCGAGAATAATAGTTTGGTTCGTAATTTTCCCCACAAAGACCTCCAAAAGTGGCTCAAAAATTTTGCATCACGATCCGATACAATGGTACAAGGAATGCCATGAAGTCGAACGATGTCTCTAAAAAACAAATTTGCAACATGAACAGCGTCATCAGTTTTAGTGCAAGCAATAAAATGAGACATTTTGAAAAATGGTCAACAACCACAAAGATAGAATCCTTCCCCGTTTTTGTGCGCGATAGTCCAAGAACTAAGTCGATGGAGATATCGACCCATAGAGCTTCAGGAATAGCTAATGGCGTGTATAAGCCATGTGCCTGAACCTTCAATTTAGCTTTTTTACAAGCTATACACCTCTCGCAAACTTGTTCCACATCTTTGCGCATTCGCGGCCAATAGAAGTGTTCTTGAAGGGTTGCAAGTGTCTTGTTGACTCCAAAGTGTCCCATAAGCCCGCCACTATGGGCCTCGTACACTAATAAGTCTCGAACAGAGCCACAAGGAATGCAAAGTTTACCTTCTTTAAAAAGAAAGCCTTCATACACATAAAAGTTTTCAAACACACCATTCTCGCACGCAACAAAGATCTCACCAAAATTAGTATCGTTAGCGTAAGAGTCTTTTAACAAAGCAAAACCAAGAATTTTGGAGTCTAAATATGACAATAGATTGTACCTTCTCGAAAGTACATCAGCCACTATGTTATCTTTACCTTTTTTTTTATTTTATAACATAGGGAAACGATTCAAGAAACTCCACCCATTTTGTGTGACGTCGGTTCAATTTGTGCTAGCCTTTGATATGCTTTAAAGCTTCATGATCGAGGTGTATAACGAACTCCTTTGGCCATAAATAATGTTGCCACGTCTCAAGGGCTCGTATGAGCGCGTACATCTCTTTATCATATACCAAATAGTTGAGTATGGCTCAATTAATCTTTTCACTAAAATAAGCCACAGGTCGTCCTTCTTGTGTCAATACAGCACCGATTCCAACGCCTGAGGCATCACACTCAACCTCGAAGGTCTTCAAGAAATCTGGAAGAGCAAGTAAAGGAGCGTTAGTAAGAAGTTCCTTAATTTTAACAAACGACTTTTCTTGCTCATCATTCCAATAGAAAGCAGAGTTCTTTTTAATGACGCTCGTAAGAGGAGCAGCAATGGTGCTGAAATTAGGAACGAAACGTCAGTAGAAACTCGCTAGGCCATGAAAACTCCGGACTTGCGTGATACTCGTTGGACTTGGCCAATCTTGAATGGCCTTGATCTTTTCTTGGTCTAATTCGAGACCTTCCGCGCTAACCACAAATCCTAAAAAGACAACTTTATCATAACAGAAAGAACACTTTTTGAGGTTAGCATATAATGTTTCTTTTCGTAAAACTTCTAAAACGGATTTGAGATACATTACATGATCTTCGATGGATTTGATATATATCAAGATGTCGTCAAAATAAACAACACAAAATTTACCGATAAAAGACCTTAATACGTAATTCATCAACCTCATGAACATGCTAGGGGCATTGGTAAGGCCAAAAGGCATGACCAACCATTTGTACAGCCCATGCTTGGTCTTGAATGCCGTTTTCCACTCATCACCTTCTTGCATGCGAATCTAGTGGTAGCCACTTTTTAAGTCGATTTTCGAAAATACTTTGGCTCCGCTGAGTTTATCAAGCATGTCGTCAAGGCGAGGGGTTGGATGTCGGTATTTAATGGTGATCTTGTTTACAACTCGGCAATCTACAAACATTCGCCATGTTTCGTCTTTTTTCGGTACTAGCAAAACAGGAACAGCACAAGGACTAAGACTCTCGTGTACATAGCCCTTTTCCAACAAATCATTGACTTGCCGTTGCAGTTCTTTAGTCTCTTCCGGATTGGCTCGATAAGTGGGACGATTTGGAATAGCAGCTCGCGGCACAGAGTCTATTTGATGTTCAATTCCACGAAGTGGTGGTAGACCATTCGAAACTTCCTCCGGGAAAACATCTTTGAAAACCTGCAACAAAGACAAAACAGAAGAAGGTAGGGTGTCGGGTAATTCGTTAGTAGAAAATAAGGCTTCCTTGTACATGAGTACAAGAACAGGGCGACTCATTACTAATGCTTTTCGAATATCTTTAAATTTTGCAATGACACTCATTTTTTCAATTTCCTTCACTTTTTCTTCTTTTTCTTTGCTGATTTTCTTTTCACTCTCTTTTGTTTTCTTTTTCTCATTTTTCCTTCTTTTATTTTTTTACAATTTTCTTTTTCTTTCTCTCTCATTTGTTCAACGGATGCCTTCAACTTTAATTGATCTTCGTAAACTTGTTTGGGAGTTAACGGTGCCAACGTAACATTCTTTCCCATAAACTTGAAAGTATACCGGTTGGTAAACCCATCGTGTAGCACTCGCCGATCAAACTGCCACGGACGACCAAGGAGTAGATGGCCCGCGTGCATTGGGAGAATGTCACATAATACTTCGTCCGAGTACTTTTCAATGGTGAAAGAAACGAGCACTTGCTTGGTCACTTTAAGTTCTCCACCATCGTTGAGCCATTAAAGTTTATAGGGGCTTGGATGCTTGGTAGTTGGCAAACCAAGCTTTTCAACCATCATCGTACTTGCTACGTTTGTACAACTTCCACCGTCGATGATGGTACAATAAACTTTTCCTCCAATTTGACATCGGGTATGAAATATGTTCTCCCATTGTAGCTCATTATCCATGCCTTGGAGACTAATAATCCTTTTGACAACGAGTAATTCACCTTCCACGGGTTGTTCTAAGTCCTCCTCAGCTTCAGAAATCGATTCAGACTCCTTTTCTTCTTCATCCTCCGTCTCAATTTCGCCATCGGCACAAATCACCATGGTCCTTCGATTTGGACACTGGCTGGCTATGTGACCTCTCTCGAGACATTTAAAACATTTAATATCTCAATTACGATTAAAAGAAACCTCGGGTGCCTTACCTTTATCTACAACAGTATTAGGCTTGTTGGTTTTCAGAGGTGTATGGAATCCTTTCCTCGAAAAGTTGGAAAACCTTTACTCAAACTTTGACCCCACTTGGATGTGTTAGAAGTGGAAAAATCTCGGCTTGGGCCTTTACACTTGAGTTGCTTTTCTACCTTGATGGCCATATGAACCATATCCACCACTACATTTGCTATGTCTCGGTTTAATCCAGCTAGAAATCGCGCCATTGTTGCTTCAGAATCCTCTTGGACATCCGCCTGAATCATCGCAATTTCCATCTCCTTGTAGTAGTCTTCGACACTTTTGGTCCCTTGTGTAAGATTTTGTAGTTTTTGGTGCAACTCTCTGTGGTAGTAAGAAAGAATAAATTGTCGCCTCATAACTGCCTTCATTTCGGTCCATGTAGAGATCGGTCGTTCTCCGTTACATCTCCAGCTAGTAGTTAGTTGATCCCACCAGACCATGGCGTAATCCGAAAATTCGATTGCTGCTAGCTTCACCTTTTTGATTTTTTTCCGTATTTTTTTCACTTCAAATACACGAAATTAAGTACTATAGAACACTTTGAATACAATTTGAATTTTTTTTAATTTTGATTTTTTTCAACTTTCGTACCTATTTTAGAATCACGATGATCGTCGGAGCTCCTCGTTTTCTATCTCTGATACCAAATGATATGATCCGCCTTGGGATGAGTCGAGTCGTATGTAAAATGCCCGATTGTCTACGAGAAGCAATGAATATTTAGCTTAGAAAAATTGGAATGGAATAAAGTAGTTTTGGCAAAATAGTAGTTAGTTTAAGAATATGGTATGAAAAGGGAAGATTTGAAAGAAGGAATTGGTTTTGGTTCGAAATGGAAAGATGTGAAAAAGATGGAATTTGGTTTTGGTATTAAATGGATAAGAAAGGAAAATGGATTAAACAAAAGTGTAAACAAGAACCAATACCGATTTGGTATCGACCCGTTGCTTATAAACCCTTTAGTTCGGTTTAGGAATGGTAAGGTGACCTCGACCCACTATCTAGAAAGATAGGAACCTCGGTATGTTTGAACGCCACACTACGAGTAGTGATAAATTCAGTTTTCGACAAAGAAAACGAAAGACACAACTAGAACACTAGGTAGCCAACGAATCTTTGAACGAAAATAGAGAAAAGTTTGCCTCACAAATTGAACAGCATAACATTAACAAAATATCAAAAAGTCCCTTTCAATAGGCTGATTACAACTATTTATAGTGTTAAAAGAGGCTAACTGAATGGTCACATATGATCATCTTAATGAGCTAATAATGAGCTGAAATAAAGCTCAAAAACTCTTGGAATGCCAAACTAAATAACTCCAAACTTCAATACACTTCAATTGAGCTGAATCAATGGTCTTGAATGCTTAGAAAAAAACCTTTGAAATCTCCTTGGTCAACCGAATGGACACCAGCAACTTTAATGAAAAATTAACTCATGAAGTGATCACTTTAATCAATAATTGGTTATGGAAGATGAAAGAGGCTGTTGCTGATTTTAATGATGTATAATGCTCCCTTTAATGAATGATAACAACTCATTTTAATGAAAAATAATGCTTCCCCTTGAATGTAACAGAAATTCAGTTGAAAAGTCTCTTTAATCAATTTGTAACAGCCCTTGAATGTAACGCTTTCCAATTGAAAAGTCACCTACAACTAACAGATTAAAACAAACATATTAAACACATTTATTCAATTATTAAACTTAAAACAAGTTAATAACTATCTTAAATAAATGAACTAACACTTATGCATCATTTATTCCAGCAACTAGTTTAATTAAGAGAAGCATTATTAAATGAACTTTAACTCATGCATCAATAAATTATCCTAGTAACTAGTTTAATTAAAGAAGCAACTATTTAAAGTCATTAAAAAGAAACTCAATTAATTAAACTAAGATGAGTTGAATTGATGATCAGCAACTCATTTATTAAACTAAGATGCTTAAATGCAAATATTTAAAATGCAAACTAAATGTAAAGCTGAAAAATAAAGAGTTCAATTGAGTTGGAACGGGTTCAAATAGTTGGAATTGAGTTGAAATCGGTTTGCAATATGTTGCAAGGAAGCTTTATTGAGCTGGTCCCAACTCGTTCTATTTCTCCAACTAAAGCCTTGCCCCATAATTGGTTAACTAAGGCCGAGATGGCCCCTTTGAATTGCTTAGCTCGAGCTCGCGTAATTGGTCCTTGGGGCAGCACCATTGAATCCTTGCTCGAACTTGGTTCACTCTGGAACACGATCGTATCAACTACCACTCAAAATGACTTTTGGAAAGTGAGTGAGATGCAGTCATCGACATGGGTATGTAATTGGCACTACCTACACAGTCATGTTGTACCCTATTTCGTTTATTGTTTGCATTCATGGGTATGCTTTTTTCAATAGGTTATGAGCTCGTCCAACATTGTTTTCATGAAATGTTGAGCAACTTGGGTGCCATTAATAGCTACGTGCGACATACCTCACCAACATACCCTTCGAGCGGTGGAAACAATCGTATGACGGGGGTTTATG
The DNA here is from genome assembly GCA_025698515.1 of Gossypium sturtianum. Lineage (NCBI taxonomy): Eukaryota > Viridiplantae > Streptophyta > Magnoliopsida > Malvales > Malvaceae > Gossypium > Gossypium sturtianum. The sequence continues at coordinate 86,214,748 of CM046949.1, read as the reverse complement.
GTATGGGCACATGATGTCAAACTTAGCAGTGTGTATCAATTTCATACTAAATGGGACACATTGTTTACCAATAACCTCGATTGTGAAAGAAACATACTTTCGCCTGGCTGCGTTGTTTCCAAAGAGGGCGACAACATACACTGGACAGATAGTAGGTAGCCATACTTGGTGTGAGGATGTAATGAAAGAAATTAGAAAAAAATATTATGAGAACGAACACTATGTATGTAGTGAGCCACTCGCATCAAAATATGAAATTTCGAGTCACGACGCATGCTAGGCCGAACTAGGACATGTGAAGGGCATCATATTGTGTCGACCTAACATGAGGGACTTATGATTGTGAGAGGTTCCAAGCTATTTGGTTATCATGCGCACATGTAATTGTTGCATGTGAAAACCTAAGAATTGAGTACACGTCTTACATCAATGATATGTACAGTCTATAACGCATGCATAGAGTATGGAGTCCTGAATTCTCACTCATCCCAAATAAGAGTACGTGGCCGCTAGTGTCCAGTGCGCCATTCGAGTTGGCACCAAACATGAACCTGCGTCGCGTCCTAAAAGGTCGCTCGAATACCACCTGGATACGGAACAATATGGATATTCAGGAAAAAGGACGGGCAATAGTGGTTATGCGGGTACTGTAAAAACCTGGGGCATACGAAGGCAATATGTTTTATGTTGAGGGGTACTTTGGGGTATCAACATTGATAGCATTATTTTCGAGACTAGAATATATTCATTGCGATGCTTCCATTATTCTCGTGTTTAAAATTTGTTGTTTATTATGAACTTATGCATAACACATTTTAGAATGTAACAAAGAAAAATATAGTGATGAAATGATAATCTATGGTTTCTTTATTTATGTTATATATATTTACATCGTAGTAGTAATAAAAAATTACATCAATCGCGTCGTGTGGGAGAATGTGTACCGCAGGGCGATGGACGATGCTTACGAAAAGGATTTCTGCGCACAACCGGATATGCAGACCTATAAACTTCCTCATTGTCGTCGTCCTCATCAATATCGCCTTCACCCCACCCTCTTATACATCTCTGTCTCCATCGTAGTCATTGTGTCTGCCTTCGTATTTATCTTCGTCTTTACCTTCGTCTCTATCATATTCTTCTGTGCTCGAGTGATGTGTTGTCCTAACCTCCCATCGTGTATCATTCACTCCACCAGTAGACGGTTGCACCGATGATCCACTCTGATAAAATAATGATACGGACGGTGTTTGTGTTACTATCGGCGTGGAACCGTAAGGTACAACAAAACCCAAATACATCGATATTGATTCGGGCATCGACACTGACATTGGCATTTGCATCAGTGTTGTCATTGATGACGGTGCATGTGTCGACATCGGCCTGACATTTGGGTCGACATCGACATTGGCATCGGGGTGTAGAATGTGGGGGACGTCAGTGGCTCGAAATATGTACCTGTGATAATAGAAGAACCAGATACGTGTGGCGGTGGTGCGTAGTGCTGTTCTTGTGAAAAAAATACGGGGTTAGTGAAATGAATAGGGACAAGTGGAGTGAACTGACTGGGATATTGCATAGACATAGGCAGCACTTCTTGGGGTAGAGCCGATGGTGAACCCGTTGTGCGACAGTATCTGGCCTTACGCTACTACTAGGGTGGTCGTCGTTACCTTTTCTAACAAAGTTGCCTACCCTTCACCTCCACCGATAGTAGATGCGGCTTGCTGGTGACTCTGAACCACGACAAGTACTCCAAACAAGCCTTTGTTTCCGCTAAGAAAAATGGTTCGCGGATGGGTAAGAAATCCATCCTATGATCCCAAGCCTCAATGTACTCCTTGTACATCTCTCGCCAATCCTCGTTGTTTTTCCCTCACATGTCCACCTTGTGCAGCTCCTTTAAGTCTTGCGGTGGCGGTAGAATTTATTGCCTCCTCCCTAACTGTCGCATCACCCGATCCGATTCCTGCATTTCCATAGTCACGTATACTATCAACAGCACCTCCGCATCCCACATCCCTCGATTTTCCAACACTTTCGGTGAAATGCAAGATATGATATCGGTGTCAGCTTATGACATCCATTCAAACTGAAATGCACAATTTTAAATTTCATTATGTACGAAATTTAACAAATCATTGTGTAATTAATATAGGTTTGAAAGAATAAGTAACTAACCTCGACTTCCGAGCGTTGATATAACAACAACCTAATGTCTTCTAGCTCCTCGGGTAGTCCCATGTAACTCGACCCATGGTTCCACCTGTAAATGCGATATGTTAGTTCAAACATATGATAAAGAAAAACATTTACTGTATAAACTACGTATTTATTAATAAATGATTTTTACCTTGTCACCAACAGAAACATGTATGGGTCGTTCACTCGGGGATGTAGAAATGGTAGCCACCACCAGGCCCACGACTGCAAAAGTAGCAGACAACCACCGATTGACATCTTATTCGGTTCTGTGGCCCGATACAACTCTCGGTATAACATGGCCAACACGGCTAATCCCCAACTCAGTTCCCGCATTCTTTGAAGTCTACTTTCAAGATTTATCAGGCATTAAAATGCCCCAGTTAACTGAAGGATGAATTCTTGGGCGTATTGTTCTTTGACGACCTTGGTCGCATCCACAAATAGCTTATCAAATTTTTTTTCCAACCAATTCATCGATATCTAACCACCATCAAACTTGTGCGGGACCTTCCGTAATAATGCCGTGTAGAGATCCTCTTTACCGAGAACGGTCGCTGCTCCCATGACGACCGACCCATTCACCGACAGATCGAGTTGTAACACCATGTCTTCTAGTATGATTGTACACTCGCCACATAGAAGATGAAAAGTGTGTGTCTCGGGCCTCCATCTTTCCATCAACATTTTGATGAGTTTAGGATTAAGTTTGTGACACATGCAAAAATCCCGCCTCTTGCAAGTAACCACGAATTTCAGTGATTGGAGGTTTTGCCAAATTATGTATGAATGCTTCCAAAACATGATCATCGCTTATTTATAATGACAAAAAAATATTTTAATTTATAAAAAACAATTTAAATTTAACTTAATCGAAAATAACGAAAATTAATTTTTTGTCTTACCATTACTACTTGAGCGGCAGAAATGTGTTTGTCGTCGAAAGGAATTAGAGAGGTTTTCATTCGTGAAAACTTAATCCGAACGAATAAAATACGGAATAGTTAAAAAAATATTTTTAACGAGAATATCATAAAATTTTGAACAAGAACTTGAGAAAAATGAGAGAGTTGAGAAAGTTAGGAGATTAGAAAGAATTAAGAGAATAGAATGTGAGTGAAAAAAATTATTTTGGGGGGTATTTATAGGTAAAAAAAATTGACCGTTGGCCCTTTTAAATTTTTTTTACCGTTGCATGGCCAACGGTCATTTGAACGTTGAGAGAAAGCGCGTCCAGCTGGGCGCCCTTTCTTTTTCTCTCTTAAAAAACAGTCAATTTCCCTATTTTTTTTAAAAAAAATTGATTTATAAGCCTAATTAAAAAAAAAAAGACATAATTGCCTAATTTAGCCGCTTTCCACATTGTTGATCGGTGTTGAACAAATTTTTATTTATTTTGGTACAAGAAATTTTAATATTTTTAAAATTTTTAGAATATTTCATAGAATTTTTTTTTTGAAAAACCTATTACAATTTTTTTTAGAATTTATATTTGTAGAATTCTTTTCAATTTCTAGAATTTATTTTTTAGTTAAAATTTTTATTTTTTTTATTTTTTATATACTTTGGAATGTTTTGCATAAAAAATATTACAAATTTTTGTAATTTTCTAAATTATAAATATTTTTTTCAATTTTTATATTTTTGAATTTTTATATATTATTTTGACTTTTTAGAAATTTTAGAAGTTACACTTAAAAAATAAAATATTGATATTTTAAAAAAAATTGAAATTTTTATATGTTATATGTAATAATTTTTGTAATGTTTTTAATTGATATAATATATATAATATAAAAATAAAGAAAATGTGATATGGCATATTTTAATAACACTGCGTGTCCCTTTTTTTTTTCAATATCGTAAACTAAATTACATAACGGAATAATAGCTTAAATATCAAAATCGGATAAAAAAAATTAAGTAGCTAAACATAGCATTAAGCCTTTTTATATATATTATTCAATGCATCCAAAAAGTTTGGTGATTGAAGTGGGTGCCAATGCCTCATCCATTGAAGTTTAAAGTGAGTGCGCATTTTGTGCTATCTTTTTCCACTTTTTAAGATCGCAAGCAACCAAAGCGTTACTTCCAGACTTTTCCAAAACGATGTCAGCAATAAGCAATAATTACTTTTATAATTAATAAGTAACAATAAGCACACCAATGGTGCCTTCTCTTTTGGAAAAGTTTGTGGATTCCCCTCTAAATTTACTCTTGATTTATGTTCATTGTGTGTATAAATTTCTGTCACGCTTGATAAAACAATTTTTTCTCTCTAAAAGATGAAGTTCAAAGTTTAAAGTCGTAATGGCCTCAAAGAAAATCATCATCAGCAAACCAGCTCGCAAGCATGCTCAAGATAATCTTGCAACTCATTTGACTTCATCGTCAAGCACCAATGTCCCTGTTCATCCCTACGACACTAGGCAAAAGATAAAACTCTTTTTGAGTTATTCGATCAAACTTCTTCAATGTTTAGTGACAATTCACTTTATATACTTCTTTGTCAACTCATGATTTTGAAGAAGTTTATGCTCGTTAATCAATTGCAACTCGTGGATTATCATTCTAGGAGAAAAATAACCAATCAAGCAGTAAATGTGTTTCAACATCTTCCTCAAAACCAAATTCTAAAGTAATGAATGTCATGACAACTAGCACTACAACCTTGGAAGAACAAATAGTTTCTCTTACAAAAGTCGTGGAATCTATTGTAACAAGCATAAAGGGAATGGACGATAAAATCACTTTTACGATGCCTCAAATTAAATGTCTAAGTGAAAGAAATCAAACTGTAACACACCTTACCTATCCCAACGTATGGTATGAGTGGGAGGTGCTACAAGAGCACTTTCATACTTCAATAAAAAATTTTCTTTAATAAAAATACTCATTTAGAAATATACTAATATTCTTATAACCAAATTAATCAAGCTTAAAATAATTCAAATTGATTATAAATAATTTTGAATCATTTAATGCTTATGGGGACACATCCAAATCATAAAACGAGTGTTTGAAGTTGATCGAATTAAAACAATGTCACTTGGATTGAGAAAAATAGAAATCTACTCCTAATTTAAAATTTTAAATAAAATCATAAAATAATATAAAAACATTTTTAAGACTCTAAAATCAATTTAAAACCATTTTAAAACATTTTTTTGGGTGATCGGAGGTGCTCGGGGTCAAGTACGAGCTCTGAGGAGCTCAAAACGACCAAAACAGTGCAGTGGCCCTATCTAGGGGCCTAAGTATCGGTACCTAGGTCCCTATACCGTAGGTTTGAAATTTTGTCTTGTTCTAGTCCGATACTTAGAGTAAGGGTATCAAACCTTGGGCCTCTAAAGCTGAAATTAGGCAAAAAAAAAAAAAAAAATAAATAAATAAAAAAACCACTCTAAAACATCCCCCCTAATAGCACCATATCATTCTAATATAAATCAAAACATTAGAAATAAAAAAAATTGAACTCATTTAAGCATGAAAACTTAGTAAGAGCACATCCATTGTTGAAATGATACAAATCTTGTTTAAGAAAAATGCAAAAGAGCCTCAAGTTGTTTAAGTTTACAACAACTCAACTAATCTAAGTCTTTGGATACATGCTAATATTCCAACTCAAATGGTATTTAAACACTTGAATACAACCTTAAAAGCTCAATGGGTGATGCGAGGCTCCAAACCAACATTATGACTTCTCAGCAAGTCTGAAACCTACACATTTAAAACAACTTTACGCATGAGCTTAAAAAGCTCAATAATACACAAAGATAATCAAACTTATCCTATTCTATTATTAATTTTGAGCCCCTAAGATGAATTTTTCCAGAACTCATTAATGCTATGTTTAGCCTTTCTACGGATTCTTATCTAATTATTGAATCATGAGGCTCTACTTCCATGTTAATAGTATATTAATTATTCCTATTGTGGATCTTAAACATATGGCTCTAATGAGCATTAGACCTTACATGTGTTCACCTTTCTAACCAAATTCATTTAACTAAATTTCACTTATGACCATTTTTTCTTTATGCAAGTCATACAAAATTTTGTTTATTTAATTATTGGCTTATTGATACGTCGTATTTCGATACGACAAATTAAGCTCTTTTCGTACTTGAAGAGCTTTTTTTGGAGCAATGCTCAAGTATTTTTATTTATTTTTCATACTTATATTAGAATTTACTTTAATTGTACTTTTTAGTAGGGGTGAGCGTTCGACCGAATTGAACAGAATGGAAAAATTTTGAGTTAATCGAGTTTATGAATCCTATTTTATCATCCTATTTTATACAAATTTAACCTATTCAATCATACATTTAACCATTCAATACCATCATTTTTCCATACCACTTCATACTCAAGTTTTTCATTCAAGTTCCATACACATAGCTTATAATATTACCAAAACATACATACATATATATGAACATTAGCCTTTCCAAAATCGAACATTAGCTAAGATTCAAACCAAATCTATCATTCCCAAGTTAACATATATAAACACCTATGTACATGCCACATAACCGAACTTTAAAATGTTAGAAAGACTACTGAATCAATGACGGGATAATGTGAGCTTCTCGTAGATCCAATCAACACGTTCCACAAGTTGGTAATGGACAAGAAAAGAGAAAAAAATGGGGTAAACATTTTGAATGCTTAGTAAGTTCATTGGCATTAAACAAATTACCTCAAATTACAATTTAATACAACAATGTATTCAACTTGACAAATTTGCCTAAACATGGCAACCATATATCAACAATGTGAGTTCAACGTATAAACATATCATATAATAATTCAAACATATAACATTTCAATCCACTTATAATACACATTTCAATACTATTCTATAATCAGTCTATCATTTAGCCATTTGAAAATCAAGGTCATATCAATTCATTGACCTTTTTCACTTTCCTTTAATCATTTAGCCCAATGAACTTTAATGAACAGGTTTGAATACATGGGTAACTATACCATATCAAATTGCTCGTCCAAGTAGTAACTACACCACACCAAGACACTAAAGTACAAAGCCTGTAGGCTATCATACGCATATTCGTATATCAATACATCCCTTCACCATTCAAGGGTCTCCGTAGAGACATACAATACCGATGATCCACAACAAATGTTGGATCTCGATATAGTCTGTAATGAACTCCGTACAAATACATATACCTCGTACCATCACATATATCCCGTACTAGCGCACAATAACCATATTGACATGTCAATTGTATCCTATCCTTTACTAAGTTGTCACACCCCTCACCCAGCCCAGTTGTCGGACCCGAGCTATGGGATGCTACCAAAGTTACCGGAGCAAATCATATTCCAATTGTAGCAATTAATACAATAAAACATCAATTTATTTCATAATCTCATGCACAATATGATTTACAATCAAAACCAAGGCACATTCGAGCTTACGAAAGCTCCTAAGTCAACCTGAGCACAAATAAGGACTAAATTGTAAACTTTTTAAATTTTAGAAACAGGCATCAATACTAATAACAGGTACAGGTACCATTTTGGCATTCTATCATTTTAGAAAACAAAACATTTAAGGAAGTACCAATACTTATTATCAAGGTACCGATACTTTCTAAAAATTTTGCAAAAATGACCTCTTCAAAATCAATTCATGCTAAAACTTAACTTAAACTCAAGAATGCTTATATGCACACCACAAGAGCTGTAAATGTTGGCGTTTGAATCAATTTAAATAAAAACGAATTGATTTAAAAAATGAATCAATTCAAACAGAAAGACAATATATTCAAACTTAAGAACATTTAAAGTAATCATAACTACAATACATCTCCTATATACATGCCACATAACCAAGTACCTAACATTAAATATCTACTGAGTTAGAAGCTGGATAGTGTGAGCTCTAAGGTGATCAGTTTTTCAAGCAGATAACACTAATATGACATTGGTGGAACAATTAGATCGTCAGTATCGACAGTAATTAGTTCACCCTTCCGACATCATAGTACAATTCACTTCTATTTAAAGGTTAAGACTATATCATAAAAATTCAACCAATTCGTACCGAGAATAATATCAATTTCATCAAATGACAATAACATCATATCAGTGTTCTTGTTGAAAAATAAAATCATGAAACTACATGAAAAAGGGAAAATCAAGTTTGAAGAAAAAGTAATGTCGAAACCATTTTAAAATCAGTTTTAGAAAAACGATAGGGATAGACTTTTTAAAAACAAAAAATGGGAGTCGCCACCAACCCTTTTTTATTTAGGTGTGATTGGATCACCTTGTAAAGCGTTTCATTTTAAAACATTTGATTTCGGTCTATGAAAAATGAGAAAACGAGTTCGGGAGTCAGTTACGTATGAGGAAGGGTTAACACCCTCATAACGCCCCAAAATTGGTACCTAATTGATAGAATCATGTCCAAATGTTTGAAATTTAAGAAGTTTAAAATAATATCCCTTATTAGAAGGAAAACCAAGATTTACCTATTTCAAAGAAATAAAAAATACCACACCCAATAACTTAGGATACAGCATCTTATAACTTCGAAGCTAGGTGCATCTTTATTTTAGAAAATTCTTACCTCAAGACACAAAACATCACACCCAATAAGTTAGGATACAACATTTTGAATTCTCAAGAATAAGTTTTTTTGTTTGAAATTAGTAACCTTGAACTTTGAAAATGGAGAGATATCTAATACCTTAAATTTTACGAGAAAAATTACCACCCAGTAAGTTAGGGCACGATTCTTCTCGAAGACTCCAAATATCGGATATCACCGTTAAAATATTTTACAAAAAAAATCTTTAATTTAAAAGGTATTTTTTAAAAAAAAATGGTATGAGTAAGACATTGTAACATATATATATCAATTGCAATTCTATAAATTTAACCATAAATAATAAAATAATAATAACATGAATAAATATAACATTATATTAAGAATAAATATAGCATTATATTAAGCAATAATAAACAATTAAGATAACAAAAATAAACTTGCGATGCAAAATAAATATCAATTAATTAAAACCTATTTAAACAAAAAGGGAATGATATATTTAAACATTTAATAAAAAATGATTTTTTTTAAATGATAAATAATTTAGTAGTTTAGTACATATAATAAGAATAATTAATAAATGACAAATAATAATTTTAAACAAATGCATATATATATATATATATAATATTAGTTATAAAAACATGTTATAAAATATATTATATAATTTGAATAAATTTTATACAAAATAGATTTTTAATAATATATGATATAGTATAATATTATATAATGTAAAAGAAAAATAATATAATAATTAATATGTATAAATATTAAAATAATAAAAAAAATAAAATAATAATATTTATGTATGCATTTTATAACATTAATAAACATAGAATTTTAATATTATAAATAATTTAATACTAATTTAAAATAAAAAAAAGGGTTAATTTGAAATATAAACAGATTTTTAGGGTCAAATAAAAAAATAAAACATTAGTTCGGATAAATTTAAAATTAATAAAATAACAGAGGGACTAATGGAATAATTTCCCCTTTTTTATAAAATGCGTGGATCCTGATCGGGTCTTCGAGTCGACGCGCGAACCCTGCTTAATCTAAACGACGTCGTTCTTGTTTGTTTATAAAAGTCAGTGTTTTAAAAAAAAAATTCATTTTAAGTCTGCGTTCAAAAAAAAAAACTTCAAAAAATATTCATTCTCTCCCTGGGCTCCGATCGCCTGGCTTCTGGGCAACGTGCCTCACGCGCCACACGCGCCTCCGTGGCCGGAGGCCTAAAACCTCCAATTTTCCTCGTCTTCGAAAGGTAACTCCCTTTTCCTTTTATACTTTTCTTTAAAAAAGGTGGTTATATGCGCAAATATATATATATATATAATAAGAATTAAACAGAATGAAGAATCACCTCTGCGAAATCCTTGTTTTTTATTTCTCTGAACTTTCTGACAATATTTTGTTTCCACTGACTTTGTGCAAATCTGTGCCTTTTGGTGTATTTGTGACAGTATTCGTGTATCTGTTTCTCTTTTTTTCGTGTCTGTGTATTCGTATCGTGTTACAAATTACTGTGGGTTTTTATAACCCGAAGAATGAAATAAGAAAAGGAAAGAAAGATTTCATTTTATTTCTTTCCATATTTGCTATCGTCTTTTTCCTTTTTTGTGCAGGTGAGACGCGAAGATACTGGCGACAAGGCACGTTGATGGTGGAGCGGCTTGTGGACTGAGGCGGTGCGAGGAGCTGATCGTGGTGCGAGGATCTGATTCGGTGCGAGGCTGAGGCAAAACTTGCGGCGCGACTGTTGGCTTGCCATTGCGGCGCGACGTTTGGGATACTGCTCCTGCGGCGCCTAGGGTTTCCCCAGAAACCCTAGGTTTCTGCTGATTCTGTTAAGGTCTTGGGCCTCTCTGGTTTTGGGCTTGGTTGGGTCTAGTAGGTTTAGGCTAAGGGTGTAATTGGGTCAGGATTGGGTAGGTAATTGGGTTCGGGTATTGGATCAGGTCTTTTTTGGTGTTGTAACTGGACTGTTTAATGGACATTTGGGTATTTTTATTTTTATTTTTTTTATTTTTGGATTGTGTATGGGCCCGGGCAAAATGGGGTACTACAGCTGCCCCTCTTTGCTCATTGTCGTGTAACGAGAATGGAGCAAAGACTATGAAAGGACCAATTTTGCCCGGTCTTGGCGGAGCCCTGGCTTCTTGGTCTTCTTCAAACGGCTTCGAACTCCACTGCAACTCCAGGGAGATAAAACTGAAAATGCTTTTGATCTGCTTCCTGCAACTTTAGGAAGATAAGATCTCCTGTCTTTGATCTACTCCCTACAACTTCAGGGAGATAAGGCTGAAATTCTTTTCGATCTGCTTCCTACAACTTTAGGAAGATAAGATCTTTTGTCTTCAGTCTACTCCCTACAACTTTAGGGAGATAAGGCTGAAATTCTTTTCGATCTGCTTCCTACAACTTCAGGAAGATAAGATCTTCTGTCTTCAGTCTACTCCCTACAACTTCAGGAAGATGAGATCTTCTGTCTTTAGTCTACTCCCTACAACTTTAGGGAGATAAGGCTAAAATTCTTTTCGATCTGCTTCCTATAACTTCAGGAAGATGAGATCTTCTGTCTTCAGTCCACTCCCTACAACTTTAGGGAGATAAGGCTAAAATTCTTTTCGATCTGCTTCCTACAACTTCAGGAAGATGAGATCTTCTGTCTTCAGTCTACTCCCTACAACTTTAGGGAGATACGGCTAAAATTCTTTTCGATCTGCTTCCTACAACTTCAGGAAGATGAGATCTTCTGTCTTCAGTCTACTCCCTACAACTTCAGGGAGATAAGGCTGAAATTCTTTTCGATCTACTTCCTGCAACTTCAGGAAGATAAGATCTTCTTTCTTGATCTACTCCCTACAACCGGGGAAGATGAGATCTTCTGTCTTGATCTACTCCCTACTACAACTTGGGGAAATAAGGTGAAATTCTTTTTCGATCCGCTTCTGCAACTTCGGAAGATAAGATCTTCTTTCTTCAGTCCACTCCACTACAACTTCAGGGAGATAAGACTAAAATCTTCTTTTGATCTGCTTCTTGCAACTTCAGGAAGATAAGATCTTCAATCTACTCCGCTACAACTTTAGGGAGATAAGATTGAAAGTGTCTTCGATCTGCTTCCTACAACTTCAAGAAGATAAGATCTTCTGTCTTTGATCTACTTCCTACAACTTCAGGAAGATAAGATCTACAAATTCACCGATACTGCTACACCGTCCACAGAAGGACATGTCCTGTAGACTCGGTTTCGTATGTTTATAACACATGACTAAGATGCTATGATCAAAATAAATCAAATGCTTCTAGCTATATGTGTTATGAGTGACACGAATGTAACATGTCATGAAAATGATTTCTTTTAAAGGATTAGAATGCAATGATTGAAATGAATCAAAAGCTCCTAATGAGATTTGTTATGATGCAAAAATGTCATGAGTATGATTCCTTCTCTAGGTGTTATCACTCATTTGTTCTTCATTCTTGTTCATCAATCACGTTGTGCTCAACAAGCTTGCCCCAATGTAATTTCTGAGTCAATTCCGCTTGATTCTTGAGAACACAAGGCTTGTGCCATCATACCACAATGGGAATTGAAACTTTTTCAATCTGACCCATCTGAAATTTTTAGGGCATAGGGTTTATTTTGAATTCAACCCATTCTACCACAATTTAGGGTTTCTTAGTTCATCACACCACTCCCCGAACATCAATTCATTATTTGGTCCAATTATCACTTGGACAAAGGAATCAAAGAAATAGTCTTTCTCCAGACTCTTCTTTCTCAAATATTTCTTATGCACTTGGAAATTCTAAGCAATTGTCTTGTTTTGACTCCTTGTCTTATCTAGAAATTTCCAAAGTAATATGTAGAACTTCTTTTTGTGAAATTATTAGTTCGTCAATCATTATTTTAATGCAACACATTTATGACTAATGGGTGACAAATAAATTGATCTCAAAAAGGGTTAAGATTGAATAAATTATCAAAGATACAAAGAAGATTTAACTGAGAACATATCTTTGAGAAGAAAAAGAATCTCAAGATAGTAAAATGAATAGGACAAAAAATAGATGCCCTAGATATCACCGATTGAGCTTCTATATACAAGCCTCATGAAGACTTCATTGAGCTCAACATGTGTTTAGAAGACCCAAAGTACTTTATTGATGCCCCGATATGCAACTTTCTTCATTTTATTGTTGATTCAGGTGTAGCAAGATGACTGTGCTCATTCAGAATTTGAGCCGCCCTTTTCGGGTTTTCAACTCAAAACCCCTTTGGTCTCAAGGCGCCCTTTACGGGTTTTCACCTTGGCCTCTCCATTTTTTTTAGAAACTCAAAGCACCCTTTGCGGGTTTTCACTTTGGCCTCTTCTCTTTTTCAAGCAAAATATTTTTTGACTGAGTCAGAGTTCACAGGATTGGGTAAACTTTTCCCATCTATTTCGGTCAAGATCAGTGCTCCTCCAGAGAAATCCTTCTTCACCACATATGGTCCTTCCCAATTCGGCATCCATTTTCCTCTAGAATCCTTTTGTATGGGAAGGATCTTTTTCAATACAAGGTCCCCCTCATGAAACTATCTTGGGCGAACTTTCTTATTATAGGCTCGCATCATTCGTTTCTGGTACATCTGACCGTGACGAATAGTCCTTAGCCTTTTTTCTTCAATTAAGTTCAACTGATCATACCGAGCCTGAATCCATTCAGCTTCATCTAGCTTTATTTTTGACAACACACGAAGAGAAGGAATTTCCACTTCAATGGGCAGAACAGCCTCCATCCCATAAACTAATGAATAAGGTGTTGCCCCAGTAGAGGTTCTGACGGACGTCCGATAAGCATAGAGTGCAAACGGTAGTTTCTCATGCCAATCCTTGTAAGTCTCAGTCATCTTCCCCACTATCTTCTTGATGTTTTTGTTAGCCGCTTCCACTGCCCCATTCATTTTTGGGCGATACGGAGACGAATTGTGGTGTTTGATCCCAAATTGGCTACAAATTTATGCTATCGAACTGTTATTCAAGTTCAGCGCATTGTCTGATATGATCCTCTCTGGCATTCCGTATCGACAAATAATCTCCTTCTTCAAGAACCGGCTAACTGCTGATTTAGTAACGTTAGCATATGAGGCAGCTTCTACCCATTTCGTGAAGTAGTCAATTACCACGAAGATGAACCGATGCCCATTCGAAGCTTTTGGTGAGATCGGCCCAATAACATCCATGCCCCACATAGAAAATGGCCATGGGGAAGTCTTAACGTGCAAAGGTGACGGAGGCACATGAATTTTGTCTCCGTAAATCTGACACTTATGACATCTCTTAGCATAATTGATACAATCACCTTCCATGGTTGACCAATAATATCCAAATCTTGTTATCTGTCTGGCCATTATGAATCTATTAGCATGTGTTCCACAAACGCCCTCATGAACTTCTTCAAGGATTTGCTTAGCTTCAACAGCATCAACACATCTCAATAGTACTTGATCTTTTCTCTTCTTGTATAAGATATCTCCATCTAAAACATAGTCAGAGGCTAATCTTCTTAAAGTCCTTTTCTCATTCTCAGTGGCGTGCTCCGGGTATTCACGATTTTTTACGTATCGTAATACATCCTGATACCAAGGGTGATCATCTCTTTCCTCCTCTTCTATGTTATAACAATGAGCTGGAGTTTCGAAGATACTCATCTGAATAGGTCTCATATCTTCTGGTCTATTTACTTTGATCAAAGAAGCCAGGGTCACCAAAGCATCCGCCATCTGGTTTTCATCGCGTGGGAGGTAATTGAAATTAATATCATCAAACTCTTCAATCAATCCCAGAACTATTTTTCGGTAATCAATTAGTTTGGGATCTCTCGTCTCCCACTCTCCCTTAAGTTGGTAGATTACTAGGGCAGAATCTCCATATACTTCTAGCACTCTGATTTTACGCTCTATAGCTGCTCGGATGCCCATAATGCAGGCTTCATATTCTGCCATGTTATTTGTGCAATCAAAATCCAATTTGCATGTGAATGGATAATAATCTCCACTAGGGGATACCAAAATTGCCCTAATTCCATTTCTGACAGCATTTGATGCTCCGTCAAAGTTTAGTTTCCATGGACAATCTTCGGTATTTGCCACATACATCAACTCTTCATTAGGGAAGTCAAAGCTCAAAGGTTCATAATCCTCTATAGCTCTGCTAGCCAAAAATTCTGCTACTGCGCTACCTTTTATAGCAAAATCTGCTACCTAGCCATCCTTCCATTCAAAGCAGTGGACTCCATCATATATTTTAACGGATCAAGCTTCGAAATTAACCAAGTAGTATGATATAGAATTAACTGCCTCAACCTTCTAGTTGTCCAAATCAAGGCGCAACACAATTTTTCAATCGACGAATATCTCATTTCACAATCAGTGAACTTTTTACTGAGATAATATATCGCCTTTTCTTTTCTTCCTGACTCATCTTGTTGTCCAAGCACGCATCCCATAGAGTTATTGAACACTGACAAATACAATATCAATGGTCTGTCTGGATTAGGCGGAGATAGTACTGGTGCATTTGACAGATACTGTTTGACCTTGTCAAAAGCCCTCTGACATTCATCGTCCCATACACCTTGGTTGTGTTTCCTGAGAAGACGAAATATGGGATCACATTTCTCAGTTAATTGAGAGATAAACCGAGCAATGTAATTTAACCTTCCAAGGAAACCTCGGACTTCCTTCTGAGTGCACGATGGAGGCAATTCTTGTATAGCTTTGACCTTGCTTGAGTCAACTTCGATTCCTCTCTCGCTAACCACAAAACCCAGCAATTTTCCTGACCGAGCTCCAAAAGTACACTTTGACGGGTTGAGCTTCAATTGAAATTTTCTCAACCTCAGAAACAATTTCTTTAAGACCTCAATGTGTTCTTTCTCTGTTCGAGATTTGGCGATCATGTCATCAACATACACTTCGATCTCTTTATGCATCATGTCATGGAATAAGGTTACCATGGCTTGCTGATATGTTGCTCCAGCATTCTTTAATCCGAATAGCATTACTTTATAGCAAAAAGTACCCCACAATGTTATGAAGGTAGTATTCCCCATATCGTCAGGGTGCATCTTGATTTGATTGTATCTTGAAAAGCCATCCATGAAGGAAAACAATGAGAATCCTGCTGTGTTATCCACCAACGTGTCAATATGCGGCAAAAGGAAATTATCCTTTGGGCTAGCTTTATTTAAATCCCTATAGTCCACACACATCCGGACCTTTCCATCCTTCTTAAGGACAGGAACAATGTTGGCAACCCACTCTGAGTACTTGACCACTTGTAGAAAACCAACATCAAACTGTTTCTGAACCTCTTCCTTTATTTTCAACACTATATCAGGCCTCATCCTTCGTAGCTTTTGCTGGACTGGCTTGCACTCTTCTCTTATGGGAAGGTGATGTACTACAATGTCAGTACTTAGCACATGCATATCTTGGTACGATCATGCAAAGACATCTTTGAATTCCCGTAGTAACTCAACAAGATCTTGTCTAGTCTTTCTGGCTATGCGCGTCCCAATTTTCACAACCTTTCCTTCCTCCAAAGCTACGTTCTCTACCTTCTCTTCATGTGGTAAAATCTGTTTCTCCTCTTGCTTTACCATCCTTAACAAATCTAGAGAGAAATCACAATCTCGGTCACCTTCAAAATCCTGAGATTCCTCTAAACACATATATTGCTCAAAGTGGACCTCTGGATCTGTATTATCGTTGCTCACATCATTGATATCTAGGGACCTGTGATGGGTATCAAAGAATGTATAAAGAACAAATGAATTCAAGGACAACTATTCACATGATATGAATGAAAAAATTTGGAATGAAATTAGAAAATCAAAAGGATGTAAAAAAAAATGAAAGAATATCTGCTCAAATTAATTATCAAAAATGTATTTTATTGGAATAATAATGTCTGAACATGAGCCTATTTCACAAAAGAAATCTTATTGTTCCTGGGCTAAAAACAACAAGAGCATTCTGAATATTACTCTGTATAATTGAAATACCCCACACCCGGCCCACGAGCCTGAACCGGATCTGGTTTGTTCCTTAAGTAAACCAGTTTTCAAATTCTTTGTTACTTAGAGAAAATTTGCATAATTTTATTTTTTTAGAAAAATGTTGTTGTGGATTGGGCTCAGATTGGGAACCCATTTGATTTATTGGAAAATCCAATTTTTATTAAGGTGACAAAATAATTTTAAAGTTTATAAAAATATATTTCACTTAAAATTTAATCCATCAATCGTTTGTAGCAAAATAATTAAAAATAAAGCAAAAATAAGAAAATCCATCTGGGCCTTGTGGCCTTATTACATCAAGTAAAACCCAATAATAAAATTAAAGATACTAAAAAGAAATACAGTCCAAATTAAATAAATTCCTCAATTGATGCATGGCCACCTCAAGGTCTACCGTCCATCAAATCACTGTTCATCACACGAAAATAGTTCCCCTAGCGGGGTGAGTCAAAGCAGACTCAATGTGTACACAACATTAACCTTCAACCAATCAGGCATATAAGTTCAGTATCAAGTTCATGTTCATATAAAATAAATGATGCAACCCAAACCCAAGCCTAATGGTCCATCCGCTACACACCACCCGTACTGCCCGGTCCCACACCGTGGGACTACTAAGTCAACCCTCCATCCGCTACACACCATCGAAGAAGCGATCAGCTGCGATCGACGTGCTCATCGCCCATATAATTTGTGTCATTAGACACCATATTCAAATAATGTAACCGAAGTTACCAAATTTAGATAATGTAACCGAAGTTACCATATTCAAATTTCGTGACCGTAGTCACCATATTCCGTTGGTGAGACCGAAGTCAACACCTTCTTCCCCTTTCACATATAGCCCGAATGCCCCATATATTTGATATCATGCATAACATACTTAATTTCTCATTATTCACATGTAACAATATACATATTCAAAATCCTATCAAAAGTAGGAAACGTACCTGGGTACTTTTACCATATTTATGGTACTTAGCCATATTCACATTCTTATGCATATTCATATATTAAAATAATTGCCATATGATATATCGAAAGTTAGTGTGAGTACACACCTGATTGGCTTAATAGATTCCTTGAAATCCCGAAGAACGATCTACCGATCTAAAGTTTAGATCTGTTAATTCCTATATTCGGCCCATCATACAAAAACACATTAATAACCTTTTCGATTTTAAAACCAAATCCCCATAGGAATGGTATTACTAATACTTACCTTGTTCGCCGATTGGATTGATCAAGTTCCCAAAAATTACTAGTATCCCTTTTCCTTGAAATCGGCTAACACTAAATCATGTAATTTTGTCGGTTTTCGACTTTTGGATCAATGAAAAATAATTCTAAATACCAAAAATAAGCTTTGGCGATTAGATCTATGTACTTACCTTACGCTTTCCAAATCGAAGAGGATTCCTTGCCTATATATCCTGTCGAAACCTTCATGTTAGATTTAATCTAACATATACATCATAACCTTTAATCAAATAAATTTATCTTACCTTAGATCCTTGATCCTTATATTCGACAGTTGTAGACCCCTTTAGATGTCGTGAGTTGATTGCTCCTTTACTTAGAATCAACAAAGATTCGGCTTTGACAAGAGAAGCAGAGAAGAAAATAGAAGAAGAGGAGATGGATTTTGCTTAAAGAAAAATTCGGTAGAGAGGGGGAGAGAGCTAGGAAAATTTCGGCACAGAGGAAGAGAAAGCAAACGTTGATGAGCAGCCCTCCTGCCCTTCCTTTTATAGCCGAAATTATCAGCCTAGGAGTCCCTTACTTGGCCACCACTCCTCTTTTTGATAATATTATCTCTTTTATTTAAAAGATAAAAGCCTTTAATCCATCAATTATATCCTCAATTTTCTTAAAAGAAAATCCTTTATTTATCACTTATTATTCACATATTTATGCAAATAAAACTCTTCCTTTTCTAGAAACCCATGCCGTCCACCTCAGCCTTCTGGAAGCAAAAATAAAACTTATTTATTTGCTTCTCAAGTGACTCGAACTTAGGCCCAACACCTTGCATGTGGCGCCATTTTCAGAGGCCCTAAGTGGCATCTCCAGGCCACTTTTCCAAGCCTGTTTGTGTGTCAAACTTCTCCAACTTTTTCTTTTAAGGCCCTCTAGCCCTTATTTCCTATTTTGAACTTTAAAATTTGACATTTCGGCATCATTTCTAAGTTTCCTAAAATTTTCGATCGGCTCGCATTGTTGACCATTTTCTTACATTTCCAGGTTTCCAGAAATGTTCAGGTTTCCAAAAATGTTCAGGTTTCCAAAATGTTCAAGTTTCCAAAAATGTTCATTTCCATTTCTATGCATTTCTAGAATTCCAAAAATACCAAAAATTTATTCATAGTGCTTAAGACTTGTCATTTCGTACAATTAAACCGAAAATGCATAGGCCCTTTCCAGGATGTTACAGTTCTATCCCCCTTAAAAATAATTTCGTCCTCGAAATTACTTACTAACAGTCGTGCAATCCTTCTCACCGCACTATGCTTACGCTGCGCACTCTGATCTTAATAGAACCATCATACTTTCTAGGCACAATCTCTAAGTTCACGTCCCTTAGAACTCATTTCTAACGTCGCGATCTGATTAAGAAGTTTTATGAATTAGTCCTTGTTTCACTTGATTACCCGCGAAGAAGTTTTATGAAAAGAATTTTAAGAGTGGTTCTTTCGTATTCATACATGCACACAGTCTTTTCATTCATACATACATCCATCAACAATTATGAACTTTCGTTCATTCAGAGAAAGGTTGTAGTTTTCATTGTTATTGTTTTTCCACTACCCAGGGGTATTTTCGTAATGTGTCCTACTGGTATTTTTCGTAATTTTTTCCAAAAGAAAGAGTTCCTTGGTGATTTCGTCACAAAGTATTTTGGTATTTTTAAATTCAGGGTATTTTGGAAAAAATTGAAATCGGGGTATTTTGGTATTTTGTGAGTTAAGGGCAATTTAGTAATTTTCTCCAAATCAAGGTATTTTTGATAATTTGCAAATTAGGGTTTTTGAACATTTTATAAAGTAATGAAAATTTTGATAAGAACTATGGGTATTTTGGGAATTTCATAAACCAAAGGTATTTTTGTAATTTACCACTAGGGGTATTTTTGTAATTTTATAAATCAAAATTTTTTGAAAGAATTTTGTAAAAATAGTTCTCACAAATTAAAAGGTAATTTTAAGAGTTTCAAAACTAGGGTTTATAAAAACACGGCTAGTTCCTTTCGGGTTTTAGTCATTGTGTTTAGCCTATAACCGGAGTCCTCTTGGTTAGGGTGAACCGAAGCTACGCACAGGTAGGATTCAGTGAAGAGGAGGTGAGTCACTAGGATTTGCTTAAGTACTGAGCTCTTCCGGATCCAATCCTAGACATGCGCACAATGGTTACCACACCCTAACTCGGCGTCTTAGTCATAGGTTTGTTTAATGGAATTAAGTCTTATGTGTTTGTGTTTGAGTAAACTAGTCCTAGGGTTCAAGTTCCTATCATGCTTTTCTACGTTCCATTCCTTTTTCTACCCTTCCATATTTCATAACACATAATCACACAAATAGTTAGGGGTACTTACCTGGTGGACTACGGGTCGGAGACTTAGGTGCCATGCCAGAAAACCTGCTCATTTTCAAAAATACTTTCATAAAACTCATTTGGGCTTGATTTGAAAACATTTTGGGCCTTAGCCCACAGGCCGAGAGTTTAAAACTGGGCTCTGATACCAATTTGAAACACCCCACACCCGGCCCATGAGCCTGAACCGGATCTGGTTTGTTCCTTAAGTAAACCGGTTTTCAAATTCTTTGTTACTTAGAGAAAATTTGCATAATTTTATTTTTTTAGAAAAATGTTATTGTGGATTGGGCTCAGATTGGGAACCCATTTGATTTATTGGAAAATCCAATTTTTATTAAGGTGACAAAATAATTTTAAAGTTTATAAAAATATATTTCACTTAAAATTTAATCCATCAATCGTTTGTAGCAAAATAATTAAAAATAAAGCAAAAATAAGAAAATCCATCTGGGCCTTGTGGCCTTATTACATCAAGTAAAACCCAATAATAAAATTAAAGATACTAAAAAGAAATACATTCCAAATTAAATAAATTCCTCAATTGATGCATGGCCACCTCAAGGTCTACCGTCCCGATCCACATCTTTGTTCATCACTGAAAATAGTTCCCACAACGGGGTGAGTCAAACAGACTCAATGTGTACACAACATTAACCTTCAACCAATCAGGCATATAAGTTCGTATCAAGTTCATGTTCATATAAAATAAATGATGCAACCCAAACCCAAGCCTAATGGTCCATCCGCTACACACCACCCGCACTCGCCGGTCACACCGTGGGACTACTAAGTCAACCCTCCATCCGCTACACACCATCGAAGGCAGTCGCTGCAGTCGACGTGCTCATCTCCCATATAATTTGTGTCATTAGACACCATATTCAAATAATGTAACCGAAGTTACCAAATTCAGATAATGTAACCGAAGTTACCATATTCAAATTTCGTGACCGTAGTCACCATATTCCGTTGGTGAGACCGAAGTCAACACCTTCTTCCCCTTTCACATATAGCCCGAATGCCCCATATATTTGATATCATGCATAACATACTTAATTTCTCATTATTCACATGTAACAATATACATATTCAAAATCCTATCAAAAGTAGGAAACGTACCTGGGTACTTTTACCATATTTATGGTACTTAGCCATATTCACATTCTTATGCATATTCATATATTAAAATAATTGCCATATGATATATCGAAAGTTAGTGTGAGTACACACCTGATTGGCTTAATAGATTCCTTGAAATCTCGAAGAACGATCTACCGATCTAAAGTTTAGATCACATTAATTCCTATATTCGGCCCATCATACAAAAACACATTAATAACCTTTTCGATTTTAAAACCAAATCCCCATAGGAATGGTATTACTAATACATACCTTGTTTGCCGATTGGATTGATCAAGTTCCCAAAAATTACTAGTATCCCTTTTCCTTGAAATCGGCTAACACTAAATCATGTAATTTTGTCGGTTTCGACTTTTGGATCAATGAAAATAATTCTAAATACCAAAAATAAGCCTTGGTGATTAGATCTATGTACTTACCTTACGCTTTCCAAATCTGAAGAGGATTCCTTGCCCTATATGTCTGTCGAAACCTTCATGTTAGATTTAATCTAACATATACATCATAACCTTTAATCAAATAAATTTATCTTACCTTAGATCCTTGATCCTTATATTCGACAGTTGTAGACCCCTTTAGATGTCGTAGTTGATTGCTCCTTTACTTAGAATCAACAAAGATTCGGCTTTGACAGTAGAAACAGAGAAGAAAATAGAAGAAGAGGAGATGGATTTTGCTTAAAGAAAAATTCGGCAGAGAGGGGGAGAGAGCTAGGAAAATTTCGGCACAGAGGAAGAGAAAGCAAACGTTGATGAGTAGCCCTCCTGCCCTTCCTTTTATAGCCGAAATTATCAGCCTAGGAGTCCCTTACTTGGCCACCACTCCTCTTTTTGATAATATTATCTCTTTTATTTAAAAGATAAAAGCCTTTAATCCATCAATTATCTCCTCAATTTTCTTAAAAGAAAATCCTTTATTTATCACTTATTATTCACATATTTATGCAAATAAAACTCTTCCTTTTCTAGAAACCCATGCCGTCCACCTCAGTATTCAGGGAAGCAAAAATAAAACTTATTTATTTGCTTCTCAAGTGACTCGAACTTAGGCCCAACACCTTGCATGTGGCGCCATTTTCAGAGGCCCTAAGTGGCATCTCCAGGCCACTTTTCCAAGCCTGTTTGTGTGTCAAACTTCTCCAACTTTTTCTTTTAAGGCTCTCTAGCCCTTATTTCCTATTTTGAACTTTAAAATTTGACATTTCGGCATCATTTCTAAGTTTCCTAAAATTTTCGATCGGCTCTGTTTGTTGACCATTTTCTTACATTTCAGTGTTTCAGAAATGTTCGAGTTTCCAAAATGTTCTGAGTTTCCAAAATGTTCAAGTTTCCAAAAATGTTCATTTCCATTTCTATGCATTTCTAGAATTCCAAAAATACCAAAAATTTATTCATAGTGCTTAAGACTTGTCATTTCGTACAATTAAACCGAAAATGCATAGGCCCTTTCCAGGATGTTACAATAATCTCTAAAAACTACAGGAAGTTCCTCTACAGTCCAATTACTCAAAACGCTTCCAGGTTCATAAGGGCGAATGCCCAACAGGTTTCTTTGTTCAACTTCTTCCTCGTGTATAGCATTGACGTGAGGACTTTCCAATAACCCCCTCTCAGGGTGAATTATCCCCCCGGATACAAAGGTCTGGGATATATGGGGAAATGTCATCGATTCCCACTGAACTTCTTCTCCATTCAGACGTGCCCTTCTTCTTTCCTGCTTCTTCTCTATTTCTTTTCTCTTTTGTCTGGCATCCGGCCTGAAACCCAAGCCAAAACGGTCTCTCTTTCCTTTCAACATTGGCACCTACACTTCCCCTTGGAGATGTCTACCCAATCCTTTTCTTGGTAAGGCTCCCTTCCCAACCATCATTTGCAGGCCCATCTTCATGGTCCTGGATATCTTGGGCACTAGAATTTCATTCCCCTCTAAATTAAATGTCGCGTTGACAAACTCTAAAGACCGAAAAGAACACTCAATGGCCTCCTCATTTGTCTCTACATATGGAGCATCATTAGTAACAGTGTCTATGATGTCTTCCTCCGCATTTATAGTGACTAGTCGACCATCCGTTACCAGTTTCAGCTTTTGATGAAGGGATGAGGGTACTGCCCCCGCCGAATGGATCTAAGGCCTTCCCAGCAAACAGTTGTATGAAGGTTTTATATCCATCACCAGAAATTCCACCTCATATGTATTTGGCCCAATCTGCAATGGTATGTCGATTCTCCCCATCACTCTTCTCTCGGTGCCATCGAACGCTCTCCCTATGTTCTGACAAGTCTTCATGTGAGAACTGTCTATCGGCAACCTCTTCAATGTTGACAATGGTAAGACATTTAAGACTGATCCATTGTCGATTAATACACTTGGCAAAGTGTATCCTTTGCAACGAGTGGTGATGTGCAAGGCCTTGGTTGATCCCATACCTCCAGGTGGAATTTCATCATCACTGAAGGAAATAAAATTATCCGCACTTATGTTACTAACTAATCAGTCAAGTTTATTGACGAATATATCTTTAGTAACTTAAGTCTCGTTCAGCACTTTCATCAGAGCCTCTCGATGTACATCTGAACTCAAAAGTAAAGCTAGCACCGATATACGAGCCGATTACTTACGCAGCTACTCTACCACACTATATTCACTATGCTTCAAGAACTTTAAAAATTCTTTAGCCTCTTCCTCCTTCACAGGTACATTGATAATGGCATCAAGTTCTTTCTCCGGTTCAACTAGCACATTCTTTGATCTTGCTAGTTTTGTTCTAACGTTAACCAAGTCATAACGCCTCCCGCTTCGAGTATGGAATCCTTCGCTTTGATCCTCCTTGGTAATGCTATCTGAGTCTTCTACTCTCGGCATTGTCACGTTACAATTGTAATTCCATGGTACCGTCTTGTTATTCTTGTAAAGAAAGGACACAGGTCTCTGGATTACAACTTTAGGCGCAGTTGGCACTCCACTTTCTGTATTTCTTGATCGGGAAATAATGACCTCAGAAAATTGACCTTTTGATTTGTCAACTCTCCTTCAGTTGCATGTATATTTCCTCCCTCTGAACTCTCTTCGTAGAACTCCAGTTCCTTATTGTCCATAAGGCTCTGTACCAGTAGTCTGAACTCAGCACATTCTTGGATCTCATGTCCATCAGCTTCGTGGAACTCACAGTAGCTCCTTGGTTCTCCTTCTTCGAGACTTGATTTTATCAGTCCACTTCTTACCATTTCCCTCCAGATTATTCTTAACGGGGTCTTCACCTCCGAAATATCCCCCTTGATTTTTCTCACGATATTGTCCCCAATCGCATTTATCCCCTTATCCCCATGATTAGGTAACGGGTTCTCTGCCTTGGGTGTATCATCAAGCTTGACAACTCCCAACTTAAGAAGTCTTTCAACTACCTTTTTGAAAGTCGTACAGTTTTCTATTGAATGCCCCGTTATTCTTGCGTGGTAATCACATTGGGCGTTTAAATTATACAATTTAGGATATGGGGGTTGTAGTGGCTGTAGATAATACGGGGACACTACGCGTGCCTCTAATAAAGTATGATATAGCTCATTATACGTCATTGGGATTGGCTTAAACTGGATCTTTTCAGCATTTTGTATGGAGCCTGATTCTTGTCTTGTCGATACTTATTGCCCGGTAGTAACCACTTTTGGCTGACTGACAGTGACTGCCTTTGAGTACCCTTTGTTAAATGTACTCGTGTTGTTCACCTCATTGTCCTTCTTTCTAGGAGCAGATCTCCTAGTACTTTCTCCTGCTTCAATCTTGCCACCCCTTATGGCATTTTCTATCATTTCTCCTGCCATCACTATATCTGCGAAGCTTTTGGTGGTGCTTCCAATCATATGGGTGATAAAAGGCGCCTTCAGAGTGTTGATAAACAACATGGTGGTTTCCTTTTCCAGGAGAGGTGGTTGAACTTGCATGGCAACTTCCCTCCATATTTGTGCGTATTGCCTGAAGCTTTCATTCGATTTCTTTTCCATGTTTTGCAACATGATTCTATCAGGCGTCATGTCTGTAACATGATTATACTGCTTCATGAAGGCTTGAGCTAAGTCTCTCCATAAGCTAATACTAGCACGGCTAAGTTGATTATACCACCTAGACACTGCTCCCGTCAAACTATCTTGGAAACAATGGATCAAAAGTTGATCATTATTCATATAGCCAGTCATGCGTCTACAGAACATGGTGATGTGGGCTTCAGGGCAACTAGTCCCGTTGTACTTCTCAAATTTCGGCATCTTGAATTTATGAGGAAGTACCAGATCTAGAACCAGACTCAAGTCTTTGGCATCAATCCCATGATGATGATCGACATTTTCTAGAGCCTTAAACTTTTCCTCCAACCATCTACAGCGATCTTCTAACTGTCTTGAAGATTCAGTTCTGATCCCCACTCTCTCTGCTATGTCTAGATCAGGAATAACTGGATTGGCAGGGTTATCCCCTGGGTTGGATCCTGTGCCAACTTGAAAATTCATGGGCACTCCAGTATCAGCTTGCCCTTGCTGAGGCCTAATTGTGACAGATGGCCTTCTGGGATATTCCTCAGGCTGTGTTTGCACGTGTGGTGGAGTGAATCCCCTGGAAAGATCCTCATTGTCCTCAGCATTAAATATGGGACCTTTTCCCTTGTCCATTGCCCCACTCAGCATTTGGGCCATTTGGGCCATCATGTTTCTTTGGGCCTCCATCATCTGGTCCATCATCTCTTGTTAAAGCTTCGCCATTTGCTCCTGCATCTGGTCTTGAATGTCTCTTTGGAATTGTTCCATTCTTTGATCCATTTTTTTCGATTTGGCGCGTGTTCCGTAAGGATGTTCAGCTTTTAGATTTCCTTCCCTTTTTCTCTCTCACTTCTTCTCTTTATAATTTTAACTAATTAGACTCTTTTTATGGACTTAAATGCAAACGATATGATGTAATGCACATGCATGAATGCAAAGAGGCATCAATTCTGATTCAACTTCATTTTAGAAAACTTTATTAGAAAACAAAATCCTTTAAATAAAATGGACTACAAGTATGCTTTCGCCCTAAGTCCTAAGGTTTTGATTTTCCCAAGTAGTGAAGCTAGCTCCTGACTACGATCGGACTGGAGCTCATACTTCATGCTCAATGTATCCGCTGTGATGATGCAGTGCCGCAGATGACCGGCTACCTCTCGAACGGACTATCGCTTCACCCATGAGGTAATCCCGACTTCTAACCTGATCATTAGAATGGTGGAGCTCTTGCTTCCAATGCCCTTCTCTCGTTTCAAGCAGCTCGATCCGAAGTTCATAGCTAGGCAGCACCGATTCTAACTTTTCGATCTTACCCTTCATTTCCTCGATCCTGTTCAGGCTTGCCTTTAACTCGATCGTGGAATTACGGCTTCAATGATGATGAAGAGATCGTCCAAGTTCAGTCACTCTAACTTTTAGCTCTTCCTTCTCACTTCGACTTTCTGATAAACTCTTCTCTAGGGCCTCCTTTTGCGCTTACATTTCTCGAAACTTCCTCTCCCAATAGTTAGCTTTGGCCTTTTCCTCCTGGACCTCTCGTTGCCATTGTTCAGAAGTCTTCCCCAATCCAGTGTTCTTCATCGTCAGTCGCATTTTCTTATATTCAGCCTTCAAACTATCTCGATCTTTCTCAATCTTCCTTTTCTCTTTTCTTACTTTCTCGGCTTCTGATTTCTACACATCCGCATCTAGCCTCAAACATATCTTTTCTTCTTCTAGTTTCTCTATCCTCTTTCCAAGCTCGGAACTCATCCTCTCAAAATCTCGCTTTACCATCTCTAATTCTGATGGGGCTACTTGCAGGCATTCCTCTCTTGACCGGGCACCTTCTGAATTCAACTCAAGGATGTTATTATTAACCCTTTCGATCCTCCATCCGCTGTATTCTGGAGTTTTCATCGGTCCTGTAGATAATCTCTTCATTCTGCGGGTCTGCTTCCAAGCACCGAAAATCTCCTTAGCTCTCCTCTTATAATTATCTTCTTTGTACGAGAACTCATGTTGAGCCAGCCCATATATTGCAGGAATAAACTGTCTCGATCCATATTGCCTTAGTACAAGTAGAGGAGCATACCCAACGGCTCCCCAAATTCCAAGTAAAGGAACCCAGTCGAAACTCCCACATCGGTAAAGAATTTCATTTGAAATCAACCAAGGGGCTTTCCACTCGACATCTTCCTTTCAAAGGTTTTGAAAGAGCGCCATCCAATTCTCCTCAGACACGTCCTCTCTCCTGGGTGTTGCCACTATTTCTTTTAATGGAGAATAATTTTCAGAAAAAAACCGATAAGAAATTTTCTCCACTTTCCAGAAATGACTGTGAAACCAAGCCAACAATAGCTGAGCGCATCCAATGAATCTGCCTTCACCTTCTCTTCAGCATGCACTCAAAGATCTGAATGTCTCGGCTAAAATCGCAGGTACAGGTGTAACCCCTTTATCAAGTCGATCGAATAACTCAATAACTACTTCATCTATATGTCTGAGAGCTCTGGGGAAAACTACCAAACCGTAGATACACAAGGCACAGACGTCAACCTTCTTCTTCATATCTGGATGGGCTAAGATCAAGTCCCTCAAGCTAACCCAAGGAACACATTTACCTTCACCTTTCTCCTGAATTCTAGCTGTGACCCATTGTTCGCTCATCCTTGTGATATTCATTAATTTTTTTACGAAAGTTGGGCCATTAATAGCTTTGGAATAGACTTTATTCGCTTGAAATTTTGGACACCGAAGCAAAGTCGTATATTCCTCCACCGTGGGCACCAAATCTACTTCCCCGAAAGTGAAACAGCTATAAGAAGAATTCCAAAACTGGGCCATAGCTCGAAACAGATACCTATCTACCTTGATGTCAAGTAAGTAGGGCAAATCTCCATAATTGCGATAAAATAACTGCTTAGCCTCATTATCCCACTGAGCCCATATCTTTTTCAATTCTTGGAACTCATTTTGTGTAATACTAATGCGAGTAAAGTCCCATAGTTCAGATACGTACCCGTCAACTAAGCTGTTCCCTTTTTCCAATTGAGTTTGCTCTGACCATGTAATGTGACAATGACATTGTCCTTCACTTTATCAAGGAATCCATTCTCCATAACCAACTTTCTAACTTAGAAACTGACCGTGAATCGATACCTCCTGAAGTATGAAATAATATGCACAGAAATGAAACACCAAAAGTCAGTATCATGAAATAAAATAAAAAGCATATAGAACATCTATCAGGGTGACCACTAGATCTTGGTATAGTTCTACTTAAGGTAGGTCCTTACGATTTACTATATGCGGTTTAGCTCTAAAGTTGAGGTACCTGAACCAGCAGATTCCTCGATCCTCACCCATTATAGGCTCATATGGACCGAGTTCAGTTCAGAGGAACACATTTCCCTATGGCCATGCGAAAGTGAAAACTTCACGAAGACATAAGTACAGATGCATTCCGAAAGCAATCCACTAGCCCATGCGGAGGTGAAAACCTCACGAAGGCATAGCTTCTCACTCCCACTTAAGGGTGTGACCGCAATGGTCATGCAGTGCAATGCATAAAATATTTTATAAAAACAGAATCACATGCAAATAAAAAGGATCATAATTTTTAAATCAGATTTTTAAACCCAGACATGAGAACATGAAACTATCAATTTTATGGCTTGACCCTCTTATTGGTCCCCAGCGGAGTCGCCAAGCTGTCGAAACCATTTTAAAATCATTTTTAGAAAAACGACGGGGATCGACTTTTTAAAAACAAAAAAAATGGGAGTCGCCACCAACCCTTTTTTATTTAGGTGTGATTGGATCACCTTGTAAAGCGTTTCATTTTAAAACATTTGATTTCGGTCTATGAAAAATGAGAAAACGAGTTCGGGAGTCGGTTACGTATGAGGAAGGGTTAACACCCTCATAACGCCCAAAAATTGGTACCTAATTGATAGAATCATGTCCAAATGTTTGAAATTTAAGAAGTTTAAAATAAGATCCCTTATTAGAAGGAAAACCAAGATTTACCTATTTCAAAGAAATAAAAAATACCACACCCAATAAGTTAGGATACAGCATCTTATAACTACGAAGCTAGGTGCATCTTTATTTTAGAAAATTCTTACCTCAAGACACAAAACATCACACCCAATAAGTTAGGATACAACATTTTGAATTCTCAAGAATAAGTTTTTTTGTTTGAAATTAGTAACCTTGAACTTTGAAAATGGAGAGATATCTAATACTTTGAATTTTATGAGAAAAATCATCACCCAGTAAGTTAGGGCACGATTCTTCTCGAAGACTCCAAATATCAGATATCACCGTTAAAATATTTTACAAAAAAAATCTTTAATTTAAAAGGTATTTTTTTAAAAAAAATGGTATGAGTAAGACATTGTAACATATATATATATCAATTGCAATTCTATAAATTTAACCATAAATAATAAAAGAATAATAACATGAATAAATATAGCATTATATTAAGCAATAATAAACAATTAAGATAACAAAAATAAACCTGCGATGCAAAATAAATATCAATTAATTAAAACCTATTTAAACAAAAAGGGAACGATATATTTAAACATTTAATAAAAAATGATTTTTTTAAAAAATGATAAATAATTTAGTAGTTTAGTACATATAATAAGAATAATTAATAAATGACAAATAATAATTTTAAACAAATTCATATATATATAATATTAGTTATAAAAACATGTTATAAAATGTATTATATAATTTGAATAAATTTTATACAAAATAGATTTTTAATAATATATGATATAGTATAATATTATATAATGTAAAAGAAAAATAATATAATAATTAATATGTATAAATATTAAAATAATAAAAAATATAAAATAATAATATTTATGTATGCATTTTATAACATTAATAAACATAGAATTTTAATATTATAAATAATTTAATACTAATTTAAAATAAAAACGAGTTAATTTGAAATATAAACAGATTTTTAGGGTCAAATAAAAAAATAAAATATTAGTTCGGATAAATTTAAAATTAATAAAATAACAGTGGGACTAATGGAATAATTTCCCCTTTTTTATAAAATGCGCGGATCCTGATCGGGTCTTCGGGTCGACGCGCGGACCCTGCTTAATCTAAACGACGTCGTTCTTGTTTGTTTATAAAAGTCAGTGTTTTAAAAAAAATTCATTTTAAGTCTGCGTTCAAAAAAAAACTTCAAAAAATATTCATTCTCTCCCTGGGCTCCGATCGCCTAGCTTCTGGGCAACGTGCCTCACGCGCCACACGCGCCTCCGTGGCCGGTGGCCAGAGGCCTAAAACCTCCAATTTTTCTCGTCTTCGAAAGGTAACTCCCTTTTCCTTTTGTACTTTTCTTTAAAAAAGGTGGTTATATGCGCAAATATATATATAAAAAAAGAATTAAACAGAATGAAGAATCACCTCTGCGAAATCCTTGTTTTTTATTTTCTCTGAACTTTCTGGCAATATTTTGTTTCCACTGACTTTGTGCAAATCTGTGCCTTTTGGTGTATTTGTGACAGTATTCGTGTATCTATGTCTCTTTTTTTTCGTGTCTGTGTATTCGTATCGTGTTACAAATTACTGTGGGTTTTTATAACCCGAAGAATGAAACAAGAAAAGGAAAGAAAGATTTCATTTTATTTCTTTCCATATTTGCTGTCATCTTTTTCCTTTTTTGTGCAGGTGAGACGCGAAGATACTGGCGACAAGGCGCATTGATGGCGGAGCGGCTTGTGGACTGAGGCGGTACGAGGAGCTGATCATGGTGCGAGGATCTGATTCGGCGCGAGGCTGGGGTGAAACTTGCGGCGCGACTGTTGGCCTGCCATTGCGGCGCGACGTTTGGGATACTGCTCCTGCGGCGCCTAGGGTTTCCCCAGAAACCCTATGTTTCTGCTGATTCTGTTAAGGTCTTGGGCCTCTCTGGTTTTGGGCTTGGTTGGGTCTAGTAGGTTTAGGCTAAGGGTGTAAGTGGGTTAGGATTGGGTAGGTAATTGGGTTCGGGTATTGGATCAGGTCTTTTTTGGTGTTGTAACTGGATTGTTTAATGGACATTTGGGTATTTTTTTTATTTTTTTATTTTTGGATTGTGTATGGGCCCGGGCAAAATGGGTTACTACAAGTAACATCATCAAACTTGGCATCAACCTTAGCTTCTAGGACAAGCAAGATGCTTGATTTCCAAGGGACGGGGGAAAATTATCTATTTCTAGAATATCAGAATGATCATAGTTAGACTTCAACCACAAGTCAAAGGAGCCAATAAAAAAGCAACACTCCTAGGCACTAGCTTAAACTGTCACATTGCTCTTAAACACAAGTTTAAATTGTTCATATGATACTCCTAAGTACAAGCTTAAACTATTCATCCCAAATGATGATGCAGTTAAACACGTGCCTAAATTGTTCATGTAAAATCAATGATAATGCTCTTAAGCACAAACTTAAATTGCATATCCAAAAAAATTTTGAACAACGTCATAACTTGAACCTTCAAAAAAACGAATGTACGTAGGCAACTTGGTTTTAACGCTAGGTTCAGTCACCACCACACACATTAGAAAAGAAACATTCCTAAAGCCAAACCTCAAATGCCTAGCATTTCAAAGCTAGACTTCCACCTCAAGTTGGGAAAAAAATATTGATACAGTCCGCCTCGGGAAGAGTCGAAATGTATGCGAGTTGCCCAATCGTCTACGAGGAGTAAAGCAAGCCTTCGGGTAATAATGATAAAATAAGGAAGAGTTGTGGAAGCTTTTAAGTAAATGGAAAAATGATGGAAACGGTTTAGATGAACGAAAGGATAGGTTCGGTTTAGGATGAATGAAAAGAAGATAGTGATATGGAATGGCTCGGTTTGATATAAAGGAGTGAAGATGGATATAGGGTAAAGGATAGTTAGGTGGAATTGGACAAATGAGCTTAAACAAAGAAACGATTTAACATTAGCAAATGTCACCCCGGTTTCTATATTTGCTTAAGGTGGATAGATGAAGTCGAAGATGGACCAAAGACCCGTTACTTAGAGAAGTAAGAACCAATGGTATAGATTAATGGAAAGACAAGTGATAGACGCCACAATCACGGCTCGATAAGTCTATGAAACTTATACGAAAGTGAAGAGGAGATAACTCACTCGATGAACAAAGTTCATGTAATTTCATAAAAAATGATCAAAAAGCTAATTACAAATGAAATGTACAAAGTATTTATAGGCCTATGGAAAGCTAGCCGAATAGTATCTAGAAAGCCTTAATGGCTAAGCAAAAATTAATCTAGAAAATGCTAGAGAAATCTAGAAGAAAATCTTTAAACTCCATGGCTAAATTTGGCTGATTGGGAAGGCAAATAGGCAGCTTCTAGATGGTGCAATTCATATGACAAGATGAATGTACTTAGGAGACTAAAGGCCATGTCCATGTTCATCCTTTGGGAACACCAATAGCCACCTTAATGGAGAAGGAAGTGAGCTGATTGAATTTGGACAGCAAGGGCACTCCAATGGACGGTTTCTAGAAGGATGAATGTCCAAAAATTCGTCCAAGTTAATGGGCAGCCTTTGGGAACGTCAAGGGGCATCTTTCTAGAAGGGAAAATGTATTTTGAAGCCCTCAAAGATGCATGCAACAGCTAGGTACGTCCCTTGCCTTAATTAGGCTCTTAAAATGCCACCTTTTGATGAAAAATTAGCAACCGAACAGCCCATGAATTTGTGTAGCAAATGTGAAACGTTTTTAATGTGTAATGGGGAGACATTTGGCCACCTTGGAGAATTGAATGGGCTGGTGACTTTTAGGACGAATAGGTGCCTTTTAGGGAGCCAAAATGAACAGCCAACATGCATGTTCCAGCCGTCCATGCATCCACCAAGGTTCATTGGTGCATTCGGCCACATACAATGCACCTAGGTGCATGTATCTTCTTTAATGCACTCCAAAGGTTCGGCTGAACCTACAAAGACCATGACTCCATATTAAATCAATCCAAATCAGATGTATAACATTAAATATATGCTATGGACACATCAATGGATGTTTTGGGCAACTTAAAGACACCTTTAGGACACATTGAAATTCGGCAGCCCCTATTTTAATGAAAAAAAACTGCACATTAATTTTAATTTTAAAATAACTTTAAAACATGTAATAAAATTTGAAAAATTAATTTAGGCTTAGAAAAATTAATTTAGACACTAAATAAAATATTTAGACACATTAATAGGCTGTAGAAAAATAAATAAAATAAATGTTTGATTTATTTTAAGGCATTAAATTTATGTAATCAGCTCAATGAGCTGGAACGAGCTCGAGTGAGCTCAAATTGAGCTAGAATGAGCTAATTCGGCTCAATTTGAAAGTGCACCAAGATGCACAAAAGCTCCACGGCACTTCGAGCTTTGAATTTTGTGGATGCCCCGGGCGTGCCCGTATCATCCCTCCCCTCTTCAAGACGATTCGTCCTCGAATCAACCTGTCGATTGTCTCAAGCAAAATTCTCCTTGCTCGACTTTCCTCCATCAAACGGGACGGATGATAATCGTAGTACCTGAAAAAGGTAACCACAAGTTAACAAACATTCGTGCAAGCCAAACATAAGCAGCACAAAACAACTAGTTTGCACGCATACGGGCATAAACACTTTATCAGATAAAAGTAACAAAGCCTTATCAACTGTTTGCAACAAAAGTGAATAGGATTCATGGCATGCATGCGAGGTAATGGAATTACACAAATCAAAATCATCATGCGAGTAGTACATCAAATGATAGATAAATTCATCACAAGCAAGTAATGGAGAAAATGCATATGGCACTCGAGATTGAACAACCATATCTTGCATCGAACAATGCATTGGATAACTCACACATGATTTGCAACATTTATCGTACACAAGATTCTTTTTGTCAATGAACAAAACAGATAGATCATCATTGAACACATGAGAATTACTTAACATGTCATGATCTAAATGTCTTACAAAGATCAAATTGCTAGCAATAATTTTGCCACCATCCGAGGAGAGCACAAATGTTTCAATAAATGTTTCAAAACACTTATAAAAAACAACTATCTTTTTGTCAATAACCAAAGCAGATAATTCATTATCACACAAGATAGAACACTTAAGAACATCACGTTTTAAAGACTTTACAATAATGAAATCAGCAACGTGATTCTTATCAACAATCGAAGAAAACAAAATGGGTTCATAGTTTTCAAGTGTCTTACCTTTGGGTGTTGAAAGAAAGAGATCGACTTTACCTTTACGCGCGGTATGACAAAAGTCATTCTTGCCTTGGTCGAGCATTACGAACCTTCTCTCCATGGGAATGTAGTGTAGTCGAAGCTTTGCGTTCAATTCAACTCTTTTCGAATGAAATGTGAATTTCATGTACAACCACAAAACTTGCTTAAGGAACGAATAAAAATTGAGAATAAAGTTGACAAAATTCGTTACCTTAATCAGAAGACAAGAATCGAAATGATAGGAATCTTTCAAACATACCTGCTGATACTTGAGTTTTCCATAGTACAAATTAGAACGTATTCCCGGTTTAAAAACATGCGTTTGATTATTTAAATCAAAATGTATCAATGGTTTCGATGAATCAAACATGTTAAACAAATATGAATAATGTATGTTCAAGATCGAAAAACTCTTAACATGTTTCAGAACAGATTTACAAAGACTCAACGATTCCGTATTAGATAATGAACAAATCTCGTAAAATCCACAATCAAACAAATTGGGATTAAAAGAAAATTCATCGTCATACTTACTCGAGTCTTGCATTTTTTGAATATCTGTTACTCCACTTTCACACTTAGCAGCACAATGAGATGAACTCGTCTTACCATCATTTAGAACATCAAAAATAGTTGGAGGATGGCAATCAACGGTATTATCCACATAATCACAATCATTATGAAAATTTAGTGAAGATTGAATCTCATTAAAGCACTTACCTTCCTTACCTTTTTCAATCAAATGAAAACGCCTTTCTTCAGGAAGGTACTGAAGTTGGAGATCATCGTGAGATACGTCGGGAACCTGAAATGAAGAAACAGAAGAAAAACAAAAGTCCAAAGAGTTAGCTAAAAAACCACTCTTTTTTTGTTCATCTTGTTCTCGCGTTTCTTTTTCCATCGCTTTTTCTTTTCTTTCTTTTTCAATCTTATTTTCTTCATCTCCTTTTTCACACTCATTTTCTTTTTCATCTTCTTTTTGTTCTCTCTCAAATTCTTTTTCTTCACTTTCAATTTCTTTTTCTTGATTTTCTTTTGTACATTCTTTTTCACTTGGATTACAACAAGGAGATGTTTCAAAGGAATTGAAAATAGAAGGATTTGACTCTAAGATCGAGGCGATGTTCTCATAGATATCTTGATCAATTCCTCGTGAAAATTTCTTCATACGGGACTTCTTGGAATCATAAGATGTATAACTCATGCTTTCTTGGTCGTCACCGTAAAAGGCTTCAAACTCATTATTTGTTTTGATTTGCCTCGAATACGAGTCATGATGGGAATTACTTCGAGAACGATCTTTCATGGACAAGTATTTATGGCTTTCTTCTCGTTCGTCGCCTCGAGAAGATTTGAACTCATATCTTGCTTCTCTCCGTCTCGAAAACCTCGACGAACATGAGTCTTGATAAGAGTCTCTTCGCGAATAGTTTTTGGATGTATATCGCGGTGAAGAACTTGACTCCGTTCTCCGACTTGATGACATCTTTCGGTCGAACACGCTTTCCATTTCGCTCAACAAATATTGGAAGTCGGCGGCTGAGAACCCTTCTTGTGACATTTTGTTGATGAAAAAGAAACGGTTATTAAGAAGAGAAATAAACAGACAAAAATTAAAGTACCTTACCACAAAAACCTCACAAGGCACTCATAAAGAAAAGAGTCGCTCACACTCGTGTTTCACTCGTATAAGGCTTTTTCTTTGATGAATACACTCGTGCCTTTTACCGCTCTCTCTCGCTCTCACAATTTCGTACTTTGTTTTGAAAGACTAATCGTGGCTTGAGGGTCGGCTTCAAAGTGGGTAACAAGGGATTGATGTCGGGTATAGGGGAGGCTGAACAAAAGACAATTTTGGTATTGGGTAGGCTATAAAAAGAAAAAAAAATTGGGGGTCGAGGTAGAAGAATAGTTTCGTTGTTCGGGACTCGAAATAAAAGAGATGAAAAATAAAACTTGCAACAATTTCAAGATCTTTACTTTTTTTTAACTTCTCTTTTTTTTATATATTCGTTTATTTTTTTCTTTTTTTTTTCAAATTTTCGTTTTTTTTTTTTTTTTTTTTCACTATTTCAAATACAAGATGCTCAAACACAAGAAAATAAAATACAACTTTTTTTTTGAATTTTTTTGAATTTTTTTTACTTACGAACTACTTCCGGCTTCACGATCGTCGTCAAAATTCCTCGTTTGGTAGCTCTGATACCAGATGATACAGTCCGCCTCGGGAAGATTCAAAATGTATGCGAGTTTCCCAATCGTCTACGAGGAATAAAGCAAGCCTTCGGGTAATAATGATAAAATAAGGAAGAGTTGCGGAAGCTTTTAAGTAAATGGAGAAATGATGGAAACGGTTTAGATGAACGAAAGGTTAGGTTCGGTTTAGGATGAATGAAAAGAAGATAGTGATATGGAATGGCTCGGTTTGTTATAAAGGAGTGAAGATGGATATAGGGTAAAGGATAGTTAGGTGGAAATGGACAAATGAGCTTAAACAAAGAAACGATTTAACATTAGCAAATGTCACCCCGGTTTCTATATTTGCTTAAGGTGGATAGATGAAGTCGAAGATGGACCAAAGACCCGTTACTTAGAGAAGTAAGAACCAATGGTATAGATTAATGGAAAGACAAGTGATAGACGCCACAAGCACGGCTCGATAAGTCTATGAAACTTGTACAAAAGTGAAGAGGAGATAACTCACTCGATGAACAAAGTTCATGTAATTTCATAAAAATGATCAAAAAGCTAATTACAAATGAAATGTGCAAAGTATTTATAGGCCTATGGAAAGCTAGCCGAATAGTCTCTAGAAAGCCTTAATGGCTAAGCAAAAATTAATCTAGAAAATGCTAGAGAAATCTAGAAGAAAATCTTTAAACTCCATGGCTAAATTTGGCTGATTGGGAAGGCAAATAGGCAGCTTCTAGATGGTGCAATTCATATGACAAGATGAATGTACTTAGGAGACTAAAGGCCATGTCCATGTTCATCCTTTGGGAACACCAATAGCCACCTTAATGGAGAAGGAAGTGAGCTGATTGAATTTGGACAGCAAGGGCACTCCAATGGACGGTTTCTAGAAGGATGAATGTCCAAAAAGGAAGGCAAATAGGCAGCTTCTAGATGGTGCAATTCATATGACAAGATGAATGTACTTAGGAGACTAAATGCCATGTCCATGTTCATCCTTTGGGAACACCAATAGCCACCTTAATGGAGAAGGAAGTGAGCTGATTGAATTTGGACAGCAAGGGCACTCCAATGGACGGTTTCTAGAAGGATGAATGTCCAAAAATTCGTCCAAGTTAATGGGCAGCCTTTGGGAACGTCAAGGGGCATCTTTCTAGAAAGTAAAATGTATTTTGAATCCCTCAAAGATGCATGCAACAACTAGGTACGTCCCTTGCCTTAATTAGGCTCTTAAAATGCCACCTTTTGACGAAAAATTAGCAACCGAACAGCCCATGAATTTGTGCAGCAAATGTGAAACGTTTTTAATGTGTAATGGGGAGACATTCGGCCACCTTGGAGACTTGAATGGGCTGGTGACTTTTAGGACGAATAGGTGCCTTTTAGGGAGCCAAAATGAACAGCCAACATGCATGTTCCAGCCGTCCATGCATCCACCAAGGTTCATTGGTGCATTCGGCCACATACAATGCACCTAGGTGCATGTATCTTCTTTAATGCACTCCAAAGGTTCGGCTGAACCTACAAAGACCATGAATCCATATTAAATCAATCCAAATCAGATGTATAACATTAAATATATGCTATGAACACATCAATGGATGTTTTGGGCAACTTAAAGACACCTTTAGGACACATTGAAATTCGGCAGCCCCTATTTTAATGAAAAAAAACTGCACATTAATTTTAATTTTAAAACAACTTTAAAACATGTAATAAAATGTGAAAAATTAATTTAGGCTTAGACAAATTAATTTAGACACTAAATAAAATATTTAGACACATTAATGGTCTGTAGAAAAATAAATAAAATAAATGTTTGATTTATTTTAAGGCATTAAATTTATGTAATCAGCTCAATGAGCTGGAACGAGCTCGAGTGAGCTCAAATTGAGCTAGAATGAGCTAATCCGGCTCAATTTGAAAGTGCACCAAGATGCACAAAAGCTCCACGGCACTTCGAGCTTTGAATTTCGTGGATGCCCCGAGCGTGCCCGTATCAAATATGCTCTGGATCATGATATGATGACACCTAGATAATTGCTCCTTAGTTGGCAAGTTCAGTGCACACTTTGTCTTCAACCATTCAAATGTTTTGTGGTCTTGCGTGAATGTATTTCGGTCATCATATTAGGTGCAAGCTCCATCTTTCACACTCTTGATGCTACGAAGTTTGTGATGGATTATAAACAATTATGCGCCATTTTAATGCCTCTAAATCATGGACGAATCTTTCATGGCACATGCTCTACCATTCACCATGTTAATGCTCCAAATTCTGGAATTAATCTTTATTAGTCATCACATGCTTCAAAGTCTTGAATGGATCTCAATGATTATGACCGATGCTCTACAATTGGTATTTGAGACATCTTGAGGCTCTTGGTATACAAAGCTTGAGACACTGAACTTGCTTGGCTAGCCAAAAACCTGCCATAATATGATCAATAAAATAAGGCTTAATATAGAAATTGCCTCCAAATATCCAAGTTTTCTCTGTTTGATACTTCAAGAATTTTGCACAATGGTTCAGGACTTAAAGTTTGTTCTCGTTACACAGTTTATCCCAAAGCATTAACACCGTTAAAAAAAAAAATCCTCTAGCCAATCAAAAGCTGCCACATGGCGTATTCTAATAAAAACACTTTAAAATGACCAAAAATATAAAACTTGTAAAGAAAATATGTTAAAAAGAACTATATTTGGCATATTGCCAGTGGAGTTTTACCTGACAATTTTTTAAGGTTGCTTGTGGAATAAAAAAGTATACCGTCAATGTATCAAATACTAACCTTTTTAAAAATGTAAAACAAAGTAAAAATTTTAAAAATATTTAAAAACATTATTTTTTTTAAAAGTAAAAAAATTAAACAAATTATAAAAAATGTAAAAAGTTATAGAATTATAAAAAATATATAAAATTATAAATCAATTTTAAAAATAAAAAAGTATATAAAATTATTTAAAATTATTTAAAAATTTTAAAAATATTTTAAAAAAATTATTAACAAACTTATGGTTCAAAACCCAAAATTTTTTATTTTTCACAAAACTTTCTCCCATATTTTACAGAAGAATTCAACTCACCATATGAGTATTGTATTAAAAGTGTTGCATTTTTCCATAAAAATATAAACTAAGAAATATAAAATTTTCTACCAACCTTTTTATTAGTGTTGAAAACCCAGAAAAAAAAGAAGAATAACAACACACACAAAATCTCAATCTTATAAATCACCAAATCAGAATATATATATATATATATATATATATATATATATATATATGATGAGGATGATGATGATGAGCCAAGAAAATTGAAGAAAATATAAAGTAGATGGGACGTTTCCGGAGAGCTTTTTTATTTAATTTTTATTTAGTTTTTTAATTTCTAATTTTTTTAATATATTCTATTTTTTTAATTTATAAAAATTTTAATATAATTTAAATATATCACTAGTATAATTCCCCCAGGTCCGCCTTGGGGAAATCTTTCTATAGCCTTTTTAAAAAAAAAAATTATAAATGATAAATAATGTAAAACAAAAGTAATTAATATCAATAATGAAATATGGATAAATTTTCATTACCATTTTTATTACTGATAAGGTATATGCATATATAATTTTTTGTTACTCTTAAAAAATATTAGTTTATTATCTTCAATTCATTTCTAATATATAATCACTTATACCAATTAAATTAAGTTAAAAATAACCTTATTTATAAAAATATCAATGGGATAAGTGATAAAATCTCAATCTTGCTTGTGGAATTAAAATTTCTCATTGTCTGTCTACCAAATAATTACCTTCTCATTAAAAATAATTACCTTTTTATTAAATGTGAGAATAACGGAGGGAGCAAAACTGAAAATTCACCATTATAATTATAATGGAAAAAACAAAGAAAAAAAAGTAAGTGGATGCATGCACCTTTTATATAGAGTTATAGAGTAAATTTTGAAGGGTAAAATATATTTCTAGTTTATGTATTTTTCATGCATTTAGAAGTTAGCCTTCATAATTTTATTTTTAAGGATTTAGTTCCTTTAATTTTTTTTTTAAAATTTAAAAATTTAAGTCCATTTGTTAATGCCTTTAAGTTCTTTTATTAAATTCGCTAGAATAATGTTTTGAAATTTAAAAAGAAATACTCACATGATAACTATGTAAAAAAAATGCATTGCAATGAACGTGAATTAAATAGATAACTTTAACGGTATTAAAAATAAAGACATCATCAATTTAATCAAAATAAAGTTTTTGGGCTAACCAATGACATTTAAAAAGTTGAGGTGTAACAACCTGATTTTTAGTGGTATCAGAAAAGGCGATTTCGGAACCCCATTTCTGTAAATCGAATCCGTAAGTATTAAATAAGAATATTTACAGAGTTGGTATAAAAGTATATTGATGTTTGGCTCATCAATTTTATCTATTAATTGCTTAATTTAAGTACAAGGACTAAATTGTAAAAGTTCAATTGCTATAGGTTTTTAATTAGCCAAATACTTAGGGACTTAAATTACAATTAGTTAAAGGTCTAAAATGGTAATTAAATCATTTTGTATAATGAAGTAGCGCTTGATGATGGAAGATTCCACTTATATTTCTTAATGATGGATTAAGTTAATAAAGTATGATTAAATTAATTTAATTAGGTGATTAAGGATTTAATTAAAGTATATATATATCAAACATTATTGAAAATGTGTTCATCTTTTTCTTCTTCAACCGACCAAAGCTTAAAAACCTAAAGAAAAAGCCATTTTTGAAACTTTTACTTTCGGTCCTTAACTGGTAAGCATTTCCAAGCCCTTTTCTTGTAATTTAAAGTTTTTGAGGTCATGGAAGCTTGATTTACCTAGTCCATGTACCAATTTGAAAAACTATTAAAGTTTTTGAAAGTTTCCATTGTTGATCTCTTGAAGATTTTGGTGTTAAATTGATATATTTTAAGCTTAGATTATGAAAAAATGACTAGATTGTAATGCTTAATTGATAGTTTTGTATATAGGGACTAAAGTGAATAAAATGTAAAATTGAGGTGAAATTTCATTATAAATAGAAAGTAGAGGATCTGTAATGAATGTAATTGAAATCAAGTTTTAAACCAATGCTAAAAATTGAAAGTTATGGCTATTTCGATTTCAGGGGCTAAATTGAATAAAATGTAAAATTTTAGGTGTAACAGCTCGATTTAGGGGCTAGTCGGAATAGTGGTTCGGAACCACTAATCCGAGGTTAGAGAAAATTACTTTTATGATATTTTATGAGCTAGAGCATGTTTATATGTGTGCATGAAAATTTTGGTGCCTTAATTTTAGCGATTTCTTGCTTAATCACGAAAAAGGACTAAATCACATAAAGTGCGAAAGTTCTATTTTATAAGCTAAAGGTACCTAATAGCCATAGAATATTAATTTGAGGTCTTTAAAGGGCAATTAGACCCCTAAGGAAAGGGTGGCCGTCCATAGGAGACAACAATTGACAAATTGGTCAAAGTTGGTAAAAGTTGGTGAGAAAATTGACTTGTATTAATAAAATATAGAAAGAAAAGATATCATCTTTTCTCTCCATCTTCCTCCATCGAAAATAGCAAGCAAAATAGGGGTTTTGAAAGCTCAAAATTTCAGCAAACTCTTCTCCATTCAAGTAAGAGACTTTAATGGTTTTTCTTGATGATAGTTGTACTTTTAGAACCCCTAGAGCTTAAGCTTTCTAAAGAGGGGACTAATTTGCAATATGGTGAAAAGTTTAGAGTTTTGCAATGAGAGCTTTCATTGTTATTTGCTGCATTTTATGGAAGAAAATGAGTCTTTGTAATACCCCTAACCCGTGACCGTCGTCGTAATAAGGTTAAGAGGCGTTACGGGACAACCACAATAATTCACATTCATTCCACGACACAAAGTCAATCATAAATCAAACATACATAACATAATCAAATAGTCCTTTATCTAGGTCACCGAGACCTTAAGCATGCTTTAGATAAGGGTCGGGACTAAACCGAACATATACAGAAATTCTCGGAAATTTAAAACTTTTTGAATACTGCAGAGGTCACACGCCTGTGCAGTCAGGCCGTGTGCCTCCACGGCTACTAGACACACCCATGTGTCTTGGCCTTGCCAAAGCAGAGCATGTATTTCGACTTCCCACACGGCCACCAAGCACGCCCGTGTGCTAAGGCGAGTGTACTCTTAAGCAATATCTTGACTTATCCCCACGGCCACGAGCACGCTTTGTGTACCATGGCCGTGTACTCCTAGGCTATATACTGACTATATCCCACAGTCACTAGGCACGCCCAAGTGCCATAACCGTGTAGACAAAACAGGCCATTTGCAAGGCCAACTTGTCACCCACACATGGGTCACATCTACAAGCATCAGTACAATACCAATTCATGCTTTCAAATGTATTCAATCATACCATTTCATACATTATTCAATCACCAACTAAACCATTTACTCCCATGCTCATTATCATCTCAATATATATATCCATTCAAGTAACAATGGTGTATCTCAAAATAAACATATATCAAGCATTAGATAATCCATACTAAAACTCATCTTTTAACCACCTCTTTCATCAACCACAAAGTCATGAAACATACCACATTCATAGCACATTCATAAATTCTATATCATTCAACTTCTAAGCCAACTCACATAGCAAGGATTAAACATTTCAAGACACATCCTAGCTTCTAGCCTATACATGCCATATTTCCACTTTATACATCTTTCCAAAAAGTACCAAAATAGATTGCCGATAGTGTGATAGAGATGCTGACGATTCCCAGATCCGAGCTAGCTTTACTGACACTGTAAAATAGAGAAACAAATCACACAGTAAGCTTTCAAAAGCTTAGTAAGTTCGTAATATAATACATATTACTCAAATAATAACACATCAATACATAATTGAATCATCACATAGATAATTTACTAATGATACACAAACTCAACCATGTCCAATACTCACATAGCATTCCATTCATCCACTTATAAATTCACCAACCACATAGGTATCATATTTATCATCATTCATAGCCAATAATCCAACCCACCCATCCATAAAAATCATACACAATCTCATCAACCACAAAGGTTAAACACATACCTTATTGCCAACACATAGTTACTCACCAACCATGCTTCTCAACCACTCGATTTTACGTTCCGGTCAATCTTTGCTACTCTTTTGATTTATTCGCACTCTTAGTGCTAATTTTGTAATCGAAGTACAATTATCATCGCACACTTAGTGCCAAATTCATAATCGAATCGTAATCGTCATTACACACTCAGTGCCAATATTTTAAATTCGCACACTTAATGCCCTCTATTTCAAAGTCCGCACATAGCATCTCTAATATCATTATCATATACATTTATTCATTCAGATTTACATCACAAAGATATAGTTTACAACTAGTATGATATCTGAACTTACCTCGGACGTCGAAATACCGAAACGGTCGATTAATCGAGCACTTTGTCTTTGCCTCGATCTCGATCTAAACCTCTCTTTTCTTGGTCTATACACATTCAAATTCAATCCATTTAATCACCAATTCATTCAATTTAGTTCATACACACTTATTTAGGGCATTTTACAAAATAGCCCTCA
Source organism: Gossypium sturtianum (assembly GCA_025698515.1). Classification (NCBI taxonomy): domain Eukaryota; kingdom Viridiplantae; phylum Streptophyta; class Magnoliopsida; order Malvales; family Malvaceae; genus Gossypium; species Gossypium sturtianum. The sequence continues at coordinate 86,170,035 of CM046949.1, read as the reverse complement.
CATTTTCACATTTTGACACTTTAGTCCCTAATTCATCAAATCACCAAATACACACAATTTGTTTGTACACATGCCTAGCCGAATTCTTACTATACTCATACTAGTCCACACATCTCATTTATTTACATTTTGGTCCCTCAATTTACACTTTTCTCAAATTAGCCCAATTTACTCAATTTCACCAAAAATCCAAATACAAACTATGTTAACCCAACACTAAGCTTTCATATTTTACCAACTATCAACACAAAGCTCACATGTTCATCAATGGCACATCTCAAAATCTTCACCAATTCACAAAATTGAAGCATGGGTAAGCTAGAGCACGAAGTAATGATCACGAAAACGTAGAAATTATCAAAAATCGAGTTAAAAACACATACCAATTAAAGCCTTCAAATGTTGAACCTAGCTAGCCCTTTTTCTCTTCTTTTTATTTCCAATTTTTGGCAAGGATGCATGAACAATCCACTATCTTATTTTTATGCCTTTCTTTTGTTATAATATAACATTATATTATATCTTTTATTATTTTAACATTTATAATTTATATAATATAAACCATATAAATATCCATCATAATAATGCCGCCCACTATCATTATTTTGGGGTTATTTACAACATGAATCCTCCAAAGTATAAAGACAACATCAATTAAGTATATGACAATCAACACACAACATTTTACACTTTATGCGATTAAGTCCTTTTTCATAATTGAACACACAATTAATAAAATCTTCACACAGAAATTTCACACAGGCTAAATCACATACGGTAAACTCAGAAAATAATATTAAAATATTATTCTAACCTAGGATTTGTGGTCTCGAAACCACTGTTTCGACTAGGGTCTAAACCGGGCTATTACAACTCTCCCCCTTAGGGATTTTTGTCCCCGAAAATCTTACCAGTGAATAGGTGTGGATAATGCTCTCTCATAATATTCTCAGGCTCCCACGTAGCCTCTTCTACTCCGTGTTTGTGCCATAATACTTTCACTAAGAAAATTCTTTTGTTTCTCAACTCTTTAGTCTCTCGTGCCAAAATTCAAATCGGTTCCTCACTATACGACAAGTCTGACTGAATCTCAACCTCAGTAGGAGCAATCACATGAGACGGGTCAGATCTGTACCGTCGAAGCATCGACACATGAAACACAATGAATCTTTTCTAACTCTGGTGGTAGCATCAATCTATAAGCAACTGGCCCAATTCGCTTAATGATCTCATACGGTCCGATGAATCTCGGACTCAGCTTGCCTTTTCAGCCAAATCGAAGTATTTTCTTCCACGGAGATACTTTCAAAAACACTTTATCGCCAACTTCGAATTCAATATCTTTTCGTTTCAAGTCTGCATAAGACTTTTGACGATCTGAGGCCGTTTCCAAACTATCTCGAATCACTTCCACTTTCTGCTCAGTCTCTTTTATAAGATTGACCCCGTGAATCTTATTCTCACTCAGCTCAGTCCAATACAATGGAGTTCGGCATTTTCGACCGTAAAGAGCCTCATTCGATGCCATTTTGATACTAGATTAAAAACTGTTGTTATACGCGAATTCAATCAACGGTAAATGCTTTTCCCACGTACTTTCAAATTCGAGGATACAACATCTTAACATATCTTCAAGAATCTGAATAATTCGCTAGGACTGACCATCCGTTTGCGGATGAAATGCAATACTAAAATGCAATTTTGTGCCTAAAGCCCCTTGCAATTTCTTCCAAAATAGCGAGGTAAATCTTGGGTCTCTGTCAGATACAATAGATAGTGGCACCCCGTGCAATCTCACAATCTCAGCAATATACAATTCAGCTAGCTTATCAAGTGAATAATCTATTCTCACTGGAACAAAATGAGCTAATTTTGTCAATCTGTCAACTATCATCCAGATTGCATCTTTCTTTCCCGGAGATAAAGGCAATCCCGACACAAAGTCCATTGTAATTCTTTCCCATTTCCACTTAGGAATCATAATCGGTTGTAATAAACCGGACGGAACTTGATGTTCAGCTTTAACTTGCTGAAAAACTAAACATTTCGACACAAAGTCAGAAATGTCCCGTTTTATACCATGCCACCAATAAAATTGTTTCAAATCATTGTACATTTTCATACTCCCCGTATGAACAGTCAAACGGCTATTATGAGCTTCGTTCAAAATTAGCTGAATCAATTCTGAATTCTTCGGAACACAAATCCGATTTCTAAATCTCAAACAATCATCACTATCAACTCGAAATTACGAATCAACATTCAATTCACTGCCGAGTTCGTTTAGCCATTATTTCAACATCACTTTTACGGGCATCACAAATCGGCGTACAAACATCGGCTTTACTTTTAACTCGGCTAAAACCACACTATCATCACGAGATCTATCGAGCATTCATTTTTCGCAAAGCACATATAGACTTTCGGCTCAAAGCGTCATTCTAGCGTTAGCTTTACCGGATGATAATCAATCACAAGTTCGTAATCTTTCAACAGTTCTAGCCATCTTCTCTGTAGCAACTTCGTTAACGAAGTCGCAATCATCGAGAAGCCTTTCACAAATCGTCTATAATATCCTGCTAGTCCTAGAAAACTACGGACTTCAGACACATTTCTCGGAGGCTTCCATTCCAAAATAGCTGAAATCTTACTCGGATCAACTCGTATTCCCGCAACTGATACAATATGCGCCAGAAAACCAACTTTACGCAACCAAAATTCACATTTGCTAAACTTAGCATACAACTGTTTCTCACGTAGAGTCTGTAACACAATTCTCAAATGTTCGGCATGTTGCATCTCATCACAGGAATAAATCAAAATATCATCAATGAACACTACAACAAAGCGATCTAAATATGGCCTAAATATCCGATTCATCAAATCCATAAACACTGCAGGAGCATCCGTTAACCCAAAAGGCATCACTAAGAATTCATAATGTCCGTACCTTGTTCTGAAAACAGTTTTCGGCACATCGGATTCTTTGACTCTCAACTGATAATAACCCGATCTCAAGTCTATCTTAGAAAACACTGTAGCTCCTCTCAGCTGATCAAACAAATCATCGATACGAGGCAATGGATATTTGTTCTTTATTGTCACTTTGTTTAATTGTCGGTAATCAATACACATTCTCATAGTACCGTCTTTCTTTTTCACAAATAACACAGGAGCACCCCATGGCGAGAAACTCGGTCTTGCAAACCCTCTATCAGTTAACTCTTGCAACTGTGACTTTAACTCTTTCAATTCCGTTGGTGCCATTCTATACGGTGCTATCGAGATAGGAGCTATTCCCGGTACCAAATCAATACCAAATTCAACTTCTCGAATCAAAGGTAATCCCAATAACTCTTCAGGAAATACATCTGGAAACTCACAAACCACAGGTACAGATTCAACTTTTTTTTTGACACTTTTGTATCAATCACATATGCCAGATAGGCTTCGCAACCCTTTCTCACATAGTTCATAGCTTTCATCGCAGATACAACAGCTGGTAACCCTTTCATATCACTGGATTCAATTCGAACTATCTCACCGTTCTGACTTCTCAATTAAATACTCTTTCTTTTACAAATCACGATGGCATTATGCAAAGTGAGCCAATCCATACCCAGAATTATATCAAATTCATCGAAGGGTAACAACATTAAATTAACCGGAAAACATATATCACGAAACATCAATGGGCAACTCTTGCACACCTTATCCAGCAAGACACACTTACCTAAGGGGTTCGATACTCTAACCACAAATTTAGCAGACTCAACAGGTAGAGTCTTATTCAATACTAGATTCACACACACATAAGAATGAGTTGAACCTGGATCTATTAATGTAATCACATCAGTATCGAATAGAGTAAAAGTACCAATGATGACATTTGGAGATGATGCTTCCTCTCGTGCACGTATTGCATAAGCTCGGGCAAGTGCTCTCGCCTTCGATCTCACAGCGGTATCGGTAGTCCCTTTTTGACTTCCACTCACATTCCTGACATTTCTGAGTGGTCTACCCCTAGCCATCACATTACCCGATCTCACATTCTGAACATTTTCTTCCTCAGCCATCTTTGGGCAGTCTCGAATGAAGTGATCTCGTAATCCACATTTATAGCAAACTCTATTGTTGTACTTGCCCCAACATTCTCCTACATGTCGTCTTCCACACTGTCTACACTCAGGTTTGTTACTTTTAGCACTATCAACACTTGATTCTATTGGAGCTTTAGTTCTCGGACCAACACTTAGTCTTGCGCGATCTCTTTTAGGATGTCCAAATGAAGTATTTGATCGGTTGCTTGTATCTCTAAATCTCTTTGTCGAAGGTTGAGAAAACCTACTCATCGATTTTTTTCTTTCATCACGAGCTTCAGAATCAACTTTCTTCTTTTCTTTACTGAGCTCATCGGCTTTGCATGCTCTTTCGACTAACACAATAAATTCGTTTATGTCAAGTATCCCGACCAACAACTTAATATCTTCATTCAGCCCTTCTATGAAGTGTTTACACATAGTAGCTTTGGTCGAAACACCTTCCCGTGCATACTGACTCAATCTCACAAATTCCCACTCGTACTCAGTAACTGACGAAAGCCCTGTTTCAGCTCTAAAAACCCTTTACGTTTCTGATCAATAAATCGTTGACTGATATACTTCTTTCTGAACTCAACTTGAAAGAAATCCCAGGTGATTCTCACTCTCGGAACCACGGATATCAATGTTTTCCACCAGTTATATGCAGTATCCCTTAACAATGAAATATCACATTTTATACATTTATCGGGAGTCAACGACATCTCATCAAATACTCGAAAGGTATTCTCGAGCCAAAACTCAGCTCTCTCAGCATCATCATCGGCTGTGGCCCTGAACTCTTCGGCCCTGTACTTTCGAATCTTATCCACAGGAGGTTTATTCAATCTGATCGGATCTACAACTTGTGGCTGTGGTACTTGTGGGGTGGAGGTTGTGGAGCGGCCGGATTCGTCGAGCAATTCCAAAACCACCCACTCATCATACGGAAGAAGGCTTGCTTAGCTTCTCCTCCCTCACTACTTTCATTCGGCCTAGATGTGGCCGGTGCTGTCCCTTGAGCGAGAGCAGGCGCGTTACTCTCTACATCGTCAGCAACTGCTCGATCGGGATCCATTTGCTATAGGAAAACACATTTATAACTGTCAGGATTCATCACACTATAAAAATTTTATTTATGGCATATATAGCTAGACTCACACACGCTACGTTAGTCCGAGAATCGACTAAACCGTAGCTCTGACACCAATAAAATGTAACACCCCTAACCCGTGACGTCGCCAGAATAGGGTTAAGAGGCGTTACCGAACAACCATAATAGTTCACATCCATTCCACGAAACAAAGTCAATCATAAATCAAACATACATAGCATAATCATATAGTCCTTTATCTAGGTCACCGAGACCTTAAGCATGCTTTAGATAAAGGTCGAGACTAAACTGAACATATACATAAATTCTCAGAAATTTAAAACTTTTTGAATACTGCAGAGGTCACACGCACGTGCAGTCAGGCCGTGTGCCTCCCACGGCTACTAGACACACCCATGTGTCTTGGCCGTGCCAAAATAGAGCATGTATTCTGACTTCCCCACACGGCCACCAAGCACGCCCGTGTGCTAAGGCCGTGTACTCTTAAGCAATATACTGACTTATACCTATGGCCACCAGGCGCACCCGTGTACCATGGCCGTGTATTCCTAGGCTATATACTGACTATATCCCACGGTTACTAGGCACGCCCGTGTGCCATAACCGTGTAGACAAAATAGGCCATTTGCAAGGCCAACTTGTCACCCACACATGGGTCACATCTACAAGCATCAATACAATACCAATTCATGCTTTCAAATGTATTCAATCATACCATTTCTTACATTATTCAATCACCAACTAAACCATTTACTTCCATGCTCATTATCATCTTAATATATATATCCATTCAAGTAACAATGGTGTATCTTAAAATAAACATACATCAAGCATTAGATAATCCATACTAAGACTCATCTTTTAACCACCTCTTTCATCAACCACAAAGTCATGAAACATACCACATTCATAGCACATTCATAAATTCTATATCATTCAACTTCTAAGCCAACTCACATAGCAAGGATTAAATATTTCAAGACACATCCTAGCTTCTAGCCTATACATGCCATATTTCCACTTTATACTTCTTTCCAAAAAGTACCAAAATAGATTGCTGATAGTGTGATAGAGATGCTGGCGATTCCCAGATCCGAGCTAGCTTTACTGACACTGTAAAATAGATAAACAAATCACCCAGTAAGCTTTCAAAAGCTGAGTAAGTTCGTAATATAATACATATTACTTAAATAACAACACATCAATACATAATTGAATCATCACATAAATAATTTACTAATGATACACAAACTTAACCATGTCCAATACTCACATAGCATTCCATTCATCCACTTATAAATTCACCAACCACATAGGTATCATATTTATCATCATTCATAGCCAATAATCCTACCCACCTATTCATAAAAATCATACACAATCTCATCAGCCACAAAGGTTAAACACATACCTTATTGCCAACACATAGTTACTCACCAACCATGCTTCTCAACCACTCGATTTTACGTTCCGATCAATCTTTGCTACTCTTTTGATTTATTCGCACACTTAGTGCTAATTTTGTAATAGAAGTACAATTACCATCGCACAGTTAGTGTCAAATTCATAATCGAATCATAATCGTCATTGCACACTCAGTGCCAATATTTTAAATTCACACACTTAGTGCTCTCTATTTCAAAGTCCGCACATAGCATTTCTAATATCATTATCATATACATTTATTCATTCAAATTTACATCACAAAGATATAGTTTACAACTAGTATTATATCCGAACTTACCTCGGACATCGAAATACCGAAACGGTCGATTAATCGAGCACTTTGTATTTGCCTCGGTCTCGATCCAAACCTCTCTTTTCTTGGTCTATACACATTCAAATTCAATCCATTTAATCACCAATTCATTCAATTTAGTTCATACACACTTATTTAGGGAATTTTACAAAATAGCCCTCACATTTTCACATTTCGACACTTTAGTCCCTAATTCATCAAATCACCAAATACACACAATTTGTTTGTACACATGCCTAGCCAAATTCTTAATATACTCATACAAGTCGACACATCTCATTTATTTTACATTTTGGTCCCTCAATTTACACTTTTCTCAAATTAGCCCAATTTAATCAATTTCACCAAAAATCCAAATACAAACTATGTTAACCCAACACTAAGCTTTCATATTTTACCAACTATCAACACAAAGCTCACATGTTAATCAATGGAACATCTCAAAATCTTCACCAATTCACAAAACTGAAGCATGGGTAAGCTATAGCACGAAGCAACGATCACGAAAACGTAGAAATTATCAAAAACCGAGTTAAAAACACATACCAATTAAAGCCTTCAAATGCCGAACCTAGCCAGCCCTTTTTCTCTTCTTTTTCTTTCCAATTTTTGGCAAGGATGCATGAACAATCCACTATCTTATTTTTATGCCTTTCTTTTGTTGTAATATAACATTATATTATATATTTTATTATTTTAACATTTATAATTTATATAATATAAACCATATAAATATCCATCATAATAATGCTGCCCACTATCATTGTTTTGGGGTTATTTACAACATGAATCCTCCAAAGTATAAAGACAACATCAATTAAGCATATGAAAATCAGCACACAGCATTTTACACTTTATGCGATTAAGTCCTTTTTCATAATTGAACACACAATCAATAAAATCTTCACACAAAAATTTCACACAGGCTAAGTCACATACGGTAAACTCAGAAAATAATATTAAAATATTATTCTAACCTAGGATTTGTGGTCTCGAAACCACTTTTTTGACTAGGGTCTAAACCGGGCTGTTACAGACTTAGTTGTTAGATGAACAACTTTTGTGAAAGGTGTTGCCATGAAAATTCCTAAATGAACCTTTTTGTAAAGGTTGTAAAGTTTGTAGTAAATGTGTGAAATGTTGGGTTTTGATGATAGCCATAAGAGAAATAAATGTTCACCTAGGCTTGTTAAAGGTATAAATTTGATTAGAATTGATTTTCTAGCCTAGGGGTAAAATGGTCATTTTGCCAAAGTGTAAGGGCAAAATAGTAATTTTGCCAAAGCATGGTTATTAAAATGCTCTTATTAATGTGATGATTGAAAAGAGCTAATTTGCTATTATAGAGCAAGAAGAACCAAGAATCAACCTTGATCGGGGCAAGAATAAAGTCTCGGACTAGATCGACGATCTAGCTTATTTTGAAATCGAGGTAAGTGTGTATGTGATAAATTCAACATTTATGCTCGTATTTTTTTTGAATGGTTGACATTATATTGATGTACGATATTCTAAGAAATTGAAATGTTAGAGTCTCGGTTGGACTATAATGAATGTGAGTATATTATTATCGAGACATGAGATAGATAAGGTCCCGTGTAAGACCATGTCGGTGTCATGGCTTCGGCGCCAAATTGAAATTCTGTATAAGACCATATCCGAGATATGGCTTCAGTATTGAATATGAGAATCGTATAAGATCGTATCTGGGATATGGCATTGATACTTGAGGTGAGGTTCCGTATAAAACCATATCTGGGATATGGCATCGGTAGTCAAAAGTAATCCCTTATAAGACTGCATCCGGGATGTGGCATTGGCTTCGTGTGTATGCTAATGGTTATGAATAAGCATCCTTGAGCATCTCTAGTGATTTATTGGGATAAATAGATCAGCTTAGAAATAAAAATGAGAATTTTATTAAAGCTATGTGATTGAGTTAACACAGGTACCCGTGAGTAATTCACGAAGAATATTTACGTTATGTGGCATGGTATGAGCTAAATAAGGGCAATTATGAGTAAGTATGACAAGGAGCCTATAACCTTGTGTGTGGTTAATTAATGCCATGGATGGGTTTTATCATGAGCTTATTATTGTCATTTATTTTCATGCAAACTTACTAAGCTTTATGCTTACCCCTTTCATTGCCATTTTCCTTGTAGTATTGCCAAGATAGCTCAATAAATCGCAGCAATCAGAGTTGGAGATCACACTATTGACCATTATTTGGTATAGCCAAACAAGATTCATTTTGAGTATGGCATGTATAGGACTTGGTCTTTTTGCTATGTCATATTTGCAAGTCAAATGTGTTGGCTATTATAGTTGTTCAATCTATTTTGTAAGAGGTCATGGGATGTTGGCCTATACTTGATATGTTCATATATTCAATGATGATGGATTTCATGAAGTGTATGTTTTTATGGATGTCTTGATTCTTTTGAGTTCTTAGAGGTATCATATGGTCACCTTAAATATTGAATTGATTTGGTATGAGTGTGATTTCTTGCTAGGGTGGTAAATGGCTTGGCAGATAGCCATATAATTGTCCACACGGGCAGACACATGGGCTTGTGTCTAGGCCGTGTGTGACACACGGTCAGCCCCATGGGCGTGGTGCTCGGCCGTGTATCCCCTTGCATGCTAGAGTTGCAAGTCAGTATGCTCAATAGTAAACACACGGGTAGAGACACGGCCGTGTGTCTCAGCTGTGTGGGAGGCACGACCATGGACATGGACTTTTGCCCAGGCCGTGTGAAGTCTGCACCTAGAAATTGGAATTTAATTAGACACATGGCCAAAGGACACGGACGTGTGTCTTGGCCGTCTGACCTTAGTGAGGTGATGACGTCACAAACAGAATACCAAGGTTTTGGCACACGGGCTAAGACACGGGTGTGCCGAGGCCGTGTGAAGGACACGGGCCAGGGACACGGGTGTGTGTCCGGCCATGTGTATTAAGTCAGTGTCGACCACGGGTGAGGAGCACGGGCGTGTCTCAGGGGCACACGGGTGTGTCCCTTGAGCAACACAGGCATGTGGCCCCTGTTTTGATAAAAAAATTTCTATGTTTTCTTAAAGTTTCCTAAGTTTTCGGATTAGTTCCAAACAATCCTCTATGTATGTTTTGGGCCCGTGAGCCCATATAAGGAGCAAATATTGATTGCAAATGAAAAAGTTTTAAGTTGGGACGAAATTTTATAGCCCAAAGTTATAAGTTTAAGCAAGTCAAGTTAGGTAATGCCTCGTATCCAGTTCTGGCTTTGAACACGGGTAAGGGGTGTTACATTAGGGATATCAAAAATGAGATTTCATAGGGTCATTCATGTCATGGTATAATTTATAAATTTTTGGTATTGATGGATTGAATGGAATAATTGAATAGATCAAGAATTGGATCAAACCGGAGGTAATCGAGGAAAAGTGAAAATTTAGTGATTAAGCCATGAAGATTCAACTTGTTTGGTGTTTTGGCCAGGTAAGTTCATATGGTATTGATTTACTTAGGTTGTTATGTATTTGTTTTGTATATATCATCATCAATTCACCATTCTAATATCGTATATAACAAAACTCAACTCAATTTTATATATCAGGTAAACCATGTAACTTTCTATTCTATTCTATTTAGTCCTCTATCTCGATATACCATATCAATCATCTCATCTTAACTCATACAAGCATTATATAATTACCTCATGACTAATCGTGCAATTTAACTTAAATAAGCAATAATTAAATTGAATTAGATCAAAGAAATAAAAATCAAAATTCTGAGCTAGTCGTCGACGACTTTGGATTTTCCTTTCCCTTTCGACATATTCGAGTCAACGTTAGCAAATAGTTTCCAAACCTTTGAAACCCTTGGGATGGTTCGCTTTGTTTATTCACTTGAGCATTCAGGCATGAGAAAGATGGAGAGGATGAATCTTTTCTTTCTTTCCACCCAATTTATCTTTTATAGCTAAATTAACATGTTAATTAATTTAATTAACCTTTATTTAATTAAATAAAACTTATTTTAATCAAGTTAACAATTCTATAACCTTAAAATCCACTAAAAAAATATTTAAGTATGGTCTAATTGCTATTTTGGACCTTTGGTTAATTGCAATTTAACTCCTCAAGCCATTTTCTAATTAAAAATCTATAGTGATTGAACTTTACAATTTAGTCATTGTACCTTAATTAAGCAATTAATAGAAAAAATTAAAGGACCAAGCTTTAATATTCTTTTATACTAACTCTGTAAATATTTTAATTTAATATTTACAGACTCGATTTATGAAAACGGGGTTCTGAAATCGCATTTTCTGAAACCACTGACTTTCGAGTCGTTACATACCAACTTATCAAAACTTTTATACATTAAGGTGTATATCAAGACACTTATATACATGCCACAACCCTAGACTCCAAAATGATCAAATAGCTACCGATTCGGTGATAGGATAGTGTAAGCTTCAAGGTGGTCCAGCCTGACGAGTTCCGCAAGGTAACGATCTACAAGGAAAAGAGAAAACAAACTAGGTAAGCATATAGAATGCTTAGTAAGTTCATAGGTGGCATAGTTTGGCTAGACATGACAAATCAAAACATCAATAAGGTGAGTATTAATTTATAATCAAACTATATGATACCACAAGTATATATCAAGCCAATTCATGTCATTTTGGATACCTAATCTCAAAACTCATTCAATTCAAGAATAATACAATCCCATACATAATCCAATGTATTATCTCAATTCATTCAATATTTTTCCATTTGAACTTCAAGTTCATTTCATCTCATTTCTATTTCTCATTTCATATAACTGTCTTGCCCATTTAACCCTAGTAAATAGACTCTGATACACAAGTATCTACACCACACCAGTTGCTCGTCCGATCTAAAAATATATAAATGTCAAGTTACCAGTCCGGGCTAAACCTTTAAAATCACATATTAGGTTACTTATTCGAGCTAAACCTGTGTCACATGTAATTGAAATTCTACAACAAATGCTAGACCTCAGTAACATCTTTATTCAATCTCGTACAAGCGCACAAAAAACCTTATTGGCATGCCAATTGTAACTTAACATTTACTAAGTTCACATAGCCTTTTATTACAATTTTAAACGTCACTTTTCAATTTAGTCCAATTGTCACCTTCCATACCAATTCACAAACAATTAATTCACAATCAAACATGATAGAATGTGAATTGAACTTATAATGAAACTGAAAATTGGTTACCTATTAAATGTACAGGCTATACTTTAGTTTAATCAATGATGCACTGTGTGTGCCAGAATAAGTTCTTCGGTATATCCGATGATGCACTTACGTGCTAGTATATTTTCTTAGGTACGTCCAATGATGCACTTACGTGCCAACATTATTACTTTGATTAATCCGATGATGCACTATGTGTGCAAGTATAATTTCTACGGCTTATCTGAAGATGTACTATGTACGCCACAATATTTCCTTCGATTTATCCGATGATGCACTACAGTGCCAGACTGGGATGTAGTTTGGTTAATTCGTATATATGTCTTGAAATTTGAGTAATATATAAACATGATTTGGCTAGGCTATGTGCTAGATAGAAATGAAATATGAATTGATTTGGTATAATTGCTCACATATGAATTATGATATTCAATTAAATGGGAAAGACCATACGAATTGGCTAGAAATGAGCCCTGGGGTCGATTGAGTATTACAAGCCAATAGACTCAAAAATGATTTGAATTGATGAGATAAAATTGAACATGAAAATTGATGAAAGTGTATATATATACATATATATATGAGTATATTCTTATAAATGGTGATATGAAATGATCAAGTATGTATGAAGTGAAATATGTGAAAAATGGTTAGAAGTGAAAACGACCCAACCAGATCTGGAAAAACAAAACATAAAACAGATTTGTTACAAGTGATTTTAAAGACAAAAGCAAATTGTTTTGTGTAAGAATGTTTGAAACAACAAGTAAAGATTAAAACTCCTAATTTTTATGTGTTTTTTTATGGAACAAGATAAGAGAACATCTCTCTTGAAGCAATTTTAACCTAAAAAAAAAATCAATAAAATCAGTAAGATAAAATAACAAGAACTAAAATAAAATAAACAATAAACAATAAATTAAGGCTAGAAAATAGAAGATGACGTCCTAAGAAGCCTTGGAAACATTAAGAATCCATAACTCCTTTTAATGGCTCTAATTCCCCCTCCAAGAAAGAGATCTTGGCAAGAAAAGGATTGAAGATGATTCTCACAACCTAAAAGATTGTTAAAACAGCTTCTAAAATAAACTTAAGAGCAATTCTTGAAGAAAAACTCAAAAAGAATTATTATTAACTAAAAAAAAATCAATTGTGTGTGTATAAGGGTGGACGGCCATGCTACTTATAGGCCCCCAAAATAAGTTTTCCTAACCCTAATAGACTAACTAACATTACAACTCATTAAATAAAAAAAAAACAAGTGGACTTTTAATGGGAATTCATCCAAAGGAATTAAATGGGCTCCTTGGGCTGAATTCTTACATGATGATCAACCTATTTAAACTGCAACAGCCCGTTTTTAGTCAAATCGAAATAGTGGTTTTGGGACCACAAATTTGAGGTCAAAATAATTATTTTATTATTATTTTAGTGTCTACAGTATGTTAGTATGATTGTGTGAAAATTTCGTTAAGAAATGTTATCGTTTAAATGCTTAATTTGATAAAAAGGACTAAATCGCGTAAAGTGTAAAAGTGGAGTTCTATTACCTAAAGGTGTTTAATAGCTATGGAACCTTAAAGTAGGGTCCTTATGTTGTAATTATACCATTGTATATTTAAGTGGACTTGTATATTATTAATTGTTTTAAAGGTTATTCATTAAGGTTAAATTAGTAAATAACTTAATAAAATAATAGAAACATGTTATCATCCTTAATTTTCTATCATCTTCCACCGAAAATTGAACTATAAAACTCCATTGAAGGAGCTTAAGCATTCGACTATTCAAGTTCTTTGCATGGTATGATTTTTGACTCGGTTTTTAATGATTTCTATGTTTTCGGAGTTGTTGTAGCTTAATCTAGCTAGCCCAAGGATTAATTTGCAAAATTGTTAAAGGTTTAGGGTTTTTCCATTGATGAATGTATATGTATTTTGATGTTTGATGGTAGAAAATTTATGGTTTTTGTTAGATAAACAACATTTGTAAAGTGATTTTTTGGTAAAATTGCCAATTAGGGATTAAATTGAGAAATGTAATAAATTGTATGGTAAATGTGTGACATAATGAAAAATATGGGCTGCTATGATAATAAGGGATATTCGGCTAGCATGGTAGGGACTTAATTGCATGAATTTGTATTTTTATGAGCTAAGGACTAAATTGTAAAGATGTTGAAATATTAGGGGCAAAAGTGTAATTTTTTAATAATATGATTTTTGGGCTAAATTGAATAGATTGATAATTGAATAAGTTAAATTTGATATTATATAGATCAATAAAAACGAAGTTCGGATCTAGATCGAGGGAAAAATAAAGTATTGGACTAGTCGATCCATTTCGTCGTTTTTGCGATCAAGGTAAGTTCGTATGTTAATAAGCATTAATATAATTGTGTTTTAAATGCTTTATTATTGAATTCATTGTGAATACGACCTTATGGATATGTTCGATGAAGATTCGACAATGTGAAATCTCGGTTGAACTTTAGGAATAGATTAGGATACAAATGACATGTCATTAGGAGTTATGTGTTTGGGTGCTGGTCCGTACATCCTACCGGTGGCTGAGTTATCCAGCATGTGTTGTGGATTCTTGTCAGCTTGTGTGAGCAGCACCGTGTAGCTTTGTCATGAACGTCAGCTTGTATAAGCAGACCCGTTAATAGCTCGAGAGTGAGCATTATATGAGATATGAGATTGAGATAGCTTCGACTAAGTATTTGGCACTTAGGGTGCGAGATTCCTGGGTATCCGATATTATTCCAAATGGTTCAATGGGAATATCAAATATATGGAATGGTGAGAGATAGTTACGTATCAGTACAGGTATGTACGGAAATTCATATGAGTATTGAATCTATTGAATTGGGAGTTCATGATCATTATGTGAAAGAATATATATTAACCTTGTGATTAAATGGTTTTGTAGTATATTATGTTATATTACTTGAATAGTGAATGAATGGTGAGTTTTACTTATTTACTATACGAGCTTACTAAGCTTTATAGCTTACTCTGTTTATTTTTCCGTGTTTTATAGTGAATATCAAAGCTTGCTCGGATTTGGGACATCACACTATCAAACTATCACTTTGGTACTTTTGAACTTATGTATTTGGTTATATGGAATGTATAGGAGTTATGGTCATTTTGGTATATGGTTTGGTAATGGATTTAACCATTTGACTTGGCTTGTAAATGATGAATGCTTGGTTATGTGTTTAGCCATGTAATTTGGCTTATTTTGGTATCCTTGGTGATATATATACATGTGCAAATGGTCTTTTGTTATGTGCTTGATATTTGCTATGTGATGGATGTTGTGAATTGGCATTTTGAATATCAAATGATTGAAATTTGGAGATATGGCATGCTTGTGGTTTTATACAAAATAGTGCATAATTAAAAGTGACCAATTAGGTGATTTGAGAATGTGAAATTGGTATGAATTGAATGGCTTATTTTGATATTTATGTGTCTTGTGGTTGATGGTATGGAATTAGCATGAATTAGGCTTGGTTGAGATTGGTTTGAATGCTTATTTATGCCATGTTATATGCCATTTGATTTGTGTAGGTGAAAGCAAATTTGGGTGAGCAAGATGGCTTGGTAATATAGCCTATTTTTGTCTACACGGGCAGAGACACAGGCGTGTGTCTCAACCGTGTGTGACACACGGTCAAGTGACATGGTCGTATGCCCCCTAGTGTTTAATTAGAAATCAAGTCAGTATGCTTCACACGGCCCAGCACACGGGCGTGTGACTTGGTCGTGTGACATAATTCAGTATACCCTACAGTTTTGGCATGGCCTAGCACACGGCCTAGCACACGGGCGTGTGTGGCCAATTCGAAGGGCACACGGGCTAGTCACACAGGCGTGTGTGTTGGTCGTGTGACCCAAGTCAGAGAGTTACACGGGGTCGGACACGGCCATGTGATCCCATTTCGAATGTCCACATGGGCGTGTCTTTGGCCATGTGAGACACACGGCTGGGCCACACGGGTGTGTGTCCCCTGTATTTTGAAAAAATTTCTAAGTTTTTTTTCGAAAATTTCCTGAGTTATCGGTTTAGTCCCGAACCACTCCGAATGCATGTTTGGGCCTCGTAGGCTCGTATTAGGGACAATGTGATTGGTTATGAATGATTATTATTTAGATATGAAAAATGTATGAGAATCATATGTTTATTTGTGTAATAAGTCTGGTAATGCTCCGTAACCCTATTCTGGAGATGAATACGGGTTAGAGGTGTTACAAAAATAAATTTGGACTTAAAGTTTAAATATTTTACAATTTGTGCCACTTTGATAATTTGGCCTGGTATTCAATTAAACTACTTTCAAAACTTTAGGATGGCCTTGTAGACATCTTAATGGGTCATTTTTTCAAGAACTTGGTCTTGTGATCCGTTTGCTCTCAAAATTGGCTCGTTCAAGCTCGTACATGAAATCCAATGTGCCTTGGCTGCAAGATTCAATTTCTCGGACCAAGATTTCCAAGATTTGAAATCTTGATTTTGTTGATTATTGAAATTGTTTGAAACAACAAAATTGGACCAAGATTCGGTTTCTTGATTTTCTTGAAAATAAAAAAGTGAATCTTGTTTTCTTTTTTGGTTGTGTGCGCATCTAGGGCCTTGGTAACGAAGTCTTGGATGGTCTCGTTCAATCTTGCTCGGATTTGCTTAGCCTTTGACCTTGTTATTGGGCCTTGAGGAAATTTGTAACACCCCAAACCCGGCCTAGACGTTATGGCCGAATATGGCGTGCCACATTGGAGGGTTTTTCAAAAACCATGTTTTCATTGAAAACCCTTCTTGAAATTTCAAACTTCATACCATTTAAAACTTGTACAAAACCTCAGTTTGCGTTTGTTTATTTTCAATCATGGTCTATTAAAAAGTTATTCCCTTTTCAAACGTTATTACCTTTAAAACCTTATTTGTTGCGAAAGCTTAATTTAAAACAAAATGATTTAAGAAAACGTGATATTCAAGAAAATTGAGTTGCGGAAACATAATGTTTGAAAATGTTATTGTTTTGGAAAACCGTGTTCTACGTCTAGCAGATATAAATCACAATCAATAAAATCCCAAATTTAAAATCCAGAAATTATAGAGGCCTTATCACATCCCAATATAAAAGTTTAAATAACTAGGTCTAAAATAAAATATTAGCGAACGTGTGGCCACCTCCGAGTCTGTAACAGCCCGATTTAGGGGCTAGTCAGAATAGTGATCTCGGGATCATTAATCCAAGATTTGAGAAATTTATTTTCATGTTATATTATGAGTTAGAACATGATAGCACTTGTGCATAAAAATTTTGGTGCTTTAATTCTAGCGATTTCATGTTTAATCGCGAAAAAGGACTAAATCGCATAAAGTGTGAAAGTTCTATTTTAATTTCTAAAGGTACCAAATAGCCATAGATTGTCAAATTGAGGTCTTTAAAAGGCAATTTAACCCCTTGTAATTGCTTGGCCAGCCATGGACTAGATGGGAGACAAAGATGGACAAAATTTGGTCAAAGTTAGTAAGAGTTGGTGACTAATTTGACTAGTTTAATATTAGACTAAAGAAAGAGAAAATATCATCTTTCTTGTTCATCTCTTCCACCGAAATTTGCAAGGAAAATAAGGGTTGAAAGCTTCAAAAATTTCAGCACACTCATCTCCTCATTAGTAAGTGTTCTAGTGATCTTTTCTTGAAAATGGTTGTACTTTTGAAACCCCTAGAGCTTGAGCTTTCAAATGAGGGGAATATTGTGCAATATGGTGAAAGGTTTAAAGTTTTTCCATGAGAGCTTTCATTGTTATTTGCTGCATTTTTATGGAAGAAATTGAGTCTTAGTTGTTAGATGAACAACTTTTGTGAGAGGTGTTAGCATGAAAACACCAAATAGGACCTTGATGAAAAGGTTACAAATTATGTAGTAAGTATGTGAAATATTGATTTTTGATGATAGCTTTAAAAGCATTAAATGTTTACCTAGGCTTGTTGAAGGTAGAAATTTGATTAGAATTGATTTCCGAGCCTAGGGGTAAAATGGTCATTTTGCCAAAGTCTAGGGGCAAGATAGTAATTTTATCTAAGCATGATTTATTTGGAATGCTTTTATTAATGAGATGAATAAAATGAGCTAAATTACTATTATAGAGCAAGAAGAATCGAGAATCCGCCTCGATCGGGGAAAGAATAAAGTCTCGGACTAAACCGTCGAGCTAGCTCATTTTGAAATCGAGGTAAGTTTGTATGTGATTAATACAACATTTATGTTAGCATAATCGAGAATGCCTGATATTATATTGATGCATGACACTCCATTAAATTAATGTTGAATGAGATGTTGAAGTCCTAGTGGACCATGTGAATATGAAAATGCTATCATCGAGATTGAAATGGATAAGGTTCCATATAAGACCATGTCCGGGACATGGCCTCGGCACTGAGTTGAAATCTCGTGTAAGACCATATCTGGGATATGGCTTCAGTAATGAATATGAAAATCGTATAAGACCATATCCCGGATATGGCATCGATACTTGATGTGAAAGTCCATATAAGACCATATCCGGGATATGGCATTGGCGTTTAGAAGTAACTCTAACTAAGACCACCTCGGGGATGTGGCACTGGCTTCATCTCTACATGAACGACGTTGAATATACGTCTCTGACTATCGCTAGTGATTAAAGGGATAAGTAGATGAGTTTAGAATTTGAAATGAGATTTGCACTAAGGTCATATGAATGAGTGAATAAGGTACTCGTGAATGAGTCACGAAGAAATGTTTACGACATGTGGCATGGTATGTGCTAAATAAGGGCAATTTTGAGTAAGTATGGCAAGATGCCTATGACTTGTGTATGGTTAGTTAAGATCATGGATGGATTATTTTGTGAGCTTGTTGTTGCTATTTATATCCATGCAAACTTACTACACTTTATGCTTACCCCTTTCCATTGTTCTTTTTCCTTGTAGTACTGCTTTGATAACTCGAAGATCGGGGACGTAGGAGTTCAGAAATCACACTATCGACACCACTTTGGTATAACAATTTAGACTTATTTTGAGTATGGCATGTATAGGACTCGAGTATTTTGTTAGGTCGTAATTGTTGGCCAAAGTGTTGGCTTTGTAAGGCATCAAAACCTCCTTTTGTAATGGTCTACTAAGTTAGGCCGATACTTGGCAAATTTTTATGATTAAAGAAAGTGATTTTTGTTTGAAATGTATGCCCTCGTGTACGATTGTTGAATTGAGTACTTGGATATGCCCTTGGGTTGTGAATTATGTTGAGATAGATTGGTAATTGCATGTGTGCAATGTGGGGTGGCGAAATGGCTTGGTAGATAGCCATCTAATTGTCCACATGAATAGACACACGGACGTGTGTCTATACTGTGTGTCCCCATTGCATACTAGGTTTGCAAGTCAGTGTACTCCACGGGCTAGGGACACGGGCGTGTGCCCAGGCCGTATGAAGTCTGCACATTAATTGTGGAATTTAAATCGACCACGGGTAGAAGACACGGACGTGTCTAGGCCATGTGAAGTTAGTCAGAATTGACCACGGGTGGAAGACATGGGCATGTCTAGGCCGTGTGAAGTTGGTCAGGGTCGACCACAGGTGGATGACACGGTTATGTCTTAAGGGCACACGGGCGTGTCCCTAGATCAACACGGGCGTGTGGCCCCTGTTTTGTTGAAAATTTCCCGCGTTCGTAAAAACTCCCAGAATAGTTTAGATACCTCTCGGAGGTATGTTTGGGGCCTCTTAGGCCGAGTACGTACAAGTGATGAGTTTAAAAGAAATTTTATAGCCCGTTTCGAGATGTCAAGTGAGATTAATTAGGTAATGCCTCAATCCCGGTCCCGGCTTCGGGCACGGGTAAGGGGTGTTACATTTATTGGTATCAAAACTACGGTTTAGTCGGTTCTAGGACTAACGTAGCGTAAGTAAGAGTCTAGCTATACATGCCAAATGTAAGGGTGTCTGAGAAATGATAGTGTGATGACTCCTGGCGTATAAAATTGTGTTTTATGTAGTATATGGATTCTGATCCAGACCGAACTGCAGCCGATGATGCTGCGAGTAACGCGTCGGCTCTCGCTCAAAGGACCGCACCGACTAATAGTAGACCCGAGACCTTGGGTCAAGGGGAAGAGGCTCGAGAAGCCTTTCTCCACATGATGAGCAACTGGTATACTGAGTATACCAGAGCAAATCCTAACGCTCAACCCCCTCCGCCCCCACCTATCCCTCAACCCGCTCCAGTAGCTCCTCAAGTGGTTAGGGTGGTGAGAAGAGAAAGGCCTCCGGTGGATAAGATCCGGAAGCAAGGAGCCGAGGAATTTCGAGCGAATAAGGATGATGACCTGGAAAAAGCAGAATTTTGGCTTGAGAATACCATCCGGGTATTCGATTAGTTATCCTGCACGCCTGAGGAGTGCTTAAAGTGTGCGGTGTCTCTCCTGAAAGATTCATCCTACCGATGGTGGAACACCCTGGTGTCGGTGGTGCCAAGGGAGAGAGTTAGTTGGGAATTCTTCCAAGAGGAATACCGGAAGAAGTATATCAGCCAGAGGTTCATCGACCACAAGAGAAAAGAATTCTTGGAATTGAAGCAAGGCCGTATGTCAGTGACTGACTACGAGCGGGAGTTCGTAAGGCTTATCAAGTATGCACGAGAGTGCGTGTCTACCGAATCCATCATGTGCAAGAGATTTAAGGACGGATTGAATGAAGATATCCGCCTATACGTGGGAGTTCTTGAATTAAAGGAATTCGTAGTGTTGGTGGATAGGGCCTGTAAAGCCGAGGAGTTGGCTAAAGAGAAGAGAAGAGCTGAGTATGAGTCTCGTGACTCGAGGAAGAGACAACTGAACAATTTTCATCAATCTTCATCGAAGAAATCGAGGGATTTCACTACTCGATGAGTCACTTTAGCGGGGTTTTCAACCCGAGATAAAGGCAAGAAATTTTCAGTGTCGAAAGGGCAAACCACATCAGTTGCTAGTGTGGACAACGTTCGACCAAGTAGACCAGAGTGTCCTCAGTGTGGAAGGCGCCATTCTGGTGAGTGTCGAGCTAACGAGAAAGCATGTTTCTGTTGTGGGTCCTTAGACCACTTTATTAGAGACTGCCCCGAGGTGGGCGAGAAAGAAAAGCCTCAGTATGCAAGATTGAGAAGTACTGCTAGGGGAAGACCACTGAGAAACCCGGGAAATGAAATGGGTAGCAAGAATCCATCTAGAGAGCAAGCTGCTAGGGTCGAGGGCAGAGCACCGGCGAGGACATATG
This sequence comes from Gossypium sturtianum, assembly GCA_025698515.1. Lineage (NCBI taxonomy): Eukaryota > Viridiplantae > Streptophyta > Magnoliopsida > Malvales > Malvaceae > Gossypium > Gossypium sturtianum. The sequence continues at coordinate 86,148,548 of CM046949.1, read as the reverse complement.
CCATTCGTGCTCGTGAAGAGGCATCTTCCCCCGACGTAATCACCGGTACCTTTTCTCTCCATAATACTCGTGTTATTGCTTTAATTGATTCGGTATCCACCCACTCATACATATGCATGAAATTAGTCTCTAGCATGAGCATGCCCGTAGAGTTTACTGAATTCATAATAAGAGTGTCTAATTCCCTAGGCAAGTGTGTATTGGTTGATAGAGTTTGCAAATGTTGCCCTTTGATGATTAGGGGTCATTGTTTCCCGGTCGACCTTATGTTATTACCGTTTGATGAGTTTGATGTCATCCTTGGGATGGATTGGTTAGTTACCCATTGTGTAATTGTGACTTGTGGGAAGAAGCATATCGAGTTGAGAGATGAAAATGGTAATTTTATTCGTGTTGAATCAGATAAGCCAGATAGGTCGCCAATAGTGATATCAACCATGTCGACTTAGAGGTACCTAAGGAAGGGTTATGAGGCTTATCTTGCCTTTTTGTTGAACACGAAAGAGACTGATTTGAGAATTGAGTCGGTACCCATGGTATGTGAGTACCTGGATGTTTTCCCGGACGAGTTACCAGGATTACCCCCAGTTAGAGAGATCAAATTTGGGATTGAGTTAGCTCCGGGTACTGCCCCTATTTCTATTTCTCCCTATAGAATGGCTCCAACTGAGTTAAAGGAGCTAAAAGAACAGTTGCAAGAGCTGACGGATAAAGGTTTTGCAAGGCCGAGTTTTTCTCCGTGGGGTGCTCCCGTTTTATTCGTAAAGAAGAAAGATGGTTCAATGAGACTATGCATAGATTATCGGTAACTCAACAAGGTAACTGTGAAGAACAAGTACCCGTTGCCGAGGATCGATGATCTATTCAATCAATTGAAAGGAGCCACGGTGTTTTCCAAGATAGATTTGAGGTTAGGGTACTATCAGCTAAGAGTCAAGGACTCGGATGAGCCGAAAACCGCATTTAGGGCTAGGTATGGCCACTATGAATTTTTGGTCATGCCTTTTGGTCTAACGAATGCCCCTGCGATCTTCATGGATTTGATGAATCGTATTTTTCGGCCATACTTGGATAAATTTGTCGTGGTTTTCATCGACGACATATTAATCTACTCTCGAGATGAGAACGAACACGCCGAGCACTTGAGTACAGTTCTGCAAGTTCTGAGAGAAGAGAAATTGTATGCAAAATTCAGTAAGAGTGAATTTTGGCTCAAGGAAGTGGGATTTTTGGGGTACATTGTCTCGGGAGATGGAATTAGAGTAGACCCGAGTAAGATTTCAGCAATTATTGACTGGAAACCACCAAGGAGAGTAACGTAAGTAAGGAGTTTTCTAGGCTTATCCGGCTATTATAGGTGTTTTGTGAAGGGGTTTTCCATGATAGCTACCCCGATGATGAGACTTTTGCAGAAAGATGTGAAGTTTGTTTGGACAGAGGAGTGCCAACAAAGTTTTGAGAAATTGAAGACACTGTTGACTGAGGCTCCTGTTTTGGTGCAACCTGAATCGGGGAGAGAATTTGTAGTTTACAGTGATGTGTCCCTGAACGGATTGGGTTGTGTACTTATGCAAGAGGGTAAGGTGATTGCATACGCCTCTAGGCAATTGAAGCCGCGCGAGAAGAACTACCCGACTCATGATTTAGAGTTAGCCGCAATTGTGTTTGCGTTAAAAAATTAGAGACATCATTTATATGGTGAAAGGTGTTGGATTTTCACCGACCACAAGAGCCTAAAGTACTTGATGACTCAAAAAGAATTGAATTTGAGGCAACGAAGGTGGTTAGAACTGATTAAGGATTATGAATTGGTGATTGACTACCATCCGGGGAAGGCGAACGTAGTCGCCGATGCTCTGAGTAGAAAATCATTGTTTGCTCTAAGAGCCATGAACACTCAGATGATCTTGTTGGGTGATGGTTCCATTTTAACCGAGTTGAGGGCCAAACCATTGTTTCTCCAAGAGATTTGTAAAGCCCAGAAGGATGATAACAGTTTGCAAGCCAAGAGAGTTTTATGTGAGTCGAGCGTTGAGACAGACTTTCGAGTAAATCTTGATGGATGTCTAACATTTCGAGATTGAGTCGTGTACCGGGAATGATGAGCTCATTCGCAAAATCTTGCATGAAGCGCATAGCGGATGTTTGAATGTACACCCAAAGCAAAGACGTAAGATGTACAATGATTTGAAGAAATGGTATTGGTGGCTTGGTATAAAGAAAGATATTTCGAGTTTGTATCGAAATGTCTGATTTGTCAGCAAGTGAAGGCTGAACATCAAGTACCTTCGGGTTTACTTCAGCCCATTATGGTTCCTGAGTGGAAATGGGACTGTATCACCATGGACTTCATGACGGGATTACCGTTGACTCCAAAGAAGAAAGATGCAGTATGGGTAGTGGTTGATAGACTCACAAAGTCAGCCCATTTTATACCAGTACGAGTCGATTATTCACTTGATAAATTGGCAGACTTGTACATGTCAGAGATAGTAAGACTCCATGGTGTACCGTTGTCGATCATCTAGGATAGAGATCCGAGATTCACGTCACGATTTTGGAAAAAGTTACAAGAAGCCTTGGGCACAAAATTAAATTTTAGTACAGCCTTCCATCCACAAACCGACGGACAGTCGGAGAGGGTAATCCAGATACTTGAGGACATGCTTCGATGTTACGTTTTAGAATTCCAAGGTAGTTGGGAGAAATACTTACCGTTGGTAGAATTCGCCTACAACAACAGTTTTCAGTCAAGTTTGAAGATGGCGCCTTATGAGGCATTGTATGGGCGTAAGTGTCAAACTCTCTTGTATTGGTCAGAACTCAGAGAGAAACAGATACACGGGGTTGACTTGGTTAAGGAAACGGAGGAGAAGGTAAAAGTGATACGTGACTGTTTGAAAGTCGCCTCAGATAGACAGAAGTCCTATTCAGATTTAAAAAGGAAAGAAATAGAATTCAAAGTCGGTGATAAAATGTTCTTGAAAGTATCACATTGGAGGAAAGTCCTTAGATTTGGCCGGAAGGGAAAATTGAGTCCGCGCTTTATCGGACCTTATGAGGTTACCGAAAGAATAGGACCGGTAGCTTATCGGTTAGTTTTGCCACCTGAGTTAAAAAAGATTCATGACGTCTTTCACATATCCATGTTACGTCGATACCGTTCAGACCCTTCGCATGTTATAGAGCCGACTGAGGTAGAGATACAACCGGATTTAACATATGGTGAAGAACCAGTTAAAATTTTGGCTTGTGAAGTCAAGCAGTTAAGGAACAAAACCATAGCCCTAGTGAAAGTCCTATGGCAAAGGCACGGTATAGAAGAGGCCACATGGAAGTCCAAAGAATCGATAAGAAACCAATATCCAAATCTTTTCACTGGTAAGATTTTCGAGGACGAAAATCCTTAAGGGGGGAGAATTGTAACAGCTCGATTTAGGGGCTAGACGGAATAGTGATCTCGGGATCATTAATCCGAGATTTAAGAAATTTATTTTCATGTTATATTATGAGTTAGAACATGATAGCACTTGTGCATGAAAATTTTGGTGCTTTAATTCTAGCGATTTCATGTTTAATCGCGAAAAAGGACTAAATCGCATAAAGTGTGAAAGTTCCATTTTAATTTCTAAAGGTACCAAATAGCCATAGATTGTCAAATTGAGGTCTTTAAAAGGAAATTTAGCCCCTTGTAATTGCTTGGCCGGTCATAGACTAGATGGGAGACAAAGATGGACAAAATTTGGTCAAAGTTAGTAAGAGTTGGTGACTAATTTGACTAGTTTAATATTAGACTAAAGAAAGAGAAAATATCATCTTTCCTGTTTATCTCTTCCACTGAAATTTGCAAGGAAAATAAGGGTTGAAAGCTTCAAAAATTTCAGCACACTCATCTCCTCATTAGTAAGTGTTCTAGTGATCTTTTCTTGAAAATGGTTGTACTTTTGAAACCCCTAGAGCTTGAGCTTTCAAATGAGGGGACTATTGTGCAATATGGTGAAAGGTTTAAAGTTTTTCCATGAGAGCTTTCATTGTTATTTGCTGCATTTTTATGGAAGAAATTGAGTCTTAGTTGTTAGATGAACAACTTTTGTGAGAGGTGTTAGCATGAAAACACCAAATAGGACCTTGATGAAAAGGTTACAAATTATGTAGTAAGTATGTGAAATATTGATTTTTGATGATAGCTTTAAAAGCATTAAATGTTTACCTAGGCTTGTTGAAGGTAGAAATTTGATTAGAATTGATTTCTGAGCCTAGGGGTAAAATGGTCATTTTGCCAAAGTCTAGGGGCAAAATAGTAATTTTATCTAAGCATGATTTTTTTTGGAATGTTTTTATTAATGAGATGATTAAAATGAGCTAAATTGCTATTATAGGGCAAGAAGAATCGAGAATCTGCCTCGATTGGGGAAAGAATAAAGTCTCGGACTAAACCGTCGAGCTAGCTCATTTTGAAATCGAGGTAAGTTTGTATATGATTAATACAACATTTATGTTAGCATAATCGAGAATGCCTGATATTATATTGATGCATGACACTCCATTAAATTGATGTTGAATGAGATGTTGAAGTCCTAGTGGACTATGTGAATATGAAAATGCTATCATCGAGATATGAAATAGATAAGGTTCTGTATAAGACCATGTCCGGGACATGGCCTTGGCACTGAGTTGAAATCCCATGTAAGCCATATCTGGGATATGGCTTCGGTAATGAATATGAAAATCGTATAAGACCATATCTGGGATATGGCATCGATACTTGATGTGAAAGTCCATATAAGACCATATCCGGGATATAGCATTGGCGTTTAGAAGTAACTCCAAGTAAGACCACCTCGGTGTATGGTTAGTTAAGATCATGGATGGATTATTTTGTGAGCTTGTTGTTGCTATTTATATCCATGCAAACTTACTAAGCTTTATGCTTACCCCTTTTCATTGCTCTTTTTCTTTATAGTACTGCTTTGATAACTCGAAGATCGGGGATGTAGGAGTTCAGAAATCACACTATTGACACCACTTTGGTATAATAATTTAGACTTATTTTGAGTATGGCATGTATAGGACTCGAGTATTTTCTTAGTTCGTAATTGTTGGCCAAAGTGTTGGATTTGTAAGGCATCAAAACCTTCTTTTGTAATGGTCTATTAAGTTAGGCCGATACTTGGCAAATTTTTATGATTAAAGAAAGTGATTTTTGCTTGCAGTGTATGCCCTCGTGTACGATTGTTGAATTGATTACTTGGATATGCCCTTGGGTTGTGAATTGTGTTGAGATAGATTGGTAATTGCATGTGTGCAATATGGGGTGACGAAATGGCTTGGTAGATAGCCATCTAATTGTCCACATGAATAGACACACGGGCGTGTGTCTATACCGTGTGTCCCCGTTGCATACTAGGTTTGCAAGTCAGTGTGCTCCACGGGCTAGGGACACGGGCATGTGCCCAGGCCGTGTGAAGTATGCACATTAATTGTGGAATTTAAATCGACCACGGGTGGAAGACACGGGCGTATCTAGGCCGTGTGAAGTTAGTCAGAATTGACCACGGGTGGAAGACACGGGCGTGCCTAAGCCGTGTGAAGGTTGTCAGGGTCGACCAAGGGTGGATGACACGGTCATGTCTTAGGGGTACACGGGCATGTCCCTAGACCAACACGGGCGTGTGGCCCTTGTTTTGTTGAAAAGTACCCGCGTTCGTAAAAACTCCCAGAATAGTTCAGATAACTCTCGGAGGTATGTTTGGGGCCTTTTAGGCCGAGTACGTACAAGTGATGAGTTTAAAAGAAATTTTATAGCCCGTTTCGAGATGTCAAGTGAGATTAATTAGGTAATGCCTCAATCCCGGTCCTGGCTTCGGGCACGGGTAAGGGGTGTTACAGAGTCCTTCGCAGCTCCAAATCGTCTAAGGCTGGGGATTACCTGTACAATTAAAAGAAAAGGGTGAGTTACGAGAACTCAGTGTGTAATCCCCTATCATGTAGTAACAGTCTGGGCCTGAGCCCTATTCAGTAACAGTGTTGTGTGGGCCTTAGCCCATTACAGTAGTCAATGTGCGCCTAAGCCCAATACAATATCAGTATGGTGCAAATATGCAACCCACCCCAATCCAACCAACACACCACGTGGGGACAAAGTCGACCCACCCAGCCAACACACCAATATTGCAGCATAGCGCAAGATGTATAACGCAGCAGAGGCGCGATGCGATATGTGGCAAGGCCACGATGCGATAATTGTGGCAGAGCCACTAGTAACAGTACTTCCTCCATATCAGAATCTCAACCCCATGCAGTATGTCATGTCATCAATATTTTGTGTATGCAATATGTCCTACTCAGTACAGTCATACAGTACATATTTTTATCTGTCAACCAACCTCTAGGGGTAAAATGGTCATTTTCATGCATTAGGGGTAAAATGGTAATTTTTTCCTTTAGGGGTATTTTGGTCATTTTACCTACCCTGGGGTCTCGGTACAGTTAACAACCTTTTCGAAGGCCTACAGTCGCCTCGACCGACACAGATAATCCATTTGGTTAAAACAGTGTAAATGGGCTCAAAGCCTAATATCTGGCCCAAATGGGCCCACACGCTCGTGTGGCCCATTTGGCCCAAATTCAATCACAGCTATGCGAACTTCATAGCCCAATCCAGTTTCTACTACTTTTCGTAAATTTTATCCGTGTGGGGCCTACGAGCCTATTAGGCCCACACGGCCCATTTCGACCCAACGAGGCCCATAACGGCCTAAGTGCACGAGAACACTCGTGGTGGCCTCTTCAATCCACCGCCTACGGTTGTGGGCTCGGTTTTACCACCTGAACGATCGCACGCTCGTGAGGCCTCAAATGCTGAAGTTTCAGCTTTTCGGCTTTTGCCGATTCACAACGGAGATAGTGTGATTACACACCTTTTTACGGAGTCGTTCCAAGATCTACGAGCACCCAACCTAGATTCATCGAGATCCAATGTTAGTCCTTAATTGTTAGGGTAACACCCTCTTAATAACACTTAATCCAAAATACCTTTCTTACCTAGTTTGAATGAGGGTGACCTTAATCCATCAACGCTCGTTGTTCAGTAACGATCACCCGCCTTCGCTACTTTCCTAAAGTACAGTCAAGAACCAATTAGAAAATGGTAGGGCATACTCAGCCAACCCCAAAACATGAGGTAACTCTATTACCTTACCGGACGTTTGAGAACGAAAGTGTGACTCCTCCAAACCGTTCACACTTCACCACTCCTCGAAGAAGACCCTAGCATCGCAATGAGTGCAGTACGTGAAGAATGAAATAACAATCGGTTAATGGGGTTATTCGGTTTTGGAAAAGAAAGGAAAAGTATAGGTGCATTCGGTTTTAAAAGAAAAGCATAGAATAGTTTTTGATCACTTATCGATAGTCAGAACCTTTGCAGTAGATCGATGCAGAGAAGGATTAACAACAGTGATATTCAGCCAACAAAGAATAGAAGATGAACAGAAGTTAAAAGAAGAGAAGGGAAGGTTCGGCTATGAGAGAAAGAAAATATCAAAGATGAGGAGAAAAATGAAACGAACGGTCAGAAGAGAAATGACACGAGTTTTCAGTTTCGTAGTACATATAAGACTTGAGAGAACCCAAAATGCAAAAAGTGAAAAAAAACCCCAAACTCTCAGAAATGAAGTTTGGCACTCTCCTATCAACACTCACAAGAACCGAACAAGGAAATCCTGGTGCCGAAAATGCTCCCTCTTTTCCCCTAACCGAATTTCACTAAGGCTTTAGAGTCCAATTCGGCCACAACTCCCCTCACACTTCAAACTCCTTGAAAATCTCCATAAATCACTCCCCTTATCCCTCCTTGATATCCTCCCTAACAACTCCAAGACCAATTCAAACTTCACTTGGCAAAGTTTCAGTCCAACTCCACTTCTCCTGCTATAAGGAAATAAAATAAATATTCTTTTGCATGCCAAGGGATTCGAACCCAAGCTCTCCCCTCAGCCAAATCACGCCACTTGCCACCAAGCCACAAGCTCATCTTGTGTCTCATTTCCCCTACAATTATTTATAAAGCCTACCTGCTAAGCTCAACCCCTTTTAATTAAGAAAGAACAATTTTTTGCTAAAGCTCAGGTTTGAACCCAGGACTTCCCAAACATCCCCAAACACACCAAACTCACTTAACCATTAAGGCAAGCATTCAATTGTGCCATTTTCTTGCACAACTAAATACCTATGCGCAGTCTTCTAACTGTTCCCTTGTTTCAAAACCTATTTCTCCTAGGCCCAAAATTTGGGGCGTTACAAAATTTGAGTCCATCACGTTCATGAGCCTGATCCTGGGCCTTGAAACTCATATCATTCCCCTGTTCCTCAAAAAGATTCGTGCTCAAATTTGAAATATGAAAGGGAGATAAGTCAGCAATATTAAAAGTAGAACTTGTACTGTAACAACCCATTTTCAGTGAAATCGAAACAGTGGTTTCAGAACCACAAATCTGAGTTAGAAAGAAAGTTTATTTTAATAATATTGCATGGTCTGCATTATGATAGAAAAGACGTATGAAAATTTTGATGAGAAAATTTTATCAATTACATGTTTAAATAGAAAGGACCAAATTGCATAAAATGAAAAAGTTGAGTTCTAGTAGCTATAAGTATCAAATAGCTATGGAATTCAAAACTTGAGGTCCTTATATGGTAATTAGACCATTAAGAGAAGTTAGTAGATTTTTTTGATGATTCATCTATGGAAATTTAGAAAAACAAAAGGACTAAATTGGAAATAGAAATAAATAAAGATGATAATAACTTAATATCATCTTATTTCATCATCTTCCCCAAATATTTTCTATGGAAACCCTAGGAAAGAGAAAGAAAATCAAGCAAGCCTAATTGGGTAAGTAATCTTGTCCCGTTTTTAGTAATTTTTATATTTTTAAGAATCAGAATAACCTAATCTAGCTATTTTGGGGATCAATTTGTAAAGTTATCAAAGTATTAAAATTTTTCCATGGATGAATATGCTGAAATTTTGAAATTTATGGTAGAAAATGAAAGGTTATTGATAAATAAACAACTTTTGTAAAGTGAATTGTGATGAAATTATGATTTAGGGACTAAATTGTAAAGATGTAAAATTCATGGAAAATTTCTAATTTTTGTGAAATACATGAGTTGTAAATGTTATATGAAAAATTCAGCTAGGCTTGGATTAAGGATTAAATTGCATGAATTTCATTTTTCGAGCCTAATGACGAAATTGGAATTAATGGAAAGTATAGGGGCAAAATGGTACTTTTGCCTAAGATGTGAATTGGGTTGATTTGAATGTGAAATGTAATAAATTAATTATTAAATTCATTTATATAGATCTAGAAATACGAAATAAGGAGTTAGATCGAGGAAAAGAAAAAGTTTCGGATTAGTAGATTCTCATATACGAACAAGTATCGAGGTAAGTTCGTGTAACTAAATTAAATATATTTTCATGTTTGAATTGAATATTATATATGTGAATTATGAATTTGTTATGTATATGAAATTTATTATATAACTGACATGCCCGAGAATTGTTAACTTCCTTTTGAATAGATGAAATTCGATGGATTCAAGTTTTCCCGAATTGGTTGTGGTCTTGTATATGTTGCGGACACACCACAGCTCAAAAAAGCATCATGTTATTAGCCCTCTCGAGCTTCCCGTATAAGGTTCTTGCGAGCTTCCTGTTATAGCTATTCGGAGCGTCCCGATAGGTTGTGGTCCTACATGTGTTATGGATACACCTTAGCTCTTATGGGCATCCCGATATATGGCTCTTTGTGAGCTTCCCGTTAAATTAGCTCTTTGTAAGCTTCCCAACAGTGCTCGCTTGAACTTCTCGATATATGGCTATCCGAAGCTTCCCGTTACATGGCTATTTGTGAGCTTCCCGGTAGGCTCTTTGTGAGCTTCCCGATATGGTTCTTTGTGAACTTCCTGATTATGGCTCTTATGAGCTTCCCGTTATATAGCCCGGATAAGCTTCCCGATATGGCTCTTTGTGAGCTTCCCGTTCTAAGGCTCGAGAGTGTGCCTCTCGGTTATGTGCTCTAATGAGCACCCCTGTATATCAATTGACGGATCATTGATAAGTACACCTTGTGTGTACTACCCGAGTATCCATCAATATTTCAATGATTCAACGGACAAAAACTCCTAATGTAAGAAAATAAGAGAATTAAATGAGTTATATCTTGAATATCCTTGAAATACCTGGAAATGGTTGCATGATGAGCTCATCTTCGTTTTCTTGATATTCATGTAAATTTCATGACTAACTTGTTTGATATGAGCATGTGTTTAGGCAATTGGCCATAATGTTTTAGATGCATGTTTGTATGTTTACTTTAAATAAATATGATTAGTAAGTTAAATTATTGTTATACGAACTTACTAAGCATTAAATGCTTACTTTGTTCATTTTCTCTATTTTATAGTATTCCGGAAGCTCGTAAAGGTTGGAGCGGGTCTGAGTAAGATCACACTGTAATACCCCGAAAATTTCTACAGTAAGATATTATCCTTGATATAGTAAAATAAGGAAACAAAGTGACAAAAAAGGGAAATTTTGAGTTATGACAACATTGAGAAGTATATTATGATATATTAATTCAAGAAAGGACTAAATTGCAAAAGTGAGAAAAGTTTTGTTGCCTAAGAGTAAATACTCAAAACTTGAGGGGTTAAAGTGTAAATATGAAAAAAATTGAAGGACCACTAGTGCAAATATTTTAAGGGTGAATGATCTAGAAACTAAGGAAAATGGATGAATTAGGACCAAATTGAATAGGTGAAGAATTATGATGGACTAAATTGCAATTTTACCAAATTAAGTGATGACTCAAGGATGGAATTTTAAAATATTATAAAGGGCAAAATGGTCAATTAGAAAGAGAGAGAAATCTAGAAGGTAATGATGATGTTGGTGATATTTTAGATTAAATAAATAACTAAATATTAGTTTATAAATATTTTGATTTGATTTTTAAATGATATTTTATTATTTTATTATTATTTTATTTAGTATATATATAAGGAAAGAAAGATGAAGAATGATCATCTTCTTCCCATGCATCCAACGTATGAAGAGAAAGGAAAGAAAGAAAGTTTTGCTTTCTTTACAATTTGGTCCTTGTACCAAAAATTCACCATTTTCACTTAAAAATCAAGATTGGTTTTGGTTTAGTTTTAATGTCTTGCATTGATTGATAAATGTATTCAAGTGCTATTGTTGGTTGATGGTATACTTGGGTGAGAAAAAAATGGCCTTGAAAATGGCCTATTTTCGTCCACACGGGCAGACACACGGGCGTGTGTCTCAACCGTGTGTGACACACGGCCATGTGCACGAGCGTGTGGTTTGGTCGTGTGTCCCCTGCATCTTAAAAAAATTTAGAAAAAGAATGCTTAGAATTGGTCACACGGGCAGAGACACGGGCGTGTGTCTCAGCTGTGTAAAACACACAGCCCAACGCACGGGCGTGTGTCTTGGCCGTGTGAATCCTGCACCTAATTTTCAAATAAATTAAATTGTCCCCACGGCCTAGCACACGGGCGTGTGGCTGGCCGTGTGACCCAAGTCAGAGAGTTACACGGGTATGAACACGGGCTAGGACACGGCCGCGTGCCTTGCATCGAATATCCACACGGCCTAGGACATGGGCGTGTCATTTGCCCGTGTGAGCCACACGGCCTACCCACACGGGTGTGTGACCCCTATATTTAAGAAAAATTTTGGAAATTTACAAAAAATTCTCTGAGTTTTCGATATAATCCTGATTTGTTTTTAATGCATAAATTGGGCCTCGAGAGTCCATTTAAGGGACAATATGATTGATTTCAAATATGAATAGTAAATGACATGAATTAATAGTATTTAATATGTAAACTCCGGTAATACTCTGTAACCCTGTTCCGGTGATGGATATGGGTTAGGGGTGTTACATGTATTGTACTCACCAGGCAGATCTATTTGATAGGTGTTGTCATTGATCCGTTTGAGTACTTGGAAAGGCCTATCTTTATTATGGCCTTTGAATTGGACCACGCTACTCGTATCATTCCCTCTTCCTCACGAAGATTCATCCCCAAATCTTTAGCTGCAAAAAAAGAAAAAGGATTAGAATAAATAACAATAAAATGAAAAAAATTCTTACCTAAGCTTTCTTGTGCACCAGAATTATCTCCATGATTAAAGATATTATTTTGATCCTTTAAATCAACTTTGATCATGTATGTCTCCTTTAAAAACAAGGTATCAACACTAAACAAAGAAGTGTTAGGTACATGAGTCTTCAAGTAAAAAAATAACCAGTAACTTTCTTTTAATATGCATGGTCATCCATAAGAATTTCCAACGATGAGTCAAGAATTTCACATAATTATAGAAATCAAGAATTTTAATATTATTATGTAAAAATTCATCGTTAAAGGTCAAAATAGAAAAATTTGTTGCAAAATAAAATATATAAAATGCTTTAAAAAACTTATTTAATGCAACATAATTACTATTTTTAACCTTTACAAATTTAAATAAACCCCTAAAATTAGTTGAACTGTCAGACTAAGGTTTAATAAAATTTTACCAATGAGAAAGCATGTTGTAAGGAAATATTTTACAAAAAAAATCAGTAGCATACTTATCAAAAACATTCAAGGTATGCCTTCTTAAATCAATTCCTATTGTTTCCTTACCTTTCTTACCTTATAGCACTTGTGGAGAATTATTAATATTCAACTTACCTCTCTCCTACAAGTAAAAGTGTCGATCGATGGTAGAGTAATGTAATTGGAAGTCCGTCAATAAATTCTTAAAATCTGTCAATAGATTCTTAAAATCCTGTAACAAGGAAACTCTACTAAACAAATTCGAGTTATGATTAGTTAAAACATAATCATTCATCACTTTTGCATGAATGTTTTCTTTTTTCATTTTCTTTTCCCACTTGAGAACTCTCCAATTTTACCTCATATGTATTTTCACTCACTAAAAGTGGATCATCAAGTAGACTTTTATCACTCAAGGTCTATTTTCTCTCTGTTTTTTCAATTTTTTCTTCCTCACTTCTCATATCCCCATCACAAGTATTATGAATATTCAATTCAGTACAATATATCTCAGTAGGAGAACATGACATTTCTATCTCATCTAACTCAATGGATTCAAGGAAAAAATTCTCACTATCATCTTTTTTCGGTTCACAAAGTTCGCCATCACAAATATCTTTTCCATTAGAGTATGAGTCAACAAAAGGTACAAAGTCATACTTACTTTCTTCTCTAGTTGGATATTTAATTTGACATTGGAAACCCCTATGATCTTCAGAACTAAACCAATAACATTGTACAAAAGGTGATAAGTCAATCGTTTTCTCTCTATTTGGATATTTAATTAGACATTGGAAACCCTTATAATCTTTTGAACTACACCAATAACATTGCACAAAAGGTGATAGCTCAATCGTATTCCTCCTTTCGTTTGGTCATCTCCCATTGAATTGACAAACTAATTTATAATAACCTTTTCCATCACAATAAGTCTCTTGATCATTCTTTCCATGAAATTCTAGAATTGAGAACTTCGATTTAGCTAAAAAATTGTTGCTCACAGTCATTATTAACCAAATTCTCATCATTTGCACGATAGACACGTCGAGTATTATTTGTACGAAGATGAGGTTGATCAACCTTATCTCCCCAATTACGATTCCGGCACTCAATTTTGCTACATAGAAGTTCTAAATTTTTACTGATCGTGTCTAGAATAGTATCCCATTGTTGATCTCAAGCATTTCAAACCTCTTGATCCCTTTGCAACTTCCCAATCATAGTATCGTGAATCATTATGAAAGCCTGAAAAGAACACAACACTCAAGAAAAGAAAAAATTAAGCAAACCTCACTGTTATGCACTAGGGTAAGAATTAATCTTATGAGTCATTTAAAAGTGTCTATATCAATCAATTAGAATATATTAGAATCAAACTAACAAAGCAAACCTAGTAGCACTAGGAGTCCAAAATCGGCTAGACACCAAATAATTATGTTGCACGGAGAAAGGAATGTGCAACGTGCTTTATCCTACTAACACAATAAATAATAAAGTATTAGAATGCATAAAGAAATAATAAAAAGCAAAAATAAAGGAAAACCTAAGGCTAAGAGTTAATGAAAATTGTTGAAACCTGAAAACACGAAAAATTGCAAAGCAACTTGACAAAATTTGTTCGAGGTGTTCCTGTTTTCCAAAAATCAAATAATTTAAACTTGAGCCTCCTAAAATAATGTAGATCTGATCTGGAAAGTTTCGGCACAAAATTCAACCCATAGAACTTTTTTTATTTTTTTTATTTTTTTCGTATTTTTTTCTATACCTTTTCGATCACTGTTTTTCGTGGGAAATATTTTTTATATTTTAATACAGTGCCAAGAATCAGTATATGAAATTTCAAATCAATTGAAAAAAATTTACCCACTCAAAAAAAAAAATTCTGAAAAAAATTCTTGGTAAAAACTGCTTATAGGCTGTTTTGCAATGGAAATAAGTTTAGAAATCAACCATGAACACCCAAAATGCCCAAATCTGATACCAAATGATAAAGATTGATATGGAATGCATGCAGAATAGGATCATAGCTTGTATAAGTTGTGGATTTAACCTAGATCTCTAGACGAACGTAAATTGAAACGAGAAACAACGTAAACAAATTAGTTGTCACAAAGGAGAGTCAAACCAAATTAAAACAAAAGAAAGATGAATCGATTAGTAAAGAGCCCAATAGAGAATGAACTAGGGTTTCTTGGATGGAATGAAACCATCCTTGGACCTTAAGAAAATGCCCCAACCAGATCTGGAAAAAACAGATTTGTTATAAGTGATTTTAAAGACAAAAGCAAATTGTTTTGTGCAAGAATGTTTGAAACAACAAGAAAAGATTAAAACTCCTAATTTTTATGTGTTTCTTGATGGAACAAGATAAGAGAACGTCTCCTTGAAGCAATTTTAACCTAGAATGAAAATCAATAAAATCAATAAGCCAAAACAACAAGAACTAAATTAAAATAAAAAAAGAAATGATAAATTAAGGCTAGAAAAGAGAAGATGACGTCCTAAGAAGCCTTGGAAACATTAAGAATCCACAACTCCTTTCAATGGCTCTAATTCCCCCTCCAAGAAAGAGATCTTGGTAAGAAAAAGCTTGAAGATGATTCCCACAACCTAAAAGATTGTTAAAACAACTTCTAAAAGAAACTTAAGAGCAATTCTTGAAGAAAAACTTAAAGAGAATTATTATCAACTTAAAATAAATAAAAAATCAATTGTGTGTGTATAAGGGTGGACGGCCATGCTACTTATAAGCCCCCAAAATGAGTTTTCCTAACCCTAATGAACTAACTAACATGACAACTCATCAAATAAAAAAACAAAATAATTCTAAGTGTAGGCTTTTAATGAGAACTCGTCCAAAGGAATTAATGGGCTTCTTGGGCTGAATTCTCACATGATGATCCACCTATTAAAATAAAATTGGACCTAAAGTTTGAATATTTTACAATTTGGGCCATTTTGATAATTTGTTCTGATATTCAATTAAATTACTTTCCAAACTTCAAGATAGGCTTGTAGACATCTTAATGGGCCATTTTTTCAAGAATTTGGTCTTGTGATCCGTTTGCTCTCAAAATTGGCTCGTTCAAGCTCGTACATGAAATCCAATGCACCTTGGCTGTAAGATTCGATTTCTTGGACCAAGATTTCCAAGTTTTGAAATCTTGATTTTCTTGATTCTTGAAATTGTCTGAAATAACAAAATTGGACCAGGATTCAGTTTCTTGACTTTCTTGAAAATAAAAAAGTGAATCTTGATTTTCTTTTTGGATCATGTACGCATCTAAGGCCTTGGTAACAAAGTCTTGGATGGTCCCGTTCAATCTTGCTTGAATTTGCTTGGCCTTCGACCTCGTTATTGGGCCTTGAGGAAATTTGAGCCCATCACGTTCATGAGCTTGATTTTGGGCCTTGCGACTTGTATCATAAGTGCTAGAAAGTAAGATATGAAATAATCAAATGATTTGATCACTAAGTCCATGTTACAATTTGGTATACGAATTAGTTGAATAATAGACTTGAATTGATTATTTGTATTTGAATAACAGTTATGTTATATTGATTTGAATTATAGAAATACCATTAAGTTTTATCACTTAGCATGCGGTTTGTTTTTCCGTGTGCGGGTTAGGTCCCAAACGAGATCCCAAGCATCGGCTTTAACATCCAGTCAAGATTCTAGGCTCGACAATTTTTGTATAACTCTTTTGTTGACTATAAGGCATGTACCTAGGTTGAGTGAAATTTGGTATATAATGTTATGTGTATATGCACTTATGGTTTAATGGTTAATGTTATAATTTGGTTAAATGTATATATATGAACTTGGTGAAATAGGTAAGCATGTAAATGATTTAAATAGCTTGTATTTGGTATATGGCTTGTAGATGATAGGGTATTGGCGTAATGTTAGAAAAGGCATTGGTTGACATAAATTGATGTTAATATGTTACAAATATGAGTTGAGATGATTATAATGGTTATATGTTTAGAAATTGGTTTGGAAAATTGTAAGTTGTTAAACAAAGAGAAATTGCATAAATAGTATGTGACGTCGCGATGTCAAACGTACCATGTTGCGACGAGAATGACCTATGATGTCACAGCGAGACAAGGAACCCTGTCGTCCCGACGAGACCAAAACAGTATATCACATCGAGACGATGAACTCCCTCACACCGCAATGTCAACCTTGTAATTTGAATTCTTTATAATTCACTCCTAATTTGATCTCGATTTAGCATTAGACCTTTTGTAAGCTCATATAAGTCACAAGAATTATTATTTATAATATCGCTTGCTTATATTACTTAGATTTGTATGTCTAATTATATGAATTTTATTTAAATTTGATCATAGTTGCTCTGGCAACGAATGTGGCACCTTGTATAGTACATAGGTGATGAATGTGGTACATGGTGATGATTTTGGATGTTGATTATGGCATGTGAATTAGTTAAGTTAATGTTTAGTTGAAAATGGTGTATTTGATTTCCATGTTTGATGTATGTGTCGATGAATGGTTATTTTGGTTCTTAGTTAATGGCATGAAAATTTTTATATTGAATTGTGTATGTATGCAAATGTGAGTTAGGCTAAACATGGTTGACATAGTTGAATGGAAATTTGGAATCAAATATGTTTAAATGATGAATGGTGAAGAAATGTGACTTATTATTGTTTGCTGAAGCTCATGCTTATAGTTTAGAAGCGTTTGATGTGTATGAGTGAGTACATAGGTGTATATGTTGAAGTTAAAAAATATGTTTTTGATAGATTTGGCGTAGGTGAAGTTGTAATGGAGTATATGAAATGTCATGGTTTGGTTTTGAATTGATTTAGGTCTTAATAGATGTGAATCTAGTTGCAATTGGTTTGGTAACTTGTTGGCATGAAATAGCATGAATTTCTCTTTATGGTGGTGGTACAATATGGCTTGAATCAAATAGGTTGGTAAGAATGCTTTGATTTGGGACCAAATGGTTCATTTTTGCCAAAAATAGGGGTCACGTCTTGACGACCAACCTTCATTGTTGCAACGTCGACCGACAGTAAGTGACGGTGCGACATTGAGAGGCCTGAAGTCATGATGTGACATAATGTTTTGGTGACATCACGACGTGGAAGAGATGATGTCACGACATCGGCCCTGAACTTCTAAATCTTGGCAATTTGGTCCTAATTTATGCTTGGGTTGACAAAAGAGCTTTTGTAAGCTCGATTAAGACTAAAAAATAATTTTTAAGCATAAATTATATGTAATTGACATTGGATTGCCTGTGTGAATGATTATTTACTATATAATTGTCTGTAGTTGCTCCAGCAACGAATATAGCATCATGTAGCTTAGACCCAGCGATCGAGTCGGGCGAGGGGTGTTACATGAGGTACCAAATTATGTCAAAAAGTTGAAATTTAAAAATTAAATATTAAATTTGAGCATAGTACAGTGACCAAAATTGAAATTTGACCAGTATTTTATAATTTATAAAAATTTTTAAAAACTTATTCCAACTCATCATGCAAAAATATTTTTTTTGTTAGTATAGTATTTTTTTAAAATCCACATTAAAATTTTAATTAGAATAGTCGACAATGTTAACAATTTGGATTAAATATTATAAAAAATAGTGACCAAATTATTTTAGAATTTAGGTATAAAAATTAAATCTTAATTTTAAGCATAATAGAAGAACCAAAAGAGATATTTGACCATTTTCCTATAAAAGGAAAGTAAAGAAAAGGAAGGCCTAGATATGTGTCAAAGTAAAGGATCTTCCTTTATAAAGACTAAATTTTAATTTTAGGCATAACAGAGGAACCAAAAGTAATATTTGTCCATTTACTTATGAAAGGAAAAAAAAAATGAAGGCTTAGACACGTATCAAAGTAAGAAGATCTAAAGGATCTTCCCTTTATATATAGATTATACAGTCAACCATTTCTATAACAACCACCTACTTTAATAACATTTCACTATAATAGCTAAGTTTCAAATTTTTTTGTTTTATTTTAGCCCCGTACAATAGCTTTTCACTTATAAAAGCAACATTCATAGTTAGGAAGTAGTTATGAAGTATATTCTTTATTAAGTTAGTTCGTTATAATAGCATGTTGTCTAAAATTTTAAGTAAAATTATAGCTATTTCATATAAGCAAGCTTGTTAATTATATTTTATTAAACAAAAATTATCTTAATTAAAATATTATTTCAATAAAATGTTTGAATTTCACATGAAAAAATCTATTAATCATATTTTATTGAATAAAATAATCTTCAATGAGTGAAATTAAATATATCAATTCAATAAACTATTAAGTTTTCTAATTAAATATTCCATTATGAATTTGGAATATCATAAACTTATAAATTGATTATTTGAATTTAATAACTCATAATAAAAGTAATTAATTTAATTTGATAACTCAGACTGATTAATTGACCTTATTAGATTTATGAAGTTCATAATTAGTCATGTAAAAGCATGTAAAATAAAATACATGTGGGGTTATGCCTCGTATTTAGGCCGAAATAGGTTTCACGTCCCGCCGAGGAAAAGGCATCATCCTAACGACGCAACCACCGACATCCCAATGAGAAGAGACATCTCATCCCGATGATGTGATGAAGGACTTCCTGACGAGGCAGTAGCCATGTCACGACGACGCGACATATTATGCAATTTTTTCAGCTTTCTTCTCTCAGTTAAACTCTGTTTTAGTTTCCCACTTAAACTCTGATTAGTACAGGTTATTTTATTATTATTTGACCTACGAATTTAGCCTATAAAAAGGCCCATTTTCCACATTAGAAAAATAACTCATAACACATTTATGTATTAGCTTTTACAAACTTTCAGAGAATTTTGTGTTTACGTTTTGAGAGTTCTTATTTCAAGTTTCGATATTTAGTTTATCTCTATCTTTGTAATCTTCGTTTTTGTCGTTATAGTAAAATTATATTTACTCGTGGTTCTTTATCCTCATTTGAGGATTTTTCCAGGTAAATATTTGTATTCGATCTTTTCAATTTCTTTGTTATTTTTCTTGTTCGTTGCTTACATGGGTTAATCCCTAACAAACTGGTATCAGAGCTGGACGATTTTCGTATTCAACCCGTTTAGAGATGGAAGCAACAAGGTTCAACATTGAGAAGTTTGATGACATCAAAAATTTTAATCTGTGGCAAGTTCGCATGTCAGCAATGTTGATCCAGAGTGATCTTGATAGGATCCTTGCAAAAAGGAAACCTAATGACATGGAACAATCAGAATGGGATAGGTTAGATAAAAAAGGCTTTATCCTCAATTCAATTATGCCTAACAAATCATGTGTTACAAGAGGTGTTAATGGAGAAAACGACATACACCCTGTGGAAAAAGTTAGAAACCCTTTATGCGATTAAGTCTCTAGCTAACCGATTGGTGTCGAAACAAAGGGTTATACACGTTCTGCATGAACGAAGGTGAGCACCTTAGAGGTCATATCAATCGATTTATAACTCTTTTTAATGATTTGAAAAATGTTAAGGCTCAGATTGACTATTATTGTGCTTTTTACCCCTTTCATACAAGTCTTTCAAGGAGGTTATGATTTATGGTAGAGATAATCTCTCGTTCGAGGATGTGAAGGGTCATCTGTTGAGTAAAGACAAACTCGACAATGAGTTTGGTTCGTATATCAAGTCAGATAGACAAGCCTTAATTTTGCTAGCATCAAGGAAGCGAGACAAGGAATATAGTTATTGCAAGAAGTTAGGTCACATCAAGGCAAATTGCTACAAGCTGCGAAATAAAAGGGCTACTGAGAGCAACGAGGAAGATTTAGCTAGTGCTAATTTAGCTGATGACAAGGGTGATGATTTCTTATTGGTTTCAATAAGCAAAAGCTTCGAGCTTACGTCCGAGTGGATCCTGGATTCAGGGTGTTCTTTCCATATGTGTCCTAATAGGGACTGGTTCTCCACATACAGTTTAGTTGAATGTGGAGTTGTGTGTATGGGGAATGGTTCACCAGGTAAAGTAATCGGTATTGATACTGTTCAGATCAGGATGCACTATGGGACAATCAAGATACTATCAAACGTCAAGTATGTACCTGATTTAAAAAGAAATCTCATCTCCTTGGGAATTTTGGACTTGAAGGGTTGTAGAATAAACATCGAGTCAAGCGGCATAAAGGTATCCCGTGGGGCTCTTGTTTTGATAAAAGGTAAAAGGATTGTCAGTCTTTATGTTCTGGAAGGATCAACGTGACCGGTGAAATCGAACGCCCCTCGTCTGTTAAAGAGTCGAAGTCAACTCATTTGAAGTGTAGGCAACTTGGTCATAGGAGGGAAAAAGGTATGACCGTTTCGGATAAGAGAGGTTCTCTTTTGGATGTAGGTTTTGAAAAGATAGGGAACTGTGTTCGTGAAAATTAGACCTAGGTCAGTTTTGATTTGGCAGTGCACAAGTCGAAGGTTAGAAGTCTTTCAACTTCAAAGCACAATTTCGACTAGTTAATACCCTGCATAGTTCGAGATAGGCCCGTGGCAGGCTCTGGCAAAGAAGGCATTGTGGAAATATGAGTCAAGGTGAAGATTTGTGGGGTTATGCCTCTTATTTGGGCCAGAATAAGTTTGACGTCCCGACGAGGAAGAGGCGTCGTCCCAATGATGTGACCACCGACGTCCCGACGAGAAGAGACATCTCGTCCCGACGAGGCGACGTGTTATGCAATTTTCTTGGCTTTCTTATCCCAGTTAAACTTTGTTTTAGTTTCTCATTTAAACTCTAATTAGTGTAGGTTATTTTAATATTATTTGACCTACGAATTTAGCCTTTAAATAGGCCCTTTTCCACCTTAGAAAATCAACCCATAACACATTTAGGTATTAGCTTTTACAAGCTTTCAGAGAATTTTGTGTTTAAGTTCTGAGGGTTCTTATTTTCGGGTTTCGAGGTTTAATTTTATCTCCATCTTTGTATTCTTCGTTTTTGTCGTTATAATAAAATTATCTTTGCCCGTGGTTTTTTATCCCCATTTGAAGAATTTTTCCAAATAAATATTTGTGTTCGATCTTTTCAATTTCTTCTTTATTTTTTTGTTCGTTGCTTACACGGGTTAATCCTTAACAATATACATAAAAGCAATAATGCATGCACCTTTTATACGTCTTTTAATTTTGTTGATTTGATCATCATTTTCTTTCTTTTTTGAGCATAATTCTTACTTTCTTAAATTGATGGAAATTCACAATATGAATTTATGGTAGGTTTACAACAATTAACTCCCTATAACATGTTGTTATAGGTGTATAACAACCACCTATCTATAACAGGCAAAATAGTGGTTGGCAAATGGCGCTGTTATAGAGATGGTTGATTATAGATGTTTGATTTTTTAATTCAATTTTTGTTATTTTTTTTAAAAATAATCTAGTTTTTTATTTATAAAATTTTAATTATTTCTAAAAATTTTAAATAGGGATAAATATCAAATTTATACATGAACTTTGTTTCAATGTGCAATTTGATACATGAACTTTAATTTGGTGCAATTATACACATGAAACTTGAATTGTGGTTCATATATATACATGAAATTTTGATTTTGATTCAATAGTACACTTTTAAGAAAATGAATGCATACATTTATTTTCATATTTGATTAATATAATAGTTTGTATATGCAACATATCAACGTAAGCCAATGTTAATTTGATAATATCGTTAGTTATTTTTTAAAATTGATTCAAATCAAAATTTCATATATAAAATCATATAAAATCAAAATTCATGTATTATATTACACATTGGGTCAAAGTTTACGTATAGTTTTGATATTTATCATTTTTATATATTCTCTTTTATTCTTTTTAATTTCTATATTTTTTATATTTTAAATTTTTTATGATTTTTTATAATTTTAAATGTTTTTTTATCAAAATGCACCACATGACAGATTTTAATAGGATGGAGGAGCTGGCTGGTTTTTTTAACGGTGTTAATGCTTTAGAATAAACTGTGTAATGGAAACAAACTCTAAGGGCACGTTTGGTTCGCTGTAATGGAATAGAGCTGTAATGGAATAGAGGTGTAATGGAATAGAGGTGTAATGTAATAGAGCTGTAATAAGTAATTCAACTGTTTGGTTGAATGGAATGGAATAGAGCTGTAATAGAATTCTTGTGTTTGGTTGAATGGAATGATGTTGTAATAGCATGAGGAAAAGAACTAAAATGACCAGAATACCCTTAGCAGAATTTTTTTTGGTAGATGATTATTATTGTTATTAAATTTTAATAAGATTATTATTGGAAATAATTTAATAAAAATAATAAATAATTTAATCATATTTTAACATAATTATTATTAAATATAATTTAATTAAAAAATAATTTAATAACCTTTTTAATATAATTATTATGTGAATTAAAAAATTAAAATATATAACACTATAAAAATATATATAATCTATTTTATTATTTTTAAACTGCAATACATATTTAATGTGCTAAAATATCATAATTAAAACAAATAATTTAATTATTCTACAATAAAAAATATTAGAAGTAATAAATAACTTGAGAATTATATTTTGCATAAACATAATATTCATATATTAATAAAAGGTTACATGATTTCATTAGTTTATATGTCATAATTCATATGTTACATCAAAAAAGTTACAACATTGTAATGACATATATCATGTCATTATACCGTCCCAAATATTACAAACACAAAAAGTTACCAAAATATCATCAATACAACTATGATTTTTAATGGTCAGCAAGAAATCTTCTGACCCATTCCAATCGTACAGAAGAAGGTAAACTAAAGAAAATGAGCATTTGTGTTGGATGATCTGGAATTTTGCTCAATGCTTGAAAACACTCATCCACAGTTAAACCTTCTATTTCACATAATGTTGGATATAAATTTATAGCTTTTTCTTGGATGGTCTGAAATTCTTCTGACTTTTGTTGAATTACCGCATCGGAGGCAATACTCCTACTGATTTGTTCGCCAACGGCCAGCATTTTTTCCCCCAAAAAAGTGGCAGCATCATGAAATAAAGAAGAAACATGATCACTTGAATCAGAATTCGTTTTTTTCTTCTTTGAAGATGTGGAACCCCCTTGGTTTCTAGATGGTTGCGATTCTGTAGCTGAAACATCCATGTCATCCAAAGAGAAATTGACTTCACATTCATAGAAATCGTTTCTTTCTTCATGAATATTTGTAGGAGCTACATCCTCAAGATTTATTTCTTCAATGATATCAGCAGCTGTTTGAGCATCTTTCCCAGTGGCTCGATCTTTTGCGTAGATGGCAGTAAGTTGGTCGTAATAAGGGAAACTACGATGTTTGAATTGACCTGCTTCTTTATGGCTTTATAAAAAAGAGGAATTCATATTAGTTATAAGTTTGGTAAAAATAAGATAATAAAGACTTGAAATAATTCTTACATTTATATATGAGTTCCACACCGCATCTTCAGCAACAACGAGCTGCCTATGCTCATCCCAACCAAAACCGCTATTGTTTTTTCCATTAAGCATGTCATAAACGATTGACCAATCCCTTTTCAGTATTCTAATCCTCGACTCAATATTAGGTTTAGCCTTCAACATTGCATTGGGTAAAACTTTTTCTAACATTTTTTCCAACTCATTTAAATAACCGGCTTTAAATCCCGTATCAGCATTAAAGGTTCCAACATTGTGCAAGTCGACCATACAAGAAACCAACGCAGCATCTTCTTCTGGAGCCCATTTCCTTTTGGTTCCTCGAGAACTTTGGGAAGAAACATTTGATTCTGAAAAACCTGACATAATTATCTTCAGAAAAAAAAAACAAATTAACATTTGACAGCATTAAGACATAATAGGTAGCTAGATTCTGTAATAATTGTAATTGGAAGAGAGAATGAAGCAGGCGGTGTGTAAAAGCTAGAGGTAAATCGAAAATCAGAATGGTTCAATCAAAACTGAGTTCCCATCATTGGGCAAAATAAAAAAGTAACTCAATGAAACTCAAGGAAATTATCTAAAACCCAAAGCACATTGATTACAAAGGATTTAACCAAGCTATAAATACCATCCCTTAAGTTATAACAAGCAAAAAAGCTGTAATTAAAAAAAAAAAAAGAAGAAAAAACTCAGATTTCATTAGTATTTGAATTCAATTATAGTGATTGGAAAGATCCAGCTAATAGGAGGTTTTTCTTGGATTCTTACGAAGTGGGTGAGCTTTGTTTTGCTGCTGAACAGATTTTTAACATGGATAGTTTTAACATGGTTTAGGTAACAATTTACATGTACATTTTTTTCTTTTACCTGCAGGAGTATTTAAAACACTATTTAAAACATATCAAACGGAAAAAAAAATATATTACCACAAAAATGCAGGAAAAATTTTGAAAGATGAAATACCCACCTAAGTTTTCCTAGGACAATACCAGCTTCATTAGACCGTTCAAGCCCAATATCTTCAGGCGAAATAATTTCATAAGTACCTTTGTGCTTAAGCATTCCATCCTATAGAACAGAAAGCAAATATGGCTTATATTTCTTATTGCTTTTAACTTTTAGTAAGCATACATATTTAGATTCTTGTAACCGACACAATTAGTTTGGGATTAAAAGTGAGTTTGATGGAGTTGGGTCTTAACTACGCCGTCAATAATTGTCAACAATTTCACTCAGCAAGCCTGATTTGTAGAAGAAATCACCATTTTAGCTAAACGTATCAAAAGTGTTATCAACTAATATTGTAAATATTCACTTAAGAGGAGAAATGAAGAAAACACAAAAAAAACAGAAGGGCAGCCACTAAAACACATTCAAGCAAACTTAAAAAGCACATTAGTATTCCTCGTAAAAAAAAGTTAGCTAGGAGAAAGTGTTACATTCCTACCATATCAATTGGTGGTCCATCAAATTATGGTGAGGGCAGCATTTGAAATTGCCATGTTAGCATAAATGGATACTACTTTCTAATGTTAACCTTGACTAGAATAATAAAATTGTGGTCCCATTTATGCTATCATCGCATTTTTTTAAGACTTGCAGTCAGAATTATGCTAGAAAATACTTGTGTATTACTTTCTCTTGTCATCATTGTTTCACTCAAGCAATGATAACATGAGATGGAGTAATGGTCCTGATCAACAACATCCTCATATTTGTATATATGCATATACATACACACAAGCATAAGCGGAGAAAAAGCAACACAAGAAAGGAAATTGACAGATCAAATAAAAATGCTACTAAAGGGCCAAACAATGGAAAGATTACAGAATCTAGCCACCCACCTGCAACTTCAAACACGTATAGATGTCATTACACATGCATGACTTAATATTATCATCTAAAATTAGCAACTTAATTTGTAAGCATTCGGTTGAACAAGGGCTTTTGTAAATGACATCAAATTCCAATCTTGTAAGAATGGTCCTTAAAGAGTTCTATATTTAATCCTCGGTTTGCTCCCACTAAATCCTCGCCAAACAATAAATAGACTACGAGCTCAAACATGCTCCTCAGCTAACATTGTTTCCCCAGAGCAAGAGATTGCTACTAGCTAGCTACACCCTCAAACGTTTTAAATAATAATAAAAGAAAAGATGTACAGATTCCATTATTAATTTCTACCATGCATCTAAACTTCATGCAAACTCTTAATGGAAGGCAAAAGAGAATATAACTTCAGTTTTCTTAAGATTAAACAACAAAGTTGTATTCACAGTAGCAAAATTTACAGACTGGACAAAATCACAACACATGTTAGTGCATTCTATTAAGTGCATTATATTAATTTTCAACTACAATGGTAAATACAATTCCAAAAATTAATCAATGAGATCACCATAAAGAAAAGCTTCACCAATTGATGAAAACATTCGGATGTTCAACTGGTTCACCCCATACTCTGCGAGGATTCCACTATCCTCAAATAAAGTTGAAAATATACTCATCAAGATTGGTATAAGAAACTTAAAAAGTGTTTTAATCTAAACTAATTAACTGTAAAAAAATGAACTAAGTTTAGCCAAAATTATTCAAACGAATTTTTTTATTATTATCTCATGCCCGAAAATCAAACAAGTTCTGTAAAAATATAATAATAACAGTAATAGAAGAGATGATATGCATACCTTGGCTTATAAAAGAGAAGGCAACGATCTTATTTGAAGCAATCGACAGCAACTTTGACCGGTTACAGCATCCAAAATTGGAAGTAGACAGTGCAGAGGAAGTTTGGGCACTAATGTGGGCCTGGCGACAACGATCGATGACCGGTCGGGCGGCGGTGGTGCAGTGCAGTGAGAAACAATGGCGGTGAGCGGGCGATGGCGAGGGCGATGATCTTTGGCAAAGCGGCGGCGGTGAGAGACCGAGCAGGAGCGACAGCGACAGCGGTCGGCACGGAGAAGCTTTGATGGTGGCCGGCGAGCTAAGTAGCAACAATCTAGAGCAGCGGCCAAACAGGGGAGGGAGAAGAACGAAGGAGAAGCAAGGGAGAAGAAAAGGCTATTTTGGGTGGAAGAAATTTGGAGCAACGGAGAAGAAAGCAGGCTATTTTGGGGATAAATTTTACGACAAATGCGTCGAATAGCAATTCAGCGCTCCCACCCAGGAATTCCTATTACGGCATATGAGGGAATACGAAGGTAATAGCAAAACTGTGGAATGAAGAAAACGGTGAACCAAACGGTGTAATAACAAAAAATTACTGTAGCACGCTGAATTGGGCAGGAATGGAATGGCTATTCATGCCAACCAAACGTGCACTAAGTTTTAAACCGTTGGTGCAAAATTCTTTAAATATCAAGCTGAGAAATTAGAGGTACTTTAGGGGACAATTTGTGCATTAAGCCAATAGAAAAAGCATGGTCAAAAAGAAAAGGAAAAGAAAATGCAGCAAGAGGGAGAAGTCATGGCTCTCGACACGTTGCTAAACCACTCTTACAATTTGAATAGTACTTTTGTCTTTTTCACATTTTAATTAAAACTAATAAAAAAATTGCAAATAATCGAAATTTAAATCCATGCATCAACATGCATAAAACTTCACTTTACAACTACAACCAAAATTTCAATTTGAGTTGTTTTTATAAATTTTAATATTACTTCACAAAAGGTTTCACCCACATTGTTTCTATTTATACTATTAATAAAACTTTTAACTGAGTTGGTGTCACGAATTAACCGGGTACCAACTAGGTTAAGAAATTATGAAAATGTCCTTCCGTAATTAAAAATAAATCATATTATTTGAAGATATTTTAATCTTTTCATTTTAATAAAAACCAAGAAAAATATGCACACTATGGGATTTAAATTAGCGCCAATTGAATTAGCAAAACCTTAATTTTATCACTCGACCAAAGTTTTATTTTGATATTTTTATACATTTTTTTAAGAATGCACAATTTATTATCTTCACTAATTGTATATCTATGCTTCTATACTACTAATAAAACCACTAATTGGGTTGGTGTCACGGGTTAACCTGATTTCTAACTTGGTTAGGAAACGATTAATATACCATTTTATTAAATGGCTACTATTACTATTTCGATGGCATTTTTTTAATTATCTTTTTCATACTTTTATATAGTTTTTAAATAAAAGAACTAAAATTAAGATGTATAGGAATTGAACCCGTATTTAATAGATTTATAAATCAATTCTTTACCACTACACCAATAATAAATCTTAAGTGAACTTTAAAAAAAAAAAACTTTTAACATAAAATGTTTTCTCCCACCAATAGATTTATAAATAAATTCTTGAGTAAACACACATCTATGTTTTAAATTCATAGTTTCCACACGCATACACATATGATAAGACTTCTAATTATTATTTAAATCATTGACTGAGTTGATGTCACAAGTCAACCGGACAACTACTTGTTTGGGGAAATTACTAAACCACCCTGATATATTTGAAATAAATTATATTCTTATAAGGGTAATTTTATCTTTTTACATTTTAAATAAAATCAATAAAAAATTACGAATTATATTTGAATCCATGCCATCAACATGTATAAAATCTCAACTTTACCTCTGCAAACAAAGCTTCATTCTAATTTTTTATACATTTTAATATTATTATTCAAAAGTTTTCATTCACGGTGTTTGTATATTGACAATATCATTGTTTAACGTGATACTAGCTCAAGAAAAATAATAATATCATGATAAATAATTGGAATGCAGTTAATATTTTTAATATGATGTATTTATTATTTCAATTTCTTTTTACTCACAATTTAAACTAATTTTTATTTTGATTTAGTGCATTTTGCATACTGTTATTAGTTTCAAAAGCCACATTTCATTATTTATCATATATTATTTTTAAACATAGACATACGTCTTAAATACGTGATTTTTATACATATAATCTTATCAGTATTAACAAGATAAATTGTCTTAATTACATAATTTGAAAGTTTTGCTCTTAACCTAATTATTTGAGCAAGCAATTTTGCAAACGACAAATTTCAAGTTGATAACACAATTGATTAACTTGTAGCTACTGCATCTACCAAAATCATATAATATCAAAAGGTTCTACATGGCGGCAAATGAGCTCATATACATTTAAGAATTTCATGACATCCGGTCTCAATCATAATTAATAAATTTTAATAATCAATTTTTTTTAGAACAAACAATACTTGAAATTTTTTTATGAATATTTTAAATCTTTAATGAATTTTGATAGTAAATTCTCGAAACTAAAAGAAATATTGATAATATCTAAAAAAATTATTCAACATTGTTATTCACAATGTTAATATAATATCTTTGAATACAAAGCATTAATTATCATAAATTTTAAAAGAATTATGGGGCATTCTAGATAGGTTGCAAATTGCCCTTGATCGTGGCTTTCGAAAAGTCTTCATTCGGACGGATAATCTTGAAGCGGTTAACCTCATTCATGAAAGAATTCGTGAAGGTTCTAATTCTGCTTTAGTTACAAGAATACTTTTGCTGTTGAAACTTCTAAGGCACTAAAATCTTTAACATATTCCAAGAGAAGAGAATAGACTTGCAGCTAAGATAGTCAAGCTTAGGAGAGATAGAAAACCGAGATTGCCATTAGTTGATAAGAATTATATAATGAGTTTTCTTAATATTTAATATTTGAGTTGTAATTTCATTTAAAAAAAAAAAAAAAGCTCTTCTAAATTCTCAACTAATTTTATGTCGTTTTCTATCTTTTTTTTTTTTTTTTTGAAAGGACCTTCTCATCACGGTTAGATTCAAGCTCACAGTTAAAAAAAAGGTGGCTTTGTACTTATCCGGTCATCAAAATTCAACAATTTCATTATTAGGTAAAAAAGAAGAAGCGAGTTGGGTATTTCAACTTTAAGTTGGCAGTATGTTTGGTTTTTTGAAAATAGTTTAATTTGTTAGATTGTTGGTATATAATTTTAATTTATAAATAGAAACAGGCGAAGCACATCGTAAGGATATTCTTGGCGCGTGAGTATATTAATTAGATCAGGTCTCCTTTTAATTTTACCATTTTAGCCTTCGTCTTCCACTTCTTTCCAGTTTCCTCCAAATCTCTCACATCAATAATAAGTACCAACTCTTATTTATCATTTATTTCGAATATCCAATAATTTTTGAATACACATAGACGTGTTGTGAACGTGTCGAATCTTGCCTTCCTTCATCACGCCTTCCAACCCAACCAAACTCTTTCCCTCTCAACCATTATTATTTCCTTTCATTTCATTTAATACAAAACAATTTCATTTTCTTTTTGCCTTTTGATCTGATTCTCTCTCTTTTATTAAATGTTTTGTTATGAAGTTAAAAGTGTGATTGTGTTTCCTTCCTTTTCTCTCCCTTTTTTGTTTTATCTCTTCCATTTTCATGGAATTCCTTTCTTCAAGGTCTATTTTCCTCTCTTTCTTAGTATCTATCTATACATATAGTAATGTTGTTTATTTTGGATATGAATGAATTTTTATTTCTTATATGCTAATTGTTAAGCTGTGATTTGCTGTAATTTGAAATTAAAAACAGAGCTTAGAGCTTAATTTTGATGGGGAAGCACGACGATGAGCGCTCTGTTTTTCCTTTAACCAGTCTCCAAATCGGGTAATTCTTTTAACTTTTTTAACTTTTACCATCTGTATGCTTGATCTGAGTAGAAGTTGAAATTTTGGCTTCAGACTATGTTCATGGACTCGGATTGACTGTCATAGATATACATGTTTGAGGCGGTATATGCATTTCCTTTTTTCGAAGTTTTTCATATATGTTGGGATCACATTCCAATGCTCATTTCCGGTATATGCGTTTATGATTAGAAAAATATGAGTTGGTTAACATCTGCTTCAGCTGCTAGTCATACTTCATACAGTCATGTTATGAATAAGCTTCTTCAGTCTTTTTTTTTTTTCCCGATTTCTGATTAGTGACTTTTTTGTTCTTTCTTTTAATGAGTTCTGATACATTTTTTTATATGGTAATTTTGTGTGTTTCTAGGACTTCATTTGTAGAAATATCAAATCCTGGGCGTTAATCAATTGATTTATTCTAAGCACTTGCTTTATGGGAAATATCAGAATCACTGATTTATTTCTCAGGGTTTTCCGCTTTTCTTATGTATTATATGAAATTTTATTGTCTAATCTCTGATTGCAGAGACTTGCAGTCTTATCTATCGGATCTTAGCCTTTTCTTGGCCCCTGAAAGTAAAAAATTCTACATTTTGGTGGACAACCGGCCATGGCTCAGGGACTTAGGTTCACGTCCTGCTCACTTGTGGCAATTGATGGTTACCAAGGTTGTTGAGCACACCTTTTATTTTGATTCTTTTGAAATATATGGTTTTATTTAATTATTTTTAATTTTCAGATGATTAGAATATTTTAATGAATTTAAGTGGATTTTTTTTCTTCCTATTTACATTTTACAGTCCAGGTTATCTCCTTTTGCTAACACCAAAGGTCGTAGGGCAAGAAAGGATGGAAAAGAAGCTTCTTCCAAATCAAATGCTAAAGACGCCAAGAAGTTGGAGAGATGGTTCTCTTTGGTAGATGCTGCAATGCTGTCGAAAAAGAGAATTTTGCTACCTGTTAAGACATTGAAAACCTCTTCGCTTCTTAGCAATGAGCTGCATAGGACATTGTATGGCTTCATTGTATTTGAAGTTTCATGGTCCAATGTTCGAGGTCTTAACTACTTGAATGAACTTCAGGTATTTGTTCTTGTATGTGCTCAATAATTTTTTGTTTGTGGTTCTCCTTCAAGGTCTCCGTGTTTAGCAATTTTCTTCTCATTTTCAGACTGATACCTCTCTAGCCATAGAGGCTAAATTCATGCGAAGATGGGAGTTTGACAGCATTGATCAAGCAGCAAAGTGTCTATCTTCATGGTTCTCTGGAACATTGTTGGAGCAGCGGCATCTGAAGGAGTACCTGAATTCGACAATTGGTATGTTTTTGCCTGAATATTTTATGACACTAGAACAAAAGTTGTCTTTATGAGTCTCGAGTTGCACAAGATTACCTTTCCTCAGTATTCTATATCCTTTGGACTCACAATATATATGTATATATATTTATGTATGAAGTTAGAAATTGCGAACTGAAGAAGTATGTCTGCAAGAACCAAAGTATATTTGGTCACTTTTTATCTCACTAGGTGTAAGTACAATTGATGGAGGGCCAAATCAACCTTTGAAAGTCTTAAGTAATTTAAAATAAAGAAAGCCTGTTCAATGTGTATTTTGATAATTTTACCACAAGAGTTTAGCTTATCGAAGTCAAGCCAAACTCATTCTCATCAGCTTTCTGTCTCATTTGCTCTATTCTGTTCCCTTTGAACTGAAAAATATATTGTTAATAATCAAAACTCCCTAGCACCAAGATTAGAAA
This sequence comes from Gossypium sturtianum, assembly GCA_025698515.1. Lineage (NCBI taxonomy): Eukaryota > Viridiplantae > Streptophyta > Magnoliopsida > Malvales > Malvaceae > Gossypium > Gossypium sturtianum. Next base: position 86,115,993 of record CM046949.1, on the reverse strand, counting down.
AACCTGAACGGAGGTTGAACCAATTAGATCTCCGCCTTCCTGTCCAGCTGGTTGGACCTGGTGGCTAATAATTAAGAAAGCTATTCATTTGGCCTAGTCATGAGGTGTTTAATATAAAACTAAAATTTGGAGTTTCAAATTTCATTAATTACAAATAAAATAAAATAAAAAGGCAGTTCAGTCTGGTATTTTCCAGGTTTATAACTGGTTAACTGATTCGACCCATAAGTGGTTTTAATATAGTGTGTGGATCGAATAGGCTGCCAGTTTGACTGACCGGTGTTGTCCGGTCGTCTAGCATTTCTTTTTTTGCTTCCAGCAACCTAGAAGCCCTATAGAGAAGATTGTAGTCTTTCGCTTTTAAGTAACTTTGGTAAGGATAACTCAGTTATATTGCTCAAAGCCGGAGCATGTCCTCTGCATGTCAATTTTGCTGCTTACCACTTGATAACCCTTTGAAGCCTGAACATTATCTCCCTTTTTCTTTTTTCCCTCTCTCTCTCAATGCAATAAATTTGCTGTGTTGATACAGTATGTAATTTGGATGATTTTTAGGGGAGGTCTTCTATGATGCTGAAAAAGATTTTCCCAGGTCAATCCCTTTTGACGATGATGAAAATATCTGTGGTGATAGTTTCAGCATTGAGGAAAATTTCCCTCATGATCATTGTGGCAATTTCAGGGTTTATCCTGGAACAGTGGAATGCGATACTTCTGAACCACACACTCCTCCTCCTACTGGGCCTTATAAGAGAAGGAAAGTAACTAGGGCAAATGGTACCGGAGTTGAAGTTGATGTCTATTGTGAGGAAACCAGAGGGCAAGCTGAAAGCTTATTAGGGAACTCTAATGAAAATGCTGTGGAAGCTACAGAGTATAGGGATGTTCTTATTTTGTTTAGATTTGATGATAGAGATCTCCCATTTAAATTACAGCAAATAATAATGCCTGATCTGAGGTTACTTCGTTTATTGGAGGCTGGTCTTCCGTCTTGGGTGATATTCCTTCAATCATATCCTGGCTTCTGCCATATCTATCGCCCATGGATGTGCCCTCTGGCCAGAGCTCTATATGTTTTGATTTCAATCATTACGGTTCTAATAGGATTTTATGATTTATACAAAAATGTCCCTGTTCTTAAGGCAACTGCTTCTCGTTTATGTGGGCCACTTTTTGATTGGATAGAAACCTGGGAGATGGTGTCAAGGATCAAGTACTTGGGAACTATGCTATTTCTACATAACTTTCAGAAAGCTGTTGAGTGGTTTTTGACAGCAACACGTGCTACTCGGTCATTTTTCTCTGTTCTTTATTTGCCATTAGCAGAACCATTTATGGAATGTTGGGGCTTCCTTTTGCCAATTTGGAATATGTTCAGTGAACTAGTGGAGAGCTTATTTTCAGTCATTTGGACTGTGTTTGGTTCTCTCTGCAGTCTAATGGGGGATCTCATAGAGGTTCTACTGATGCCTATATGGTTCATTGGCTTGGTTTTCTGGAACATTGGTAAGTCATCAGATGATTGAAATTCCGTAAGCTATTTCCTTTTTTAAGGGCTTTGATTTAATATATTAGTCATGTTCATTCTTTGTATTTCATGCTACTACAGTGGCTTCCTTCTTGTATCCTATATTTTGGATTCTTTGGGAAATACTATTTGCCCCAATACGCCTGGTCCTTGCATTATCCAGTATTGTGGCTTTTGTTTGTGGCTTCATTTCTGATTTGGTTGGAGATATATGGAGGTTATCAAGTAGCATAATTCAACTTGCTTCAGCTTCTGAAGCTACAGTGAGCAGCACGTATGAGGTTTCTGTATGGCGTTCACTTTGGAATGACCTTTTTTCCCAGGTTAGAAGACATTACTGTATCTTGATTAATATATCTTTCTTTATGTTTATTTTACTTATATTTTCTGTTCTCTTTTCAGGTTTTTCGTGCTGTCAGAAGTATATTAAATGGATTTGTTGCCTTCTTCACGGCCTGCAACAGACATCGCCTAAGGTTGTCACATTTTAAATTTATCGTGCTGTATTTTATATCATATAGTTAGTCTTCTCTCTTTTAGATTTAACCAGAGAGCCAGGTAAATGCTTGCATGCGCTGTTACAAATTATGCATGAAATGTTTCCCCATTTTCCTCCAATCATTTTTCCATTTATTCAATGATGTTTTTCACTAAAATAGTATAAACTAGTAGTGTTAATTATGCAAATTCCATGGAAGTTAGGTAATTATCTTTGTATCTGTTCTGTTTAGCTCAGGATTTACAATTATCAATGACCTACTTTAACTCTTTGGTTACAGTGTTCTTCATTACATTCATCCATATTCTTTTAGCTGTTTTAACTGTTCTTCATCACATACCTTGGGTTCAACCATGATGAAAGTGACTTAAAAAATGCTATGCAATCTCCCCATCTTAGCAAATAAACTTTTAGAATTCCGGATCATATGATTATTATATATATTATTCTCTAATTGATTTCACTATATTCTTGTGATGATATAGCAATCTGCATTATCCGTTTGAGTTGTTTGGGCTAGTTTTCTTCTAGTTGTGTTTGCAAACCAAATTCTTTTAAATGGTCTGCTAGCTTGGGACAATGATAGAACTTTTACACCCAGGCATTTTGTATTTCTTGCAAAAGGAGGCTTTTTAACTCTTAAATGTCATATTCTTGAAGTTTACAATGTTGACTTTCTATTTCCTTTTTGAATGGTCAAGTGTATAGTGTTATTTTTGACATGATTATTTTGGTGCTATGGCGTACAGCATTTATAATCACGTACAGGATGTCATTCAAAGACGCTTTGGTGGAGTCCCAAGATCACAGACCTCAGATCCTAGACGAAGTAAATCAACGTGTGGAAATCAATATCAAGTAAGCAATCTCTCTACTTGCTATTGCATCAAATGGAAGACATGAATCCTATGTTACATTGAGTCAGGAATGAGTACTAGATACAAGCATGCATGCAACCATCATGGATATGCTCAATTTTTTAAGAAAATGGTGTCATATGTTTAGATATCGAATATGGATATTATAGGGAAAAAGTGAAAGGTTTGGGTAACATAGCATGAATCTTTTAGTTGTTACCGATGCTTACATAATATTTTTTTTTTTATCATGGATATTTGCAGTCAGAAGTAAGGAGAAGAGTCCATAGTAAAAATTGTAGTCCTGCAACATTGTCATTTTGAGTCTAAAATATTCAAGAAAGTATCCTTGTCCTGGCCGGGTCCGATCCAATATCATGCAAAAGATCTTTTAACAGGCAGTTCAGAATCGAAACCGAACATGAGCAGTCGAATGGTATGGTTAGAGATAGTTTAATTCTTTGATTCCTTTTGTCTCGGAAGCTACGTATTAATTCTCTATGTTCATTAACTGCAAGCCTTTTATTACAGTTTAAGCTTCTGGAGAATGTAAATTATGTATAGTTTCTCTGTATATTTATCAGAAAAAGTTTTTGACTTTAACCATGTCTTTTGGGTTAATAAATGCTATTTGTTCTAGGCTTACAGTAATATGTATTATGATTTTTCTTAACCTATTTAGGTTTCTGTAAATTAAATTCAATACGAAATTTGATAAGAATTGCATCAAGTTAACATTACTTAGTTCATTGATGTAAATAAAAAAAAAAAAAAAAATTAGTGCGGTAATGCTTTTATCTAGAGATGATAAATTATTTTTTTTTTGGTTTTCAGTAGTCATGAATTTTTTATTATTACAAATTTTGGAGAAGGGGTTTAATAGAGTTGTATTCGGTGCCAGCATTAAACAATTTGGTCACTACAATTGAGGCTATGGCGGACAAATTAATATTAGATTATGACATGTTGAAAAGAACTATGTGAGAAGTATAGCTATTAAAAGTTGATATAAGAATTAGATAAAATTTCGATGAAAATGGTAAAAAGTAAGAGTCTAACATTATGGTGTTTTATGTTTAAAACTTAGATTTTATACAAAAACCTTATAAAATATACAAGTATGTATGTGAAGATTACATATTTAAAATATAAAAAATCAGTTTAAAAAGGAGAAATGACATGAAATGAATAATGGAATGTATGAAATATGTACTTTATTAAAATAAAAGAAATAGAGTAATATGAAATTTAAACATGTGAATATATTATATTAAAAATACTAAATATATTACAATTGTTTATCATGGTGTTGTCATCAATCTTGAGTTGGTGTCACGAGTCAGTCAATATTAAATAATATAGATATACAATTAATGGAAGTAACAATTTGTGCATAATAAAATTGAAATGTAAATAAAATATCAAAATAAAATTTTGATTGAGTGGTAAATTTAAAATTTTATTAATATACTTGGCGTGGGTTTAAGTACTATCACATGCACGGTTTTAATTGTTTTTTTAAAAATAAAAGACCAAAGTACTATCGAATAATATAATTTATTTTAAATACGAAAGGACATCAAATTAATTTTCTTAACTGAGTTGGTATTTAGTTGACTCATGATATCAACTCAATTAGGGACTTCAATAATAGTATAGATAATTTACTTTGTATAAATAATGGCATGACTGTATGAAGCTAATCCGATCTATCTATTAGACTGGGGATATCGATCTGATGAGTGGCATTAGATTGACTGACCCATGAATCGGTATATATTGGTTGAAGCGGACTAAAAAATCAATTGAATTGAGTTTTATTATTTCATGAATTTTTTAATTATTTACTTAATTGAACCGTACGAACTGGTAACTTGACTACTTCGACCAACAGTTTGGTTCTAAAAATCTTGAATAATGGGTTTTCAGTTATTTCTCAATTGAGTTAGCTTCTGATTGGCTCAAGACACTAACTCAAGAATTTAAATAATAACTAGTTTTTGACGTCATGTGGGATGCAGGTGCATATATGTGTTTATTGCTTTAAAATATAGAAATAAATAACATATAACATGAAAAAAAATATTTTGAGAATTGAAATTAGAGTTGGATTCTATTTTTATGTTTACACCAATGATAGATAAAAGTAATTATGATTTTAATGTATTTTATCAAATTAACTAATAAATTTTAGATTTAATGTCAAAACGTTAAATTCAACTTTATAGTTTAATATTAAAAATAATTTTCAACATTTTATATTTTAAATATATTTTCTAATATAAAAAATATTAATTAAAAATTTATCTAATATAACAAAATAAAAAAAAAATCATGTAAATATCTTAAAGATTGACTTAAATGGTATTTTGAGAATTGATATTAGATAATTTGTATGTGTATATCATAGATAAAATTAATCATGTTTTTAAAGTATTAAAATTATTAAATTAACTAATGATTTTTAGATTTAATGTCAAAAAATTAATTTCATTTTTTTTAATATTGAAAACTTGGTATCGAAGTATTCTTTTAACATTTTATATTTAAATATATATTTTAATTTAAAATCATATAGAAATTTATAAACTAAAAATAATTTCAAAATTTAACAAATGCAATAAAATCAAAATTTATGAATCTTGATGAAAATTGACTTATCTAAGTAGGATTATCTTTTCAAATTTATAATAATTTATTTTGCAAGTGAAACAAATATTAAGATAATGTCACCTAGTTGTAATATAAAATAAAAAATTGTAATAAATTAAAGACAAATTTAAAACCCTTGGCTTCCAAAACATAATTAAAATAAAATTTAATACTAGCAATGTTATAAAAAAAATCTAAATTTTTATGTCTTGATATTTTTTTTCTTTTATCCATCAGCCTTTTCATCATCTTTAATCAAGATTGCTCAACTATTTATGTAACTAATTAATTTGGAGTTATAAATTACCTACACAATTATAAAGCTATAATAATATATTTTCGTAAAATGAAGAAATATATAAAATCATAATAATTTTTTGACAAACATCTTAATGAGAATCATAGTATAATCTCCTCATACAATCACAATTCTTAAGCCCAAATACAATTTCAATACAATCAAATAATTCCAAGGAGATGGAATTTGGAATATTAAAGGATAATTATAACAACTAAGAATAAGATAGAACTTTAGTATCCACCAAACTGCACTATCCAGCTATGAAAAGAAAACAAACAAATGGCTACGTATATATACAGAATGATAAAGGGGCTCTCTATTATCATCAATAATATAAATATATATATAAAAAAGGGGATATTTTAATGTTGATGAAGATGTGTGGGTACACCATTTCATAGTGAGGATCGTAACTTATCCTTACTCAATTCACGATCGGGCTAACTATTACGACTTGAATCATTCACGAAACGAGTTCGTATAATTTGGTATCAGAGCTAGCGAATTTGGAGTAAGAATCGACGTTCTCGGCATTACGGTATTGTAGTTCTTTCGAAAAATAAAAATAAAAAAAAATCAAAAAAAAAAATTTTCAGCCTCCATTCAAATTCGAGAGAATATCAAGTTTTACAAGTAAAAAAAAAAAATCGTAAAAAAAAAGAGAAAATTGTTCAAGTTTCTTTTTCATTATCGAGTTTTTTGAAAATTCTGCTTGCTGTCCGGAAACACCCAATCAACATCCTACCATTCGACCACACTTAATCTTCTTCATTTCTTGTTTCAAGCCTACCCTTTGTCCTACAACATTCCTACCAAAACCGTACATCAATTTTGCCAACCGACCCACAACGACTGCTTCTAAGTCTAACTAGTCCCTTTAAGAACTCAGAGAGGCCAAGTGAGTGGAAAAAGGCACGAGGGTTGTGAGCTCATCCGAGTGTAGAAAAAGCCAAGTGTGTGTGATTTCTTTGTGAGTGGATTCGTGAGGTTTTGTATTGGAGGCATTCATCTTCTATTTCGTTTAAACACTTTTCTTTTCCATCACTAATCATGTCTTGAGAAGAGTTTTCCGAATTTGAAATTCAAGATTTGATGAAAGAAATGGACCGATTGTTCGATAGGAAACTAAAACCCTTACAAGAACGATTGGTTCGTGCCGAAGAGCGGGGCCAGCGAGCAAGAGTCCATCGGGAGCGCATCTCTCCAAGATAGGAAACTAAAACCCTTACAAGAATGATTGGTTCGTGCCGAAGAGCGGGGCCAGCGAGCAAGAGCCCATCGGGAGCGCATCTCTCCAAGTCAAAAGACAGAGTCAAGATCCTCACGAAGACAAGCATCCCATGAGTATTCAAGAAGAGATCCATATCGCGAGTCTTATATGCTGATGAGTTCAAGACAAAGTAAAGCAAACTTCGAGTTTGATTCCTTCCGAGATGACAAACGAAAAGGTAGATATGTCTCTACAAGTGCATCAATTTATTCATCCGTGGGGGATTGTTTACGAATTGGCGAACATGTTTCAAAAGCATCAAAGTACTCAGCCATGGAGGATCTATCACGAAGAGATGATCGTCTTTTGTATGAAGACCCCTCCTCTTATGCTCAACGAAAAGTTTCCCATTCTGATTCTTTCTTGTTTTCTTCTTTTTGTAATGAAATCGAAAAAACATGTGAAAAAGAAAAATAAAGTGAAAAAGAAAAGAAAAACGAGAAAAAAGAAAAGAAAAATGAAAAAGAGAAAGGAAAAAGTGAGAAAGTGGAGGTAAAAGCACGAGTGGAAAAAGAAACTCAAAAAGAAATCGAGAGAATGCAAAAAGAGATTGAAAATGAAATAAAAAGTGAGAATGAGGTTTCAAAACAGACGATTGAAAAAGAGAGCGAGAATGTGAAAGAAACGAATAAAAAAAATGAAAGTGAGCGAGAAAACGTGAGTGATCTTTCTACTAACCAATATGCGAGTTGCTCTCGTAATGTTTCTTCTTTTCAGATTTCCAAATATCCATGTGACGAGCTTCAACTACAATACTTTCCCGATGAGAGGCGATTCCGATTGCTCGAGAAAGGTAAGATCAAGAATGATATCCACCCACAATTGCTTAAAGGTAAGCAAGGTAAGGGGTCCATAGCATTTGAGTCTCATTTATCCTACTTGAATATTGTTGATTATACCGCCGAAGGTATAATTTTTGGAAGAGCTCCTCATTTTGATTTATCGAAGTGCCACTCTCTGAATATTGAAGATTTCATTTTGAATCATGGTTTGAAGAATTTTTTTGTTGTTGATAATGGCATTGGTAAGCTTGTTGTTGAAGAAAAATTGATTTAGCACAAACAACATCTGATCTCGTGTAATAAAAAGTTGATACACAAAACGCCTAACATGTTTGCTTGTGAAGTTATTGAATATCCTCTAAGTTGTGCGAAATTAACATGTTTGTGCAAGTTTGTTCACATGGAATCTAAGAGATTCGATTGTTTGAGTATGTGTGTGCTTAATTTCTTTTTGCCTAGTGTGAGTGATTTATTGGTAAAAACGAAAATTTTGTTGCGTTGTGGAACGACCGATCAAAATCGTGTTTTTAAACCCGGAGCATGTATGCCTAAGTTGATGTCAAGCGAAGGTGAGTATCCAAATAGTTTTTTGAATCAATGTGTTGACCTCTTTTATTTGCTCCGAGTTTTATCTTTATTTTGTTCGAAAACAAAGCTTGAGAGTTTCGTTGGCTTGCAAAGTCAAGCTCACATTTTTTACTCCGGAGGTTGTCCTATATTGTTGTTTAAAAGATTTAATCATGTTTTGCATGATTACAACTTTCAATTGCTTCATGTTCTTTCCATGTTACTGGTCATGAAATTATGTAGTCAGATTGAAGCGATAAGAGAACACTTTGTTTTTGACCCCGGAGACCATTGTTTTAAATCTTTGTTCAAGGGATTTGAGAATTGGAATATTGTTAAGTTTCGAATACTTTGTGATTCCGGTTTGTTACCATCATTGCAATTTTTGATTCATTATGGAAAGGTAAGACCAATTTTCATTTTTGATCCCGGTATCGATTTAAGCATTCCAAGTTTGGATGGGTTGTCAAAAAGTTATTCTCTGTTCAAAATTCAAAATGTCACTAATTTATTCCATTATTGTGTAGGTGACAATTTGAAATGGTATCCTATTCAAGAGGGAGGGTTCATGAACAAAGGTGTTCGTGACGATGAAAGATTTTTCGCGAGCAAGTGGCCCGATTTGAGGACAAATCGTCTTCAAGAGGGAGGGTATGATGCAATCCCGGCCGCATCATGTTTCGACACAACTCGACGACATCAGAATTTGCCTAAACTCGAGGGGCCCAAGTGCAAAATGAGGCTTTTAATTTCAGTTTGTTAATAATTGAGTTGCTGAACTTTATTTTTAATTGAACTCATCTTAGTTATTAAATTAAGTTGCTGGAATAAATACTCAACTTAGTTAATTGAGTTGTTAGAATAAATGCTTATCTTAGTTAATTTAATTGCTGGAATAATTTATTATTGCATGTGTTTTTAAGTTAAGTGTTAAATGTATTTATTTACAGTTTTATTAATTAAGCTTATTAAGTTTAGTGTGTTTTAATTTGTTTTAATGTGTTTTGTGTTTAATATGAGTTTAAATGTGATTAATGTGTCTGATTGCAGGTGTCTTTTTAGCTGGAAACCGTTACATTCAAGGGCTGTTATAAATTGATTAAAGTGACTTTTCAAGTAGAAATCAGTTACAAATAAAGGGGGCATTATACATCATTTAAAGGAGCTGTTACATCATTTAAAGGAGAGCATTATACATCCTTTAAATTCATGACCTCTCCATCTTCTCCAAGGAGTTGTTCAAGAATAGCAATGGACAACAATTAAAGGAGAGCATTATACTTGTTGCTGGTGTCGATTCAACTGCCCAATGCTGATTTAATGAAGGAATTGAAGTCATTTGGCTGCTCAAAAACGTTGAACTCTTCCAACCTAAGTAATCAGCTCATTTTTTCAGCTGAATTGGAACATTAAATCATGTTAAAAGTTGCTGTTACTTTGGCCTAGAATTTCAAGAGTTTGTGCTTAGTGATTAAGCTTTATTTCAGCCATTAAACATCACATTAAAGCTGAATTCATGTGACTTTTCAGCTAACCTCATGTAAGCACTATAAAACTTTAGGGGACTTTTGACTTTTGCTGAATTTATGTTAAATTTGAGATTTGTGAGTTATCCAATTCTCTTTGTTCTTTTGGAGCTGATCTGACTTATCAAGTATAGCTTGTGGTGTCTATCTTTTCCATTGTTTGCCGAACTTACCACTTTTGAGTGTGGCGTTCGTATACCTTTGGTTCCTATCACTTTTGATAGCGGGTCAAGGTCCTTGCTGTTTTTCTTAAACCATAAACCACCTAAGAGCCATTTTGAGACTCGGGTCAACAATCCAATATTGTTGGTTCATTCTCGGTCTTAGCCAAATTACCCATTATCTACTTAACCATTTTACCTACTACCATTGTTTGAAGCCATTTATTCTGTTTTGTTTCATTTAACCCGAAACAACTTATCCTTACTCAATTCACGATCGGGCTAACTATTACGACTTGAATCATTCATGAAACGAGTTCGTATCAGACTATGGACTCGATTATCTTTAGAGCATAAGCCTCCACTTATATCAAAACACATGAGTTGCATACACATGGTCAGTGACTAACTCAGGATTTAGGTAAATCACACCATGAACGTCACAAGTGAATTAATTCACAAACGAATTCAGAATTAATTCAACTTGGGTTCAGTCCAATTTATCATTCTTCCAATGAATACATTTATGTCTCTACCCGTGGAGTCAACTACTCTGATAGCCAAGACTAGCCATCTCCCCAATTGGAATTGTAGACGACATAATAGTCCTTCTAAATATTTGAACCAAATGCTCATTTTGATTCTTTTACGGGATTATGGACTCATTTAGATTATCTATTGATGTAACTTGTCTTTCTGGCAATGTAAACGTTCTTATAGTGCCACTTATCATTAGTTTGAACTTAGACAATTAATGAGCTAATATTTGTCTGTCACAATTTTGCTATATATGCAAAGCATGAAAGGCAGAAACACAAAAGATATAATAGTGAAATATGAAATTAACTTTATTTATTTATTCATCGTTCAAATACATAGAAAATAATTACATGTTTACTAAAATATGAGCACATTTTCCAACAATCTCCCCCTTGCCCAAGTGAAGTAAATGTGTCATGTTTCGCATTCCTATATCGTTAAAGTGTTTGTTAAAAGTCTTAGTTACAAGAGTCTTAGTAAACAGATCCACAAGGTTATTTTCAGAAGCTACTTTCACCACATCTACAATTCCTTAGGCTACTACCTCCTGTATCAAGTGATATTTTCAATCAATGTGTTTAGTCCTCTTATGAATTCTCATTTCCTTGGTATTAGTTATTGCAACATTGTTATCAAAATACAGTTTTATAACTTTTTCCACACTAGGAATGACTTTAAGATCTGTTAAGAACTTTTAAAGCCAGCCACATACTCGGCCTCCATAGAAGAGTCAGCAGTGTAAGTTTGTTTTACACTTATCCATATCATGGCTCTACCGCCTAGGACAAATACACTTTCTGATGTCGATTTCCTCGAATCTTTACATGTTTAGAAGTCTGAGTTTGTGTATCCAATAGGAGTAAGGTTCTCCCCAGAATACACAAGCATATAGTCCCTAGTTCTTTTAAGATACCTTAATATATGCTTTACAATTTTCCAATGCTTGAGACCAGGATTTGTCTGATATCGACTAACTATTCCCACTACGAAACAAATATTTGGATGTGTACAAAGCATCACATACATAAGACTACCAATTGTCGAAGCATATGGAACCTTACTCATATGCTCTCTTTCTTCTGCTGTCTTAGGATAGTTATCCAAAGAAAGATGAAAACCTAATGCAATCGGTTGAGCACCTGGCTTTGGATCGGTTATTGCAAACCATTCCAATACCTTATCAGTGAATGAAGTTTGTGATAGAGCTATCATTTTATTCTTTTGATCCCTAAGGATTCAAATTCTAAGAACTAGCTTCACCCAAGTCCTTCATGCTAAACTGTTGAGATAACCACAATTTAACCGATGACAATTGTCCTACATCATTTTCGACAAGTAGAATATCATCAACATACAAAATGAAGAAGACCACCTTTTTGTACTTTATACGCTTATAAACACAAGGTTCATCAGCATTTTTCTCAAACCCAAAAGTCTTGATCGTTTGATCAATTTTTTTATTCCATGAGCGGGACGCCTGCTTAAGTCCACAAATGGATCTTAGCAGTTTGCAAACTTTCTACTCCTTTCCTTTAACAACATAGCTAGTGGGTTGAGCCATGTAAATGGTCACATTAAGATAACCATTCAAGAATGCTGTCTTGACATCCATTTTCTAGATCTCGTAATCAAGAGCAATGATAATGGAAAAGAGTATGCAGATAGACTTGAGCATGGCTACCGGAGAGAAGGTCTCATCGTAATTGATGCCTTCTTTTTATTTGTAATCTTTCCATGCAAGTCTAGCTTTATGTGTTTCCACATTCCCTTCTGCATTTCTCTTCTTCTTGTAGATCTAGTTACACCCTATCAGTTTAATCCCAACTGGTATGTCTACAATTTCCCACACTCTATTGGATTTCATCGAATCCATGGCTTGTTTCCAGAGCTTGGAATCAATGTCCTGCTGTAACGACCCGAAATTTGGGCCTATTAGGATTGGGCCCATTGGGCCTTGAGCGTAGAAGCATTTTAAATTCATGGGAATAAGAGAACGACATTATTTCAAGTTGGACTTATTAGGAAGGTGATTTTGGAAAGTTATGGGGTTGTATGAAGGCTCGGGGTTGAATTGGGCCCTAGTAAAAATTTGGTGTTTAAGCCTATTTAGGAGAAATAGTAAGTGACCTCAAAGCTTATGGAAATAAATGAGTAAATTGCTAGCATAATTGAACAATTGGTAAGAAGGTTATGGCGCCACATGAAGTACCTTGAGGGAAGAGGTTCAAATCCCATTGTGTGCAATTTTTGACTATTATTTTTGCATTCTTTCCCTAAATGTCGGCCAAGCATGTAAATAAGGCAAGGTGGACTTTTTATTTTTGGCAAAATGACTAAGGAAAATAGGAAAGGTTAAAGGTGATGAAAGAAATCAAGAGAAAGGGGAAAGTAAGGGGAACATGTGGCCTTTTTCAAGGGAAATGTTATGGAAAGTATGGTTGGCAAATTCTTGACCATTATGGTCATGTATGTGGACGGTTTTGTGTTAGGGGGGGATAGCCGAATTTTCCTTGGTGTTTTGGTAAAGTTTTAGTGCTTGTTTTAGTCAAATTCCTTTAGCATCAAGTGTGCCATTTTCTCCAAACTACCATTCTCTTAGCCGAAATTTGTCTTTGGCAATTGGTAAAAGTTTTGGTATTGTTTTTGGCCAAAATTCCTATATGCAACTTTGGTGTCATTTTTCTTTTCTCTCCAAATTTCCTTCTTGTCGAATCTTCAAGCCATTGGTGAGCTTATTCTCTTCTTTTCTTTCTTCTTGTTACCGAATGTACCCAAACAATTGAGACCAAAAATTTGTTCACTTATCTTTCTTGAAAACCGAAGCTAGTCAAACATCTTTCTTCTTCTTTCTTTTCTTTTTCACAAAATCCTTCAAGCATCTCTTCTTTTCTAATCTTTTTCACCATAGCCGAATTTTCTTGTCCATTTTTCCCTCCATAACCGAACCTTTGAATTCTTCATCTCTTTTACGTTATTTCTTTCTCATTCGTGTTAGCACTCACTTCTTGAATCGAATTGGTAAGTAGTAGTTCTCTCTTTGTCGATAACTTTGTTTCATCCGAGTTTTTCCTTAATAATCGAGTGTTCTTCTTTCTCTCTCGTTGGGTCCGAGTTACATTCTTTCCTGTGATTTGGCCATCGTTGGGCTTAGGACTTTCAACAAGGTAAAGGAGCACAAGTGATTTGTATTAACCAAATCATTATCGTCGACTCGTCAAGCAAGTGGGGACGGGATTTCAGTAGTCAAAGGGTAGGATCGATTCTTGGTGCACTGAGGGAGATCACATTCGTGGTAAGTGGAGTTAGCCTAATAAAGTGTTTCTAGATACGATTATCAAAGTTGAGACTAACCTTCTATCAACTATCATTATAGGTGTTGAAATCGGTAGAAAGCACAACTCGTAATCAAGGTGTGTAATCCCGTACCCTTCCGAATACATGTTTGAAATGGTGTGTAATCTCATACCTCTCTGAATGTTTGTATGATATGTTCTATGATTCGGTCGAAATACCGAAGAAAATCGGAAACCGGCATCCGAGACCACTCGGGAGTGCGTATGTTCATAGTAGTAACCATATTTTGCAAAGAAACAGTTTGGTCAGCAGCAGTGACATGATTTTGGAAAAATCACGAAAAATAGGATAAATGGAATTAGAAAGAAAAAAAGATATCGAATTAAAGCTTACTGTGTCTATTTTTATATGAAAGAAACAGAGGAGGAAGAGAAAGTTTATATTCTATGATATCTTAATTTTAGTGAGACTGGTTCTGATGGACTTCGTGGTTCCCTGTTCTGTCTTGGAAAAATTGGTTAAAATTGTACAAAGTGAATTATGAGTTATAAGTTACATGTATGGATTCCTTAGAGAACCTATTTTCAAAATAAACAAGTGGGAGCAGTATATGAAAACCGTACAGTGAGATATTTGAAATTAAGGTAACAGAGGTCAGAATAGTTGGACAGTGAAACAAGGGAAACTTTAAGGAATAAACTGTACTAATTGGTTAAGCCAAAAATTCTGGAAAATTTTTAGTAAGCAGATATATGAGTCTAGTTTCAAGGAAAATTTACGGATTTAAATTTTGAGTTTTCTAACTCGAGTTATAGTCAATTTAGTCAGTATGACGCAGATGGGCAGTTTCAGTTTTTTTTATGCCCCAAATTAGTAGTTAAGTCTGGGTTGCGAAATTACCATAATACCCTTAGAGGGTAAATTACCGAAATACCCCTAGATTGAGAGATTACCAAATTACCCTTAGTGGGTAAAATTACCGAATTACAAAATGTCCCTATGGACCGATTTACCGAAATGTCCCTATGGACTGATTTACCGAAATGCCCCTATGGGCCGAATTGATAGAATGCCTTAGTGGGCTGAATTAAAAAGCTCAATAATGGGCCGATTCATCGTATTAAATTACTAGACTAATGGTTGTTATACATGTGGATATTTTATGTTATTATGTGTATTGCATCATCACATATTGCATGGGATGGGAAACTTGAATGAAGAGAAGTATAGACCGGTGGCATTGCCACAAATTCTGATAATGGCTATGTGCCTAACATATGAATTAACGACTCTGTGTCGATTATTTTACCGTATATGAATCTGGTGGCTCAGCCACAAATAGTATAAATGGCAGCTTGACTGCAAATTGGAGAGACTGGCGGGGTGGGTTGACTTGATCCCCACACAGAGAGACCGGGCCGTACGGGGAGAGATTGGATGGATGGGTTGGGTTGCATACTTTGCATTCATATATATATACTGTTTTGTAATTGGGCTTTGGCCCAAGATTATCTTAAATGGGCTTAGGCCCAAGATATTTCTAAGCAGGTTCAGGCCCAGTGGATGACGGTAAGGGGATTATACACTGAGTTCTTGTAACTCACCCCCTTTTTTCTTAACCCTTGTAGGTAATGCTCCGTAATGAGGACTTGGGCCCATGGATGACTCGGTGGAGGCCATACTTCAGAAATGGTGTTAATGAAATTTTAAATTTCTATTCCCGTTTATTTTATTATTTTGCTATTTTGGTTTAAGTTGTAATAAGGCCTCTGGAGTGTGTTTTATTATTTGCTTTACGGTTGATATACTTATTATTTTGCTTAAATTGATTAAAACGAAAATTTTTCTAAAAACTTAAATAAAGGTTTTCCAAAATCAATTAACAAATGGATTTCATAATAAACTTTTATAAATATTTTAACACGGAAGTTTTCACTCGAACTTTCAAACGATATTTTCAAAAGACACGCTTTTAAAGTTCACTACCTTGATTGTTGACTCATCAATCAATATTTCAAAAATACTTGTATTTTATCTACGTTTCCGCAACGATTTCAAGATGCTTCTGCAACTCTATTTCTAAACATCACATTTTTGTAAATTGTTCATTTCAAATATGCTTTTGCTACTAAAAAGGTTTTTAAAGATTATTACGTTTTCAAGTAGTTAACAATTGCTTAAGTTTTTTTGGTTTTAACAAAGAGGCTGTATTTCTCAAGCAAGTTTTTAATAATCGCAAAGATGGTTTTTTTAATTCCATGTGACACATCAGATTCGGGCCTAACTTCTAGGCCGGGTTTGGGGTGTTACACCTGCATAGTCTCATTGTAAGTGAGTGGATCATCATCCTCATGATTGGCTTCCGTATTATAAATATGACCATCATAGATGAAGAAGTCCAAGTTCTTAGAAACTCTCCATTACGAAGGATTCCCCTATGCTGATGATTATTTGCAAGTCTTTCTACAACTTTCTCGAGAATTGAACTTGGTGATTGTTCTACAACTCCCGAAAGTTCCTCGAGTACCACTTTACTTTGAGGCTTAAATTTATCCATGTAGCTTTCCTCAAGGAAAGTAGCATGAGTAGAAACTTAATCTTATTATCTTTCAGATTGTAGAATAATTCACCCTTTGTTCCTTTCGGATATCCTACAAATATGCACAATTTTTTCTGTGCATCCAAATTCTTTGCATACTTATCCCGAATGTGTGTTGGACAACCCCATATTCTTAAGTGATTTAGAGCGAGTTTCTTTCCATGCCATAGTTCATAAGGTATCTTACAAGCAGACTTGGTTGGCACATCATTCAGAATATAGCAAGTCGTTTGTATTACATATCCCTAGAAGGAAGTAGGGAGTTGTGAATAGCTTAACATTGAACAAGCCATGTCAAGTAAGATTCCATTCCTTCTCTTAGCTACGCCATTGTGCTATGGAGTGCCCAACACAGTCAACTGGGAAAAAAATTCCATTCTCTATAAGATATCCTAAGAACTTGTTGAACAAGTATTCCCCACCTCAGTCAGACCGAAGATTCTTGATGGATAAACTTAATTTTTTTTTCCACTTTCGCACAAAAATCTCGAAATTTATCAAAGGTTTCACTTTTACGGTGCATTAGATACACATATCCATATAGAGAATAGTTGTTGATGAAAGTAAAGTAATAATCGTAACCTCCTCGGGCACTGATGCTTATAGGACCACATACATCGGTGTGCACAAGTTCTAAAGGTTGGTTGGCCTTTGTACCTTTCTCATTAAAAGACATCTTAGTCATTTTACCTTTAGATTCACATTATGGAAGACTAACTTTCTTAAACATACTTAAGGGACCATATTTCATGAGTCTAGTGATTCTTTCTTGGTTAAAATGACCAAGTCTTAAGTTCCATAGGTACAACTCATTAGAGTGAGAAGTTTTAAGCTTCTTATTTACCATTTTAAGTTTGAAGCATCGATTAGTTATGTGGTTTGATAAAGGAGAGATTATTTTCCATCCATCCATTACAGATTAAAGAACAGTTTTTGTGAATAGAAATCCATTTATTGAATGTTAGAGAATAACCGTCATTAAATAAACATGCTATAGAAATTAAGCTCCTCTTAAAATGAGGTACATAAAACACGTCCTTTAAAACAATCTTCCTAAAATTATCAAAATGTAAAATAACTTCTTCCACTGCTTTGGCTGAAACATAGCTCCTATCTCCTGTCAATAATGAGAGGCTCTTGTCACGCAGAGTTTTTATTTTGCTGAACCCTATAAAGAAACACACACATGGTTAGTGGCTCCAGAATCAATAACCTAGTTGTCAATTGTTTCTTCCACTATGCAAACTTCAACCACAAAGAGTTCCATACCTTTGCCCTATTCGTCTAGGTAATCCAAATACTCCTTGTAGTTTAATTTGAAATGCCCTTTCCTGTTGCAGAAGAAACATTTGATCTTTTTAGGATCCTTTGACTTCTTTTTCTTCTTCTTATCTACATGAGGTGGAACCGAAGACTTAGTCAGTTTATTTTTTCCATTAGCTTTCTGCTTCCCTTTATAGGGTGAAAGGCCCATAATTAAGTTTGTCTCAGGTTTCTCTTGAACCGACCTACCACCATTCAGCATCAAATCATAGGATTGTAATTCCTTCATGAGCTGAGTCAAGGTAAACGTCTTGTTCCCCAAGTTGTAAGCGACCCCAAATACGACAAACTCCTAGGTTAAAGATTTGAACACTATTTCAATCTAAGTGTTCACGTCTAGTTCAACCCCATTATCCTTCGCTTCCGCAAAGAATCCCATAAGCCTAAGCATATGTTCTTTGACTAAAGTGTCGGGTTTTTGTTGAGAGATCATCAAATATGTAATAGCGGATTGTCGAGCCAATGAGACTTGGCCTCCGAGTAAATCCTCCAAATTTTTCAGGATCTCCTTGGCAGTACGAAAATTCTCGTTTTGATTTTGCAGCACACTACTCATGCTTGCTAAGATGTAACATCGAGCAATCGAGTCATAATCTCTCTAGCGACTTCTCGCTTTGGGTTGAGCTTCAGGTGGGTAAGGTGTAACAACCCGATTTTGGGTCTAGTCGGAACAGTGGTTTCGGGACCACAAATCCGACGAAGAAAATTTCATTTTTATTATATTTTTATGGTCTACAATTTTTGTGGAACGATTTTGTGAAAATTTTGTTCGAAAATTTTGACGTTTGGACACTCAATTTAGTCAAAAGGACTAAATTGCAGAAAGTGCAAAACTTGAATTCTATATGTTAGAGGTGTCCAATTGCTATGAGATTTTAAATTGGAGGTCCTTAAATGGTAATTAGACCATTGGTTGAGTTGGTGGACAAAAATGGACATGGTTAGGCATGTTTCCAAAGTTTTTCATTAAGGGTATTTTAGTAATTTGGTAATTAAAATGAATTAAAAAGCAAAAATCAAGCCAAAATTTGTCCATCTTCTACCCCATGGCCGAAA
This sequence comes from Gossypium sturtianum, assembly GCA_025698515.1. NCBI lineage: Eukaryota > Viridiplantae > Streptophyta > Magnoliopsida > Malvales > Malvaceae > Gossypium > Gossypium sturtianum. Next base: position 86,097,038 of record CM046949.1, on the reverse strand, counting down.
CTTGCATGGATAAGACATATTTAGGGTTTTCCAAGCTTCCAAGCTCGATTGTAAGTCCGTTCTAGCCCCGTTTTTAATGATTTTTACGTTTTTGAAATCCTTGTAACATGATCTATCTATTTCTACCACTAATTTAAGGAATAATCAAAGTCTAAAATTTTACCCATGATGAATATTTTTGTATTTTGATGTTTAATGGTAGAAAATGAATCTTAGTTGTTTGTTAAACGACTTTTCCTAAGTGATTTTCGGTGAAAATGCCTAAAAGGACTTGTTTGTAAAAGTTGTAAAATATGTAGTAAAAGTGTGTTTTAATGGAAATTGTGGGCTGTTATAGTTATGAAAATGGTTCGGCTAGGCTTGTATATTAAAGAAATTGAATAGATTTGATTTTACGAGCCTAGGGACTAAATTGTAAAAATGTGAAACTTTAGGGGCAAAAATGTAATTTTTGCCATAATGTGATTTTGGGATGATTTGAATAGTATAATGATTAAATGAGATGAATGTGATATTATAGATCAAGAAAAACGAGGTTCAGACCTAGAACGGAGGAAAAACAAGTATTTGACAATTTAGTCTTTTTTGCCGTTTCTATGCCGAGGTAAGTTCGTATGTAAATAATGCATTGTTTTATTTATGTTTTAAATGCTTTAATATCGACTCCTTGAATGTAATCGAAAAAGTTCGACAAGCGAGAAAATCCCGGTTGAACCTTCGGAATAAATAGGATACAAATGTCATGACATTAGGGTCACTAAGATTACGTGTAAGACCATATCTGGGATAGGACATCGATATGAGACTTCGTGTAAGACCATATCTGGGATATGGCATCAATATGAGACTTCGTGCAAGACCATATCTGGGATATGGCATCGATGTGAGACTTCGTGTAAGACCATAGTTGGGTTATTGGCATCGATACGAGATTACATGTAAGACCATATCTGGGATATGGCATTGGTACAGTACTGTATGTACGAGATTCCCGAGTATCCTTTAGTATTCCAAATGGTTCAACGGGAAATTCAACGGGTATGTCAAAGAAGTGAAAAAGTATGTGAGTATTACGAATTGGTACAGGTAGGTACGTAAAGTTTATAAGCATTGACTTCATGAAATTGTGAGTTCATGATTTCCACGAGAATGATTTTATGAAAACCTTGTGATTATGAGTCTATACTTGTGATTTATGAAATACATAGTAAATTCGATTGACGATTTTTTGATTGGCTTTCGGGCTAGATTGAGTTATGACATAGCATGTTATATTCTTGCAAATTGTGATTTATCGGATATGAGATAAAGGAAAGATTGGCAAAATTTCCTATTAAAATGATTATGGAAGCATGGAAAGATAAGAGTTTAGGCAATTGTAAGATGTAAGAGTATATGCTTGAAATGTAAATGCTCATAATTAATGTGTATGTTTTATGTGAGGTTTGAAATGGTTTGTTGATTGTGGTATATGTTATGTTATTCCCATGATTGAGTAAGTTATGCTCATGAAGTTTAATGACATTTATGTTAATATATGTCATGTTATTCATATGGAAATGTATAATTAATGTTGTTTATTATTTGCATATGAACTTACTAAGCTATATTTCTTACCCCCTTTCTTTCCCATGTCTTATAGGGTTAATAAGCTAGCTCGAGTTGGAGATCGCCGGAGATCCTATCACACTATCAAGCTACCATCTTGGGTATATATATAAATTCAAGTATTTTTGAGTTATGGCATGTATAGGGACTAAGTCAATTGGTTATATGTGTCTTTATAATTGTAGCCAATATGTAATCGTCAAAGGCTTGTTTGCTATTTGGCCATGTAAGTTGGCTTATGTTGGCAACATGGTTGTAAGCATAAGTATATTCATATATGTGTCAATGTCTATGGTGATATGATCATGATATGCTTGGTGAATGTGAAATATTTGGAAATGTGATTTATGGCATGATTGTGTAATATTGGAATTGTGACCTATTGATGAGATAAGGAATTTGAGTATAATTTGGTAACTAGATAGTAATTGAATTAAGCCTAATGAATGTGGGATTTGTATGTTTGATTTAGGGCTTAATAAATGTAGTGAATATGTTAGATAAACATATAAAGTTAATATGTTTTAACCATGAATGTGGATGCTTTGGTTGCCCAAGTATGTAATGTTATGTGCCTATGATTTGATGTGAGTGTATGTGTGAATAAAGGTGGCAAATGGCTTGGTAAATAGCCTTTTTATTGTCCACACGGGTAGACACACGGGCGTGTGTATAGGCCGTGTGTGACACACGGTCTGCCCCACGGGCATGTGATCCGGCCGTGTGTCCCCTGCACCTTAATTTTTGAAAAATAGAATGTCCAGAATTGAGCACACGGGTAGAGACATGGGCGTGTGTCTCAGCTTGTGTGCTACACAGCCTAGCACACGGGCATGTGGCACGACCGTGTGGCACAAGTCAGAGAGCATCCTAATTTGGACAAAGTCTGAAGCACGGGCGTGTCCCAGGGTCACACGGGCGTGTCCCTTGGACCACACGGGCATGTGAGCCCTGCTTCTAGCAAAAATTTTCTAAGTTTTGTAAAATTTTCTAAAGTTCTCGGTTTAGTCCCGAACTACTTCTAAAGCGTGTTTTGGGCCTCGTAGGCTCGTATTAGGGACTTTATGATTGAATGTGAATGGTTTTAATTCGGACACAAATTTATGACTTAGAAATGTACGTTTGCTTGTGTTTATGTCCAGTAATGCCTCGTACCCTGTTCCAGCGTTGAATACGAGTAAGGGGTGTTACACAAGGTTCATCAAGGACAAATTTGTGTTTCTCACAATTGAGAACTATCAGCAAGTTCCATTTCCAATCTCAATAGCTATCCCCATTCAATTTATTCTCAATAAGAATGCTAATAAGAGGAATAGGAGACATATTTAAACTGGAAAACAATAAAGGTTCACTAATTACTATATTTGTATTAAGCAAATATTTTCATTTCAACGACATATCAAGAATACAATATGATGCATGCGTCTTGTATTAAAACCTTGAAAAACCTTTTTCCGTTGCTACGATCATTCTCACACCCATCATTGATGTCACCTTGGGGTCTTATGATTAGCTAGCAAGAACATGAATTACATCTAATCAGTTCGTGAATCTTAATTCTCAAGACTCCACACGAACCAACGACCATTTAATGTTTGGACATCATCTCTAGCTTAAATATTGTTTCTTGGAAAACTATTTAATAAGAGACGATCTTAAGTGTGTAACCATTGACTCAACACCCATAATGAACATGCTTTCATTTGTGAGTCATCTTGGGACAATCTCATTGAGAGTCATGCATGACTAATTGTTCTTAAAAAGAAATCTCATCCAATGAACCCACATGATACAGTTTACATTGGGGTGCGGCCAGGGTAGGGATTGACTCAAAAATTTATCATGCTATCACTTAGGGACCATCAATGGAGATCGTAGGTCTTGTTCAAGGACCTTATCCCATTTAATATTTTAAAAACATGCAATGTTTTTATCCCAGATTTCTAGAATGATCATACAATAGTCCTAGTGTCAATATACACATTCATTTATTCACAAGAATCAATCAATCATAAAAAAAAACAATTTTTATTCTCTACAATTTTTAATTTAAGGGAAAAACCGAAGAAGTGAATGTGAACCATGCACTAGGTTGGGTCCCAAGAAAAGGAGGTGAGTCAAATTTAACCACTTAAAAACCAAGCCTTTCCTTGCCAAAGCTAATTCTAGACATACACCTTTTTATTACCACACTTCTCACAACAACCGAATAACCTAAAGAAGTGAATGGAACAATACAACACATGTATTTCTCATTACCACACTTCTTATTTTTAAATCGATCAACTGTGGATCATCTCATACATATATGTCAAACTTATAAATATAACAAAATATAAATATTATAATCAATTATACAACAGAAATATAAGGAGATGTGTAATTAAAAATAAAATTGCCAGCCAAGGTTTCCATGGTTCTATTTCTAGAAAATAAATGAAAAGAAAAATTATACAATTTTTCACAACAAAGAATTCCTTGGGTCTTCAACCGACATCACGCCATCTTCTACTCGTCATGGACTCATTTTTGGAAAAATTAAATTTAAGTCCTATGTTCGTTTCTAGCTCACAAGAATTCTATGAATTTATAAAAACAGTCTTACATGGAGATGATAGTCCACAATCTATTTCCTAAGAACCACAACCTTGGCAAAAAAATAACAATTATATAACAAATATATAATATCACAGTCATTCCTATATATAACTCAAAACATGCATAAGATCTAAATAAAACCACTTTCTATGAAATCGAATTATTCAAGAAGAGAAATCTATTTTGATTATCTGTTTATACTTATAGGCAGAGCATAACCTGGCTCTGATATCAATTGTTGGAAAAGCGGGTTTGAAAAACGCAACGGAAAATAAGTTTTAGGGAAAAACCAGAGTTTTAAATATTTTTTCCAAAAACAACAACTTGGTTGTGATATGTAAAATAATAAACACTTAATCAAAATTGTACATTTTCGATTCATCTAGGATGAACGCTTTGACCGAGTAGTCTTCTCCGCTATCCTCAAGCTCATGTCTACCGAGTGTGAGCTTGCTTCAAATAAGAAAATTTTTCACAAAATTACCATTTGGGCAATTTTGAAATTTCTCTAAAATTTTGGGTCAAGTTATAAATAAGAAAATATCTCTAGAAAGTTTCTGAAATAAATTCTTCAGAGAATTTTCTCTATACAACTTTCTCTTGAATTTAAGTCTGTGAAAAATAATGACTCATGACTCTCTTTATATAGGGAGAGTTTAGAAAGTTCAACTATGATTAAACTTAATCACTTTAATATTAAATTAATACAAGATAAGTATTAGATTAAATTTAACATTAAATATATTCAATTGAATTTAACATTAAAATAATCACTTTAATATTAAATTAATAAAATATTATCAAGGTAAGTATTTAATTAAATTTATTAAAATAATATTATTTTTGGAATAGTTAATCTGAAATCAAGTAGGAGTGTAATTCTTCCACTGTTCAACCACTGAAGACCACCCGCTGGCCACCGAAATGTCATCGCCACCGTCGGCACCGTTGTGTCCAATGGTGCCATCGTAGGTGTGACACCCTCACGACACCCCGAGTCGGTTCGGTTGTTGCAGGTTCGGTCTGAGCCTAGTGATGGCCCAATCGACCAGGTCCAGCCATCGGTTGGATCATCGGTCTGGTTTTACATACCAAGCCTGGTTCGACTAGTTTTGGGGTCTTGAACTCGATTTTTTATTCTCGGGCCCAATTTTCGATCTCAGGTCCAATTTCAAGTTCAATTACCCATTGATCCAATTGTCTAACTTGAAAACTAATTTCCAAAAATATCATATTAATTTTAACTAATTTGATTAATTTAATTTTACTTGATCATAATTACTTTTCCCAAAAATTACTTAGATTCTCCAAATTAATTTTTCAAGAAAATTCTTTAGTTAGATTCTATAGTTGAACAATTCTCATGATTTCCTAATTTAATTCCACATCGAATAAATCGACTTAATTAAATTATGTCCAAAGTCATAGAATTTTCTTCTGATTCAAGTGCAACCCGATCAAGCTTTTGTTGAGCCAGCAGAGGGATCAATCGAACATATACAATTAGGCTTGAATAATTGCAATTATGTCCAGAAGTACCATGATTGAAAACTCCTTATTGTATCCTCTTTACGAAAGCAATTCATGCAGTTGCTTTGTCCAATTACCTCATCATGTGTGTGTTACCTTCATATGATATCCTTGATTCATTAAAGTTAAATCCGTCCACTCAATACAATCCTATTTTATCTCATTATCACCATTGTGTCTTCTTAATGATTAATATGATTACTATAAAAAATGACTGATAAATTGCTCGTTCGAGAACAAGCAAGCCGTGGCAACATTCCATTTTTATCAATCCACACAATGCTAATAAGAGGATATCATTAACTCTTCAATCAAGCTATGAATTTCATTTTTGCTAGTAAAGCCATGCCATACACAAGTCATGTACCCAACATACCGACTATGAACTTGATCATCTTTAGAGCATAAGCCTCCACTTATATCATTAGACATTAGTTACATACGCATGGTCAATGACTAACTCAGGATTTAGGTAAATCACACCATGAATGTCACAAGTCAATTAATTCATAAACGAATTAAGAATTAATTCAACTTGGATCCAGTCCAAATTATCATTCTTCCGATGAATACATTTATGTCTCTACCCGTGGAGTCAACTGCTCTGATAGCCAAGACTAGCCATCTCCCTAATTGGAATTGTAGACAACATAATAATCCTTCTAAATATTTGAACCAAATGCTCATTTTGATTCTTTTACAGGATTATGGAATCATTTAGATTATATATTGATGTAAGTTGTCTTTCTCGCAATGTAAACGTTCTTATAGTGCCACTTATCATTAGTTTCAACTTAGACAATCAATGAGTTAATATTTGCTTGTCACAATTTTGCTATATATGCAAAACATGAAAGAGAAACACAAAAGATATAATAGTGAAATGTGAAATTAACTTTATTTATTTATTTATCGTTCAAATACATAGAAAATAGTTACTTGTTTACTACAATATGGGCATATTTCCCAATAGCTTGGGCTTGGAGCAATAGATGGTCTTCGCTTGTTTAGATGGTTTAGGCAAAAGGTAAAGCTCAAGGGGTGACCTTTCAATTGGCTTCTGGCGGGTTTGCTATTCAAGAGGCATTCTAACTTGCCATGTGTCTCTACTCGGATGGGGTATAATAATATTCCTTCCCCGTCAAGTCGAGAGAGGGGTTATAAAGTGGACCTTCTCAAGATGCACTATTTTGTTGTTTTCTTCTATAAATATCTTTTCAGTGGATGGTACTCTTTCTTGTTAATGAGGAGTTATGTCAAAAAATTTTAGGGTTCTGTAAAAAATATACTCTGAGAACTGTGTTTCTAGGAAGTCATGATAATGATGAACAATAACTTTTCTAGACATCAGGTGAGCAATTATTGGAAATTGTTTTTCTTTCAAACCGGTGCGTTTTAAGATATAGTTGTATATATTCTCAAGGACTTCTTTCTTCAGAGTTATCTTGCCTCTTCAATTTTTTAAATTTCTTCTACTGTTCTTGTCGCCATTTTGGTTTTGACTAATTCCTACAATGGTTTCTGCTTTCAAGGAGTACTCTTACTTCTATTCACTTTGCAGTTCTTCTATCTATTGTTAACATAGTTATTTTGGCATTTTCTAAAGATATGGATAGAGGAAACAGACGAACATGTAGGACTCAAGGTTGAGTTGGCGGTCATTCTGGAAATGCTCTATTGAGAGAGGTGGCGAAGGATCAAAGGATTGTTGTAAAGAAAATTGAAAGGATGGAAGATGAACCTATGGCCAATCTCAGCTATCCATGCACTTCAACTTATTGGGAGATGAAAATTTTGCTGAAGTGTCGTGGGTTACTTGTGGAACATCACAAGTATGCATTTAGCATCTTGGAAGTGTCTCATCATCTTATGAGGTGTTTGGTCCTGACTCAATAGGCGAGAGGCCTGGGTTTTACCTGCTACTTATCCTACTTGAGGCAGGCTTCACGCTTACCCTTCTGGATTTTATTTGAGATTTTTTTATGACTTTAATGTGTGTTACAAGAAAGGTGAACACTCTTTCAACTAGATGTTCTAATAAATGTATTACCTACGAGAGGTAGACGAGGAAAGGTGTCCCAGGTTGTTTCAATTTCTCCCCCAAGAGTCACCTCCCAAGACACAAAATTTATTTTACATCCGGGATTTGACGATGGATATTGGTTATGACAAGTATATATTGGTATAGTTGAAGTTTGGTAGGAGATTCTGTTGGAAAAAATCTAGTTTGAAAATGGTTTTCTTGCACAACGGAAAATTAAAATTTTGAAAATCGACCCAATTTGTGATATTTATAGCAATAAACCTAAGACCGAAATCGTACCCATGTTTCCAAATAAGCGAATCCTTGACATTTTTCGGCATTAAACCAAATGATCTTCTTCGCTATTCTCGTACCATGAACTACTTCGAGTGTAAGTTCAAACCAATTGAATCAAAACACATAACCAGAAAAATATTTTATTTTCTTTTGCAGTGAATAGGAAAAATCTCTTTTCAAAATAGAAATCGACGGAATTGTTATTTTGGAAAAATATATTTAATACTTGAGTATAAACTTTCTCTATTTTTTGACATACCATTACGAAAGCAACTACTCATGGTTACCCTCATAGTAGATCATTATAAACTCGAAATTATATAGGGTTTTAGTATATGTTTTTACCACCTTTTTACTTAATTATTATGTTTATCTTGAGTTATTTTTATTGAAATAAGTGAATTTTACTTAATTAGTAATTTTAGACATGAATTTGGAAAGTATGTGAAATTATGCTTAATTACATGATTTTCATGCATATTTTATATTAATTCATGTTAATTTATTAATGTATGTATTTTTCACTATGTAGGTAGGCTATTGGAGACATGATTTAAATAAATAAAAGATGACCATGCACAAATTATCCATGTGGACGGCAAGACCATGCAATTTTGGGCATAGGGTTGACTACTTGACCCAATAAAGAAGGTGATAAAAGATGGACATGTCTGCTAAGTTATTGGACTAGAAAAACTGTCCAACAAGGGGAATTAAAAGCCCAACTTCGGCACTTGATGTTGGCTGCCCAAAATGTGTTTTGGGATATTTAATTGAAGGTCCCTGCAGTTGGAAAATAATCATAATTTAGCCCAACAACTTCCCTGTTGAAACTGTCCACTCTATAGCTATTTTTAGCTTGAAATTTAAATTCAAATTAAGAAAACTTGGTCATCCCTTTTCCTTGAAGCATGGCCGGGCACATGAAAGAGGGAAGGAAGGAAATTTAAACCTATTTTTAGTAAACTCAAACCCTTACCTTCACCTATAAATACCTTGCCATTCCTCACTTTTCCATCATCCATCATCCATCATCCCTCATCCCTCAACATTCCTCTCTCACTCACACTAGTTTTCTTTCAATTCATTTTCTCTTTTTCCTTTGCATAGCCATCCATCCCTTCTCCCATCTTTAGCCTCAAAAGCTTTGTCAAAAGCACTCTTTAGTCGACTACCTTCTAAACCCTTAGAAAAAGAAGCTTCAATTAGAACGGAGGAGCGCTTTAGTCAGAATAAATCTGAAAAAGGTCTTTGAATCGAAAGCAGAGTTGAGCACATCGTCGAGAATAGATTCGAAAAGGTCTTTGAATGAGTCTACTTTCCTCTTGATTATTTATTTTAACATGTTTGCTTTGAATTTTATGTTTTTGACATCAACTATGAATTTTTAATTCCTATCTGCTAGGATGATTATATTAATTTAATGATATTTATTTAATTCATGTTAACATGTTTTGTGCCTATAACAACCCTAACCCGTATCTGTCACCAGAATAGGATTACAGACCATTACCGTAAAACTGTAACTTAAAACATTCAATTCTAAACATTTCATAAATCATAGCAAAATTCATTCAAACACATGCATATCGTCCCTTATTCGAGCTCTCGAGGACTTAGAACACTTTAGAAATGATTCGGGACTAAATCGGAAACATTTAGAACTTATTGGAAAAAGATAGAAAATTTCACACTGTAGGGGTCACACGGCCATGTGATCAGGCTGTGTGCCTCACACGACTGAGACAGACACTCGTGTCTCAGGCCGTGTAACAATCGAAATGGGAACACATAACCGTGTCCCAGCCCGTGTCCGTGCCCGTATAACTCATTGACTTGGGTCACACGGTCGAGCCACACGCCCGTGTGCCAAGTCCTGTGCTAGGCTGTGTAACTTTCAAAAAACAACCTTTAAAAACTATAGGGGACACACGGCCGTGTCACATGGCCGAGTGTCAAACACGGCGGAGACACACGCTCGTGTCTTAGGCCATGTGGACAAGAAAATGGCCAAAGTCAAGCCATTTCCCCCACCCTTTGAAACATGAACCTATAAGCCACTTGTACATATACACAAGGCTCAAAATACCATAGTTACCACAAATCCAAAGCAACATTACATGCCATAAACATCAACTAAACATTAGACATAAGTCCACATATACATGCCATTATAACCTTGATCAAGACATCAAAATCTACCAATATAATCACTGGATAATGTGATAGATCACCGATAGGCTTCCAAATTGATTGAGCTTCCAATAATCTGTAAAGTAAAGGAAAAATAACTATGTAAGCAATAAATGCTTAGTAAGCTCGTATAAACTTTAAACATAACATTTCATTTTAATAAAAAACTTTATGGGGTAATTATAAATCTATACCAATCTCACAAAGTTTATCAAACTTTATAACCATCAACTCATAAATGAGTAAGTTCATCAATATCACAAATATTTTTCATTCCTAACATAATAGGATTTTATAAGACTTTGAACCCTTCCATTTACTTACTTTCCATTGCATTTACTTACTTTAGCTTAAATAACAACATCAATTCACTAATTAGTATATTTGGTCATGAACTAGGTATATTCATCCATAGCATATGTAAATTTCTCACATATAAGTACATCATTCAACTCATTATTCCCTTTTTATCATATTACATTTCAACTATGAACTTACCATTTCATTACCTTTCCTCATCCGTTTCATATGCATAACACACAAGACATAAGCATAACATCAACCATGGCTACAAGCTAGTACATTTAAACAGAGTTATTTTGGAATCAACTACATGATAAACCATTTCATAAGAAATTACATACTTTAATCCTTACCACCCTTTCATGAACATAAGAATATTTCCATTACCATTTCAATGCATAACTTTATAAGTAAACATAATATAATCCAACCAATAGCTTGGTACAAGTCTAAGCATCATCAACAACACATGTTAGTGCATCAATTCATAATTCACTTGAATTAACATAAGATAAGTCATTGAACATGAATAACCTCACTTGAAATCATCAATTTCATGAACATAGATATACTTTCATTTAACATTCTCTTTTCATTCCTTTTCATAGTTTTCATGATATAAGTCATTTGAATGTATACCTTTCCTTCCCTTTTCATGCCCATCGAATCACTTAGAATAATATCGGATATGCGGGAAAGCTCACACAAAGTGTGCTAAACATATGGTTGAAACCATTCCTTTTCATCATTGCTTACTCAAGCCATAAATGGGTCTGCTCACACAAGTTGACGGTCAGAATGTAGCTACACGATGCCGCTCACACAAGCTGATGAGTATCTGCAACAAATTTCATAACTCAGCAATCGGTAGGACATTCAGGACCAACACCCTGAACATGGTAACCTGGGTCTGCTCACATAAGCTGACGATCAGAGTGTAAGCTACACGATATTGCTCACACAAGCTGATGGGTATCCGCAACAAATGCCAGACCTCATCCATCGGTAGGACATTCAAGACCAGCACCCAAAACATGGTAACCCTAATGACATGTCATTTGTATCCAATACATTCCTCAGGTTCAAACGGGGCTCGATAGTCGTCAAGCGTCGTTGAATTTTCATAGTTTCTTTACATGATAAATTTCATATTTAACACATATATATATATTGATTCATTTACAATAGAACAACATATTAAAAGTTCAATCTAATCAACATTTAAGTGATCATAGTTCATACGAACTTACCTTGCTAAATTTGCAGAAATGTCAAAGTACATGGGCTATTTGGTAATTTTCCATTCTCCTCAATTTTCCACTCGATCTTGATCTAAATTAATAATTTCATTCAATTTATTATTTTAAATAGTAAAACAATTTATTTTATGCAATTTAGTAATTTTTGACATTTTTGCAAAATTGGCCCTAACATTTTACTTTATTCAATTTAGTCCCTAAGCCTAAAAATGCAAATTAACCATTTTTATTGAAAACCCATGCCAACCGAATGTTAATAGCATCCATTTCAGCCCATTTTTGCAACAATTTCACATCAAGTCCTTGAACTGTTACTATTTCAACAATTTAGTCTCTAATCGGCAAATTAATCAAAAATCACTTAATAAAATACTTATAAATAACAACTAATACTTCAAATTTATCAATTAAAATCTAAAATCACAAAGATATATCAATGAAAACATTCAAAATCTTTAACAGTTTCCAAAACGAAGGTATAGGCTAACTGGACCTAGTTACAACGATCTTAAAAACATAAAAATTATTAGAAACGGGCCAAAAATCACATACCAAATTAGCTTGTGCAGTTGCCGAAACCTCAAGGTCTAAAAATGGTTCCTTTCTTCTTACAATTAGGTGAAGAAGATATGAAAATGATGATAATAACTTTTGTTTTAATTTAATTTAATTTAATTTATCAAGTTACCATTTTATCCTTGGTTAATAATTAAATAAAACATCAAATCCATGCCCATATTTTTCAAATAACTCCTTAAATGGTTTAATTACCATTTAAGTCTCTTTACCATTACTCATTAAGCCATTTAATCACTCAAATCTAATAGTGATCAAATTTTACATCCTTTACAATTTAGTCCTTTTTAATTAATTAACTATCGAAACATTAAAATTTCTTAACGAAACTTTAATAAAACCTTAATAACACTCCATAAATATTTATAAAAATATTTACGGCTCGGTTTATAGAAAAGAGGTCCCGTTTCCTCATTTTCTATAACCACTTGACTCATAAATATTAAAAATAATATTTGCGAACTTACTCGTCGAATTTGTGGCCCTGAAGCCACTATTTCCGACACCACTGAAAAATGGGCTGTTACAGTGCCTCAATCAATTATGTTTTGAATTAATATCATGAAACATTTCATTCATACGTTATTGGGTGCACTCAGGTTAGCTGAGCGATCCAAACCAGACGACGGCTAGGAGACGCATAATTCAAAAGTGCAATGCTTAATTTAGGTCATTAAAACCGACTAAGTTAAGGTTCATAATATATTTAGTTAGCTCTATTGCCTTGCATGGTTTTTAGGTTTATGTAATTAAATTGTTGCAAATGTAAATGTCTTTGTGACCTTGCGTAAATGCTAAGAAGCCCTTAGTCTAATATGATCAGTGACATGCATATTTAACTAAGTAAAAGATTCGAGAGGACTTAATTTGGTTTCCAAACCCATAAGAGATCGAGTTGCCATAGAAGTAATTCTGAACATGTTAGCATGATGAAAGTAAGTTGATTTGATTAAAATAATTATCCTAGCCCATTTAATGTTGATTGTTTTTGTTGCTAAAGACTTCATTCATATACTTAGGTAAATTGCATTTAGATTAGAAATTGCATTAGGGATCACTCTTGCATTTAATTAATCTAATCACCACTATCCAAAATTTTTGAGTTTTTTTACATGAAATTGTTATTTATAATTTTGCAATTAATTGTTTAAGCTTATACAACTCCTGTGGAGACGATAACTCATTTTTACTTATTATTTGAACGACTACGTACACTTGCATAAATAGTAACAATTCGTTACAAGTTTTTGGCACCGTTGTCGGGGATTGTTGCCTTAATGATTTTTGTGAAATTATTTTTACAATTTGGTTTTTATTTTATTTAATTTTTAATTACTAATTTATTCTTTATTTTTTTGATTTATTCTCAGGTGTTTTATGAGCATAGATCGAATCATTGATCTATTACCTGTGGACCCAGAAATTGAGCAAAGTTTTAGATAAAGAAGATGAGGGAGATTTGCTCAAAGATAAATCGAGATGGACCTTGGAAATGAAAATGAGGAACAAGGTAATGGAGTTAATCATGTGTACAACCCAATCCTTATTGTTGATGATAGGGATCATGCCATTAGACAATACCCTATGCCACTCTTCAATGAGTTGAATCCGGGAATTAGAAGGCTGGTTATTGAGGCACCCCAATTCGAATTGAAACCAGTGATGTTTCAAATGCTCCAAATGATGGGCCAGTTCAGCGGTATGCCCACGGAAGATCCACACTTATTCCTTCGTTTGTTCATGGAGGTAAGTGATTGAAAGGATCACAAGTAACAACTACCAATGGCTGACAAATCGAGCAGTTTTAGGAAGACGAGTAGCCGGAGTGCATGAAGTGGATGCACTGACTTCACTCTCTGCTCAGGTATTTTCTATTTCCTCTATGTTAAAACAATTTACCACTAATGGTTTGAATAATTTTGTAGCTCAATCACCAAGTCAATATGATGTAGTTTCCTATGTATACTGTGGGAATGGTCATTCCTTCGAGAATTGCCCTTCGAATCCCAAATCAGTGTACTATGTAAGGAACTAGTATCAAAATAGAAGTGGAAAAGGACCACAGTCCAACTTCTATAATCCTTCATGGCGAAACCATCCGAACTTTTCTTGGAGTAACCAAGGAAATAGACTGAACAATAATCAAATGCAGCATAGACTCAATCAACCCCAAGGGTTTAACCAACAAGCCCCCAAACCACCTCAAGCTGAATCATCGAACAGTTTGGAGGATTTGTTGAAGGCGTACATGGCGAAAGACGATGCCTTGATCCAAAGTTAAGCGACAACGCTGAAAAATCTAGAGAACCCAATGTGTCAATTAGCTACTGAGCTTCGTAGTAGACCACAAGGAGCCTTGTCGAGCGACATGAAAATTTCGAGAAATTTGGGGAAGGAGCATTGGAAAGTAGTAGAATGTAACACCCCTAACCCATATTCATCGCCGAAACAGGGTAAATGAGCACTACCAGAGTTTATAGAACAAAGAAAATTACTTCAAGTCATTTACTACTCATATCAGAAACCAATCATATTTAATCATATTGTCCCTTAAATGGACCATCAAGGCCCAATTTATGCATTATAAACAAATTAGGACTATATCGGAAACTCAGAAAATTTTTCGAGCAATTCCAAAATTTTCTTAAAAATAGGAGTCACACGTCCGTGTGGGTAGGCCGTGTGGTTCACATGGCCAAATGACACGCCCATGTCTTAGGCCGTGTGGGCATTCGATGTAAGGCACACGACCATGTCCCAGCCCGTGTTCATACCCATGTAACTCTCTGACTTGGGTCACACGGCCAGCCACATGCTCGTCTGCTAGGCTGTGTGGACAATTTAATTTTCAAAAATCAAGTGTAGGTTTTACACTGCCAAGACACACGCCCATGTGTTGGACCGTGTGTTTCACACGGCTGAGACACACGCCTGTGTCTCTGCCTGTGTGACCAATTCTGAGCATTTTGTTTCTCAATTATTAAGATGCAGGGGACACACGGCCAAACAACACTGTAACACCCCTAACCTGTATCCGTCGTCAAAATAGGGTTACAAAGTATTACAAAAATATATAGATTGTAACAGCCCGATTTTAGGTCTAGTCGGAACAGTGGTTTCGGGACCACAATTCCGACGAAGAAAAAAATTCATTTTTATTATATTTTATGGTCTACAGTTTTATGGAATGATTTTGTGAAAATTTCATTCGAAAATTTTGATGTTTGGGCACTCAATTTAGTCAAAAGGACTAAATTGCAAAAAGTGAAAAACTTGAATTCTATGTGTTAGAGGTGTCCAATTGCTATGAGATTTTAAATTAGTGATCCTTAAATGGTAATTATACCATTGGTTAAGTTGGTGGACAAAAATGGACATGGTTTGGCATGTTTCTAAAGTTTTTCATTAAAGGCATTTTGGTAATTCAGTAATTAAAATGAATTAAAAAGCCAAAATAAAGCCAATTTTTGTCCATCTTCCTCCCATGGCTGATATTCACAAGGGGAAACCATGGCTAGGGTTTTTCAAGCTTCCAAGCTCGATTGTAAGTCCGTTCTAGCCCAATTTTTAACGCTCTTTACATTTTTGAAGTCATTGTAACTCGATCTTTCTATTTCTACCATCAATTTGAAGAGATGTCAAGGTCTAAAATTTTACCCATGATGGATGTTTGTGTATTTTTGATGTCTAATGGTAGAAAATGCATGTTTGGTGTATGATAAACGACTCTTGCTAAGTGATTTTCGGTAAAAATGCCTAAAAGGACTTGTTTGTAAAAGTTATAAAATGAGTAGAAAAATGTGAATAAATAAGGAATGTGGGCTGTTATGAGTATGAAAATGGTTTGGCTAGGCTTGGGTTTTGAAGAAATTGAATGAAAATCATTTTACGAGCCTAGGGACTAAATTGTAAAAATGTCAAACTTTAGGGGCAAGAATGTAATTTTTGCCATAATGTGATTTTGGGCTGATTTGAACAGTATAATGATTAAATAAGTTAAATATGATATTATAGATCGAGAAAAAATGAGGTTCAGAGTTAGAACGGAAGAAATACGAGTATTTGACATTTAGTCTTTTTTGCCGTTTTTATGCCCAGATAAGTTCGTATGTTTAATAAGCATTAAATTATATGTGTATAAATGCTTAATTGATATAATTGTGGTAAATGTTATATTATTGAAATGAAATGTGAATGCTATTGAGTACGATACTACGTAAATGACCGATAGAGATTCGGTACAGCGAAAGTCCCGGTTGAACCTTAGGAATAGATAGGATATAAATGTCATGACATTAGGGTTACTGAGATTACGTGTAAGACCATATCTGGGATATGTCATCGATATGAGACTTCGTGTAAGACCATATATGGGATATGGCATCGATATGAGACTTCGTGTAAGACCATAGCTGGGCTATTGGTATCGATACGAGATTACATGTAAGACCATATCTGGGATATGGCATTGGTACAGTACTGTATGTACGAGATCCCCGACTATCCTTTAGTATTCCAAATGGTTAAACGGGAAATTCAACGGGTATGTTAAAGAAGAGAAAAAGTATGTAAGTATTACGAATTGGTACAAGTATGTACGTAAAGTTTATAAGCATTGGCTTCATGAAATTGTGAGTTCATGATTTTCCACGAGAATGATTTTATGAAAACCTTGTGATTATTGGTCTATACTTGTGATGCATGAAATATATGGTAAAGTCGATTGATGATTTTGTGATTGGCCTTTGGGTCAAGTTGAGTTATGATATAGCATGTTTTATTCACACAAATTGTGATTTATCGGATATGAGAAAAAGGAAAGATTGGCATAATTGCCTATTAAAATGGTTATGGAAGTATGAAAAGATATGAGCTTTAAACAATTGAAAGATGTTAAAGTATATGCTTGAAATGTGAATACCCATAATTAATGTGCATGTTTATTATGAGGTTTAAAATGATTGGTTGATTGTGGTAACCTGTTATACTGGAGAGATTACGGTTGTTAGGCTAATGTCAAAACATGTTAAATTATGCTTGCAAATTGATAGAGCAAACAATGTGACCGAATAAGTTATAACTGTGAGCTTTATAGCAATTTATATTTTCTTGTGTTTATGTTGTTGGTCTTGTTAAATGATTGGTAAGAGTTGCTTATTATGTTCATATGGTTTACTAAGCTATATAATATAGCTTACCCCATTCCTTTCCTATGTTTTATAGTGACAATGAGCCAGCTCTGGTTGGAGTTCGCCGGAGATCCTATCACACTATCAAGCTATCATTTATAAATGAATTCAAGCATTTTAAGTCTATGGCATGTATAGGGACTTAGTCATTTTGTTAAATGTGTCATTGTGATTGTAGCCAATGTGTTGGCTTGTGATTGTCAAAGGCTTGTTTTGATAATTGGCCATGTAGATTGGTTTATTTGGCCTATCATGGTTGTAAGCCTAAGTATGTATATATGTGTGCTAATGTCTTTGGTGATATGGTCATGGTATACTTGGTGAATGATAGAAATATGATTTATGACAAGAATGTGAAATGTATGTATATGTGGAATCTTGCATGATTTGGTGTGGAGAGTTTGATGTTCTAAGTATGATAAATGATGGTATAAGAATGACATGTTATTGTCTTGGTTGTGGTTGTTTTGTAACACCCCTAACCCGTATCCATCACCAGTCAAAGGTTAAGAGGCATTACCGGACGTAACGCATCATAACACAAACATTCACAAACATTCCATAGAGAAATATACATATAGAGTCCTTTTAGAAGTCTACGAGACCTTAAACATACATTGGGAAGGGGTTATAACTAAACCGAGCACATACAAATTTTTTCAAAAATTAAACATTTTTCAAAGTTACAGAGGTCACACGCCCGTGTGGGCAGGCCGTGTGCCTCACACGGCATTAGACACATCTGTGTGTCTAGGCCGTGGCAAAACAGGGCGTACATACTGACTTGTCTACACAGCCACAAGACACGCCCGTGTGCCGAGTTGTGTGAAATTCTAGAGGTTACTGACTTGCTCACACGGCCAGTCACATGCCCGTGTGGCTTCCTGACTTATTTCTAAATGCAGCCTTGAGAGACACAGTCGAGACACACGCCCATGTGCTTAACCGTGTGGGCAAATATAGGCCAATGCAAGGCCAATTTTCCACCCAAAATTTGGGTCAAACCTACAAGCATTTAACAAACCCCAATTCATGTTCCAAAGGCAACCAAAAGCATACCAAATCATGCACAACTTGACCCTTAACATTATCATCATTTCCATATACAAATTCAACTCAAACATGCCAATTCAAAGCATCAACTTCACATTAAAAACCTATGAATCTTACATCATTTTAATCCATATCAATTCATAACATTTCTCACCATATCAATCTCTCAAAATCAATCATAAAACTTACCAATATTGACCATTTCATTTGGCCATTCATGAGCACATTCATTATCAAGCCATATCACATGGCTATATTTACATATTTCAAAACATAATCAAAGTTCTCTAGCCTATACATGCCATACTTCAATATGTACATTTTCAAAAGGCACCAACATATAGTTCGATAGTGTGGTGATGATCCTCGATGATCCCTGAGCTTTTTCGTAGCTTTGATAATCTATAAAACAATGAACAAACACACATACAGAGTAAGCTTTCATAGCTTAGTAAGTAATAAACAAATTATGATCTAATAAAAATTAAATCAACTAGCCAAATCAAACAAATCTTAACCAAATGTATATTTATTATGCTTGCAAACTCAAACATTGTCACATATACAATAGCATTATAACATCAATGGCCAAATGCACATATACTCATAAGCACATATAAATATCTCTTTTATCATATCTAATTCATATATTCATTTCAAACATATAATTACCTTACTTTCATATTCATATAACATAGCACGTACCTGAACCTTTTAGTTCATTTTTCACATTCGATCTTATCTCGATAATGCCTGTTGAACCATTCGGAATCAATAAGGATACTCAGATAGTCGAAAATCTCGTACAATGCCAACGTCCCAGACCTGGTCTTACATGTAATCACATATCGATGCCACTGTCCCAGACAAGGTCTTACACGAATCAAATACGATGCCGATGTCCCAGACATGTTCTTACACGTAAACACAAGTCGATGCCAACGTCCCACACGTGGTCTTACACGAAAATACATATCGGAATCCTATGTCATGACATATGTATCCTAACTATTCCTAAGGTTTGTACGAGGCTTTCGGACGTTGAAACTCGATCAATTCAGACTTGTAGACAATTCTTCCATACTTTTACCAATTCGGCATTCATATATATATACAAATAATAATTCAATTCGGTACAAATAAAATATATACAATCGAATTTAACAACATTTATTTACTTATGAACTTACATCGGACGAAGACGGACGAACTGAGACAACTATTCGACAACTTTAGTTTTTTCCTCGATCAAATTCTGATTTCCTCTTTTCTTGATCTAAATTAATACAAATTTAACTTATTTAATCACATATTCAATCAAATTCATCCAAAAACACATAAATGGTCAAATTACACTTTTTCCCCTGACATTTCACATTTTTCACAAATTAGTCCCTATTTCACAAAATACAAAATAAACATAATTTCATTACACAATAGATTGGCCGAATATTAACTAAGCTCATATAAGTCCACACATTTCATTTATTTCACATTTTAGTCCCTCAATTTATTATTTTCACAATTTAGCTCAAATTACTCAAATTCATCAAAAATCCAAAGACAAAATATATTAATCTATCACATATCTTTTATTTTCCATCATCAAACAAAAAAAACCACAAGCTTTCAACAATGGCAAAACACAAAATCATCATCAAATTCAAAAATTGAAACATGGGCTTTATAGATTATAAAGCAACGATCTCAAAAACGTAAAAATTATCAAAAACCGAGCAAAACACATACCTTAATCAAAGAACATCAAGGCCGAACTTAACTTGTTTTCTTTTCTTTCTTTTTCTTTCAAATTTTCGATGGAAAGATGAACATAATGCCTATTTTCATACTTTTATTTTATTATAAAACATATTAATACATAAATTACTATATTAGCCTAAATGAATTAATAAGAAAACCATATAATTAAAGCCCATAACCGTCCATCCCATGGTTTAATGGCCAAATTAGAATATAAGGATTTCCATCTTTAATAAATCAAAGCAATTAAGCACTCTAACAAATAACAAGTCACTTTCGCATTTTATGCAATTAAGTCCTTTCTGCAAATTAAGCACACAAACGATCAAATTTAATCACGAAAATTTCACATATGTCAATTCACATACAAAAAACACAGAAAATAATATTAAAATATTTTTCTAACTTGGATTTGTGGTCCCGAAACCACTATTCCGACTAGGTTCTAAACCGGACTATTACATGTTTGGTTGCTCTCATATGCTTGAATTTGTGCCATGTGATGTTGTGTTGATGTGTACAAGTGAGGGTGGTAAAATTGGTTGGTAAATAGCCTTTATTTTGTCCACACGGGTAGACACACGGGTGTGTGTCTAGGTCGTGTGTGACACACGGTCTGCCCCACGGGCGTGTGTTCCGGTCGTATGTCCCCTGCACCTTAATTTTGAAAAATAGAATGTCCATAATTGAGCACATGGGCAGAGACACGGGCGTGTGTCTCAGCTGTGTGTGCTACACGGCCTACCACACAGGTGTGTGGCACGGCCGTGTGGCACAAGTCAGAAGGCACCCTAATTTGATCACGGTCTGAAGCACGGGCGTTTCCCAGGGTCACACGGGCGTGTCCCTTGGACCACATGGGCGTGTGAGCCTTACATCTAGCAAAAATTTTCTAAGCTTTATAAAAATTCCCTGAGTTCTTGGTTTAGTCCCGAACCACCTCTAATACATGTTTTGGGCCTCGTAGGCTCGTAATAGGGACTTCATGATCGAGTATGAATGGTTTTAATTTGGATGCAAATTTTATGACTCGGAATGGTGTGATTGCTTGTGATGTGAGTTCGATAATGCCTCAAGCCCTATTCCGGTGTTGAATACGGGTAAGGGGTGTTACATTTAGTGGTATTAGAGCTATGGTTTAGTCGATTCTCGGACTATCGTAGCGTATGTGAGTCTAGCTATACATGCCATATTACTACCTGTGATAGTGTGATATCTCCGGACTCTGATGAAATTGTTTTGTTGAGGCAGAGATGCTTTCCAACCGAGCTATTTTCAAAAACGCTAAAAGTGATACAAAAATATTTGAAAATGTGTTTGTGATGAGTCGAAACTTGAAAAGGTATGAATAAGAGTTCATGATATGTATGTGAGGATGTACAAAACGAAATAACCATAAGTTGAGAAATATGGATAAAATGTCATTGCTCCGGTTAAATGTTGTATTTCGATGGATTATGGTGATTTTATGAGACGGATAAAATGTTTTAAATGTTGCAAAAAGGAGTTAGCCCGGAAGGGTAATCCTTAATTAAGCCCTCTCGAGCATATGTTATGAAATGGATTTAGCCCGGATGGGTAATCCAGGGTAAGCCCTTTAGTGCATACGTTACTGAAAGGATTTAGCCTGGACTGACAATCATGTTATATCATATGTGGCTCGAGAGCATGCTCTATGAATATGTGCCAAAAGGGCACTTTTGAATATGAATTGACGAATTGTTGACATGCATACCTTGAGTATACTACTCGAGTATCCATCGAAATTACAATAGTTCAATGGGAATTATTCTTGAAATATGGAAAAGTGAAATGAAATGAAAGTTTATATTTTGATAAGCTCATCTATGTTTGTTTGGCATTCATATGATGTTATGTGCCTGACTTGTTTGATTAAGTGAATGTGATAAGTAAACTTACTCAAAATTTATGGAATGTATGTTTAAGTACACTTGTTTGAATAAAGATAATCGAAGAGTTCGTGTAGCATAAATATGTATGTTAATTAGCTTGAAGTGAATTATATGATTTTGAAGATATTATGTTGATGATAAATGCTAAGTTATATGTGTGTATTTATGAGAGTCTAGTTAGAGGCTTTACGACCTCACCCCTTACCAATATAGTATTTTATAACAAAATTTCACGAGATTTATGTTGAATGAGCTCACAAGTGAGAGACTAAAGAGTTCAGTAGTGGAATAGCTAATAATGTGGTCAGAGTTGAGAATAGTTTGGCAAGTGAATACAATCTTGTAAAAGATGCCAGGTTATTCTAAAGATCATTCAAATTTTTCGATGTCACGGTTAAAGAAAAAGTTAATCTCGGCTAATCGACTCATTCAGGTATGATGTCTAAAGTATGTATTTGCTGGAATTTCTTCCAAATTGATTTTCGCTAGTGAATGGAATAATACGGGATTAGTGATGACAAAATTAGTCAGAGAAATGATAGTTGAATCGTAAAGATGTCTGAGTGTAACAGTTGTAATTGAATAGATTATGATGATCTCTCCTGGGTATTATATATATTCATTTATCCTCGGAGATATATGTGATTGTTCGTTTTCTGATGGAATTCTTATCGTTTGAGAATGCTAGCTGAATATGATGATAGATGAAAATGCTGTTAGTCTGGTTAATTGATGAGCAACATTTCTTATATCTCTCTTTGGGATTCTATTCTATTACGTTTGAAATAAAAGTTGTTGGTGAAAATTTATGTGAGGCTATTCTTTCGTTTCCACCAGATGTTGTTTTGTTTTATATATATATTTGGAAAATATATTATCTCTGTTACAATTGATTCCAGAGCGTATAAGCATTGTTTTTCTTTTTGTTTTCTCTGAGGAATCATCAAGATCTTTATTATCTTCATATGAGTTATGTTCTCGGACTTCCAATATGATATCGCATCTTGGATTTCTTTATCTCAGTTTTCTTATTATCCTTATGTCGTAAATTATCAATCATGGCTCATCTTTAAAGTGTGTTCTTTGGCTTGTGATAACTATGTCTATTATGGTTGTATTTCTGGTTCGATCATAGGAACATGGTGATTCTGGTATCAGGATTTCTCTAATTTTCGTGAAAGGAATTGCATCGGCAAAGGTATAAATAGTGGAAGCTCAAGCTCAAATTGTACGATGGTTTTCTTTTCTCAGGTAAGTTTGATTAAGGTCAATGAGTTTAATCAGGATATTTTGTTTCCCTTGAGCTAATGCACTTGTAAAGATCTTTGACTAGCATGTGAGGAAATTTTGAAAGATTGTATGTTTGAGTTGTTTTAACAACATAAAGAAGGGAGTATTTTGATATGATATTATTTGATAGTTGAGATCGACTCATTTGTTTTTATCTGAGTGAGCTGATTAGTTGAAAGGTAATTTGAGTTATATGTATTTAAGTTTATCCTCAGGTAAGAGGATAAAATCTTGTACATTCATGGGTAAATTGACGAACAGTCTAAATAAAGAATTTCTATTCAAAAAGGGTGTGATACAAGGACATACCTATTAGAGCAGTTCTAATTGGATGATATTATTATGAGTTAAAACTATTTTGATTGATAAAGTTATCACATTTGTGAAAGTTTGAATGGTCTGTTGTATGTTAGAAAAGTTGAAAACTGATGAAGGTGTTATTAACCGAAACACTAGCTCTGGGTTCTGTTTGAATTGAGTAAAGAATTCATAATTATTCAGTGATGCACTATCGAACGGATTGGAATGTGTTTTAATACAAGAATGTAAAGTGATAGTTTATGCTTTAAGATGGTTAAAGTCACATGAAAGGAACTGTCCGACGAGTGATTTAGAGTAGGCCACACCGGTTGTCTGACAAAAAATGTCATATGTTTCTTGATCCCAAGAGTTTAAAGTATTTAATGTCGCCGAAGAATCTGAATTTAAAACAGCATAGATGGCTTGCACTATTGAAAGATTGTGAGTAATTATCGATTAACCTTTGGGAAAGCAGATATAGTTGCAAATGCTTGAATGGAAAACCTTTGATTATTTTGTGAGTAATGGATACATGATTAATCTTATTTGATGACATTCTGAATCTAGCTAAATTAGAAGCTAAATCAATGTTTTCTTTGCAAGATTGAAAACCTCAGGAATGTGATAGTGAGTGGTAAACTAAATGAGTACAGTGTGAGACGACTTTTGATTCTGGGTTCTGTTATTATTACTCCGAGATAGAATTCGTGCAATGAATTATCTAGAGCTTATGCAAAAAATGTTGTACGAGACTCAGTAGTAGCTCGTTTGTTCATTCAGAGAGTAATTCAGATCTTTGACTATATGCTCCGACACTGTGTTTCAGAGTTAAAAGGTGATTGGAAAGAGATATACGAGGTGGAGTTGATTTGTGATTCTAAACAAAAAGGTAAAAATGATTCATGACAGTTGAAAGCAACTTCAAACTGACATAAATTGTAACAGCCCATTTTTGGGTCAAATCGAAACAGGGGTTCCGGGACCACAAATCTGAAGTTAAAATATTTATTTTATTATTTTATTAAGGATTATAGCATGATAGAATTATTGTGTGAAAGTTTCGTAAAGAAATTTTACCGTTTAAATGCTTAATTTGGTAAAAAGGACTAAATCGCGTAAGGCGTAAAATATGAGTTCTATTAGTTAAATGAACCAAATAGCTATAGAAATGAAATTATTGAGCACTTGCATGGTAAATATACCATTAATAGAATGAGTGGACAACTTTGGACATGTTATAGGTGGGTTTTTAATGTTTTATTAAAGGTTAATATAGTAAATTAGTAAATAAGGTTAATTTTAATTAAACAAATTGTATAATCTTCTTCCATTATCTTTTCATCATCAAAATTAGGGAAAGAAAATTTCCATTGGAGAGTTTAAGGTTAGGCCGAGCTATTTGTGCTCATCTAGGTACGGTTTTTGCTCAGTTTTTAATGATTTCTATGTTTTTGAGATCGTTGCTTCGTAATCTAGCTAGCCCGTAGCTCCGATTTTGAAATTGTTAAAGATTTTGATAGTTGACATTTTTGAATACATGTGTTAATTGATGTTTGATGATGAAATATGAAATTTTGATGATAGTTTTACATGTTTTATAAAGTGATTTTGAGTAAAAATGTCAATTTTGGACTAAATTATGAAATATGAAAATTTAGTGGTTAAAATGTGAAATAAATTGAAAATATGGGCTGATAGTAATATATGGAAAATTTGGCTAGCTTGGGTTTGTGTTTAATTTCATGAAATTGTGATTTTATGTGATAAGGACTAAATTACAAAAATGTGAAATTATGGGGGAAATAGTGTAAATGTACTTTAAAGTAAATTTTGGATTAAATTGAATAGAGAGATTATTAAATAAGCTGATTTTGATTATAACTAGATTGAGAAAAGCGAAATACGGGTTTAGACCGAGGAAAAGATATAAAGTATCAGACTAGTCGATCCGTTCCGTCGTTTCAACGATCGAGGTAAGTTCGTATAATTAGAATTGAACTTTTATATATTTGTAAATATTTGAAATGAATGTTTGTGATTGAGTAATTTATATACTTGAAATACAAATGCCTTATTGATATAGCTTAATGGTTACCTAGCCCCGTTTGAACTGTATGAATTCATAGGAAACGAGTGATATGTCACTAGGGTTACCGTTTTGGTCGAGCTCCTGCATTTGTTGTGGACTCACCACAGCTCGTATGAGCTTACCGATATATATATCAGCTCGTAAGAGATTACTGTTTTTAGCTCATTGGAGCTTACCATTTCAGCTCGTATGAGCTTACTGTTCAACTCGATAGAGCTTACTGTTCATCAGCTCAGGAAGAGCTTACCGATCATGGCTCAAAAGGGAATAAATGATAATGAATTGACGAATTATTGATGTTTATCAACCGAGTATCCTTTGGAGTTCTAATAGGTTCAACGAGCATAGTCAAGAGAAGAATGACAGTACGATCGAAATAAGTAATACAGGTACGTACAAAACTTATGTGAGAATCAAATGAAAGTGGTGAGTTCATATTGTAACATGTATATGAAATGAGAAAGATTTGTGTATAAAAATGTTTTATGCCAAAATGGGTTCATTTGGCTATATGGAGTTGTGAATTGGATGTTAAATGAGGCATGAGTTATGTTTGTTTTAACTATATATACATAAGGTATATAACATGCGAAATACTGTTACTTGATGATAGTTAACACGGTTCACTTTGGCTAAAGAAAATGTGAAGAATGTTGGTTTTAATGAAGTTATATAGATAGTTGATTTTGTATATGTAAACGGGATCAAATAGATAAGAATGTTTTTGATCCGTATGAGCATAGAAATAAATAAACTTGTGAAGCTTTGTTAATTATGTGATTGGAATTATGGTATAAAGGTGAAACCAAATGAATTTATATTATAGTATATGTAAACACTTAATATGTGTTTATTTAATAAGATAAGTTTAATATCATATGAGCTTATTAAGCTTTATAGCTTACTTTGTGTTATCTTTCTATGTTTTATAGTGTTTTAGACGTTCGCTCGGGTTGGAAGTCGGCGGAGATCGATCCGGTTTTTGATTTCGGTATTTATACACTTGTGATTTGGTTATATGGCATGCATAGGCTTGTGTAACATCCTGAAATCGGGGCTATTTGTGATTGAATTATTTTTCATGTGTTTGAACTTTTGTGTTATTAATTGTGGTGTGGTAAGGCTTAATTATGGACTTTGAGTAGGTTCGGTTTAGTAGAATAAATTTTTGTATGGTTTATTTAATGAAGTGGATTATGTGAGGTTAGCACTTAAGTTAATTTAAGTGTTAATTAAAGCACATAAGGAATTAATGGCAAAGTGGTTATGGTGTTTGAACTTATAGCTTGAGGTTAGAGGTTCGAGTAGTATGTTTAGCATTTTTAAAAGTTTATTTTGTATGTTAGCATTAATGGTAGGTCAACCTATGATTATGATAGGTTGGACTTTCATTTTGGTAAGTTGAATTTATTTTAAAGGAAAGCATGGAATAAGGGATAAGATTCCTAAGGTTATGGAAGGATATCTTGAAGTTATGGTAAATTGAGGGACAAAAGGCTTGGTTTGTGGAAAATGTTTTGAAACTAACTCATGGCCAATTGGCCATGAACTTGGGCGGCAATGTGGCTAAGGGGAGGATTTGGCGAATATGCTAGTAATTGGTAAGGTTTAGGAGTGTTTTGGTCATTCCTAGCATTTGGTGAAAAAGGTTGCAATTCTCTCTCAATCTCTTTTCTTTTCTTTTGGCGAATTTTACCTTGTGATAAGCCTAAACTCTTTTGACCATTTGGTCATTTCTTTTGCTCATCTTCTATTTTCTCCATTTCATTCTCTCAAAACAGAAACATTCATCAACATCTTGTTCTCCTATTTGTTTTGCTTAAACACCAAAAATCTTCTATACTCTCTTCTTTGCCGAAACTCTATTCCCTTTTCCTATTATTTTCTTTTTGTTCTTTAGCCGAATATACCTCTTTGTTGTGCTGAAAATTTTCTTCTCCTATCTTGAATCACTTTGGCCGAATATTAAAGGTAGCATAGTTTTCCTCGGGACTTTTCTATCAATTGATTTTGGTAAGGTGGTAAGGGTTTATTTCAAAGGATTATTCTTTTAAGTTTTCGTTTAAGCCGAAGGCTAATAACCTTAATGATGATGGTTGGTTGTAGGGAAGTGAGACCGGTTCACATTTAGGAGTGTGTTGGCTAGTGTTGAAGGCTTTTGGGTAAGGTTTCGGGTTCACAAGGAACCCTTCTCAATTATATTGGTTTGGCCGAATAGGCCATGGCACTAATCTAGTTTTTGGCCGAATATAGGGGCAAGGAAAACTTGTGTGGCCGATTTGTCTATTCGGGATTTAGGACTCTCGTTAGTATCAGGTGTGTGCATACACATCTTATAATCTTTTAAATATGCTAAGTGTTATATTATGCCTAATCGGTTTGTGTAGACATGGATGTTATACCATCATGGTATTAACAAGGACACGGGTAAGTCTTTATTACTTTGAGATTATTATTTGATGCTTTTGGGAAGCATGTCACATTTGGTATGTGCAATATTTGGTTTATGGTAATGATAAATCTATGAGCGTTGTTAAATAAACCTATTATCATGATTTGATAAAAGTATATAATTGTTGATATGGGTTGATGAGTGGAGGGCGGTGATATTTGTGTCGACGGACACCGGTGCTTTGGTAACACATTGTGACTACGGTCACCGGAGGTTTAGTACCTCAGAGGTTTGGCACCTCATAGCGACTTGTCCTCGTGGTTGATACCACCGTGGGTTGGCCCCACTTTGAGATATGGGATAAATGCGCGGTGATTTGGTATCACACGATGGGTTGGCCCCATCATTTGGTTGTGACCGGGTCACGGTGGTTTTTGGTACCACAATATTGATGGATTTCGTGACTATACGTCACCGGTGGTTTGGCACCACCCGGTGGTTTGGTACCACACGGGGTAGAGAAAGGCGTGCGGATGGCTAGGTTGGGTGCATATTAAACTTGTGCATATTAAATTAATTATGATTTGTGTATGATGTTACATTAAACCGGGAAAAAGGGTTACACATTGGGTCTTGATGACTCACCTTTTTCCTTTAACATTTTCAGGTGACTCGTAGTTGCGGATAAGGGCTAGGATGAACTCGAGGCGGCCATGCAATGAAAATATGGACTAGGTGGATTTGGAACTATTTTTATTTTAATATGGGTTTGATTTATTTTGTTTAAGATGTAATAAGGCCTCCTAAAATTTGCACTTGGATTATTTTATGTTTTGATAAATTGCTTAACTATTTTATGATATTAAAATGGGTACACATGTTTTTCTCAAATTAATTCGTAAAAATGTTTTATTGTGCCATCGGGTACACTTGAAACTGTAGCAACCTAATTTAGTATATTTTAAATGACATTAAGTAATGCTTTCTTCATAACACCTCAATTGTTTTAAATCAAAACAATATCTTTTATCAAAATTTAAAACGACTTAAAAAGGGATTTTCAAAAGTTTTCCTCCGTAGCATACCAAATTCGGTCGTAATGTTTGGGCCGGGTTTGGGGTGTTACAGCTTGAGTTGTGGATATGTGTTTTGGTAATGTTGAATGTGAGTTTGGCTTATGATATGTGCTCATTTATGTGCTTATGGTGTATATATATATTTGGTTTGTGTTTGGCAAGATTATTATGGAAATGTTGATGGTTTGGTGATTATGAGTTTGGTTGATTATAATTATATATATTGTTTGAGAAATGGTATATTTTGGTAATGGATAGAAATGGTGAATTGGTATGTTTGTAATGTTAGAAATGGTAGTTAAAATGATGATAAAATGCTTGTATTGGAACTAGGTGAAATGGATGGTTTTGGTATATGGAATTGGTATATTTTGGAGTAATAAATGTGTATTAAATTGGTTGATGTTTTTAGGCTATGAATTGGGCATAATTTGTTGATGTTTTGGGCTGCCTTTTGTGTATAAATTGGTGCCACATTTTGAGTTTGCAGGGCAGACCATTATGGGTGGCGAATTGGCCTTGCAAATGGCCTATTTACGTCCACACGGCTGAGCACACGGGCGTGTGGCTCGACCGTGTGTGATATGGCCTTGATGCACGGCCGTGTGTTCCCTGGAAATAATTAGAAATTCAAGTCAGTCTTGCACTCGGCCTAAACACAAGGGCGTGTCTGGTGGCCGTGTGAGGCACACAGCCTTGGCACATGGGCATGTGTGACCATTTCGAATTGGCACACGGGCCAGACACACGGGCGTGTGGTCGGTCGTGTGGCCAAGTCAGTTTACCCTTCAGATTTCACACGGCCAAGGCACACGGGCGTGTCTCCGGCCGTGTGATGCAAGTCAGTATGTATGCCCTGTTTCCACACGGCTTGTGACACGGGCGTGTCTAGTGACCGTGTGAGTCACACGGCCTGTTCACATGGGCGTGTGATCCCTGTATGCATGGAAATTTTCTAAGTTTCCCAAAGTTTTCAAATGTTATCAGTTTAGTCCCAAACCTCTTCAAAGCATGTTTTAAGGTATCGTAGAGCCTTATAAGGGACAATGTGATTATATTTGATTGATGTATATGTGAAAATGGATTTACGTGTGAGTAATGTATGATGTTATGTTACCGATTTAGTCCCGAATGCATGATTAAAGTTTTATATGTTCTTTTTAAGTACATATTGAATGTAAATGAATGATATTTACTGAAATGGGCTGATATTTGATAAATGATTGTTTTGAAATGGTTACAAGTCCAGTAATGCCTCTTAACCTATTCCGGCGACAGATACGGGTTAGGGGTGTTACATAAATGGTATACAAATTTGAAAATTCAAGATATTGGATTCCAGATCGATGACAGAGTGCTTTTGGAAGTATTGTTCTCGAAGAGGACTCTTTGATGAGGTAGGGGAAACTACGAGAATGTTACCCTAATCTCTTTTCTGGTAAGATTTTTGGGGACGAAAATTGGAACAGCCCGATTTTGGGCCTTGTTGGAATAGTGGTTTCGGGGCCACAAATCCGACAAGGAAAAATTTAATATTCTTATATTTTTATGATCTACAGTTTTACGGAATGATTTCGTGAAAATTTCGTTTGAAAATTTCGATATTTGGGCACTCAATTTAGTCAAAAGGACTAAATTGTAAAAAAGTGCAAAACTTGAGTTCTAGAAGCAAGAGGTGTCTAATTGCTATGAAATTTTAAATTGGAGGTCCTTAAAAGGTAATTATACCATTGGTTAATTTGTTGGACAAAAATGGACATGAAATAGGTGAAATAGAATATTTTTATGTTAAGGGCATTTTAGTAATTTAATGATTAAATGAATTAAAAAGCCAAATTAAAAGCCAATTTTTGCTCATCTTCAACCCCTTGGCCAAAATTCACATGAGGAAGACATAGCTAGGGTTTTTCAAGCTTCCAAGCTCGATTATCAAGAAAGACGAGGAATTGACCTTGATCGGGGAAAAGAAAAGGTTGTGGACTAAATTGCAAATTCATCATATTTTGCACCGAGGTAAGTTTGTATGTAAATAATGCATCATTTTTACTTATGTTTCCATATTTTGATAAATGGTATGAATTGTGGCTGAATATTTGATGTAATTGACAAAATATCGACAAGTGAGAAATTTCCCGGTTGAAACTTAGGAATAAAAATGGATACGAGTGACATGTTCACTAGAAACCTATGTGAAATCTAAGTGAAATAAGTGATCCGGGTGCTGGTCCATACGTTCTATCGGTGGTTGAGTTATCCGGCATGTGTTACGGATACTCGACAGCTTGTGTAAGCAGCACTGTGTAGTTTCGTTATGAGCGGCGGACTTGTGTGAAGGGACCGAGATTGTGACTATGTGAAACAGTCTTTGGTCTTATAAGTTCTACCGGGTGGGTGGGAATCCGGCATGTGTTGCGGATACCGAAAGCTTGTGTGTGAGCAAAGACGAGTAGTTACGATATGACCGACGGCTTGTGTGAGCGGACAGTGAATGTGATTAGCTCGAGAGCGAGCCTATGTGAAAAGTGTGATATGAAGTATCTTTAGCTACAAGTGTGGCACTTATGTGCAAATTTCCGTGTATCCGTTATTATTCGATGCGTTCAACGGGGAAATGACTAAGTATAAACGAATATGACTAAGTGATGAATAAGTGCAGGTATGTGTGTGTCAATTTATGAGAAATGTGCTCGATAGGTGATCGAACTTTGGTAAGTTTGATATGGGGTAAGTGTTACTATGAAAGTTAATACAAAGAAATTATGAAAGAGTAAAATTTGCAATAAAAACAGTTTTGGGACAAAGAAAGATTATGTGTCTTTGAAAAATCACCAAAAATGGTGGAAATTGAATTAGAAGTTGAATAAGATATGAAATTAAAGCTTATTGAGTCTATTTTCGCATAAAAGAACGGTGTAAGCGAAAGAATTTCATATTCTGAGATATTTAAATTTTTGTGAGACAGGGTCAGAATGATTTCAGAATCCCCTGTTTCGACTTTGGAAAATCACTAAAAATTGTATAAAATAATTATGGTTTATAATTTATATACTTACTTACTAAGCTATATGCTTACTCCCTTCTCTTTTCCCTTGTTTTATAGTGTCACCAAGCTAGCTCAGGATTCGGAGATCGTCGGAGATCCATCCACACTATCAACACTCTTTTGGTATTTTGAAATCAATATTTTGAATTATGGCATGTATAGAGGACTTGGTTATTTTGTTATGTGTCATAATTTATTTAGCTTAACATGTTGGCCTATGTTATTTGATATTTCATTTTGTATAAGGCCATTGATGTTGGCTATTATTGATCAAATTATATGTTTATGATGATGTAATTTATAAGATGCATGACTAGGTTGAATGAGTGTGTGATGAAAATTGAAAAGTTTTAAATTTGGATGTAAATTTTATGTCTCGGTTTAGTACGACTGTATGTGTTTTGTTTTGGTAATGCCTCGTACCCTGTTCCGACGTCGAACACGGGTAAGGGGTGTTACAAAAATCCCTAAATGGGGGAGAGTTGTACCAACTCGATTTTGGGTCTAGTCAGAATAGTGGTTTCGGGACCACAAATTCGAAGAAGAAAAAAAAATCATTTTTATTATATTTTTATGGTCTACAGTTTTATGGAATGATTTCGCGAAAATTTCGTTCGAAAATTTTGACGTTTGGGCACTTAATTTAGTCAAAAGGACTAAATTGCAAAAAGTACAAAACTTGAATTCTATATGTTAGAGGTGTCCAATTTCTATGAGATTTTAAATTAGTGGTCCTTAAATGGTAATTAGACCATTGGTTAAGTTGGTGGACAAAAATGGACATGGTTTGGCATGTTTCTAAAGTTTTTCATTAAGGGCATTTTGGTAATTTGGTAATTAAAATGAATTAAAAAGCTAAAATAAAGCCAATTTTTGTCCATCTTCCTCCCATGGCCGAAATTCACAAGGGGAAACCATGGCTAGGGTTTTTCAAGCTTCCAAGCTCGATTGTAAGTCCGTTCTAGCCCAGTTTTTAATGCTCTTTACATTTTTGAAGTCGTTGTAACTCGATCTTTCTATTTCTACCATCAATTTGAAGAGATGCCAAGGTCTAAAATTTTACCCATGATGGATGTTTTTGTATTTTGATGTCTAATGGTATAAAATGCATGTTTGGTGTATGATAAACGACTTTTGCTAAGTGATTTTCGGTGAAAATGCCTAAAAGGACTTGTTTGTAAAAGTTATAAAATGAGTAGAAAAATGTGAATAATTGAGAAATGTGGGCTGTTATGAGTATGAAAATGGTTCGGCTAGGCTTGGGTTTTGAATAAATTTAATGAAAATCATTTTACGAGCCTAGGGACTAAATTATGAAAATGTCAAACTTTAGGGGCAAGAATGTAATTTTTGGCATAATAAGATTTTGGGCTGATTTTGAACAGTATAATGAATAAATAAGTTAAATGTGATATTATAGATCGATAAAAAATGAGGTTCGGAGTTAGAACGGGGGAAAAATAAGTATTTGACGGTTTAGTCCTTTTTGTCATTTTTATGCCGAGGTAAGTTCGTATGTTTAATAAGCATTAAAATATATGTGTATAAATGCTTAATTGATATAATTTTGGTAAATGTTATATTATTGAAATTAAATGTGAATGCTATTCAGTACGATACTACGGAAATGATCGAAAGAGATTTGGTACAGCGAAAGTCCCGGTTGAACCTTAGGAATAGATAGGATATAAATGTCATGACATTAGGGTTACTGAGATTACGTGTAAGACCATATCTGGGATATGGCATCGATATGAGACTTCGTGTAAGACTATATCTGGGATATGGCATCGATATGAGACTTCGTGTAAGACCATATCTGGGATATGGCATTGATATGAGACTTCGTGTAAGACCATAGTTGGGCTATTGGCATCGATACGAGATTACATGTAAGACCATATCTGGAATATGGAATTGGTACGGTACTGTGTGTACGAGATCCTCGACTATCCTTTAGTATTCCAAATGGTTCAACGGGAAATTCAACGGGTATGTTAAAGAAGAGAAAGAGTATGTAAGTATTACGAATTGGTACAGGTATGTACGTAAAGTTTATTAGCATTGACTTCATGAAATTGTGAGTTCATGATTTTCCACGAGAATGATTTTATGAAAAACTTGTGATTATTGGTCTATACTTGTGATGTATGAAATACATGGTAAAGTTGATTGACGATTTTGTGATTGGCCTTTGGGCTAAGTTGAGTTATGATATAGCATGTTTTATTCACACAAATTGTGATTTATTGGATATGAGAAAAAGGAAAGATTGGTAGAATTTCCTATTAAAATGGTTATGGAAGTATGAAAAGATACGAGCTTTAAACAAATGAAAGATGTTAAAGTATATGCTTGAAATGTGAATACCCATAATTAATGTGCATGTTTATTACGAGGTTTAAAATGATTGGTTGATTGTGGTAACCTGTTATACTGGAGAGATTACGGTTGTTAGGCTAATGTCTAAACATGTTAAATTATGCTTGCAAATTGATAGAGCAAACAATGTGACCGAATAAGTTATAACTGTGAGCTTTATAGCAATTTATATTTTCTTGTGTTTATATTGTTGGTCTTGGTAAATGATTGGTAAGAGTTGCTTATTATGTTCATACAGACTTACTAAGCTATATAATATAGCTTACCCCCTTCCTTTCCCATGTTTTATAGTGACAACGAGCCAGCTCGGGTTAGAGTTCACCGGAGATCCTATCACACTATCAAGCTATGATTTTGGGTATAAATGAATTCAAGCATTTTAAGTCTATGGCATGTATAGGGACTTAGTCATTTTGTTAAATGTGTCATTGTGATTGTAGCCAATGTGTTGGCTGGTGATTGTCAAAGGCTTGCTTTGATAATTGGCCATGTAGATTGGTTTATTTGGCCTATCATGGTTGTAAGCCTAAGTATATATATATGTATGCTAATGTCTTTGGTGATATGGTCATGGTATACTTGGTGAATGATAGAAATATGATTTATGACAAGAATGTGAAATGTTTGTATATGTGGAATCTTGCATGATTTGGTGTGGAGAGTTTGATGTTCTAAGTATGATAAATGATGGTATAAGAATGACATGTTATTGTCTTGGTTGTGGTTGTTTGGTTGCTTTTATATTCATGAATTTGGGCCATGTAATGTTGTGTTGATGTGTGCAAGTGAGGGTGGCAAAATGGCTTGGTAAATAGCCTTTATTTTGTCCACACGGGTAGACACACGGGCGTGTGTCTAGGCCAGTGTGACACACTGATCGCCCTTGGGCATGCATGTGTTCGTACTGTGTGTCCCTGCACCTTAATTTTAAAAAACAGAATGTCCAGAATTGTGCACATGGGCAGAGACACGGGCATGTGTCTCAGCCATGTGTGCTACACGGCCTAGCACACAGGCGTGTGGCACGGCCGTGTGGCACAAGTCAGAGGGCACCCTAATTTGAACAAGGTCTGAAGCACGGGCATGTCCCAGGGTCACACGGGCTTGTCCCTTGGACCACACGGGCGTGTGTGTAACACCCCAAACCCGGCCTACACGTTACGACCGGATCTGGTATGTCACAAGGAAAGGTAGTTAAAAAAAAATTCGTGATCGTTTAAAAATTTCGAGTTTTGATTATCAGTAGTTTGTGAACCGTTCATTAATATTTTGGAAAACAGTTATTTGTATTTTTAGGAAAACTCTGTATTGATCATTTCATCATAGATAATAACCGCATTAAAACAAAAACCAAATTAAAATCCCAGTGGCCTTATTACAGAACATAATCCCGAATTAAAATGAAATTTAAAAGGAAATAACACTTAATTTACTAAAGTGACGACGTATGGCCACCACAGAGTCCACCTCGGCTCCAAATCCTCAAGCTAGGGATTACCTGCAAAAGTTAAAGCAGAGGGGTGACTCATCGAGACTCAGTGTGTAAATCCCCATTAAACGAAATCTGGGCCTTAAGCCCACAGATGCACATTGGGCCTTAGCCCATTCAATATAGCGTATATCACATGTATGCAATGCAATTTGATCCAACCTAGTTTTCCATCCTCTACACACCACCCGTACCAGCCCAACACACCGTGGGGATTTCTACAATCAACCCTCCATCCGCTACACACCTCATATGTGGCACCAAGCCACTCGTGGTTCAAGACCACCGTGATACTAGATCACCGTGAGAAAGTCACTATTATCATGTGTAGGGCCAACCCACCGTGGTATCAACCACCGTGACAATCCCTGAAGAATATATGTGGGGCCAACCCACTGTGGTACCAAACCACTAGGACGAGTCACTAAATCATCATATATATACGTGGTATTAAACCACCGTGGCACCAAGCCACCGAGACATGGTCACTGAATCAGTTATATGTGGGGCCAACCCACTCGTGGTACCAAACCACCGTGACAGTCTCAAATACTTCCCCTTTCAATCATATCCCAAAGCCCATGCAATATGACATAATAATTCGTGTATGCAGTATGTCATGTATGCAAAACATATATCAAATATAACGTATAACATGGATTACCATCATAATCAGATAAACGGAATACAACGTAATCAAGCTAATCAACCTCTAAGGGTATAACAGTAATTTTACCTACCAAGGGTATTCTCGTAATTTACCTATCAAGGGTATTTCAGTAATTTTTCACCGCAATGATCTTTTGAAGGCCTAATGTCGCCCCGAGCGACTCTGGCCACCGCTTTCTGGTCGTTCTCAGGACTATTGGGCCTAAAACCCGATTTCTCGCCCATTCGGGCCCACACGCTCGCGTGTGGCCCAACTAGCACAAATTTAGCCACAGATATGAGATTCACCTAGTCCAAATCTAATATATACTACACAATCATACAATCTACTCATATGGGCCCACGGGCCCATTGGGCCCACTTCGGCCCATCGTGGCCCAAGCAACCTCAACCCACAAGAATATTAACGATGGCCTCAACTATCGCGTCGAAGCCCCCACACGTGCGCTCGCACGCTCGTGTGGCTACTATTATTAGTGTAAGGCATTTTGGCATCCGCCGCTCTCTGATTAGAGTAGAGAGAATACACACACGATAGGAGTCTGCAGAAGCTAATCGCGCTCCAAAGCTCCTATGCCCAACGCCAACCAGGTATGCCTCCTCTCCCATCATAGATAGCTCTATATATAGCCACTTCTCACCTTCCTTCTTTGTATCTTTCCGATGTGGGATCCTCCGCTAGCATGAGTTTAAATCAAACTCAAACTCGACCGTCCAATCCGCAAAATAAATACTCCCCTTGCCGATCCAGAGACTTGAACCTCAGACCTCTTGCCAGCTGTAACGCCACCTTGCCACTAGGCCACAAGCTCCTCTTGTGTCTATAACCATGCGCAACTAAATATAAGTCTATGGCCAAGGTCAAAATCCATTTAATAAAATAATCTAAAAGAAATACAAGTTCCACGCCTTGAACCTTGGACCTCCTTCCTTCCCTGTGGCGTCACCCCCTTGCTCCCTTAGTGGCGGCACTTTGCCACTACACCACACACTCCACTTGTGTCATTTTCCTCCACATTTTATTCTTAAAGCCTACCTACTAACTCCCAGGGTTTTTTCCACCTAAAACCAAAATTTCTCCTAAGCCGAAGTTTGATCCCGGGACTTCATAGAAGCCCCCTAACCTTCCAAAATCACTCACCTAATAGGTCCAACTTGCACTAATGCCGATCTCTTGATCTCAAAAATTTTAAACGCTACTACGCTCAAGGCCTATTGGGCCCAATCCTACTAGGCCCAATTTCAGGATGTTACAGTGTGAGCCCTACATCTAGCAAAACTTTTCTAAGTTTGATAAAAATTCCCTGAGTTGTCGGTTTAGTCTCGAACCACCTCCAATACATGTTTTGGGCCTCGTAGGCTCGTAATAGGGACTTCATGATTGAGTATGAATGGTTTTAATTTGGATGCAAATTTTATGACTCGGAGTGGTGTGATTGCTTGTGATGTGAGTCCGGTAATGCCTCAAGCCCTGTTCCGGTGTTGAATACAGGTAAGGGGTGTTATACAGATCAAGTAAACATATATTTCATTTTATACAATATTCATGTTAGAAATCAAACATAAAGTCCCTTATATGAACCTTCGAGGCCCAAAACATGCATTTGAAACGAATTGGGACTAAACCGGGTACTCAGAGAATTTTTCGCAAAATCTCAAAATTTTTCCTAGGTCCAGGGGTCACACGCCTGTGTCTCAGGCTGTGTAACTCTCTGACTTGGGCCACACAGCCAAGCCACACGACCGTGTTCTAGGTCGTGTGTAAATACCTAGGCATTCTGTTTTGAAAATTTAAAGATGGAGGGGACACACGGCCAGGTTACACGCCCATGTGCTAGGCCGAGTGTCACACACGGCTGAGACACAGGCCCGTTGTAACACCCCTAACCCGTATTTGTCGCCGAAATAGGGTTACAGAGCATTACCAAAATTTACTGAATAATTATAGATATTTCACATCATTTACTATTCATGTCCGATACTAATCATATTGTCCCTTGAATGGGCCTTCGAGGCCCAATATAAACAATAGAATCAAATCGGGACTTAGTCGGGATCTCAGAAAGTTTTTCATGAAATTCTAAAATTTTTCCTAGATGTAGGGCTCACACGCCCGTGTGGCCAAGGGACACGCCCGTGTGACCCTATGACATGCCCGTACATCAACCCGTGTCCTGCCTCGTGTAACTCTCTGACTTGCATCACACGGCCAAGTCACAGGCCCGTGTGCTAGCCGTGTTACCCACACGGCTGAGACACACACCTGTGTCTCTGCCCGTGTGCTCAATTCTTAGCATTCTGTTTCGAAAATTTAAGATGTAGGGGACACACGGCCAGACCACACACCCATGTGCTAAGCCATGTGTCTTACACGATCAAGACAAACGCCCGTGCGTCTACCCGTGTGGACAAAATAAAGCCATTTCCTTGCTTTATTTTTGACCCCTTTTAGCCTTGCACCTACACCAACACTTATACACAATTTATCACATTCACCAATCTCATTTTCATAGCAAAAATTTAAGTCTTATACATGTCATTCCTTTGCCAATTTAACCTATACATGCCATTATAACCACAATTGTTTTACCTTATATATCAAATTGAGTCGATGGATAGTGTGAGTGATCTCCGTCGAGCTTCCAATCCAACGAGCTTCTGATTTACTATAGAATAGAGAAAAATAAAACAGAGTAAGCATATAATGCTTAGTAAGTCCGTATAACTTGGTAATTAACTTACCAACTATTCATATTAAAGATAAACATGTAAACCACAATCAACCATTCGTTCCCAAGCCCTAACACACATTCTCTTCACCCTTGTTAGTAACTTATTTCATATAAACATCAAGAAACACATATATGAGCTCAACAATTGTAACACCCCAAACCCGGTCAATACGTTACGACTGAATCTGGTATGTTACAAGAAAGGAAGTTTTGAATTTTCAACAGGACATCGTAATTTGGAAAACTTTTCGTTTAGTGATTCAAGCTTAAAGATAATTTAAAATTTTGGTTGAAGATTTTCTTACCAACTTCTTTTTAAAAGTGAACTAAAAAGTCGTAAATAGTTTTGTTTCACGAAGGCTGAAATCAGGAAATTCCATAAACGTGACATTTAAAAATGATGTTGAGGTTTTAAGAAAATCTCCAGATTATTTAGCTTAAACCTTTAATCACTTGTCATCTTTTGTTAATACTTTAAAAAAAATATGATTGTTTATATTTTTATTTTAGGAAACTCCTTATTTGACAACTCATAAAATATATAATAACCAATTTAAAGCAAAAACCCAAATTAAAGTTATGGAGGCCTTATTACATTGCAAAATCCAAAAATTAAAAGGTAAGTTTAAATAAGAACCGAAAGTTTACGAGAAAGTAATGCATGGCCACCTCAAGCCCACCTCGGCTCCAAATTCGAAACTAGGGGTTACCTGCAAAATTAAGCAGAGGGGTGAGTCACTGAGACTCAGTGTGTAATTCCCCTTATAACGTAATTGGGCTTTAAGCCCACAGATGCACATTGGGCCTTAGCCCTCACAATATAGCATATTAAAAATGTATGCAATGCAGCCCAGCCCAACCTAGTTTTCCACCCTCTAGGTCACCTGAATCAGCCAAACACCCGTGGCATCAAGCCACTGTGGTTCCAAACCACTGTGGTCCCAGACCACTTGTGACAGAGTCAAAGAATATATAAACGTGGGGCCAACCCACTGTGGTCCCAGACCACTGTGACAATCTCGGATAAGTATATGTGGGGGCCAACCCACTTTGGTACCAAACCACTGAGATAAGTCACTGATAAATATATGTATACGTGGTTCCAAACCACTGTGGTCCAAGACCACTGTGACAGAAGTCACTAAATCACACTTCCTCCTGTCAATCATATCCTAAAGCCCATGCAACATATTATCGTATTGAGATGAATGCAAACATATTTTCAATGTACAACAGACAATCAATTCATACATACATATCTTTGAAAGTAAAATCATAGGGGTACTTACCCGGTGTCTCCAACCTTACCCACAAGGGTATCTCGACTATCTATACAGTTGTTTCGGCTTTCAGCCAACACAGTTACTAACGCAAATAATAAAGAAAAGTGTGAGCGTTACACACGACACTGCGTAAAACTATACACTCTAGATCATCGACACTCTCACTAGAAGAAACAACCGCGATTTGTCTATCCCAAGCAGAAGTCGGCTCCCTACCACAACCCGGTGGAAAGTCTCGAATTGCCGACACAGCACGTCGTTTAAACTTAGGAGTAGAGACTACGAGTCAACTCCCCTCCTTAGTTTGGCTAGCACTCACATCCATGGAGAGAATCTTGATCAGTACTCAAAGAGGAACTTTGATTGTCTAATAAGGAAATTTGGTTAAGGCAGACTAAAAGCGAAAGGGATGTAATAGCTAAGAAACCGAAAAGATGATTCCCTTACCTTGAGGACCCGAATGGAATGGTAAGATTCGACAATCAACAGGCCTTTAGGCTTTGGACTACCAAACGTTCGGCTATTGGGGTATCCCGGAGTAAAACGTTCCAAAACGAGAGAAGAAAAGGAGGGATTAGCCGAAATCTAGACATCAAGAACCAAAATAGCCATTCGGCTATGACCCCCATAAAACCGAAAGGAAAAGAAGAAGCAGAAGAACTCATATTACCTTGAACTATCACAATCGGATGAAGAGGGAGGATATTCAGCAGCTAAGAGAGATCCTGATGCTTGCTCATTGGAGTACAACTAATAGCAACAGACAGATTCGGTTTGGTACGAAGGAAGATTCGACTTGTAACAGAGAAAAGAAAATAAGTAGAATAGAATGCAGGCACAGAAGATGCAAGGTTTGGCTTAGGTGTAGAACAATCAAAGAGATTGAAATGTTGTGGAAAGATGGTTCGGCCAAGGGTGATTGGTAACTTTGTAGGGAAAGCAATGTACGAACAAGAAAGATAGATGAAAGAGGGTTTAGGAAAAGTTCGGCACGATGAAAGAAGAGATGAAAAGAGTGCTGAAAGAAAACAAAGGAAAGAACCTAAGATGTATTAGGGGATTTTGGCACAAGCACAAGATAGGTAACAAACCTGAAATGCTTTTCTTGAATAAACGCCCAAAATGCCAAAAAGAAAAACCAAAGGAACTATAGCATTCGGCATACTCTCTACAAAGCTTTCGGTTTTACACTCCACTACATCCTTATGACCGAATGTTGAAAAAAACACCTTCCCTAGCTCACAACCGAAAATGCCCCCTTAGCACTACCCACATTCAGCCAAACACTCACTCCCCCTCTCAAATCCCTTAATTTTCTCCTTGTTTCACTCTTCACCCACCATTTGAATTGTTTGACCAATTCAAACTCCCCCAAGCTCTCTTGTCCATCCATTTGAATTTGTTGACTCATTCCACAACCACCATGAAGAGTCCCAGCTGAATGCCACCACTTCACCACCTTGAGCACAAAAATAAAGTTCCACATGCTGCAGACAAGACTCGAACTCCTTCCCCCTCCTGCTCCCTTGTGACGCCACTCCCTTGCTCCCTAAGTGGCGTCACTCTGCCACCACACCACACTCCTTCTTGTGTCAACAAACACAAATAAATATTCTTAAAGCTTGCTTCCCCTAGCTCTCCTCCCCTAAAGTGCCCAAAAGCAAAACTTCTCTAAAGCTCTGGCTCAAACCCGAGCCTCCCCAGGGCCCCCAAACACACCAAAATAACATGCTAAACAAGCCAAACACATAGAATAGCATAAAATGCAGAACCCCTAATTCTAGGATGTTACAGTTCTACCCCACTTAAAGAAATTCCGGCCTCGAAATTTACCTGATCAAAAGAGGTGAGGGTATTGCTGTCGCATCACATCCTCTGGCTCCCACGTGGCTTCCTCTGAACCGTGATTCTGTCATAAGACTTTAACCAACGGAACTGACTTCCTTCTCAACACTTTAACATCTCAATCTAAGATCAGAACTGGTTCTTCTTCAAAAGGCAAATCAGGTCTTACTTCAATTTCTTCTATCGGCACTATGTGAGATGGATCCGAATTATAGCGTCTTAACATTGAAACATGAAATACATCATGTATTCGATTCAACTCCGGTGGTAACTCAAGCTGACACGCTACTGGTCCCACACGTTTCAACACTCGATAAGGCCCGATGAATCTGGGGCTCAACTTGCCCTTTCGTTCAAACCTTAAAACCTTCTTCCAAGGTGAGACTTTCAGAAAAACTTGATCACCCACTGAGAATTCTATCTCCTTACGCTTCAGATCTGCATACGATTTCTGCCTGTCGAAAGCTTCCTTCAACCGAGACCGAATCAACTTAACCTTTTCCTCCGTCTCTGAAACCAATTCTGGACCCAACAACTATCGCTCACCCAACTCTGTCCAGTAGGTAGGAGTACGACACTTACGACCATATAACGCTTCATAGGGTGCCATCTGAATACTGGATTGATAGCTATTGTTGTATACGAATTCTGCCAACGGTAAGAAATCCTCCCAACTACCCCAGAAGTCGATAACAAAACCACTCAACATATCTTCCAGAATCTGAATTACCCTCTCTGACTGACCATCAGTTTGTGGATGAAACGCCGTGCTGAAATCCAGTCTTGTACCCAACACTTTATGTAACGCCTTCCAGAACCGCGATGTAAACCTAGGGTCTCTGTCTGATATGATAGACACTGGTACCCCATGTAACCTCACAATCTCTGCTACATACAGCTTGGCTAACTTCTGAAGTGAGTAATCAACGCAAACTGGTATGAAGTGAGCGGACTTCGTCAACCGATCGACAATTACCCACACTGAATCTTTCCTAGTAGGCATAAGAGGTAGCCCACTAACAAAATCCATCATTATCCTCTCCCACTTCCAAAGTGGAATCTTCACTGGCTGTAGCAACCCTGAAGGCAACTGATGTTCCGCCTTCACCTGCTGACACGTCAAGCACTTACTCAAAAACTCGGTAACTTTTTGCTTCAGACCTGGCCACCAAAATTGTTCACGCAAATCTCGATACATCTTACTCCCACCGGGATGCATAGCGTATGGACTACTATGTGCCTCCTGCAGAATCCTCTGTCTCAACTCAAAATCCTTTGGCATACAAACCTTTCCATGAAAGCACAATACTCCATCACTGTTCAGACCAAATCCTTCTGTCTCACCACCTTCCACTTGCTGAAGTCCAAAACTTAACAATTCGTCTGACGTCTGCTTCTCCTTAATCTGACTTACCCATGAAGGCTTCACTTGAAGTTCGGCTAATAAACTTCCATCGTCATATAAACTGAGATGAGCAAACATTGCCCTCAAATCCGCTATTACCTTACGGTTCAATGCATCTGCCACTATGTTAGTTTTACCCGGGTGATACTCGATCGAGCAATCGTAGTCTTTCAACAATTCAATCCACCTCCGCTGCCTTAAATTCAACTCCTTCTCGGTAAGGAGATATTTCAGGCTCTTATGATCTGTGTAGATAATAGACTTCTCCCCATACAGGTAATGTCTCCAAATCTTCATAGCG
The DNA here is from genome assembly GCA_025698515.1 of Gossypium sturtianum. NCBI lineage: Eukaryota > Viridiplantae > Streptophyta > Magnoliopsida > Malvales > Malvaceae > Gossypium > Gossypium sturtianum. The sequence goes on along the minus strand of CM046949.1, from coordinate 86,052,439 downwards.
AACACTACCGCAGCTAACTCCAGATCATGAGTGGGATAGCTCACTTCATGCGGTCTTAGTTGCTGAGACGCATACGCTACCACTTTCCCCTCTTGCATCAACACACATCCTAACCCTGTGTGCGACGCATCACAATAGACGACAAACTTCTTCCCACCTCGAAATTTGAATCAACAACCGTGCCTCCGTCAGAATCTTCTTTAACTTCTCAAAGCTTTCCTGCTGCTTATCTGTCCATACAAACGGTACCCCTTTTCGTAACAACTTGGTTAAAGGTGTAGTGATCAACGAGAATCCCTCAACAAACATTCTGTAATACCCAGCTAACCCAAGGAAACTTTGAATTTCTGCTATAGACTTCGGTGGTTTCCAATCCAAAATAGCTTCAATCTTTCGGGGATCAACCCTAATCCCCTCGGCAGACACAACATGCCCCAGAAAAGTAACTTCCCTCAAACAAAATTCACACTTGCTGAATTTGGCATACAATTGCTTCTCTCTCAAAATCTGCAGAATAATTCGAAGATGCGAATCATGTTCCTCTTCCGTCCCTGAATATACCAAGATATCGTCTATGAACACTACAACAAACCGGTCCAGATAGGGTTGAAATACCCTGTTCATCATATCCATAAATGCGGCTGGTGCATTCGTCAACCCAAACGGCATCACTAAGAACTCATAGTGACCATAACGAGTTCGAAAAGCAGTCTTATAAATATCCGCCTCCTTGACCTTAAGCTGATGGTACCCTGACCTCAAGTCTATCTTCAAGAAGACTGAAGCGCCTCGCAGCTGATCGAACAGGTCGTCAATTCTTGGCAACGGGTACTTGTTCTTAATCGTCAACTTGTTCAATTGCCTATAGTCAATGCACATCCACATCGACCCATCCTTTTTCTTGACAAATAACACCGGTGCTCCCCACGGAGACAGACTTGGTCGAATAAAACCACGATCTAATAATTCCTAAATCTGAGCTTTAAGTTCTAGTAGCTCTTTCGGCGCCATCCTATATGGGGCAACGGACACCGGAGCTGTTCCCGGAAGAAGATCAATGCTGAACTCCACCTCGCGATCCGGAGGTAACCCTGGAAGCCCTTCTAGGAAAACATCTGAGAACTCTTTCACCGTTCTAACATCTCTTACAGACAATTCCTTAGCCTCCAAAGCACTAATGAAAGCTAAGAAAGCCTCACACCTTTTCGCACCATCCTTTCAGCCTTTAATGTAGACACCACATTGGACAGGTAATTCCTTCTCTCACCTATTACCAACACCTCCTTATCTTCGAGAGTCTTCAAAATCATGTGCTTAGTAGCACAATCCAAGTTTGCTCGATACTTAACTAGCCAGTCCATGCCTAAAATCAAATCAAACTCGCTGAACGGCAATTCCATCAAGTTAGCCAGGAAAATAACCCCTTGTACTTCTAAAGGCACACTCCTAAATAGTTTGTTTACCACTACTGATTGTCCTAAAGGGCTAATCACAGTCATTTCTCTAGAAGCAACATCAGATTCTATATTCAAAGTTCCAGACACAGTACTAGCAACATATGAATGTGTAGACCCAATATCTATCAGTGTTGTAAAGGGCAAACCAAAAATAAGGAACGTACCGATTATGACATCCGGTACATCGCCATCCTCTCGGCGTCTAGCTGCATAAACCAATCCAGGCTATCTTGTATCTGTATTCCCAACACCTCTGCCCGGTGCTCCACGCCCTCGACCAAAACCATTTTCTCCTCTGGCCGGACTACGACCTCTCGGTAGTTGCTGCCCACCTCTTCTAGACTGTACATATCCCTGACCTACTGGCCGTGCCTTGCTCGGCTCTTGTGGACAGTCCCTTACCAGATGATCTACAAATCCACACCTGTAACATCCTTTACTTCTTGCCCAACACTCCCCCGAATGATAATTCCCACATCTAGCACATGGTTGAGACCTACCAACAGTAACAGGCTTCGCAACTCGACCCGGCCCATCAAACCTAGGCCTCTTTTGGAAACTCCCAGCAGATCCTGACGACCCAAAATTCCTTTTATTCCTACCCCTATCCTTATCCCGATTCTGTCTCTCAGACCGCTTCACCTCTTCAGCTATCTTAGCCTTCTCAACCAGAGTAGCAAACTCTCTTTCCTCATTTGCGGAGCTATCAGTACTCGCAACTCGTCCCTCAGACCATCCTCAAATCGGACACAACGCTCGTGATCTGTTGCAATGATACCCCAAGCATAACGGCTTAAACACAAGAATTCTGCCTCATATTCAGCCACTGACCTATTCCCCTGGACCAAGTTTAAAAATGCCCTCCTCTGAGCGTCCACGTGACTTGTCCCAACATACTTTCCTTGGAATCTTTGACTTAAAGAAGTCCTGTAATACGGTCCATTGATGTACCATCTCTTACCGTGAGCCACCATTGGTATGCCTCATCTCGAAGGAAGGACACTACTCCTTTCAACTTTTCCTCCGCAGTACAATCAAGATCGTCCATGATTCGTTCAACCGCTTCCAGCCAGTACTCAGCTACGTTAGGAGCCACACCAGAAATGCCCCTAAATATCTTGAGCTACTGATCCCGTGCTTGCTCCAACAACCCGCTCTAAAACACGCAACATAGCTTGAGACACAGCACCGTCTCCACCAGTTTGGTCCTGAAATCCCGCTTCCGCAATTGGCGATGCTGGCACTTCACCTTCCGGCCCATGCCTTGATTCCGAGGGTTCAGCCTCAACACCCCGGCCTCTACCACGGCCGCGCATACCACGTCCACGTCCTCTAGCGCTCATGATTACGAATTCGACTTAATCTGATTAAAATTTTATGAGTTAGCATTTCTTCCACTGTTTATTACCGTACAGTGTTATGAAAATAGCATTAGAAGTAGTTTTCGCAAAAACATATTTCAAAAGGTCTCAGTTTCTAAAGTTGAATTTCTTAGAACTATCTATCACAATAAAATTTTTTCATAAGAATTCAAACAATAATCGAAAACTTACAGTCATGGATTGGTGCCGGAGACTCGGGTGCCATACTTCTAGAAAACATGTATTTTTCTAAACCATATTCCAAACCAACTTTTGAAAACATTTTTAAACCCCAAACCCACAGCAGAGTTTTGTAACCTAGGCTCTGATACCACTATTGTAACACCCCAAACTCGGTCAATACGTTACGACTGAATCTGGTATGTTACAAGAAAGGAAGTTTTGAATTTTCAACAGAACATCGTAATTTGGAAAACTCTTCGTTTAGTGATTCAAGCTTAAAGATAATTTAAAATTTTGGTTGAAGATTTTCTTACCAACTTCTTTTTAAAAGTGAACTAAAAAGTCGTAAACAGTTTTATTTCACGAAGGTCGAAATCAGGAAATTCCATAAACGTGACATTTAAAAATGATGTTGAGGTTTTAAGAAAATCTCCAGATTATTTAGCTTAAACCTTTAATCACTTGTCATCTTTTGTTAATACTTTAAAAAAATATGATTGTTTATATTTTTATTTTAGGAAACTCCTTATTTGACAACTCATAAGATATGCAATAACCAATTTAAAGCAAAAACCCAAATTAAAGTTATGGAGGCCTTATTACATTGCAAAATCCCAAAATAAAAGATAAGTTTAAATAAGAACCGAAAGTTTACGAGAAAGTAATGCATGGCCACCTCAAGCCCATCTCGGCTCCAAATCCGCAACTAGGGGTTAACTGCAAAATTAAGTAGAGGGGTGAGTCACTGAGATTCAATGTGTAATTCCCCTTATAACGCAATCGGGCTTTAAGCCCACAGATGCACATTGGGCCTTAGCCCTCACAATATAGCATATTAAAAATGTATGCAATGCAGCCCAGCCCAACCTAGTTTTCCATCCTCTAGGTCACCTGAATCAGCCAAACACTCGGGCATCAAGCCACTGTGGTTCCAAACCACTGTGGTCCCAGACCACTTGTGACGTAGTCACAGAATATATAAACGTGGGGCCAACCCACTGTGGTCCCAGACCACTATGACAGAAGTCACTAAATCACACTTCCTCCTGTCAATCATATCCCAAAGCTCATGCAACATATTATCATATTGAGATGAATGCAAACATACTTTCAATGTACAACAGACAATCAATTCATACATACATATCTTCGAAAGTAAAATCATAATGGTACTTACCCAGTGTCTCCAACCTTACCCACAAGGGTATCTCGACTATCTATACAATCGTTTCGGCTTTCAGACAACACAATTACTAACGCAAATAATAAAGAAAAGTGTGAGCGTTACACACCTGATTACGCGTAAAACTATACACTCTAGATCGTCGACACTCTCACTAGAAGAAATAACCGCGATTTGTCTATCCCAAGCAGAAGTCGGCTCCCTACCACAACCCGGTGGAAAGTCTCGAACCGCCGACACAGCACGTCGTTTAAACTTACGAGTAGAGACTACGAGTCCACTCCCCTCCTTAGTTTGGCTAGCACTCGCATCGATGGAGAGAATCTTGATCAGTACTCAAAGAGGAACGTTGATTGTCTAATAAGGACATTTGGTTAAGGCAGACTAAAAACGAAAGGGATGTAATAGCCAAGAAACTGAAAAGATGATTCCCTTACCTTGAGGACCTGAATGGAATGGTAAGATTCGACAATCAACAAGCCTTCAGGCTTCGGACTACCAAACATTCGGCTACTGGGGTATCCCGGAGTAAAACGTTCCAAAACGAGAGAAGAAAAGGAGAGATTAGCTGAAATCTAAACATCAAGAACCAAAATAGCCATTCGGCTATGACCCCTATAAAATTGAAAGGAAAAGAAGAAGCAGAAGAACTCATATTACCTTGAACTATCACAATCGGATGAAGAGGGAGGATATTCAGCAGCTAAGAGAGATCCTGATGCTTGGTCCTTGGAGTACAACTAATAGCAACAGACAGATTCGGTTTGGTACGAGAGAAGATTCGGCTTGTAACAGAGAAAAGAAAATAAGTAGAATAGAATGCAAGCACAGAAGATGCAAGGTTCGGCTTAGGTGTAGAACAATCAAAGAGATTGAAATGTTGTGGAAAGATGGTTCGGCCAAGGGTGATTGGTAACTTTGTAGGGAAAGCAATGTAACACCCCAAACCCGACCCATGAGCCATGACCGGATCTGGTATGTCACGGGGTAAAAACGTTTTGAAAGATTTTGATTAACAGGTGGAAATCTGAAAATTTTGTTTATAAAACGGTGTCTATAAAAAAAAACATTTGGTGGGGTTGATTTTATAAACATGGTTGAGTTGAAACCATTTTTCCTTTGAAAACATTTGATCATTTTAATTTTAGAAAACACCGGAGTTATAGTTAACTTGGTAAATTTTGTTACCCGACGGTAACATCTTTGAAAACTCGTAAAGGTACTTATTTTGAAAATGTTCTTTTAACCGATTTATTTAACAATTTATAAATTCAATAGTAATATGGTAGAAGTAAAGTAAAAACAACTACTTAAACATCAAAATAACAACTAGCGGCCTTATTACAATCCAAACCAAAATTTAGTAAATAATAAACTTTAATCGTGCTAAATATAAATTCAAATCCAAGGAACAAGCATGGCCGCCTCGAGTCCTCTCAGGCTCCGTCTCGCGATCTACTCATCCGCAAAATGATATGGGAAGGGTGAGTCACCAAGACTCAGTGTATAAATCCCCAACCCGGTGAGTGCAAACTCATACACAAAATATTAGCAAGACATGCAAAACATGCAACCCAAACTAGCCATCCATACTCCTTTAACTACCAGGTGTGGTCAAAACCACCGGTGGTCAAAACCACCGTGACCGGAGTCACAAATCAAGTGATGGGGCCAACCCATCGTGTGGTCAAAACCACTAATGACCATAGGTCACAATTATCAATATGTGGTCAAAACCATGGTGGTACCAAACCACCTGGGACTTAGTCACGATTTATATCAACGGTGTGGTCAAAACCATGGTGAGAAGTCACAATCAAGGTGATGGGGCCAACCCATCTTGTGGTCAAAACCATCGGTGATGATCCATAGAGAATACTCCTCCTCTCTTCAATCCCATTACCAAACATGCTCATATCATGCTCAACATATCATCATAAATCATGCATACAAATCATGGCATAGCATATTACCCATCATGTCATTCTTATTACATATTTAAAGTCACAAGAGACTTACCGAAATCCATGCTCATGCCCACTTGGGGCAAATCACTATCACATGATTATTTGTAACATAATAAGCAATGCTAACTAATAAAGTGTGTAAGAGTTTTACACACTGTTTAATAGAAGATCTAAGGAGAAATCCCGAATCTATACGATATCACAAAATCCCAAACGTATTCCCGTATTACTCCAAAGCAAATTGAAATCCCGGAAGCCTCTGTTTTCCTTTACCGATTAGCCCCTAAAACCATAGTGCACGTTCGGTTATACTTAGATACCAAAAAGGGCCTTTGGCCGAATATGCCTAACCACTTCCCACTCTTACCGAAATCCCGAAGTTGTCACTTGCCTTGTTGAGATCCCTTGAAGAATCAAATCCCGAAATGCTCCTTAGTGTCGGCTACACACAAAAGTTACAATATCAAGACCCTATACATATTCGGCCAACCTTACCACGGCCTATTCTCAAGCTTTCGGCACATTAAAAGGGAAGAGAAAAAACCTGATTTTTAAAAGAAACACTTACCTCTATTGTTTCCTTGAAGAGACTAAAAGTGAAGAGATTTCGGCTATGGCTCCCAAGTGTTGATGAAGATATTCGGCTAACACCAAATAGGAGATGAATTTTTGAGTAGGATGGGGGTGATAGGTTCGGCCAAATGGAATAAAAGAAGAAAGGGGTTTGAAGAATTTTGGGCAATGTGAACCAGAGAGAATTCGGCCAAGAAAATTGGGAAGAAAAGAAGAGCAAAAATTAAATGAATTTCGGCACCCCCCCTTATTACTCAAAACCGATTAAGCAAGCCCCTAAAGAGTCCCTATTTTGGCCGTCTCTCTAATGTGATAATTATCACCCATTTGAAATAAAATAAAACAATGTTTTATCCTTTATCCCATCACTTAGCCACCTCTTCAAATAAATTAAAAAAATGAAAGAAATAAAATAATATTTATTCCATACTTCCAGCCGAATTCAACAACAAAAACAAGTTCTATCCTTATCTAACTAAAAGTCCCACGTGCAGGCCATTAGCTCTTCTCCTTCACGCCAGCATGCAAAAACAAAACACCCATTTGCTGCTCACGCCACTCGAACCTAGGACCAGCTGGAACTGCTTACAAGTAACGCCCCAGGACACTTTGCCAAGGCGTTTAATTATGATATAAACCCCCCTACAATTTGTTTTAAGGGCTCCTTCCTACGCTCCCCATTGTCTTAACGCTTAAAGGCAAAAATAAAACATACCTCGCCTCCATCGTGACTGAAACTCGAGTCCTCCCTCCTGCTTGGGGTGGCGTTCACCAAGGCCCTAAGTGGCGGCCCCAAGCCTCTTTACCACTCCGACTTTCATGTCCACCAACCTTGCCATTTATTTTTAAGGCCTTCCTAGCCCAATTTCACTTGTTGACGCGAAAAGGAAAAATAAAACACTCCCATGCCATCCCCCAGACTCGAACCTCTCTGCTCAAGGCGTCATTTGCCCAAGCCTTAAGTGGCATCCTTAAGCCACTTTACCAAGCCCCTTTTTCATGTCCAAAACTCCCAAATTTTTCCTTAAAGCCTCCTTCACCCAGCTCCCCTTTTATACTTAAAATCCAACATTTTCCCAAAGCTTTCCCCTTCATCCTTGGGTTCTAAAACTCCTAAAACATCACCAAACACACTTAAAGCCTACTAATACTTGAGTTATGCTCCAAACGCATAACCCCTAATCTAGGATGTTACGTTCTACCCTCCTTAAAAATAATTTCGTCCTCGAAATTGCTTGGCTAAATGCACTCCTACTCGCCACACTACGCTTATGCTGCGCACTCTAATCTTAATAAAACCATCATACTTCCTAGGCACAATCTCTAAATTCACATCCAGAGTTTCAGGCACTTCACTAGCAATGCAAGAAAACTCTACAATAATCAAAGCAATTAAGGGTATTCCCAGAAATAAGGAACGCACTGCGGTTGTCACATCCGGCACATCTTCCTCCTTGCGACGGCCAGCTGCATAGACCAACCTTGGTTGCCTCGCCTCTGCACCTTCAGCACCTCGGCCACGCCTGTTACCATTACCATTACCCCTAGCTGCACCTCGTCCCCTCTGAGGTTGCTGGCCATCCCTCCTGAATTGACCACATCCTTGACCCTCCGCTTGAGTCCTAGCCAGCTTCCTCGGATAATCCCTTACCCGGTGCTCCATTGATCCACACTCAAAGCACCCTCGATTACCATTCCAACACTCCCCGAGTGGGATTTCCGCATCTACCACACCGAGGTGGTGGCGAGCGAGCTTTGCGGCTCTTTCTGATTCCCCAAATCTAGCCCTCTTCTACACATCACTGCCCGATCCAGACGATCCAAAGCCTCTCTTCTGTTTGTTCCTTTCATGGTTCTGTCTTACGGACTCCTTGATCCCTTCGGCTACCTTAGCCTTTTCCACTAGGGATCGAAAACTCACGCTCTGTTGTGGAGCAATCAGCAACCTTAGATCATCCCTAAGTCCGTCCTCAAAGCGGACACGGTGTTCGTGCTCCATTGACACAATTCCCGAGCATAGCGGCTCGGTCTTAAAAATTACGCTTCATACTCGGACACGGACTTATTCCTTGAACCAACCTCGAAATGCTTTCCTCTGCGCATCAATGTAGTTTGGTCCCCACATACTTCTTACGGTATGTCGCTTTGAAATACTCCCAAGTAAGGTCATCTGCGCATGACACCATCCCGAACCGTGAGCCACCACCGGTATGACTCATCCACGAGGAGCGACACCACTCCTTTCGGCCTTCTCTCGGTAGTCGGATCTAGATCATCCATGATCCTCTCGGTTGATTCCAACCAATACTCCGCCGTCTTGGGTGCCACACGATACACCGGAACACCTCGGCTCCATTGGCTCGGAGTCGTTTGGGTACTGATTTCGAGGTCCCATACCTCCACCTGTTCCGACCACCATCTCAAGGACTCGCAAAGACGACCTACGATCTTTGCCTCACCCCCGTCCGATCCTCCCGCTCAACACCAAAAGTTGGGGGTGGTGGTGGCGGTGGTATCTCATTATCGCACCCTTGACCCGACCTAACGGGTTCGACACGGTCATTCTTCCTCTCTCGCGGCCCACGACGGCCACGTCCTCTAGAACTCATTTCTAACGATTGCGTTTTAATCTGATTAAGAAATTTTATGGATTAGTACTTGTTTCACTTGGCTATCCGCGAGAATTTTATGAAGAGAGCTTAATAGGGATTCTTTCGATCATTCAAAGTTTCAAGTTTTCTATCCTAATTCACAGAAAAGTACATCCATTCCATAGTATCTCCCATACACACTCACTCTTCGGCATTTCTGTCCGTTCCAATCCTAGGGGTTTTTCGTCATTTGTCCTACAGGGGTATTTTTGTAATTTGCCAAAATATGGTTTCTCGGTGATTTTTTCAACAAGGGTATTTTGGTAATTCTGAAATCCCGAGGGTATTTCGGTAATTTTGAAATTCTGGGGTTTTCCGGTAAATTTGAATTTCCAGGGGCATTTCGATAATTAACCAGGGTAAATTTATAAATCGTAATAAATCATGGTTATTTCCAAATTTGTAAAACTTGGGGGTTCTTTTTGAGAATTTGTTTTCCAACTTGGTAGTGTTGCCAAAAATTTTGAACATCAAGGTCATTTTGGTAATTTTGTAAGTTAGGGGTAATTTTGTAATTTTCTGAAATCATGGCATTTTTGATATTTTGCAAATTAGGGTTTTTGGGTACTTTTGTAAATAAGAAAAAATTTATTGAATTCGGGGGTAGTTTAGTAATTTTAGAAACCAGGGGCATTTTTGTAATTTTACCACTAGGGGTATTTTTGTAATTTTCATAAATCAAAAATTTTCGGAAAGGTTGTAAAAATAGTTCCCACAAGTAAAAAGGATAATTTTAAGAGTTTTAAAACTAGGGTTTTTATATAAAAAAATACGGCTAGTTCCCTTTCGGGTTTTAGTTATTGGGTTTAGCCTATGAATAAGTCCTTATGGTTAGGGTGAACTGAAGCTACGCACTGTAGGATTCTGCGAAGAGGAGGTGAGTCACTAGGACTGCTTAAGTACTGTGCTCTTAGGATCCAATCCTAGACACATTACAAGGGTTACCACACCCTAACTCGCGACTTAGTTATAGGTTTGTTTAATTAGACATTAAGTCTCATGAAATTCTTATATTGTGGTATACTATTCCTAGGGTTCAAATACTTATCATACTATCTACGTTCCATTCCTACCCCTCTACAGATAATAATTCACATAGTCGTCAGGAGTACTTACCTGGGCGGATTGATGCCGGAGACTCGATGCCATCTTGTTCAAAACAAAAACCATTTTCATAATATTTCACAGAGGCCTACCAAAAACATTTTGGCCCCTGGGGCCCCACAGCCGAGTTTTGAACCTGGCTCTGATACCAATTTGTAACACCCCAAACCCGACCCATGAGCCATGACCGGATCTGGTATGTCACGGAGTAAAAATGTTTTGAAAGATTTTGATTAACAGGTGGAAATCTGAAAATTTTGTTTATAAAACGGTGTCTATAAAAAAAAACATTTGGTGGGGTTGATTTTATAAACATGGTTGAGTTGAAACCCTTTTTCCTTTGAAAACATTTGATCATTTTAATTTTAGAAAACACCGGAGTTATAGTTAACTTGGTAAATTTTGTTACCCGACGGTAACATCTTTGAAAACTCGTAAAGGTACTTATTTTGAAAACGTTCTTTTAACCGATTTATTTAACAATTTATAAATTCATTAGTAATATGGTAGAAGTAAAGTAAAAACAACTACTTAAACATCAAAATAACAACTAGCGGCCTTATTACAATCCAAACCAAAATTTAGTAAATAATAAACTTTAACTGTGCTAAATATAAATTCAAATCCAAGGAACAAGCATGGCCGCCTCGAGTCCTTTCCGGCTCCGTCTCCGCGATCTACTCATCTACAAAATGATATGGGAAGGGGTGAGTCACCAAGACTCAGTGTATAAATCCCCAACCCGGTAGTGCAAACTCATACACAAAATATTAGCAAGACATGCAAAACATGCAACCCAAACTAGCAATCCATACTCCTTTAACTACCCCGTGTGGTCAAAACCACTGGTGGTCAAAACCACTGGTGACCGGAGTCACAAATCAAGTGATGGGGCCAACCCATCGTGTGGTCAAAACCACTAATGACCATAGGTCACAATTATCAATATGTGGTCAAAACCACTGGTGGTACCAAACCACTGGGACTTAGTCACGATTTATATCAACAGTGTGGTCAAAACCACTGGTGACCGAAGTCACAATCAAGCTGATGGGGCCAACCCATCTTGTGGTCAAAACCACTGGTGACAGTCCATAGAGAATACTCCCCCTCCTCTCTTCAATCCCATTACCAAACATGCTCATATCATGCTCAACATATCATCATAAATCATGCATACAAATCATGGCATAGCATATTACCCATCATGTCATTCTTATTACATATTTAAAGTCACAAGAGACTTACCCGAAATCCATGCTCATGCCCACTGTGGCAAATCACTATCACAACAGATTATTTGTAACATAATAAGCAATGCTAACTAATAAAGTGTGTAAGAGTTTTACACACTGTTTAGAAGATCTAAGGAGAAATCCTGAATCTATACGATATCACAAAATCCCGAAATGTATTCCCGTATTGCTCCAAAGCAAATTGAAATCTCGGAAGCCTCTGTTTTCCTTTACCGATTAGCCCTTAAAATCATAGTGCACGTTCGGTTATACTTAGATACCAAAAAGGGCCTTTGGCCGAATATGCCTAACCACTTCCCACTCTTACCGAAATCCCGAAGTTGTCACTTGCCTTGTTGAGATCCCTTGAAGAATCAAATCCCGAAATGCTCCTTAGTGTCGGCTACACACAAAAGTTACAATATCAAGACCCTATACATATTCGGCCAACCTTACCACGGCCTATTCTCAAGCTTTCGGCACATTAAAAGGGAAGAGAAAAAACCCGATTTTTAAAAGAAACACTTACCTCTATTGTTTCCTTGAAGAGACTAAAAGTGAAGAGATTTCGGCTATGGCTCCCAAGTGTTATTGAAGATATTCGGCTAACACCAAATGGGAGATGAATTTTTGAGTAGGATGGGGGTGATAGGTTCGGCCAAATAGAATAAAAGAAGAAAGGGGTTTGAAGAATTTTGGGCAATGTGAACCAGAGAGAATTCGGCCAAGAAAATTGGGAAGAAAAGAAGAGCAAAAATTAAATGAATTTGGCACCCCCTTATTACTCAAAACCGATTAAGCAAGCCCCTAAAGAGTCCCTATTTTGGCCGTCTCCTAATGTGATAATTATCACCCATTTGAAATAAAATAAAACAATGTTTTATCCTTTATCCCATCACTTAGCCACCTCTTCAAATAAATTAAAAAAATGAAAGAAATAAAGTAATATTTATTCCATACTTCAAATTAATTCAACAACAAAAACAAGTTCTATCCTTATCTAACTAAAAGTCCCACGTGCGGGCCATTAGCTCTTCTCCTTCACGCCAAACATGCAAAAACAAAACACCCATATGTTGCTCACGCCACTCGAACCTAGGACCAGTGGGCTGCTTAAATGCCCTGTGCCACTTTGCCAAGGCGTTTAATTGTGATATAAACCCCTACAATTTGTTTTAAGGGCTCCTTCCTACGCTCCCCATTGTCTTAACGCTTAAAGGCAAAAATAAAACATACCTCCCTCCATCGTGACTCGAACTCGAGTCCTCCTCCGCTGGGGCGGCGTTCACCAAGGCCCTAAGTGGCGCCCCAAGCCTCTTTACCACTCCGACTTTCATGTCCACCAACCTTGCCATTTATTTTTAAGGCCTTCCTAGCCTAATTTCACTTGTTGACGCTAAAAGGAAAAATAAAACACTCCCATGCCATCACCCAGACTCGAACCTCCCTGCTCAAGGCGTCATTTGCCCAAGCCTTAAGTGGCGTCCTTAAGCCACTTTACCAAGCCCCTTTTTCATGTCCAAAAACTCCCAAATTTTTCCTTAAAGCCTCCTTCACCCAGCTCCCCCTTTTATACTTTAAATCCAACATTTTCCCAAAGCTTTCCCCTTCATCCTTGGGTTCTAAAACTCCTAAAACATCACCAAACACACTTAAAGCCTACTAATACTTGAGTTATGCTCCAAACGCATAACCCCTAATCTAGGATGTTACAAGCAATGTACGAACAAGCAAGATAGATGAAAAAGGTTTAGGAAAAGTTTGTACGATGGAAGAAGAGATGAAAAGAGTCTTTGAAAGAAAACAAAGGAAAGAACCTAAGATGTATTAGGGGATTTCGGCACAAGCACAAGATGGGTAACAAACCTGAAATGCTTTTCTTGAATAAACGCCCAAAATGCCAAAAAGAAAAACCAAAGGAACTATAGCATTCGGTACACTCTCTACAAAGCTTTCGGTTTTACACTTCACTACATCCTTATGACCGAATGTTGAAAAAAACACCTTCCCTAGCTCACAACCGAAAATGCCCCCTTAGCACTACCCACATTCAGCCAACACTCACTCCCCCTCTCAAATCCCTTAATTTGCTCCTTGTTTCACTCTCCACCCACCATTTGAATTGTTTGACCAATTCAAACTCCCCCAAGCTCTCTTGTCCATCCATTTGAATTTGTTGACTCATTCCACAACCACCATGAAGAGTCCCAGCCGAATGCCACCACTTCACCACCTTGAGCACAAAAATAAAGTTCCACATACTGCAGACGAGACTCGAACTCCTTCCCCCTCTTGCTCCCATGTGAAGCCACTCCCTTGCTCCCTAAGTGGCGTCACTCTGCCACCACACCACACTCCTTCTTGTGTCAACAAACACAAATAAATATTCTTAAAGCTTGCTTCCCCTAGCTCTCCTCCCCTAAAGTGCCCAAAAGCAAAACTTCTCTAAAGCTCTAGCTCGAACCTGAGCCTCCCCAGGGCCCCCAAACACACCAAAATAATATGCTAAACAAGCCAAACACATAGAATAGCATAAAATGCAGAACCCCTTATTCTAGGATGTTACAACAATATTCAGATTCTCACACGCATATATTTTCCAAATCTTGTATTCATATAACATATATACAAATTATTTCCATATTTTTCGGGTACATTCTATAATAATTCATCTCAAGTTTTAGTATATTTCATGTTAGAACTTTGCTCATTATTCAACTGAAATATTGATAATCACACAGATAATACACTCGAGATGTACAAATCTAATCTTATAGATGAATGTATTCATCAAACAAATTTCCATGTTCATATATCAAAATTTCATACTTCCATATTTCATATAACATCATTTTCATGTACTTCAGGCAGATACTTTAATAACCTATTTCTTTTCTTGTCAGGATTTTAGTCGTTGAATTATTGAAAATATCGATGGATACTCAGGTAGTACACACAAAGTGTACAAATCTGTAAATCCGTCAATTCATATTCAGGAGTACCCATTAGGGCACTTAAGCAGGAAACACACCTCGAGCCACATATCATATAACAAGATTACCAGTCCAGGTTAAATCCTTTCTGTAACATATGCTCAGAAGAGCTCAATTAGGATTACCAGTCCAGGCTAAATCCTAATTGTAACATATGCTCATAAGAGCTCAATTAGCATTACCAGTCCAGGTTAAATCCTAATTGTAACATATGCTCGAGTGGGATTATATCAGGATTACCCGTTCGGCTAAATCCTATCTGTAATGAGGTCAATAGGATTACTCGTCCGAGCTAAATCCCGTCAACAACAAATGCAGGACCTCATTCATTTCGTGAAATCACATATCCATCGATTTTTCATTTATTCAAACGGAATTTGACATTTATCAGGCAATTGTCGGGTATGTGATCAATCTCATATATTTATGCATTTATGCAATTCAAATGTTCACATTCAACTCAAGCATAAAAATAACATTTTTTATCATTTATCACTTATCGGGTATTATCATTTATTTCAGGCACTTTCGTTTATCAGGCTTTAACGAATATGTGATCATTTCACATATTTATGGAATTCATACAATTTACATACACAACATTCAATTCAAGCATATAAACATATACAATTTAGTTATACGAACTTACCTCAATAAGTGTTCGTGTACATAAAGTCTACTAATCCGACATTTTCTCCTTTCCTCGTTCTAACTCCATATTCGGTTTATCCGGATCTATACGAGTAAATTTAACATCAATTTAATGTAATTCATACTCAATTTATTCCAATTTACACTTTAGGCAAAATTACAATTTTGCCCTTAAACTTTTAATAGATGACTATTTCGTCCCTAGACTCAGAAAATAAAATTCATGCAATTTAACCCTTGTTCCGAGCCTAACCAAATTTTTCATGTAATAGTTACAGCCCATATATTTCATAAAAATCAAAATTTTCCTTGGATTTCTCATTTTTACAATTTAGTCCCTAAATTAAGTTTTCATCAAAATTCACTTTGTAAAAGTCGTTTATCTATAAAAAACCTTTCATTTTATACCATAAATTTCATAATTTCAGCATATTCATCCATGGTAAAAATTCTATACTTTGATATCTTTTTGATAAACTGTAAAAGTAACATATTTTAATCCCACATTTAGCATACTTTTGGATGATTTATCCTTTGATTTATGTAAAAAGGTGCTCTTAATCCTTTCTTTTCATGTTTTATACTCAAGGAAGCACCGGAGGATGAAAAGAACAAGAAACGGGCTTAAAACGAGCCAAATGGGCCAAAGCACGAAATTAACACGGCCTGGGCCCAAGACCACACGGCCGTGCCTCCTCAATAATCTCGAACACGGTCTAGCCACGAGATACACGGCCGTGACTCATTAATGAAGTCTAAACACGGCCTAAAGACGATTCACACGGGCGTGTACTATGGCCGTGTCCCTGCCGCGGAAAAGAGCAATTTCAATCGGATTTGGATACTTAGGGGCAAAGAAACACATTCCAAAAGCCTATAAATACACCCTAAGTATGACCTAAGAGGGGGGAGTCGATGGGAGCCTAAAGCTACCGTTTAGGGGCGTCTTGCTAGGCCAGAGAGGGTAGATTTGTGGGGATTCACTCGGGGATAGCCAGTTGATCCATCTCAAGAAGCCGGAATTATACTCAAGACGGAGGATCTCCTCTTCAATTCCTTCAGGGGGTTTTAGGGATTTCTTATGTTTTGTTTTATCTTTTCTTACGAGATGTTTTCTTTTATTGTTATGAACTAAACCCTCGAGATACGAGGGGATGAAACTTAGATGAATCTTGTTATCGTTTGCTGAACTATATGATAAATATTTGATTTGTTCTTAATTATGTGTTCTTAATTCTTGTGTTGATATTTCACGGATACTAATTCAAGTTTGATGTGCTTAGGTGGAGGAGCAAAAGTCCCTGTCTAAGAGCAGATCTAGCATAGTTAAGCGGAGTTGATCGCGCGCCTAGAGATAGGGTGACGAGGCGTTGCCGGATTAGGGTGAAACCTAAAATGGGAGTCCATAGATCGAGTTAATGCAATTCTAGGGGTTTTAATTAGAAAGAGATTTCAATTAATCAACCTAGGATTAGACGTTATTCACCTCGAGAGAGGGTTTAATATAAATTAGGGAATCCTACGGATCAAGTCAAGTGAATAAATCGTCTGGTTCAGAGTTACATAACAAGTGAAGTCTAGGTGGATTCTTCCTTGGGTGTCGTCTTAATTAATTGGTTTTTCCTCAAGTATTCTCCCAAATTCATTCTTCTTTGTCTTAGAGTCTTTAAGTTTAGTAGTTAATTAATTTAGATTAAACAACCATTCGCTTAATTCTTAGGCTAAATAATAAAAATAAAGTTAGTATTAGTACTTTTAGTTCCTTTGGGTTTGACAATCCGGTCTTGCCTTAACTATACTACTGTTCGATAGGTGCACTTGCCTCAATCGTTGTCATAGTTAGTTTCCAGGTTCGATCATTATCTTTATAAATTTAAAACTCTTACTTCACAGCGATCAAGTTTTTGGCGTCGTTGCCGGGGAACTAAAATACTAAGAAAACTCTATTTTTATTACTTTAGCCATTATTATTATTATTATTGTTGTTATTATTATTATTATTATTTTTTTTTACTTTGCTAAATTTTCTTTTACTTGATTTTGGCAGATAGAGGAGATGGCACTGAATAACTACCAGTGGCAAGTTATGAGGACAAAGCCAACAAAAGCGGTGATACCTACAACCTCGACCTAGTAAACGGGCTATCAACCCAGATTAGAGATGTTACATAAAAATTTGATGGTTTATACGGTTCCTCGTGAGCACATCCGGTTATGCGGTGTGAAACAAGCGAGGCGTGGCGAATCCTCGAGTACCCACCCTACGGACATGGCATGGAAAGCGAACAAGTCAACTATATGGGTAACTATGCTAGACCTCAAGATAATTTTTATGATAACACTTATAATGCAGATTGGAGGTACCATCCCAATTTCTCGTGGGATGATCAAAGTAGCCAAAGACCGGAACTTCCTCCAAATTTTCAACAACCACCTCACCAACAGGAAGAGGAGTCGAACCTTGAGGAGATGCTGGCAAAATTCATGGAAGCTACAGATAACCGTCTCCAAGATACTGAGACCACACTTAAGAATCAACAGGCATCAATGAAAGGGATCGAGAGCCAAGTTGGGGAACTTACTAAGACAGTTGGACAACTTACTAACACAGTTGGACAACTTGCAAAGATAATCTCAGAACAACTACAAGAAAGCTTGCCAAGCAACACTGAAACTAACCCAAAAGAGCAAATTCAAGTCGTAATAGCTCATGACAGTTGAAGGTTAGTGGAATCTGACCCAAGGCAAGAGCCTGTGGTAAGTGAAGGTAAGGTTAAGGTAAGCCATGATTTACCAAACCCGGTAATTACAGAGTACCAAGCTCATATGCCATACCCCAATGCGATAAAGAAAGACCACACAGAGGAACAATTCGGTAAATTTCTTAAACCTCCAAAGAAGTTTCTTATTAACTTGCCATTTCTTGAAGCTCTTTCATGAGATGCGGATCCTAGACCTCGTGTCAATAAAGAAGAAATTCATGAGGAACGAAAGCTTCGGATCAATGAACTAGACGAGTGGAAGATACACTTCAAAGAAATACACGAAGCAAAAATGAGGCAACTCCACGAGAAACTTAACGATGGGACAACCCAGCTTAAGATAGGAGATCAGGTACTCAAAATCTTCCCAGATGGAACAGTCGAGGTAACTAATCCTAAATTCAGCACTTCTAAGGTAAACACTACTCGACTTAAACTTTATATCCACAACCGAATTGATCGCATGAGAAAGGATTTTCACCTCCTCAAACCACCATGACCATACAAATGAGAGGTAAAGTCTAGCTTAAGACTATAAACGAGTGCTTCTCGGGAGGCAACCCGAGCACTAACCCCATCAATTTTTACATTTTTAATTCTTCTTTTACTTTTATTTTTCCTTTTTAGCACCTAACTATAAACTAACCAAAGTGCAGATTTCCACACCACACGGCCGTGGCCGTGGCCTGTGGCCATCACAGGAAGGTACAAGGGCGGGGGCAACCACCAGATCCATAATCTCTATTTAGACCCCCTTCTTCCTTTTCTTGTTCAGTTGTCTTTCTTCTTTCATTTTCCATTATTTACTTTTATTCTTATTTTTATTTTCCATTATTTATTTTTATTTTCCATTATTTATTTTTATTTTTATTTTCTTTATTATTTTCTTCTTATTCTTCATACCATTTAGATTTAGCTTAGGATACAATAAAATCAGACCGGATACTTTGAGGATTCAATTTCAAACAGTTCGAGACGCTTCCCCACATTCACCTTCGCTCAATTCCTATCCGGTTTCTTTTCATTGACTCCATCCAAAATTCAGGAAGTTTCACTTCTCTCCCTATCTTATGATTTTATTATTATTTTGCTATTATCTATCTTTGTACATTGAGGACAATGTACATCTTAAGTGTGGGGGGAATAACTATAGTATTATTTGAAAATCCCTGAATTATATCTTGTCTTAAAGTAAGTTTCTCATATTATGATTAGAATGAAATTTCCATGATTTATGATCTTTATTGATATGTTTTAGATTAAGTCATTGATAATTGTGCATTGATAATTAAATTCTAAGAATACTAGAGAATCAAGCATGATAAGTCTATTTTTCAGAAATTAAAAATTTTCTAGGTTGTCTAGCTGAATTTGAATGTTACTTTGAAGTTTGAAATTTACAAGGTTGATATCAAAACACCCATAATTTTTGCCAAAATTTGAGCCTTATAGAGCATAAATTATTTTTCTTGCTCACTTCATTGATTATGAGTGTGTCAACATTGATTTGTTATTCTAGAACTTGCATCGATTATACATGTCGAGACCACACCTTTGATTTGATATACAGAAATGATAAAGGCACCTAGGATTTAACCCACTTACTCCACTAAAAACCTACCTTCATAATTAACCCCTAGTGAACCCCTTTGATCCTAACAACCCTTTTTATTGACTCACCCACTAATTTTAACCCAGAAACCCTTTGTTTTTGTTATCACCATTCCTTTTGACTACCCTTATATCGAGATTTGATTTGATTAATAGCCTAACTATGTTTTTTATTTCAGTAATTTATCCTTTGTTATGTATTTATGATTTGTTCTTAAAAAAAAGTATATTCATTATTCATTAATAGTTTTGTGATTAAATGAGCTTATACGTTTGAATTCCAAATATTGAAGAAGAAGCTCGTATTATTAGTATTATTAGCCTTCAGTTGATGTAATTACTTTTATTTAGTTCATTGTTTCTGGTTAGGTAATTTTTCAGGTCGATCTCGATTCTAACCCTCTAATTCAGCCTTTAACCACACCTTTAACCCAAGCCCCGTTACAACCCTGTTAAAGACCTTTTGATTTGTGCATCATCTCTTATTACAGTGGTGGAGATTTGATTTTCATGCAAGCCTATGGGATTAACTTTTCAGGTTTGACATTTGAGTGCTTAATTCTGAACCTTAAACACTTCGAGTGATTTGAGTGAATCTTTAGTGAGGACATCAACCCTTGTAGATTTTGAATCAGAGGTAATTATTTAGATGAGGGGAAACACCTATGTTTTGTGCTACAAATGTATGACTTAGATTGTTTGAATCTTCAGGACTCTTTGAGTTAAATTATCCATGTATAAATCATCTATGAATTATGATGAGACATTGTTGATAGGAATATTGAATCATGGAAAGTTCATTTTAATTGTAAGTTGAGAATTTTGCTTGAGGACAAGCAAAAGCTTAAGTGTGGGGGTATGTGATAAACCGTAAAAGTAACATATTTTAATCCCACATTTAGCATACTTTTGGATGATTTATCCTTTGATTTATGTAAAAAGGTTCTCTTAATCCTTTCTTTTCATGTTTTATACTCAGGAAAGCATCGGAGGATGAAATGAACAAGAAACGGGCTTAAAACGAGCCAAATGGGCCAAAGCACGAAATCAACACGGCCTGGGCCCAAGACCACACGGCCGTGCCTCCTCAATTATCTCGAACACGGTCTAGCCACGAGATACACGGTCGTGCCTCATTAATGAAGTTCGAACACGGCCTAAAGACGATTCACGGGCGTGTGCCATGGCCGTGTCCCTGCCGCGGAAAAGAGCAATTTCAATCGGATTTGGATACTTAGGGGCAAAGAAACACATTCCAAAAGCCTATAAATACACCCTAAATATGACCTAAGAGGGGGGAGTCGATGGGAGCCTAAAGCTACCGTTTAGGGGCGTCTTGCTAGGCCAAAGAGGGTAGGTTTGTGGGGATTCACTCGGGGATAGCCAGTTGATCCATCTCAAGAAGCCGAAATTATACTCAAGACGGAGGATCTCCTCTTCAATTCCTTCAGGGGGTTTTAGGGATTTCTTATGTTTTGTTTTATCTTTTCTTCTAAGATGTTTTCTTTTATTGTTATGAACTAAACCTCGGACACACGAGGGGATGAAACTTAGATGAATCTTGTTATCGTTTATTTGAACTATATGATAAATATTTGATTTGTTCTTAATTATGTGTTCTTAATTCTTGTGTTGATATTTCGCGGATATTAATTCAAGTTTGATGTGCTTAGGTGGAGGAGCAAAAGTCCCTGCCTAAGAGTAGATCTAGCATAGTTAAGCGGAGTTGATCGCGCGCCTAGAGATAGGGTGACGAGGCGTTGCCGGATTAGGGTGAAACCTAAAATGGGAGTCCATAGATCGAGTTAATGCAATTCTAGAGGTTTTAATTAGAAAGAGATTTCAATTAATCAACCTAGGGTTAGACGTTATTCACCTCGAGAGAGGGTTTAATATAAATTAGGGAATCCTACGGATCAAGTCAAGTGAATAAATCGTCTGGTTCAGAGTTACATAACAAGTGAAGTCTAGGTGGATTCTTCCTTGGGTGTCGTCTTAATTAATTGGTTTTTCCTCAAGTATTCTCCCAAATTCATTCTTCTTTGTCTTAGAGTCTTTAAGTTTAGTAGTTAATTAATTTAGATTAAACAACCATTCGCTTAATTCTTAGGCTAAATAATAAAAAGAAAGTTAGTATTAGTACTTTTAGTTCCTTTGGGTTCGACAATCCGGTCTTGCCTTAACTATACTACTGTTCGATAGGTGCACTTGCCTCAATCGTTGTCATAGTTAATTTCCAGGTTCGATCATTATCTTTATAAATTTAAAACTCTAACTTCACAATGATCACTTTTCAAATTGATCCCCGAAATAAATAGATTAAGTTACCCCAATTTCAAAAATATAAAAATTACTAAAAACGAGGCTTGAATACTTATCGAATTTGACCAAGAAAGCTTGCTTTCTCTTTCCTAGGGTTTCCAAGTAAAATATTTGGGGAATATGATGATAAATGATGATATTTTCATCTTTTATTATTTATCACCTTTATTTTTTTATTCTTCCAATTTTGTCCTTTTCTTTAATTTTATTTTCCATGGATGAATCATCATCCTCAATGACTAAGCTTTTTAATGGTCTAATTACCATATAACGACCTCCAATTTAAAGTTCTATAGCTGTTTAATCCCTTTAGCTATTAGAACTCAACTTTTGCACCTTGTGCAATTTGGTCCTTTATCGATTTAAGCATGTAATCTATAAAATTTCTTTACAAAATTTTCACACAACATTATTATCATATTATAGACCATAAAATAATATTGAAATAAATTTTCTTTCCGGAATAAGATATGTGTCCCGAAACCACTTGTAACACCCCAAACCCGGCCCAGATGTTATGGTCGAGTCTGGCGATATCACATTGAAGTGTTTTTCGAAAACATTGTTTCTTTAGAAAAATCCATTCTTATTATATAACCTCATTTATGTATCTTAAAAGAAATTTAGGGTGTCTTGTTCTTTCAAAACTTAAGTTATTTTAGTAGAACGTTGATCATTTCTGTTTGTCACTATACTTAAAACCAAGTTTGATGCGGAAGCTATTATTATAAGTTGCGAAAACGTGGTGTTTTGAAAACCAATTATCTTTTGGAAAAACCGCGTTCTACTACTAATCAAGTGTAAATGAAAATAAATAAAATCCCCAAATTTAAAAGTTAAAAATTAAGAGGCCTTATTACATAACGAAAACCCAAATCAAACTTATGGACAATAAATTATAATATATATATAGGTACGGTTGTGTGGCCCCCTCCGAATCCCTCGCAGCACCGATCCGCCTAAGTCTGGGGATTACCTGTACAGATAAACAGAAAGGTGAGTTTACAAAAACTCAGTGTGTAACCCCATGCAATTAAACAGCCAATCATGCTTTTTAGGCAAGTACAGTCTAGGCCTAAGCCCAAGTCAATAACAGTTCAGTCCAGTTGGGCCTTAGCCCATTACAGTATCAGTGTGGGCCTTAGCCCATAACAGTATCAGTAACAGTTTAAGCATGCAATCAAAAATCCTACCCATCCAGCCTCTACACTCCACTCCGTCCAGCCCGAGACTCCATGTGGGGATAAAATCACCCACCCATCCCTACACTCCAAAAATTAGCACCGGTTGCGGAACTAAACAGTATTTGCAGCAGAGATGCCAGTACAGTACACTTCCTCCATCATAATAATCCCATCCCATGCAACATATCACACATGAATGCAACATACATATATATATCATGGCATGCTCATAAACGGTCATACATAACATAGGGGCATAGTAGTCATTTTACCATAGGGGCTTCACAGTCATTTTATCAGTTTGGGGTCTAGGTGCACTTACCGACCCATCAGTAGATCCACAGTCGTCTCGGGTGACCCGTGCAACCTTAACAGTCAAACAGTGCAAATGGGCCCAAGGCCCTTTATGCGGCCTATGTGGGCCCACATGCTCGTGAGGCCCACTTAGCCCAAAAATGGCTCGACCATGTAATTTACACAGCGTGGCCCAAAATTCTACACGCGCTTGTACGGTTTACCAGTATGGGCCCACGAGCCCGTTGGGCCCACATAGCCCATTTCGGCCCAACATGGCCCAAAACGGTCCAAGACCACGAAATCGCTCATGGTGGCCTCGGTGGTCTAACGCCCATGTTTTATGCGTTCGGTTCACCACACGAGCGAGTGCACGCTTGTGTAGCGTTAATTTTCATTCTTTTTCTGGCTTTTGCCGGTTTACGATTTGGCAGTGTTACACACTTGGTTTCGATTCCTCACGAACAGTCGTTCAGGCACTCACCAACCTACATTTGGTCAATCGAACACCACTATCAGTCTTACTTAATGGTTAACAGGAAACCCGAAATCGACAATCCATTTATAGAGTAGCGTTACCTTCAATCGAACCACGGTGATTCCCCACAAATCTTAGACTTTAACGATTGATTAGGAGTTTCCAGAGTCTTTCCTTAACTGCCATACGATTGTTATCAGTTAATACATAAGGCAGAAAAAAAGAAAGGGAAAGATGATTCTTTATAGAACTTACCGAAAGAGAGCGGGAGAATCGAATAGAGGATGGGTTCGGCCCTAGCACGGCCTTTCACCTTCAATTTATTGCTGTCAAACACAGTTAAACACAACCCCACTTAGTAACTCAAAAGCCGAAACTTTAAGTTCTATACTTACTTACCGAAAAGGAAGGAGTAAATGAAGAGGACTGGTTTCGGCAGTACAACACTTGAGGGAGAAGAGGAGGTTCGGTTTAGGTGAGAAGAGAGAAACAAAATTGGCAGAGACAACAAAGGCCTATTCGGCCAACACAGGGGAAAAAGGAAAAATGGGGGGAAAAAAGAGAAGAAAGGTATTCGGCCAAGGAGAAAATAGTTGTCAAAAAGTGCAACTAAAGAAAGTGCAGATGCCTTTACCACAACCGGCTAAAGAGAGAAACAATGCAAAAACTGAAAAGAAAAAGAAATGGGGAAAAGGGAGATTTCGGCAGAGAGCACCTCATTTACCAAGCAAACCGAAACTGAGAATCCCCCTAGAATCCCCCTACAGCCGAATTCTAGAGTGCCAGAGTCCAAATTCGGCACACCTCTACCTCTTCCCTCATCCCTTGATTTTCTCCTTAAATCTCTCCTCAAATCACTCCACCTGATCACACTCCCCTCAACCATTCAATCCAAATTCACCTCAACCACTACGGTGTTTCAATCAACCTCCAACACCTCCCACAACATAGTAGCAAAATAACAATTCCCTTGCCAATACCAAGATTCGAACCTCAGTCCTCTGGCCTATGCAACACGCCACTTACCTTCTAGACCAGCATGTTTTTTATGTCATGCTTTACCCACATTTATTTAAAAGCTTACTAACCAAAAGCAAGGGTTTTATTCCCCAAAAACCAAAATTTTACACAAGCCCAGGCTCGAACCCAAGACTTCTCAGACACTCCCAAACACACCCAAATCACTTGGCCACTAAAGCAGACATGTATTTATGTTAAAAACATGCAAAAATAAATACCTAAGTCTTGGGGCATTACACCACTGTTCTGATTTCTCTAAAAATGAGTTGTTACAACTCTCCCCCTTAAAAATTTTCGTCCTCGAAAATTTTATAACAGTAAAGAGATTTGGTTATTACTTTCTCATGTTTTCTTCCAATTTTCCCAAGTAGCTTTCTCTTTATCATATCATTATTAGAAAACTTTTTACCGAAGCTATCTTTTATTTCTGAGTTTTCTCACTTCACGTGCTAGAATTCTGATCAATTCTTCACTATAACTCATGTCAAGCTGAATTTCAATATCCATCAGAGGAATAAATGATAATGTATCTGATTAATACCATCTAATAAGAAACACTTCCAACTCTTTCAGTAAATTTCATGTAATTCTATAAATTAAGGATTAATTTTCCTTTACAGTCAAACTGAAAAACTTTCTTCCATGGCAAATTTTTCAGAAACACTTTGTCACTAGCTTGAAACTCTATTTCTTTTCCGTTTGCCTTCAAATTCTAAAATACAGCAGCAAAAAATATCTTCAAGAATCAGAATAACACACTTGAACTGACCATCAGTCTAAAAGTGAAATGCAGTATCAAAAATTTGTAATTGCTTACCCAGAGCTTCTTATAATTTATTCCAAAATCAGGAAGTGAACCGTAAACTGTGGATATCTATCAAACATATTGAAGGCTAACACTCCATATAGCTTGAAAATTTCAGAAACTTATGTCTCATTCAATCTATCAAGTGAATAATCCATTCATACTGAGATAAAATGTATGAACTTTGTCAAAAAATTGGTGATTACCCAAATAACATCTTTCCTTTTCTGAGACAGGGGAAATCCCGATATATAATTCATAATAACTTCATCCAATTTCTGTTCCTGTAACACCCCAAACCCGGCCCATACGCCACGGCCGAATTTAGAATGCCACTGCGGAAAACGTTTGAAAAATATTTTGACTTAGAGTGAAAACATAAAAAAAAAGTTATTGTCTTTAATAAAACATTGTATATTTATAAATCCAAATAAAATCAAGTTGTTACAAATCCTTCGATTTGTAATTTTAACATATATCTTTAAGATATAAGTTGCTAAAAATAAAACATATCCAAATAATAAAAATAGTCAATCCACTTTAAAACATAATAATAAACTTCAAAACCTTTAAATGGCCTTTATTACAATAACCAAATATTCGCAAATTCTGAAAATATATATATAATATAAAATAAGGAAAATAACTTCTGCATGGGCCACCTCGTATCCACTCCAACCCGGTCCAAGCTTTATGCATCACCTGTAAGGTTTGAGAAAAATTAGGTGAGTCAACATAGTTAATACACATGTCCCCACATATGGGCTTGGCCCATATCCACACAGTCCACATACAAAATTATGCAAAATGAAGCCCAACCCAACCTAGTTCCATCCATTACACCAACCTCGGCACAACTGCTGCCCAAGGCCGTGGCTAATCCACCGATCACCTAAGTGATCCCACATAACTTACCTCGGCAGACTTGCTGCTCAAGGCCTTGGCTAAGCCACCGATCACATAAGTGATCCCACATATCAATTAATCCACGGTGATGCACACAGCTATCAACCGCCGAGATGGGCACCTAGCCAACACCTCCCTTGATGAAGCACATAGCTAACATCAAGCGCCAATGTAGCACAAGGCTAACATCGGACCACGTACATAAAGTACACCCTTTCCTTCGATAGTCACATCCCAAGTCCCATGCATATATATATGTGTATCATGGCAACATATCACTTGAACAATAATGCATCACATGCCATCACATTTCATATATTCATCAATGATCATTTAATATCGTAATTCATCGACTGAGTATTCGATCACCCACCACGGTATTCACAATCTTAGCCCTTAATTCGGCTACCATTAACATCATATCACATATACATAAATATAACACATACACACAATCAAGAGACAGCGGCGATAACTACACGCACCGCTTTGGCACAATCAATCAAATCCGAAACCCACGTCTAACGATTTGCACTCTTACGATTGTTGAACTCCTTCCTACACAACCTAAGTTAGAATCGGCTTTAAGTAATAATCCATAAGAATGGCCCTTGGCGAATGCTACACTTACTTACCTTGAAGAATCGAATCCAAAAGACTCCTCTATGCGAGCACTTCACACTTTAAAACGAAACTAAGAGCAAGAGATCGATGGTATCACCCTCGGAGAATCGACTTCAAGTCCCAAAGAGAAAGATTTCGGCACTTGAATGGTGAAGAGAGAGATCATGCCAAAGTGGAGGGAGTTGAATGCTAAGAGGATTCAGCTATGGTGTTTCTTAAAATTTCAAGCAAAGATAAAGAGAAAGAGGCTATAGGGTTCAGCCAAGCCTTACCAAAGGTGATGACAAACTCGGCTATCAAAAGGAAAAGAAGGAGTTTGAGAAAGGAGATAGATTCGGCCAAACTAGAAAATAGAGAGAAGAAGAAAATGCTAGTGACCTTAATGATCTTTGAAGTTTGAACACAAAGCAGAGAGAAGGAAACCGAAACTAAATGGCTTATGCACAAAAAGCGGCACTTAGATGGCATTAGGATTTTGGCACCACACTAGAGAAAGAAGAATAAACCCAAAAGAAAACACCTAAACTCCTTAAGAGAAATTCGGCTACTCCCCTCTACTCACAAAACCGAAATGGTCATCAAAGAAATCCCCCTTGGCCATCCAACTCACATATTCATCACAAATCCCACAATTTCCTCTTTATTTCCTCCTAATCCTATTCCTTCCAAAAATTCGGCCAACTCCCCCTAGTCCATGAAACCATCCATGTTTATGGACAAAATGCCATAGAAGAGTTTCCAAAACAACACTCCATAATCCATGCCTTTTGTCCCCTCATTATACCATAATTCCTTGATACCATACCATAAATAAGTACTTGCCTTATTCCTTAGTCTACTATCCATAAATAACAAAGTCCATCCTTACCATAAGTAAAATTTGACCAACACATGCCATGCAAAAATTAAAAGTCACCTTAATGTCATCCATGGGATTGAACCTAAGACCATTAATACACTCCACACTCCACTTGCCACTTTACCAATTGACTCATTGTGATTAAAACCTCAAACTAATTTTCTTAAGGCCAATTTTGCTTAGCTCCCTTCTAAGAATAAAAATCTAATATTTTTCTAAGGCATTCCCTTACATTCTAAAATTCTAAAAACCTTTAAAACATATCCATACACACACTAAGCCCACTATCACTTGAATTATGCATAAACGCATAACCCCTAAATCTAGGATATTACAGTTCTACCCTCCTTAAAAATAATTTCGTCCTCGAAATTACTTACTAATGAACAATCGTACATCCTAACTCACCACACTACGCTCTTCTGCTGCGCACTCGATCTTAATAAAACTAACATACTTTCTACTAAATCTTGGAATCACGACCGGACCCAACTGGTTCCGTCACGACCATTACGCCTCTACCACGTCTTCTAGAACTCATATCTACGATCGCGCTTTAATCGATTAGAAAGTTTTATGCATTAGTACTTTTGGTTCCACCGTTTATCCATGACAGTTTTATGAAAAGGAGTTTAATAGTGGTTCTTTCGATCAATCAAAGTTTTCATCTCAAGTTCACTATTCTAATTCGAGAATCACATCCATTGAGCGTTCAACACACTATTATGGGCATCTTTGTCCATTCCCAACCCAGGGTAATTTCGTCATTTTCCTATAGGGGTATTTTGGTAATAAATCGGGGTCAACTTAAAAATAATCTTGACAAATCAAAGGCATTCTAGAATTTTCAAAAATCGAGGGTATTTTAAAAGTTTTTCCAAATCAAGGCTATTGCAGAAATTTGAAAATCGGGGTTATTTTGGTAATTTTGTAAGTTAGGGGCAATTTAAGTAAATTCTTCCCGAATCAAATTTCGCATAAAATAGAGATTTTTAATATTTTTGCAAGGTAGGAATATTTTAGTAAAAGTTATGGTAGTATGGAAATTTCAAAAAAAATTCAAACCAGGGGCATTTTAGTAATTTCACAACCAGGGGTATTTAGGTAATTTTGCCAACCAGGGATAATTCGAAAAATTGTGTTTCTCAAAATCTAATCTAGTATTTTCAAATCAAAGAGGGTAATTTGGAGATTTAAAAAAAAATTAAGGTTTTTGTAAATAGTAAGGCTAGTTCCTTTCGGGTTTTAATTATCGGTTTAGCCGGTGAATAAGTCCTCTTGGTTAGGGTGAACCGTAGCTACGCACAGGTAGGATTCGAATAAAGAGGAGGTGAGTCGCTAGGACTGCTTAAATACCAAGCTCTTACTGAATTCACTCCTAGACATGCGTACAACAGTTGCCACACCTTAACTCGTCGACTTAATCACATGTTTGTTTGATTGTTCTTAAGTCTTATGCATGTGTTTGAGTGCACTAGCCCTACGGTCCAATAGTACTAATATTCTAATCTACAAGCCCAAATAAGCCCATAACATTCACATATATAAATCACTTCAATAGTCGAGGTACTTACTGGTGGACTTGGGTTGGAGATATAGGTGCCATGCGAATAAAACTGAAAAATTTATGAAAGCCCAAATCTTTGAAAAGCCCATCTAAAAAAATGTTTTGGGCCCAAAACCCTCAAAGCCGAGTTTTGAACCGGGCTCGATACAAATCAGTAGCACCCCAAACCGGCCCATACGCCACGGCCGAATTTAGAATGCCCATCTGCGGAAAACGTTTGAAAAATATTTTGACTTAGAGTGAAAACATAAAAAAAAAAAAGTTATTGTCTTTAATAAAACATTGTATATTTATAAATCCAAATAAAATCAAGTTGTTACAAATCCTTGATTTGTAATTTTAACATATATCTTTAAGATATAAGTTGCTAAAAATAAAACATATCCAAATAATAAAAATAGTCAATCCACTTTAAAACATAATAATAAACTTCAAAACCTTTAAATGGCCCTTATTACAATAACCAAATATTCGCAAATTCTGAAAAATATATATATAATATAAAATAAGGAAAATAACTTCTGCATGGGCCACCTCGTATCCACTCCAACCAGGTCCAAGCTTTATGCATCACACTGTAAGGTTTGAGAAAAATTGGGTGAGTCAACAGACTCGGTGCATAGTTAATACACATGTCCCCACATATGGGCTTGGCCCATATCCACACGATCCACATACAAAATTATGCAAAATGAAGCCCAACCCAACCTAGTTCCATCCATTACACCAACCTCGGCACACACCCGCGCCCAAGGCCGTGGCTAATCCACCGATCACCTAAGTGATCCCACATAACTTACCTCGGCGGACTTGTTGCTCAAGGTCGTGGCTAAGCCACCGATCACATAAGTGATCCCACATATCAATTAATCCACGGTGATGCACACAGCTATCAACCGCCGAGATGGGCACCTAGCCAACACCTCCCTTGATGAAGCACATAGCTAACATCAAGCGCCAATGTAGCACAAGGCTAACATCGAACCACGTACATAAAGTACACCCTTTCCTTCGATAGTCACATCCCAAGTCCCATGCATATATATATGTGTATCATGGCAACATATCACTTGAACAATAATGCATCACATGCCATCACATTTCATATATTCATCAATGATCATTTAATATCGTAATTCACTGACCTGAGTATTCGATCACCCACCACGGGTATTCACAATCTTAGCCCTTAATTCGGCTACCATTAACATCATATCACATATACATAAATATAACACATACACACAATCAAGAGACGGTCACGATAACTACGCACTTTGCTTTGGCACAATCAATCAAATCCGAAACCCACGTCTAACGATTTGCACTCTTACGATTGTTGAACTCCTTCCTACACAACCTAAGTTAGAATCGGCTTTAAGTAATAATCCATAAGAATGGCCCTTGGCCGAATGCTACACTTACTTACCTTGAAGAATCGAATCCAAAAGACTCCTCTATCTGAGCACTTCACACTTTAAAGCGAAACTAAGAGCAAGAGATCGATGGTATCACCCTCAGAGAATCGACTTCAAGTCCCAAAGAGAAAGATTTCGGCACTTGAATGGTGAGAGAGAGAGATCATGCCAAAGTGGAGGGAGTTGAATGCTAAGAGGATTCGGCTATGGTGTTTCTTAAAATTTCAAGCAAAGACAAGAGAGAAAGAGGCTATAGGGTTCAGCCAAGCCTTACCAAAGGTGATGACAAACTCGGCTATCAAAAGGAAAAGAAGGAGTTTGAGAAAGGAGATAGATTCAGCCAAACTAGCAAATAGAGAGAAGAAGAAAATGCTAGTGACCTTAATGATCTTTGAAGTTTGAACACAAACAGAGAGAAGGAAACCGAAACTAAATGGCTTATGCACAAAAGCGGCACTTAGATGGCATTAGGATTTGGCACCACACTAGAGAAAGAAGAATAAACACAAAAGAAAACACCTAAACTCCTTAAGAGAAATTCGGCTACTCCCCTCTACTCACAAAACCGAAATGGTCATCATAGAAATCCCCTTGGCCATCCAACTCACATATTCATCACAAATCCCACAATTTCCTCTTTATTTCCTCCTAATCCTATTCCTTCCAAAAATTCGCCAACTCCCCTAGTCCATGAAACCATCCATGTTTATGGACAAAATGCCATAGAAGAGTTTCCAAAACAACACTCCATAATCCATGCCTTTTGTCCCCTCATTATACCATAATTCCTTGATACCATACCATAAATAAGTACTTGCCTTATTCCTTAGTCTACTATCCATAAATAACAAAGTCCATCCTTACCATAAGTAAAATTTGACCAACACATGCCATGCAAAAATTAAAAGTCACCTTAATGTCATCCATGGGATTCGAACCTAAGACCATTAATACACTCCACACTCCACTTGCCACTTTACCAATTGACTCATTGTGATTAAAACCTCAAACTAATTTTCTTAAGGCCAATTTTGCTTAGCTCCCCTTCTAAGAATAAAAATCTAATATTTTTCTAAGGCATTCCCTTACATTCTAAAATTCTAAAAACCTTTAAAACATATCCATACACACACTAAGCCCACTATCACTTGAATTATGCATAAACGCATAACCCCTAAATCTAGGATATTACAGTTCCAGTATCATCACTAGCTGTAACAATTCTAAAAGTATTAGTACTTGATATTCAGCTTTAATCTGCTGACATATAAAACATTTAAACATAATTTCAGAGAGATCACATTTCATTCTGGTTTACCAATACATCTTTTTCAATTATCATACTTCCCGGATGATAGATATATTACCATTGTGAGTTCCATATAAAATTTTCTGTACAAGCTTTAAATTCTTCAGTACACAGGCTCTATCTTGGAATAATAGACAATCATCAGATTCAAATTTGATATCCCGAATCAGTAATTATTTCACTCTGTACCCGTTTAACTTAAAACTCATTATCACTTTTCTGGGCTTCACAAATCTATTCTAGAAACATCAGCTTAGCTTTAAGCTCAGCTAAATTTAATCTTTCATCAGACAATAGCAATCGAGTATTTATTGCTCATAAAGCAAACAAAGATTTTCTACTCAATATATCAGCAACTCTATTTACTTTTCCTGAACAATAATCAATTACCAAATCAGGGTCTTTCAATAATTCAAACCATCTACTCTGTTTCAGATTCAAATCTTTCTATACCATCGAGTGTTTTAAATACATATATGATATTTTCATCATACAAATACTGTTACCAAATTCTCAGTGCAAACACAATAATTGTCAATTCAAGATCACATATCAGGTAATTCTTTTCCTGTAGCTTTATCTGGTTGGAAGTATAGACCATTACTTTTCCTTTCTTTATCAAAATACAGTCTAATCCATTCAATGATGTATCACTGTAATAATAAATTCCTTACCCGATTCAAACTAAACCAGAACTGATGCTTCGGTCATCAGGGCTTCCATCTAGTCAAAATTTTACTAACATTTATCAGTCCATTCAAATCTTACATCTTTCTGTAATATCCATATCATTGATGTAGCTATCATAGAAAACACTTTCACAAAAATTAAAAAAGAATATCGAAGCTTTAAATTATTCCGAGGCCACAATCATGAGATAGGTTAAAACCATAAAACTATAATAGATCTGACATTTCAACAATATAAATGGAACAATACCTCAACTTCAATAATATTTTTCAAATAGAAGAAGAAAACCGAGGGTGGCTCCAATATCAACCAGTGTAATAGTACAATATCTATAATCTGTGATCCATATTACCAAATTCCCATGATCAAGTCAGAATTCATAATAGTAGTAAGTATAATTACCACTGACCAATGAATATCTTTTTCAGTCAGACCATAAAATAACAAGAAAACCGAGATAACGAAATCCAAATTGCAAAGCTATACTTAATTTCTGACAAGATAATCCATGTTGAATAATAAAAAGATTGATGACATCTTAGAGAAAGTCCAGAAGAGCAATATTGCACATTCACACTATAAACAGTCATAATAGAGACAGTGTAACTTGCACATTTGCCATTCAAAAATTCAACCAACAGAAGTAGAAAATAGTATCATATGAATCTTATCATCAAGTCTTCTATCACCTATAATGGCTTGGAAAACCAAAGAAAAATAAAGTAATACCACTCATGAATCAACCAGACTTGCAATAATTTCTGTCTATTACCATGTTTAGCCAACCTTTCCATATAATGATTATAGCATCCGAACATGAACAGTTACATATATCTCTGAGAATAACAGTACATATAGAATACCCATACAAAATACCCAGAAGAGATTGCTGTAATATACCCGATTATAACAGCTGTATCCAAATATTTTTGCAATTTCATCACTAATCCACTAACATATATAGTCATCAATAATCTCACATCATTCAATTCACTCACGAAGCTTATTCGGAAGAAATTTTCAGTTAACCCATTATGTAGATACCATATCTGAATAAATCGATTTCTCATAAATAACTTCTTTCTTTAATAGTGGCATTGCGTATCCCAAATAGTTTTAAGAAAAATCTTATATTTCTCTTCAGAACCCATCTTTATTTACTAACCCATTCTCAGTTTTAACTACTTTATTTATCATTCAGCCACTGAACTCTTCAGTTCCACACTTCTGAACTAAATCAATATAAATCTTATGAAATTCATTACATATAACTGTACTAATAAGGGGGTGGAGATCATAAAGCCTCACAATTTAACTTTCATGTATATACTCATATAACATAACATTTATCATTCTCATGTACTATAAAACAATTATCCATACCTTTTCGAATTCTGTCTCATCATAAGTAACATTTTACTCAGATACCTGAGTATCACTTTCGGAATTATCAGAATTAGCTCAATTGGAAAGCATATCTGTCTATTTGTGAAACAATTTTCATCAGAGTCGGGAGATATCACACTATCACATGTTATATAATAACATGTATTTCTAAACTTTACATATGCTACGTTTAGTCTGAGAACCGGCTAAACCGTAGCTCTGATACTAATAAATGTAACACCCCTAACCCGTATCTATCGCCGAAATAGGGTTACAGAGCATTACCAAAATTTACAAAATAATTACAGATATTTCACATCATTTACTATTCATGTCCGATACTAATCATATTGTCCCTTGAATGGGCCCTCGAGGCCCAATATAAACATTAGAATCAAATCGGGACTTAGTCGGGATCTCAGAAAATTTTTCATGAAATTTCAAAATTTTTCCTAGATGCAGGGCTCACACGCCCGTGTCGCCAAGGGACACGCCCGTGTGATCCTATGACACGCCCGTACATCAAGCCATGTCCTGCCCCATGTAACTCTCTGATTGCATCACACGGCCAAGTCACACGCCCGTGTGCTAGGCCGTGTTACCCACACGGCTGAGACACACGCCCGTGTCTCTGCCCGTGTGCTCAATTTTGAGCATTCTGTTTCTAAAATTTAAGATGTAGAGGACACACGGCTAGACCACACACCCATGTGCTAAGCCGTGTGTCTCACACGGTCAAGACACACGTCTGTGTGTCTACCCGTGTGGAAAAAGTAAAGCCATTTCCTAGCTTTATTTTTGACCGCTTTTAGCCTTGCACCTACACCAACACTTAAACACAATTCATCACATTCACCAACCACATTTTCATACAAAAAATTTAAGTATTATACATGTCACTCCTTGGCCAATTTAACCTATACATGCCATTACAACCACAATTGTTTTACCTTATATATCAAATTGAGTCGATGGATAGTGTGAGTGATCTCTGTCGAGCTTCCAATCCAGCGAGCTTCTGATTTACTATAGAACAGGGAAAAATAAAACAGAGTAAGCATATAATGCTTAGTAAGTCCGTATAACTTGGTAATTAACTTACCAACTATTCATATTAAAGATAAACATGTAAATCACAATCAACCATTCGTTCCCAAGCCCTAACACATATTCTCATCACCCTTGTTAGTAACTTATTTCATATAAACATCAAGAAACACATATATGAGCTCAACAATATTCAGATTCTCATACACATATATTTTCCACATCATGTATTCATATAACATATGTACAAATTATTTCCATATTTTTCGGGTACATTCTGTAATAATTCATCTCGAGTTTTAGTATATTTCATGTCAGAACTTTGCTAATTATTCAACTGAAATATTGATAATCACACAGATAATACACTCGAGATGTACAAATCTAATCTCATAGATGAATGTATTCATCAAACAAATTTCCATGTTCATATATCAAAATTTCATACTTCCATATTTCATATAACATCATTTTCATGTACTTCAGGCAGATACATGTAAAAATTCATTTCTTTTCATGTCAGGATTTTACCCGTTGAATTATTGAAAATATCGATGGATACTCAAGTAGGACACACAAAGTGTACAAATCAGTAAATTCGTAAATTCATATACTGTAGTACCCATTAGGGCACTTAATCGGGAAACACACTCTCGAGCCACATATCATATAACAAGATTACCAGTCTAGGCTAAATCCTTTCTCTAACATATGCTCAGAAGAGCTCAATTAGGATAACCAGTCCAGGCTAAACCCTAATTGTAACATATGCTCAGAAGAGCTCAATTAGGATTACCAGTCCAGGCTAAATCCTAATTGTAACATATGCTCGAGAGGGATTATATTAGGATTACCCATCCGGGCTAAATCCTATCTGTAATGAGGTCAATAGGATTACTCGTCCGAGCTAAATCCTGTCAGCAACAAATGCAGGACCTCATTCATTTCGGGAAATCACATATCCATCGATTTTTCATTTATTCAAACGAAATTTGCTATTTATCAGGAAATTGTCGGGTATGTGATCAATCTCATATATTTATGCATTTATGCAATTCAAATATTCACATTCAACTTAAGTATAAAAATAACATTTTTATCATTTATCACTTATCGGGTATTATCATTTATTTCAGGCACTTTCATTTATTGAGATTTAACGAATATGTGATCATTTCACATATTTATGGCATTTATACAATTTACATACACAACATTCAATTCAAGCATATAAACATATGCAATTTAGTTATACGAACTTACCTCAATAAGTGTTCGTGTACATAAAGTCTACTAATCTGACATTTTCTCCTTTCCTCGTTCTAACTCTATATTTGGTTTATCCGGATCTATACGAGTAAATTTAACATCAATTTAATGTAATTCATACTCAATTTAGTCCAACTTACACTTTAGGCAAAATTACCATTTTGCCCCTAAACTTTTAATAAATGACGATTTCATCTCTAGACTCGAAAAATAAAATTCATGAAATTTAATCCTTGTTCCGAGCCTAACCAAATTTTTCATGTAATATTTACAGCCCATATATTTCATAAAAATCAAATTTTTTCCATGGATTTCTCATTTTTTCAATTTACTCCCTAAATCAAGTTTTCATCAAAATTCACTTTGTAAAAGTCGTTTATCTATCAACAACCTTTCATTTTCTTCCATAAATTTCATAGTTTCAGCATATTCATCCATGGTAAAAATTCTATAATTTGATATCTTTTCAAATTGATCCCCAAAATAAACAGATTAAGTTACCCCGATCTCAAAAATATAAAAATTACTAAAAACGGGCCTTGAATACTTACCTAGTTTGACCAAGAAAGCTAGCTTTCTCTTTCCTAGGGTTTCCATGCAAAATATTTGGGGAAGATGATGATAAATGATTATATTTTCATCTTTTATTATTTATCACCTTTATTTTTTTATTCTTCCAATTTTGACCTTTTCTTTAATTTTATTTTGCATGGATGAATCATTATCCTTAATGACTAAGCATTTTTAATGGTCTAATTACCATATAAGGACATCCAATTTAAAGTTCTATAGCTATTTAATCCCTTTAGCTATTAGAACTCAACTTTTGCACCTTGTGCAATTTGGTCCTTTACAAAATTTTCACACAACATTATTATCATATTATAGACTATAAAATAATATTAAAATAAATTTTCTTTTCGGAATCAAATTTGTGGTCCCGAAACCACTGTTCCGATTTCTCTAAAAATGGGCTGTTACACCCGTGTGGACAAAAATAGGCTATTTTCCAAGCCATATTTCTCACCTCATTTTGTCATCCTCCTACACCAACACTTTAACACATTCACAAGCTATTATAGGTCATTTAACCCAACTCAAAATCAAGTCTTATACATGATATAATACCTCATATAATCAAGTATACACACTTAAATTACCAAATTCACATATATGCATATCTTATCAAATATGCTAACTTAATTCAATCAACAATATGCCAATATAATTTCTATCAATCAACCATTTCAAACACATACCAAACATATCCATCACAAGCCATTCCAATGGCTAGTTACAATTAAAGCATTTATATGTCGATATTGGCCAATTAACCTATACATGCCATTATAACCATAATTGATTTACCATATATATACCAAAATGGGCTGATGGATAGTGTGAGTGATCTCCGCCAAGCTTCCAATCCAACGAGCCTCCGAATTACTATAGAACAGGGGAAAATAAAACAGAGTAAGCATTTCATGCTTAGTAAGATTGTATAACATGGTAACTAACTTACCACTCATTTAAATTTAATATAAACATACAAGGCACATTCAATCAACTTGATCATGAGCTCTAACACATATCCTCACCACCCTTGTTAGTCATATATTTCATATAAATATCAAGAAACATGTATTGGCTCAACAATAATTAGATTTCCATATACATATACTTTCCACATCATGTATTCATATAACATATACAAAGCATATCCTTGTATTTCAAGTACATTTTCATAATAATTCGTCTCACGTTCAGATTATTTCATGTCGAAACTTTTCTCATTAAATCATTTGAAATGTCAGTGTCACACGGGTAATACACTCAAGGTGTACAAATCTATAATCATGGATGAACATATTCATCAAACAAATTCCATGTTCATATATTATCATCTCGTACTTCCATATATCATGTATAATCATTTTCATGTATTTCAGGCAGATACGTGTATTAATTCATTTCATGTTCATATTTTCTCATGTCAGGATTGTGCCCGTTGAATCATTGAAAACATTGATGGATACACAGGTAGTACACTCGAAGTGTACAAATAAGAAATCCATCAATTCATATTCACGAGTGCTCTTTAACGCACATAATTGGTAAATCCTCTCTCAAGCCATATAACAGGAAGCTCACAAAGAGCCATTAATCGGGATGCTCACAAAGAGCCTATCAGGTTGCTTATTCGGGCTATATAATAGGAAGCTCATAAGAGCCATAATCAGGAAGTTCACAAAGAACTTTTAATCAGGAAGCTCATGAAGAGCCTTTAATCAGGAGCTCTGGATAGCTATATATCGGGAAGTTCAAGTGAGCCATATCAGGATGCTCACAAAGAGCTGCGTTTGTGTCTACAACATATGAAGGATCACAACCGATCATAAAACAGGACGCTCACAAAGAGCTGCGGTATATCCGTAACACATGCAGGATCATACCGATTAGGATTCTCGTAGGAACCATGTAACATGAAGCTCGAGAGGTCTTATAATAGAATGCTCGTAAGAGCTATGCTGTGTGCGCAACATATGCAGGACCACAACCAATCGAGAAATCCTGTATCCATAGAATTCCATTATTCAAGCGGGATTTAATATTTATCGGGCTTTGTAACACCCTTCACCCGTATTCAATGCCAGAATAGGGTTGTGGAGCATTACTAAACTTACAACACTTTAAAACACACATTTCATATACAATTTATCATTTCAAATACAATTCAATCATAACCAATGATAGTGTCCCTTAAACAGGCCTACGAGGCCTTAATCATGCATTAGAAATGGTTCGGGACTAAACCAATAACTCGGGAAAATTTTCAACACTTAGCCAATTTTGGCTTCAAACAGAGGACAAACACCCATGTGGCTAGGCCGTATGTCTCACACGACCACCAGACACGCCCGTGTCACAGGCCGTGTGAAAATAGGGGGTACATACTGACTTGGGTCACACGGCCAACCACACGCCCGTGTGTCTAGCCCGTGTACCCTTCGAAGTGGCCACACACGCCTGTGTGCCAGGCTGTGTGTTAGGCCGTGCCAAACCTGTAGGGTATACTGACCTATGCAACATGGCCAAGTCACACGCCAGTGTGCTAGGCCGTGTGCCAATTAGGGGGGTATACTGACTTGTACCACACGGCCAAGCACACGCCCGTGTGTGAGACCGTGTGGAGCATACTGACTTCATTTCAATTTCAACACCAGGGGACACACGATCGTGTAACTTGACCGTGTGTCACACACGGCTGAGACACAAGCCTGTGTCTCTGCCCGTGTGGACAAAAATAGGCTATTTACCAAGCCATTTTGCCACCCATTTTGCACATACCTAAACCAACTCAAATGGTACCAATCCATAGCACAAATAACATTCCAATTCATCCATAATAAAGCCTAATTCATACCATTCTCAATACCAACAATTCAAGGCACATAGGTAACACAATATCTAACAAAATTCATACAAATCCTTGTCTACTCAATCATCAAAAATGACCAATGTCAAAGGTGCATTATTAGGCCTAATTTCACAAGCATACCAACTTCTACATATAATCAATTTAACATTCATAATACCTATTAGTAACAATGACCACAATTCTCATAATATAATCCATTCACATAT
The DNA here is from genome assembly GCA_025698515.1 of Gossypium sturtianum. Taxonomy (NCBI): domain Eukaryota; kingdom Viridiplantae; phylum Streptophyta; class Magnoliopsida; order Malvales; family Malvaceae; genus Gossypium; species Gossypium sturtianum. Next base: position 86,011,885 of record CM046949.1, on the reverse strand, counting down.
CCATCAATGAGCTTAACTATCAACATATATGCACATATAAGCACATAGCCAAATTCACCAAATTAAGCCAAATCTCATGGCAATATTTACAAATCAAAACATATACATTTACAATGCCAATTCATTTGGCCAACATCATTACCAAAATATAATCAACATGACTCAAATACCTATACATTCCATATACTTAAAACATAGTTTCAAAAGTACCAAAAAGTCAGTGGATAGTGTGGTGAAGTCTCTGACGATCCCCGAATCCGAGCTAGCTTTGAAATCACTGTAAAACATAGAAAAAAAACAAAGTAAGCTATATAGCTTAGTAAGCTCGTATGTTAACAATGAGCAACTATCATCATTCATTAGTAAATCATATAATTGAAAATAATGTGCAACAATTCTATTAAATCTCAAACTATCAAATGATCATTCATATAACTTACCAAGGAACTCATTAATTTCATAGCTTTCAATACTCAATTCATTTCCGTACGTACCTGTACTATCTCATACTAATCTCATACTCAATCACATCCTTCATTTACCCGTTGAATCATTCGGAATAGAAGTCGGATACTCAAGGTCTCACTCGATAAGTACCTATACCATGGCCCGTAGCCAAATCAAGGTAACTTATTCAAAATTCTGACATCATGGCCCGAATCCAAATCAGCCGATATGCATGGCCCGAAGCCAAATCGGTTTATCTCGTGCACATAGTGCTAAATCATGGCCCGAATCCAACTCAAGTATACCTAATGACATGTCACTAGCATCCTAAACTATTCCTAAGGTTCAATCGGGATTTCAACTGTCGAATCTTCATCGAATCATTTCCAAACTCGTCTGTAATCACAATATCACAATTCATGCTATACCAAAGCATATAAAATACATTTGAAATGAATTTATAAAATACGAACTTACCTCGGATGTTAAAACGGCGAATTGAGTCGATTAATCAATAACTTTCGTTTTTCCCCAATCTAGATCTGAATTTCGCTTTTGTTGATCTAAATGTATTAAAAAATTAACTTATTCAATCATCTATTCATTCAATTTAGTCAAAAACATACTTTAAAACACATTTACACTTTTTCCCCACATATTTCACATTTTTCACAATTTAGTCCTTTTTGCATAAATTCACAAATTAGTGAAATTCCAAATAAACCCATGCTAGCCGAATTACTAAAATGCCCCTAGAAGCCCATAATTTTCATTTCTTTCACATTTTAACCACTAACTTTACACATTTCTCAATTCAATCCTTATTTTGTATTTTCACTCAAAATCACTTAACAAAACTTGTTTAACTATCGAAAACTAATTAAAATCTATCATCAAACATAAAAAATTATACATATTCATTAATGGCAACATTCACAATCTTTGACAGTTTTGCAAAATAGTCCCTGGGCTAGCTAGTACTAGCTGCAACGATCTCAAAAACATAGAAATCATTAAAAATTGGGTTAAAAACACTTACCATTTTGACTATGCAATTGCCGAAACCCTAGAATCCTCTCATGAACATATTCTTCTTCTATTTTCGGTGGAGATGATAACAAAATAAAGATGACATTATGTTTATTTTATTTATTTTATCATAATACACAATTTACTAAATTAACCTTGGTTTAAAACATTAAAATTAACTTGTTTTATGTCCATAAAAGTCCACTTACACTAAGGATGGTCTAATTACAACATAAGGACCTTTAATTTAAGGTTCTATAGCTATTTGACACTTTTATCTAATAGAACAGCACTTTTGCATTTTACGCAATTTAGTCCTTTTTATCAAATTAACCATTTAAACGATAAAATTTCTTAACGAAATTTTCACACAATCACATTATCATGCTGTAGACATTAAAATAATAATAGAATAAATATTTTTACTTTGGATTTGTGGTCCTGAAACCACTGATCTGATTTGACTAAAAACGGGCTGTTACAACTCTCCCCCTTAGGGATTTTCGTCCCCGAAAATCTTACTAGTGAATAGGTTAGGGTACTGTTTTCTCATAGCTTCCTCGGATTCCCACGTAGCTTCCTCGATCCCATGTTTATGCGAAAGAACCTTCACTAGGGCTATGCGTTTATTTCTCAATTCTTCGATTTCACGAGATAAAATCCTGATCGGTTCTTCGTTATACATCATATTAGCCTAAATCTCAATCTCTGACGCAGAAATCACATGTGAGGGATCCAATCGATAACGTCGCAACATCGACACGTGAAACACATTATGAATCTTTTCTAACTCTGGTGGTAAAGCTATTTGATATGCCATTGGTCCTATTCTTTCAACGATCTCGTACGACCCGATGAAACGCGGACTCAACTTGCCTTTCCGACCAAATCTAAGGATTTTCTTCCACGGAGGTACCTTCAAAAACACTTTGTCACCGATTTGAAATTCAATATATTTTCGTTTCAAATCCGCGTACGATTTTTGACGATCTAAAGCTGCTTTCAAATAGTCGCGAATTACTTTCACTTTCTCTAACCAAATCAACCCCGTGAATTTGTTTCTCACTAAGCTCGATCCAGTACAATGGAGTTCGGTATTTACGACCATACAAAGCTTCGTACGGTGCCATCTTTATACTCTATTAAAAGCTGTTATTATACGCGAATTCAACCAGTGGCAAATGTTTCTCCCAATGACCTTCGAATTCCAATACACAACATCGGAGCATATCTTCGAGAATCTGAAATACTCGCTCAGACTGTCCGTCGGTTTGCGGATGAAAAGCTTTACTAAAATTTAACTTTGTACCCAGAGCTTCTTGTAATTTCTTCTAAAACCATGACGTAAACCTCAGATCTCTATCCGAAATAATTGAAACTGGCATCCCATGCAATCTAACAATCTCAGCATTATACAATTCAGCTAATCTGTCAAGTGAATAATCTGTATGTACTGGTATGAAATGAGCAGATTTCGCTAGTCGATCTACGACAACCCAGATAGCATCTTTCTTTTTCGGAGACAGGGGTAATCCCGATACAAAATCCATAGTCACTCTATCCCATTTCCACTCCAGTATCACACAAGCTGAAGCAAACCTGAAGGTACTTGATGTTCGTCTTTCACTTGATGACACACTAAACATCTCGCTACAAATTCAGAAATGTCTCGTTTCATACCCGACCACCAATACAATTGTTTCAAATCACTGTACATTTTAGTACTTCCCGGATGAACGGATAAACATCCACTATGTGCCTCGTGTAAAATTTTCTGAATCAACTCCGGATCCTTCGATACACAGATTCTATCTCAGAACATCAAACAATCATCGGATCTGATTTGGTACTCTGAATCACTAGTCGACTCACACTGTACTCGTTTGGATTTCAATTCACTATCACATTTCTGAGCTTTACAGATTTGCTGAAGAAATAATGGTCTCGCTTTCAACTCAGCTACAATCGAACCATCATCAGATAAAGTTAACTGTGTACTCATCGCACTCAAAGAAAATAATGACTTTCTGTTCAGAGCATCAGCAACCACGTTCCTTTTCCCGGGTGATAATTAATTACTAACTCATAGTCTTTAAGTAACTCAAGCCATCTCTGTTGTCGCAAATTCAAATCTTTCTGAGTCATAATATACTTTAAACTCTTATGATCAGTAAAGATGTGGCATTTTTCTCCGTACAAATAATGACGCCAGATTTTCAATGTAATAACTATAGCAGCCAACTCTAAATCATACGTCAGATAGTTCTTTTCATGTGGTTTCAACTATATGGAGGCATGAGCTACAACTTTTCCCTCTTGCATCAATACGCAACCCAAACCGTTCAGTGATGCGTCGCTGTAAATCAAAAATTCTTTACCCGACTCAGGTTGAACCAACACTGGTGCCACAGTTAACAATGCTTTCAACTGTTCAAAACTCTGTTGAAATTTTTCTGACCATTCAAATTTCACATCTTTCTGAAGAAGTTGTGTCATCGCTGTCGAAATCATCGAAAGTCCTTTCACGAATCTTCGGTAATAGCCCGCTAAGCCTAGAAAACTACGGACTTCAGATACATTCCTTGGAGGTTTCCAGTCAATAACTGCAGAAATCTTGCTCGGATCAACTCGAATGCCATCCGCCGAGACTATATGTCCCAAAAATCCAACTTCCTGGAGCCAAAACTCACATTTGCTAAATTTAGCATACAGTTGCTTATCTCTCAAGGTTTGCAACACAATCCTCAAATGCTCGGCATGCTCAAACTCATCTCGTGAATAGATCAGAATGTCGTCAATGAATACAACAACAAATCTATCTAAATACGGTCTAAGAATCTGATTCATCAAATCCATAAAAATGGAAGGAGCATTAGTTAGTCCAAAAGGCATAACAAGGAATTCATAGTGTCCGTACCTCGTTCTGAACGCTGTCTTTGGCACATCTGAGCCTTTAACTCGCAATTGATAATATCCCGATCTCAAGTCAATCTTTTAAAATACTGTTGCACCTTTCAACTGATCAAACAAATTGTCTATTCTTGGCAACAGATACTTATTCTTTATCGTAACTTTGTTGAGCTGATGATAATCAATACACATTCTCATTGACCCATGTTTCTTCTTTACGAACAATACATGCGCACCCTAGGGCGAAAAACTCGGACGTGCAAAACCTCTATCTGTTAACTCTTGCAACTGAGCTTTCAACTCTTTCAACTCTGTCAAAGCCATTCTATACGGAGCTATAGATATCGGTGAAGTTCCCGGTACTAGTTCAATAGCAAATTCAACCTCTCTGATAGGTGGCATCCCCTGTAATTCTTCAGGAAACACATTCGGATATTCACAGACAACTGGCACTGATTCAATCTTTGATTCAGACACTTTTGTATCCAAAACATAAGCAAGATAAGCTTCGCAACCTTTTCCCACACATCTCTGAGCTGGCATAGACGAAATCACAACAGACAATTCATTCGACTCATTTGATTAAATCCAAAGAATTTCATTATTCTGATACTTCAATTCTATAATCTTTCATCTACAGTTCACAATAGCATCATGTATCGTCATCCAGTCCATACCCAGAATCACATCAAACTCATCGAAAGGTAGAAGCATCAAGTCAGCCGAAAAACAGTAACCCCGAGTCATCAAAAGACAATTCTTACAAATCTTATCAACTAAAACAGACTTGCCTAAGGGGTTCGATACTTTAATTACAAACTCTGTAGACTCAACATGTAAACTCTTTTTAAACACTAAATTCATATAGATATATTAATGGGTTGATCCAGGATCTATCAACGCAATTATATCAGTATCAAAAAGAGAAAAAGTACCGGTAATAACATCTGGCGATGATGCCTCCTCTCGTGCACGAATAGCATAAGCTCAGGTAGGTACTCGTGCTTCAGATCTCACAACAGAATCTCTCGTAGTACCTCTACCACTGGATACATTTCCCGTGTTTCTCTGTGGTCTCCCTCTCGCAGTTGTGTTACTTGATCTTACATTCTGAACTTTTTCTTTCTCAGGTAACTCTTGGCAGTCTCGAATAAAGTGATCTGGCGAACCACATTTAAAGCAAGCTTTAGTACTCTTATTCCAGCATTCACCAAAATGTCTTCTCCCGTACTGTTGACACTCGGGTTTATTGTTTCTCACACTGCCAACACTCGAAACAGAAGTAGCTTGTGCTTTAGGATTCACATGTTGACTTCCACGATCTCTATTCTGATATCCCACTAATGCATTCGATCAACAACACGAATCTCGAGATTTCTTTGATGAAGAATGATAAGGCTTATTCATCAGTCTTTTCATCGAATCTCTAGCCTCTGAATTAGCTTTCTTCTTTTCTCAGCTAAAATCTTCAGCTTTGCAGGCCCGTTCAACTAACACAACGAATTCTTTGAAATCTAGAATCTCGACCAAAAATTTAATGTCTTCGTTCAGCCCATCAACAAACCGCTTGCACATTATCTCTTCGGTAGAAACATATTCTCGAGCGTACTTGCTCAACCGTATAAATTCTCTTTCATATTCAGTTATGGTCATACGGCCCTGTTTCAACTCTAGAAATTCTTTATGCTTTTGATCAAGGAATCGTTAACTGATGTATTTCTTCCAAAACTCAGTTTGAAAGAATTCCCAGGTCACTCGCTCTCTCGGTACTACGAACACCAACGTATTCCACCATTGATACGCAGAGTCTCTCAAAAGAGAAACAACACACTTTAAGCACTCAGCCGATGTACAAGAAACTTCATCGAACACTCAGATTGTATTTTCAAGCCAAAAATCGACTCTCTCAGGATCATCGTCAACATTAGCCCTGAACTCTTCAGCCCCGTGTTTACAGATCTTATCAACTGGAGGCTTGTTCAATCTTAAAAGCTAGACTCCTTGAGGAGCTACGGGTACAGGTTGGGGAATAGGAGGGGGTGGAGGTTGTTGAGCAGCCGGGTTAGTTCAGATATATTGCGTGAACCATTCGTTCATCATTTGGAAGAAAGCTTCTTTAGCTTCTCCTCTCTGGTTGCCCGTCACGGGTCTAGAAGCAGACGACGCTGTCCCTTGCGCGGGAGCGGGCGCATTACTCTCAACTTCATCAGCTATCGCTCGATTGAGATCCATTTGCTATATAAAAACACATTTTAAATGTCAAGAGTCATCACACTATCACAGTTTATATATGGCATGTATAGCTAGACTCTCATACGCTCTATGTTAGTCCCAGAATCGACTAAACCATAGCTCTGATACCAATAAAAGTAACACCCCTCACCCGTATTCAATGTCGGAATAGGGTGCAGAGCATTACCGAACTTACAACACTTTAAAACACACATTTCATATACAATTTATCATTTCAAATATAATTCAATCACAACCAATGATAGTGTCCCTTAAATGGGCCTACGAGGCCTTAATCATGCATTAGAAATGGTTCGGGACTAAACTGATAACTCGGGAAAATTTTTAACACTTAGCCAATTTTTGCTTCAAACAGAGGACACGCCCGTGTGGCCATGCCGTGTGTCTCACACGACCACCAGACACGCCCGTGTGACAGGCCGTGTGAAAACAGGGGCTACATACTAACTTGGGTCACACGGCCAACCACACGCCCGTGTGTCTAGCCCGTGTGCCCTTCGAAGCGGCCACACACGCCCGTGTGCCAAGCCGTGTGTTAGGCCGCGCCAAACCTATAGGGTATACTGACTTATGCAACATGGCCAAGTCACACACCCGTGTGCTAGGCCGTGTACCAATTAGGGGGGTATACTGACTTGTACCACACGGCCAAGCACACGCCCGTGTGTGCGACCGTGTGGAGCATACTAAATTCATTTCAATTTCAACACCAGGGGGCACACGGCCGTGTAACATGACCGTGTGTCACACACGGCTGAGACACACGCCCGTGTCTCTGTCCGTGTGGACAAAAATAGGCTATTTACCAAGCCATTTTGCCACCCATTTTGCACATACCTAAACCAACTCAAACGATACCAATCCATAGCAAAATAACATTCCAATTCATCCATAATCAAGCCCAACAATTCAAGGCACATAGGTAACACAATATACTAACTAAATTCATACAAATCCTTGTCTACTCAATCATAAAAAATGACCATTATCAAAGGTGCATTATTAGGCCTAATTTCACAAGTATACCAACTTCTACATATCATCAATTTAACATTCATAATACCTATTAGTAACAAAGACCACAATTCTCATAATATAATTCATTCACATATCCATCCATGAACTTAACTATCAACATATATGCACATATAAGCACATAGCCAAATTCACCAAATTAAGCCAAATCTCATGGCTATATTTACAAATCAAAACATATACATTTACAATGCCAATTCATTTGGCCAACATCATTACCAAAATATAATCAACATGACTCAAATACCTATACATGCCATATACTTAAAACATAGTTTCAAAAGTACCAAAAAGTCAGTGGATAGTGTGGTGAAGTCTCCGACGATCCCCAAATCTGAGCTAGCTTTGAAATCACTGTAAAACATAGAAAAACAACAAAAAGCTATATAGCGTAGTAAGCTCGTATGTTAACAATGAGCAACTATCATCATTCATTAGTAAATCATATAATGGAAAACAATGTGCAACAATTCTATTAAATCTCAAACTATCAAATGATCATTCATATAACTTACCAAGGAACTCATCAATTTCATAGTTTTTAATAGTCAATTCATTTCCGTATGTACCTGTACTATCTCGTACTAATCTCATACTCAATCATATTATTCATTTACCCGTTGAACCATTCAAAATTAAAGTCGGATACTCAAGGTCCCACTCGATAAGTACCTATACCATGGCCCGTAGCCAAATCAAGGTAACTTATCTGAAATTTTGATATCATGGCCCGAAGCCAAATCAGCCTATATGCATGGCCCGAAGCCAAATCAGTTTATCTCGCACACATAGTGCTAAATCATGGCCCGAAGCCAACTCAAGTACACCTAATGACATGTCACTACCATCCTAAACTATTCTTAAGGTTCAATCGGGATTTCAACTGTCGAATCTTCATCGAATCATTTTCGAACTCGTCCGTAATCACAATATCACAATTCGTGCTATATCAAAGCATATAAAACACATTTGAAATGAATTTATAACATACGAACTTACCTCGGATGTCAAAATGGCAAATTGAGTCGATTAATCAATAACTTTCATTTTTCCTCGATCTAGATCTGAATTCCGCTTTTCTTGATCAAAATGTATTCAAAATTAACTTATTCAATCATCTATTCATTCAATTTAGTCCAAAACATACTTTAAAACACATTTACACTTTTGCCTCACATATTTCACATTTTTCACAATTTAGTCCTTTTTGCATAAAATCACAAATTAGTGAAATTCCAAATAAAACCATGCTAGCCGAATTACTAAAATGCCCCTATCAGCCCATAATTTTCATTTATTTCACATTTTAATCACTAACTTTACACATTTCTCAATCCAATCCTTATTTTGTGTTTTCACTCAAAATCACTTAACAAAACTTGTTTAACTATCAACAACTAATCAAAATCTATCATCAAACATCAAAAATTATACATATTCATCAATGGCAACATTCACAATCTTTGACAGTTTTGCAAAATAGTCCCTCGGCTAGCTAGTACTAGTTGTAACGATCTCAAAAACATAGAAATCATTAAAATCCGGGTTAAAAACACTTACCAATTTGACTATGCAATTGCCGAAACCCTAGGAAGCTCTCATGAACATATTCTTCTTCTATTTTCGGTGGAGATGATAACAAAATAAAGATGACATTACATTTGTTTTATTTATTTTATCATAATACATAATTTACTAAATTAACCTTTGTTTAAAACATTAAAATTAACTTGTTTTATGTCCATAAAATTCCACTTACACTAAGGATGGTCTAATTACAACATAAGGACCTTTACTTTAAGGTTCTATAGCTATTTGACACTTTTAGCTAATAGAACAACACTTTTGCATTTTATGCGATTTAGTCCTTTTTATCAAACTAACCAGTTAAATGGTAAAATTTCTTAATGAAATTTTCACACAATCACATTATCATGCTTTAGGCATTAAAATAATAATAAAATAAATATTTTGACTTTGGATTTGTTGTCCCGAAACCACTGTTCTGATTTGACTAAAAATAGGCTGTTACAGGCTTTGTCGGATATGTAACCAATTTCATGTATATGGCATTTATACAATTCACATACACAACATTCAATTCAAGCATATAAATATACACAATTTAGTTACACGAACTTACCTCAAAAAATGTTCGTGTACATAAAATTTACTAATTTGACATTTTCTCTTTTCCTCGTTCTAACTCTGAATTTGGTCTATCCGAATCTATATGAATGAATTTAACATTAATTCATGTTCATTTCAATTCAATTCACATCTTAGGCAAAATTACCATTTTCCCCCTAAACTTTTAATTAATGGTGATTTCGTCCCTAGGCTCGAAAAATGAAATTCATGCAATTTAATCCTTATTCCAAGCCTAGCCAATTATTACATGTAAAATTTACAACCCATGTATTTCATAAAATTTAGAATATTTCCATGAATTTTACATCTTTTCAATTTAGTCCCTAAATCATAATTTCACCAAAATTCCTTTTACAAAAGTTGTTTATCTATCAACAACCTTTCAATTTCTACCATAAAACTTCATAATTCATCTATGTTCATCCATGGAAAAACCCTAGTTCTTTGATAACTTTACAAATTAGTCCCCGAGATAGCTAGATTAAGCTATTAGGATCTCGAAAATATAAAAATCATTAAAAACGGGAAAAGAAAACATACCTAATTTATCAAAGTAAGCTTGGTTGAGGTACTTTCTCTTAGCTAGGGTTTCCACGGAAATAATTTGGGAAAGATGATGAAAAATATGATATTTTCATTATTTAATTAATTATCATCTTTTATTTTTTTCACTTTCAAATTTCATCCCTTTTTTTATTTTATTTTCCATGGATGAATCATCATCCTTAACCACTAAGCATTTTTAAATGGTCTATTTACCATATAAGGACCTCCACTTTAAATTTCTATAGCTATTTAATCCCTTTAGCTATTAGAACTCAACTTTTGCACTTTTTGCAATTTGGTCCTTTATCAAATTAAACATGTAATCGGTAAAATTTCTTTACGAAATTTTTATACGACATTACTATCATACTATAGACTATAAAATAATATAAAAATAATTTTTCTTTCGAAATCGAATTTGTGGTCCCAAAACCACTTTTCTGATTTTACCAAAAACGGGTTGTTATAAACAAGCCCGTGCGTATGGCTGTATGTCACACACGGCTGAGACACACGCCCGTGTCTCTGCCCGTGTGGACAAAATAAGGCCATTTCCAAGCCTTATTTCTCACCCAACCTGAAATCAGCAAACCAAACAAATTTTTGTACCATTACATTTTACAATATAACATTCAATTCAAGTCAATTTCAAGTTCAATTCATGTCATAACATTCCATTTTACAAAATATTTGATCTTACCTAATTGACCATATAAATTATGAATATACTTTACCCATTCATACGACCATTAATATATTTATGTATCTTCCATAATTCAATCATTTTAATACACACATCAAGCATGATATGACCTTATATAACTACATCAAAATATGATTAACACTAGCCATTCCAATGCCTAGTTACAACCAAAACATTTTATCATTATGCCTACTTAGCTTATACATGCCATTATACCAATACCAAAAGTTTTCTTATTTTATATATCGAGAAGTTCAAGGGATAGTGTGATGTGTCTCCGACCAAGTTCCAACTTCACGAGCTTCCAAGCACTATAAAACAGAGGAAGTAAAGCAGAGTAAGCATATTATGCTTTGTAAGTTCGTATAACAAGAATTTAACTTACCAATCATATTCATTTAAAGTAAGTATACAAAAATGCATCCAAAACATTGTGGCCAATTGCCTAGACACATGCTCTCATCAAACTAGTTAGTCATGAAATTTACATGAACATCAAGAAATCAGAGATGAGCTCATCATACAACCATTTCCAGGTATTTCAGGGATATTCAAGATATAATTCATTTAATTCTCATATTTCTCATATCAGGAGTTTTTCTCGTTGAATCATTGAAATATCGATGGATACCCGGCACATAAAGTGCACATATCAATGATCCGTCAATTCATATACGGGGTGCTCATTAGAGCACATAATCGGGAAGCGTTCTCTCGAATCATATAACAGGAAGCTCATGTGAGCCATTAACGGGAAGCTCATAAGAGCCATAATCAGGAAGTTCACAAAGAACCATTTCGGAAAGCTCACAAAGAGCCATATAACGGGGCTCTAGATAACTATATATCGGGAAGTTCAAGCGAGCACTATCGGAAAGCTCACAAAGAGCCAATTTAACAGGAAGCTCACGAAGAGCCTATAATCGGGATGCTCATAAGAGCTAAGGTGTGTCCACAAGAAATATAGGATCACAACCTATCGGGATGCTCTGAAGAGCTATTGTAACACCCCTTACCCGTATTCAACATCGAAACAGGGCTCGAGGCATTACCGGACTTATAACACAAGCATTCATAAAATTTTGAGTCATAAATTTTCGTCCAATTTAAAACCATTCATATTCAATCATAAAGTCCCTTATACGAGCCTACGAGGCCCAAATCATGCTTTGGAAGTGGTTCGGGACTAAACCGAGAACTTTAGAAAATTTTACAAAACTTAGAAAATTTTCCATGTTACAGGGGTCGCACGTTCGTGTGGTTCAAGGGACACGCCCGTGTGACCCTGAGACATGCCCGTGCTACATGACGTGTTTAATTTAGGGAGCTCTCTGACTTGTGCCACACAGCCATGCCACACGCCCGTGTGCTAGGCCGTGTGGTCAATTTAATTTTTATAATTTTTCATAAAATAGGTGCAGACTTCAAACAGCCGGGGCATATGCCCGTGTTCGAGGCCGTGTAGCACACACAGCCGAGACACACGCCCGTGTCTCTACCCGTGTGCTCAATTCTCAACATTCTGTTTTGCAACAATTAAGGTGCAGGGGACACACGACTGAACTACATGGTCGTGGGGCAGACCGTGTGTCACACACGGCCAAGACACACGCCCGTGTGTCTACCCATGTGGACAAAAATAAGGCTATATACCAAGTCATTTGCCACCCTTTTAATGCACACACCGTGTGTCTACCCATGTGGACAAAAATAAGGCTATATACCAAGTCATTTGCCACCCTTTTAATGCACACACCTACATAACATAACATAGCACTAATTCAAGCTTATACATACAACCAAATCATCCACAACCAAGACATCATCACATCATTCATATACAAACATATATCATACATAAGTAGCACATAACTTACCAACTCAAATCATGCAAGTTTCCACATTCATGAAAGGCATCATCATATGAATATAATTATATCAATATTAGCCAATTTCAATTGCCTTACAAAATGGACTTCTAATCAACATAGGCCAACACATTTTGCCAAATCAATTATGACACATAACAAAATGACCAAGTCCCCTATACATGCCATAATTCAAACTTTTGAATTCATTGATACCAAAATAATTGTTGATAGTGTGTATGGATCTCCGACGATCTCCGCAGCTCGAGCTAGCTTGGTGACACTATAAAATAAGGTAAAGGAAGAGGGGTAAGCTATATAGCTCAGTAAGCTCGTATGCAAGAAATAAGCGACCTTACCGTGCACATAACATTCAAATAATATAACATAATTAAATGTACAATTACTATGGTCTCATAATCATAACTCATTCCATCATAAAACTTACCTCATATTCATCATTTCAAGCATTTAATAGATATGAGTTTCAAGTACATACCTGTACCATCTCAAAATGAATTTACACATAATTTCATCTTTGACATACTCGTGAACCACTTGGAATAATACTGTCGGATATTCAGGATTCTTGCACACTAATTGCCACAAATGTAGCCAATGCTACCTCAATCTCATATCACATAGTTGCTCGCACTTGAGCTATCAACGGGCATGCTCACACAAGCTGTCAGTCAAGACGTAGCTACGTGGCGCTGCTCACACAAGCTGTCAAGTATCCGCAACATATGGCGGTATACTCAGCCACCGGTAGGACGTACAAGACCAGCATCCGGATCACTTAGTCACATAACACATACTAACCCTAGTGACATGTCACTTGTATCCTACCTTATTCCTAAGGTTCAAACGAGATTTCTTACTTGTTGATTCGTCTTCGGACTCATTCGTAGAATTGTACTCATTCACAAAATCAAACATACAATTCATGCAATATTAAAGCATTTAAATACAATTATTCTAAAGCTTACTTTTAACATACGAACTTACCTCGGTACAAAATGGCTAATAGTTCGATTTAGTCCACAACTTTATTCTTTCCCTGGTCTAGGTCAAAACCTCGTCTTTCTTGATCTATAATATCAAATTTAACTCATTTAATACTCACATTATTCAATTTAACCCAAAAATCACATTATGGCAAATTTTACATTTTTCCCCTAACTTTTCAACTTTTTACATTTTAGTCCCTAGGCTCGTAAAATGAAATATAGTCACTTTCTTCAAAATCCAAGCCTAGCCGAACCATTTTCATACTCATAACAGCCCACATTCTTCATTAAATCATACTTTTACTACATATTTTACAACATTTACAAATAGGTTGTAACATCCTGGAAAGGGCCTATGTATTTTCGGTTTAATTGTACGAAGTAACATGTTTTATGTACTAAGAATAAATTTTGAACAATTTTGGAAACCTGAAAATGTATGGAAATGTTAAGTTAAAAAAAAAATGGAAAGTGAACATTTTTGGAAACTTGGAAATGGATGGAAATGATTTGGAAATGATTCAAAATAGGAAAGTGCACATTTCTGAAACTTGGAAATGTAAGAAAATGTCAAGTTTCTGAGCCGAACGAAAAATTTTGGAAACTTAGAAATGACTTAGAAATGTCGAGTTTTAAAGTTTAAAAGAGGAAATTAAGGCAAGGTGGCCTTAAAAGAAAAAGTTTGTGAAATTTGACACACAAACAGGCTTGGAAAAGTGGCTGAAGATGCCACTTAGGGCCTCTGGAAATGGCGCCACATGCAAGGTGTTGGGCACTGGTTGAGTCACTTGGGAAGCAAATAAAAGAAGTTTTATTTTTGCTTCCGGAAGCTCGAGGTGGACGGCACAAGCCTTCTAGAAAGGAGGAGTTTTATTCTCTTTAATATTCGATTAATAAGGTGATAAATAAGGGATTTAATTTGGATTATTTTTGAAGAGATAATAAAGGGGTATTCTCTAATTATTTTAAATTATGAGATAAAGCTATCAAATAAAGAAGAGTGGTGGCCAAGTAAGAGATTACGAGGAGTAGTTTCGGCTATAAAAGGAAGGAAATAGGGCTACTCATCAATTTTTCTTCCTCCTCCTCTCTCTGTAGAATTTTAGTGCGAGTGCTCTCTCTCTCTTCTCTCTTTTCTTTTGTCAAGCCGAATCTATAGTCCACCATTGCCAAAATTCTCAAGTTTCTTTTCCTTATTTTCGTGGAAACCAAATACCCCAAGAGAACCTCTAGTCGACTTCTCCATTAAATCCCAAAAGCGAAACTTTATCATCTAGTCATCAAGGCCGATTCTTTAAGGGGCTTTTAACAAGGGTGCTACCGATTTCTTAAAAAGGGTAAGATCCAAAGTTTGGTTTCAATTCTTTTATATTTTAAACCTATCTAAAATTTAGGGACTAATCTCTATTATGGATTTTGGCCGAGTTATGGAAGGGTGTTTTCGGGATTTAAGAAATTGTCAACTACAAGAAGGCATCTTTTGAACTTCTAAGATCTAAGGTAAGTTATGAATACCATTCGGCCATAAGCTATATTATTATGATTTAATGTTAGATTGGATCTAACATGGGTACATAGGGATTTCGACAAAGAATAAAGAAGCAAGGATCCAATTCGGGATTTAAGATTTGGAAGGTAAGAACAAAGGTAAATTCGGCCAAGGCCTATTTTAGTAGTAGATCTATTATTATGTGTTTTAAGCCGAAAACTAACCAATTCAAGGGATTTAGTGACTAGCCAATTTCAAAGGGGAAAAATACGAGTTTCTCGGGATTTGATTAAATCATCAAATCGACACCAAGGTAAGCTTTAAGAATACAAATCCTCTTTGGGATTTGGTTTTCTAGCCGAATAGGCTTTGTGCTAAATAGTAAGTGATTAATCAATTGTAGGAACTTGAGATCTAAGGCGTAGATCGATTTGGGATTTTAGTGAAGTGGTTAAGCAAATCAGTGTGTACCCCACACTACTTCTTAATATGTTTCATGGCTGTTTTATTAAAATATGTAATATTAAGAATATGAAAGTGGCTAGGGTACCATGTTATGGTACTAAGTACTCAGCACGTTTCCTACTTCTACAAAGAATATGAAAAGGTCATTAGTAACATGAGAATATGATAAGAATGTGAACTCGGCATATTTATGCATATCATCATTATATGGGGCATATGGGTTTGTTTGAAAGGGAAGTGAATGTGGTGACTTAAGACCACGAACACGGTGACCTAAGACCGTGATATCTGAAAGTGGTGACCTAAGGCCACGATGTCGAAAGTGGTGACCTAAGACCACGATAATCTGAGCGTGGTGACCTAAGACCACAAATGCGGTGACCTAAGACCGCGATATGGAGTGTAGCGGAAGGAGGGTCGACTTAGTAGTCCCCACGGTGTATAGGTTGGTGCGGGAGTGTAGCGGATGGCTTATTAGGTTTGGGTTTGGGAATGCATCATAATTTGTATGCTATGATATGAATGCGTAACATTTGTATGCTCGATTCTATTTTGATTTAGTGTTTGTGTACACATTGAGTCTGTTTGACTCACCCCGTTGGGAATATTTTTGGTGATGATCGGTGATGGACCAGACGGCGAGAACTTGTGGTGGCCATGCTCAACATGAAATTTTTATTTTATGAACTACTACTTCTATTTAAGTACTTGAATTACTTGGAAATTATTTGATGTAATAAGGCCATAAGGCCATAGTTGGATTGTTTTCCATTTATTTCTATTTATTATGATTATGAGTTTTACCTATTAAAGTTTAAGTAAAATTTTTAATATAAAGAATTGAATTCGTTTTCAACACAAGCCCAACCCAAAACAATTTTTTCAAAATCGCACAAGTTTTCTCTAGGTAACGAAAGAATTTTGAAACCGGTTTACTTGAGGAACATACCAAATGGGCAAATCTCGTGGCCGGGTTTGGGGTGTTTCGATTTGGTATCGAGCCAGTTTTAAAACTCTCGGCTTTTGTGGGCCAAGGCCCAAAACGTTTTCAAAGCGAGCCCAAATGAGTTTTTTTGAAAATATTTTATGAAACAAGCGAGTTTTACGGCATGGCACCTAAAGTCTCCGACCCATGATCCACGGTAAGTACCCCTAACTATTTGTGTGATTATGTGTAATGAATATTAGAAGGGTAGAAAAGGAATGGGCGTAGAATTGCATGATAGGAACTTGAACCCTAGGACTAGTCTACTCAAACACAAACACATAAGACTTAAGGAACGTTAAACAAACCCATGGCTAAGTCACTAAGTTGGGGTGTGGTAACCCCATGCGCATGTCTAGGATTGGATCCGGAAGAGCACGGTATTTAAGCGATCCTAGTGACTCACCTCCTCTTCACAGAATCCTACCAGTGCGTAGCTTGGTTCACCCTAACCCGAGAGGGCTCGTGAGGTGTGGCAACCTCTGTTCGCATGTCTAGGAATGGTTTCGGTGGGAGCTTGGTATTTAAGCGATCGCGTGACTCACCTCCTCTCCACTCGAATCCTCGCTGGTGCATAGCTTTGGTTCACCACGACCAAGAGGACTCGGTCATAGGCTAAACACAATAACTAAAACCCGAAAGGGAATTAGCCGTGTTTTTATAAAAACAACAAAACCCTAGTTTTAGAACTCTTAAAACTTTCTTCTAAATTCATGAAAACCATCTTTACAAAATTTTCCAGAAAGATTTCCGATTTATACAAAAATGCCCCTAGTGGTAAAATTACCAAAATACCCTTGGTTTATAAAATGACCAACTACCCAATGATTTTGCCAAAATTTCATTATTTTATCAATGTTCAAAAACCCTAATTTGCAAATTATCAAAAATACCTTGAATTTTGGAAATTTCAAAATTGCCCCTAACTTATAAAATTACCAAAATGACCCTGATTTCCAAAATTTTCGCAACATCACCGTTTTGAAAAGTACAATTCTCAAAAAGAACCCTCAAAGTTTTGCAACCTTTGAAATATCCCTGATTTATAAGATTTTACAAATTTACCCCGGCTTGGAAAAAAATCACCAAAATACCCCTGGATTTCAAAATTTTTCAAAATACCCCGGAATTTAAAAATACCAAAATACTTTGTGACAAAATCACCAAGGAACTTTTTCCTTTTGAAAAATTACAAAAATACCCCTATAGGACAGAATTACGAAAATACCCCTGGGTAGTGGAAGGAAAAAAAACAATAACAATGAAAACTACAACCTTTCTCTGAATGAACGAGAGTTCATGATTGTTTGATGGATGTATGGATGAATGAATGGAAAGACTGTGTGCATACGAAAGAACCACTCCTAAAACTCTTTTCATAAAATTTCTTCGCGGGTAATCAAGTGAAACAAAGACTAATTCATAAAACTTCTTAATCAGATCACGGCGTTAGAAATGAGCTCTAGAGGACGTGGTCATCGTGGACGAGGTAGAGGAAGGATGATGGTGTCAGAACCCGTTAGATAGGGTCAAGGGTCTGACAATGAGATACCACCGCCAACACCACCCCCAGCTGTTGGTGTTGAGCAGCAAGCTCAGACGGGGGATGATGCTATGTCGCAGGCTGTGCTGCAAGTTTTGGAGTTGGTGGCTGGTGCAGGAGGTGTAACACCCCAAACCCGGCCCATTCACTACGACCGAATTTGAAATGCCACTGCGGAACACGTTCGAAAATATTCTTACTTAAGAGTAAAAATCGTTAAAAATTTGTTGCCTTTAATAAAACATTTTTTTGTGACTTAAAATATTCTAAGTAAAAATTTAATTGTTATAAAATACCGGATTCAAAACTTTATTATGTACAGATTTAAGAAAATAAAACCATTGGCGATAGATACCTCAATTGTCAATCCATAATAAAACATAATAATAAAGATACTTAATAAAAATACTTAAATACTTTAATGGGCCTTATTACAATAAACACTTAATCAAAATACTGAAAATATAAATACTTAATTAATTAAAATATCTTTCTCGCATGGGCCACCTTGTATCCACTCCAAACCCGGTCCAAGCATCACCGAAATGTTGGTAAAAATTGGGTGAGTTATACAGACTCAGTGTGTAATCAAACCACTGAATTCCACCCACATGTTAACCACATATTATCCCATATATCAGATAACAAATATCATATTCACATATTACCACATTCTGGGCTTGGCCCATATCCACACTGATCCACATTCATATACTGGGCTTGGCCCTTTTCTCAATAATCCACATATCAACTGGGCCTAGCCCATTTTCACATTAATCCACAAATCAAAATAATATGCAAAGTTATGCAATTATGAAGCCCAACCCAGCCTAGGGTCCATCCGTTACTCCTACCTTAGCAGACTCCCTGCCCAAGGCCGTGGCTAATCCACCGTTCACATAGTGAACCACATATCTTACCTTGGCAGACTTGCTGCTCAAGGCCGTGGCTAATCCACCGATCACATAGTGATCCACATATCTTACCTTGACAGACTTGCTGCTCAAGGCCGTGGCTGAGCCACCGATCACCTAAGTGATCCCACATATCCTTATCCACGAGGTGACTCGAGGTCATCCTCAGTCTACGGTGATGCACACAGCTATCATCCGCCGAGATGTGGCACCTAGCCAACACCTCCCTTGATGAAGCACACAGCTAACATCAAGCGCCAATGTAGCACAAGGCTAACATCAGACCACGTACATAATGTACACCCTTTCCTTCCTTCATATCCATATCCCACCCATGCACATGCAGCATGTAATAGTGGAATAATAATAATAAATGCATGCACATGTTATTAAGGTGCACAATCACATTTTTATAGGCATTATCACATTCACATCGGCACTTTCACATTCTTATCAACAGATAATACTAACTCGATTATCGTTATACCCCTTTCAGTGGTAATCACCACATAACCGCCATTGCTTTGGTTAGTACATAAATCACACATGCAAATATAGCAAAACCGGAAAACGGTGGGTTAATCACACACCTGACTTTCTAGCGAAATTCTGAACTACTCGAATCTAACACGATCTAGAATCCCGATACTCTGCTTACTTGTCGATTAGCCCCTAAAAATCATATTACACAATCGGACATACCTAAACTTATAAAATGGCCTATGGCCGAAACTATATACCACTTACCTTGCTTACCGAAAATCCCGAATCACCACTTAACTATGAAACTGTCGAAATCCCTTGAGTACTCCAAATCCCGAAACTCCTTTAATGCTTCTACTATCGTTGCTTGCGAAGACTAAAAGAGAATGGATCCCGGCTTTTAGAACTTGCGATAGAAGGAAAAAGAATACGCCCTCCTTTGAGATTCGGCTATGGTTATTAATAAAAGAAAAATACAAATAGAAGAAAATCACTTACAAGGTTCGGCTAAGCCCTTCAAATGTTGATGGAAAAGTCGGCCACAAGAGAAAGAAAGTGTATTTGGCTATGATGTTTCTTTTGGGTGCCAAGCAAAGAAAAGAGAAAGGAAGCTTATAGGATTCGGCTAATGCTAACAAATAGAGGAGAAAAAAACACAAATGGCCTTTTTAGCTTCTTAGAATTTGGCACAATGAGGAGTGAGTTGAGAGGAGAATTTTGGCTAAAGGAAAAATAATTGGAGAAAAGAATTCCAACAGGTGATCACTCCTATTTAACTACACAATTCCGCACCCCCTCCTTATAAAGCTTCAAACCGACAAGGCACCCCAAAGAGTCCCTCATTCGGCCACCACGTCAACTCATTATCATATCCCAATTTAATCTCCTACTATATCTCTTCAACACCTATTCAAATTAAATTGAATTTAATCTACAATTATCCTACCTATTTAAAATAATAAATCACATAATTATCCCCTATATCCACCAACTTAAAATAAAATAAAATAAACAACAATATCCCTTACTAATATCCCAATTTAATCTCTTATCCTATCTCCTAAAATAAATAAAATAAAATCTCATTTGATCTAAATAAAGCCATAATTATCCTATATTAAAATAAATAAAACTACACTTATCCTACAAGCTTAATCCTCACCCAATTAGGAGTCCATTTGCCGTCCAACCTCTGCCTTCCCTGCCTTGACGCATCAGCAAAAATAAAACCCACTGCTACTTCCCACGCGAGTCGAACTCCCTACCTGCTGGAGCCCTTAGACACAAGCTGCTGGTAACGTCCCCAGCCACTTTGCCAAGGCGCTGTTTGTGATATAACCTCCCCAGACTTTCTTTTAAACCCTCTTTCGCCAGGCGCCTTCTTAACGCAAAAATAAAAGTCCTTCCTGCCTCCTTCGCAACTCAAACCAAAGACCTGCGCCAGGCGTCACCTCCAGGCCCTTAAGTGCCGCCTTGCAGCCACTTTACCAAGGCCTGCTTTATGTCCAAAGACCACTGCATATTTCCTTAAAGCCGTCTTCAGTCCAACCTCCCTTCTTGACGCAAAATACAAAAATAAAACACTCCCATGCTGCCCTCAAGACTCGAACTCCAGACCCTTGTTAGCGTCATTCCCAGGCCTTAAGTGGCGTCCTTAAGCCACTTTACCAAGCCCCATTTCGTGACCCAAAACGCCCACAAATTATTCTTAAGGCCTCCTCAGCCTAATTTCCTCTTTTTACACTTAAATCCAAAATTTTTCCAAAGCTTTCACCCTCATTCTAAAGTTCTAAATACTCTTAAAACATCTCCAAATACCCTTAAAACCCACTAGCACTTGGGTTATGCTCCAAACGCATAACCCCTAATCTAGGATGTTACAAGAGGAAATTCGGGAACCGGTAAGTCTGTGCCTGAGCGGCTCCGAGCTAATGGAGCCGAAATGTTTCGTGGGGTATCGAGTGTGGCACCCAGTTCAGCTGAGTACTGGTTGGAAGCAACAGAGCGCATCATGGATGAGCTTGACTTGACCCCTGAGGAGAAGTTAAAAGGAATGGTGGCACTGTTACGCGATGAAGCGTATCAGTGGTGGTTGACTGTTCGGGATGGTGCCACGGCTGAGGATCTGACCTGGGAATATGTTAAGGAAGCATTTCAGAAGAAGTATGTGGGAACCAGGTATACTGATGAGCAAAGGAAGGCATTTCTAGGGCTGGTTCAAGGGAACAAGTCCGTGGCGGAGTATGAGGCTGAATTCCTGAGGTTGAGCCGATATGCTCGAGGAGTAGTGGCAACTGAGCATGAGCGTTGTGTCCATTTTGAGGACAGGCTAAGGGATGATCTGAGACTATTGATAGCACCGCATCAGGAGCGGGAGTTTTCTGCTTTGGTAGAAAAGGCCAAGGTGGCTGAGGGAATCAAGGATTCTACAAAGCAGGCTATGGATAGGAATAGGCCCAAAAGAGGTTTTGGAACGTCTGGAAAGGTTCATAAGAGGCCTAGAGTTGATGGGCCGCGAGGTCGACAAGTTGGTTGAAGAGGCGATGATCGACCTTGTGATGTGTGTGGAAAGAAGCACTTAAGAGTCTTTGGAAGAAAACAGGAGGATGTTTTAGATGTGGGTCTAAGGACCATGTGATCAAGGATTGTCCTAAGCAATCGGATGAAAGCCGACCAACACTCAAAATGTTAGTCGGTGGTAGAGGAGGACCGCAGACCTCAACGAGGTCGTGGTTCGAGTAATGATGGTAATGGTCTTTGGCAGAGGCCGTGGAACACAAGGTAGAGGTGCCGCTAATCTTTGAGGCAAGGTAACCGAGGTTTGGTTTATGCGGTTCACGGGAGGGAAGATGGAGACGGGCCGGATGTTATAACCAGACGCGTTCTTTATTTTGACAAGCCCTATTTTTCTCTAATTGATGTGGGCTCGACCCATTCCTATGTTGCATGTAGTGTAGTGGAAACACTAGGCCTAGACTTTGAACCTTCCGATAGGCGGATGATCGTAGTAAGCCCATTAGGCCTAACTATAGTGGTGGATAAGATCTTTCGGAATGTACCCCAGAGATTCGTGGAGTGAACTTCTGGTGACTTAATGGAACTACCTTTCGGGAGTTTGAACTTATACTTGGAATGGATGGCTAGTAGAGCACCGAGCCGTGTTGGATTGTGCGGCTAAACGAATGGAACTAAGGACCCGGAGGATGAAGTAGTAGTAATGATCGGAGAGAGAAGAAACTACCGCCCAACGTAGTTTCGGCGTTGAAGGTGAGAAAATGGTTAAGAAAGGGTGCAAGGCGTTCTTAGCCTTCGTAAGTGCGTTAGGTGGAAAGGAAGAAGGTGTCGGTGGAGTTAGAACGGTGAAAGACTTTGAAGATGTATTTCCGGAGGAATTACTGTGAATACCCCGAGATAGGGAGGTGGAGTTTGGAATAGACTTACTACCGGAAGCGACTCTCGTGTCAATCGCTCCATACCGAATGGCGCCAAAGAAGTTAGTTGAGCTCAAGGCTCAAATCCAAGAGTTGTTGGATCGTGGGTTCATACGACCCAGTGTGTCTCCATGGGGATCACGATTACATTTGTAAAGAAGAAGGACGGAACTATGCGTATGTGCATAGATTACCGTCGATTGAATAAGCCGACCATCAAGAAAAAGTATCCTTTGCCAAGGATCGATGACTTGTTCGATCGGTGAAGGGGGCGCATGATATTCTCAAAGATAGACTTAAGGTCGGGATATCACCGATTGAAGGTGAAGGAGGCGGATATCCATAAGACCGCTTTTAGGACAAGATACGACCATTTTGAGTTTGTGGTGATGCCGTTTGGATTGACAAACGCTCGGCCAGCGTTCATGGATATGATGAACCGAGTTTTTCAACCTTACTTGGATAGGTTCGTCCTTGTGTTCATCGACGATATTTTGGTGTATTCTAAGTCTGAAGAGGAGCATGATGAACATCTCCGAGTGGTGCTACAAGTGTTAAGGGAGAAGAAGCTCTATGCCAAATTCAGCAAGTGTGGATTTTGGCTTAAGGAGGTGGCATTCTTAGGGCATGTGGTATCCGCAGAAGGAATAAGAGTGGATCCTAGGAAGATCGAGCGGTGTTGGATTGGAAACCACCTAGGTCCGTGGTGAGATTCAAGTTTCTTAGGTTTGTGAGCTATTACAGAAGGTTCGTAGAAGGATTCTCGTCAATAGCCGCGCCTTTGACAAAGTTACTAAGGAAGGAAGTACCCTTTGAATGGTCTGATAAGCAACAGAAGAGCTTTGACAACCTTAAGAAGGTGTTGACGGAGGCTCCAGTGTTAATTGAGACGGAGGTGGGAAGGATTTCGTGGTGTCTTTGTGACGCTCGCATACGGGATTAGGATGTGTGCTAATGCAAGAAGGAAAAGTAGTCGCTTATGCATCTCGGCAACTAAGGCCTCATGAGGTTAACTACCCAACTCATGACTTGAACCGGCAAAGATGGTTTTCGTCCTTAAGGTTTGGAGGCACTACCTCTATGGAGAAAGGTCGGTGATCTCCACTGCACCACAAGAGCCTTAAGTATCTGTTGACTCGAAGGAGTTGAACTTGAGGCAACGAAGGTGGGTGGAGTTGTTGAAGGACTACGATCGCTCGATAGAATATCATCCGGGCAAGGCGAATGTGGTAGCTGATGCCCTAAGTCGGAAGGTTGTGTCGGATCTAAGGGCTATGTTCGCTCACTTAAGTTTGTACGATGATGGAAGCCTGTTGGCAGAGTTGCAAGTCAAGCCCACATGGCTGAAGGAGGTGAAAGAGGGACAGTTGGTTGATAAGGATCTAAGTGCTAAGTTACAGGAAGTGCAGAACGGAGAGTTAGAGGATTATAGTGTTAATGATGAGGGAGTATTGTGCTTCAAGGGAAAGGCATGTATGCCTAAGGACAAGGAGTTAAGACAAAGGATTCTTCGGGAGGCGCATAGTAGCCCTTATGCTATGCATCCCGGAGGCATTTGTCTGAGAGATCTAAGGGAACAATTTTGGTGGTCTGATCTTAAGCAAGAAGTGACTGAATTTGTGGGGAAATGTTTGACGTGTCAGCAAGTTAAGGCTTAACACCAAGTTCCATCAGGATTGCTTCAACCAATCGAGATTCCGCAATGGTAGTGGGAGAGAATTACCATGGATTTCGTTAGTGGGCTTCCCCTTACGCCTACTAAGAAGGACTCGGTATGGGTGATAGTGGACCGTTTGACTAAGTCCGCTCATTTCATCCCAGGAAGAGTTGACTATTCTCTTGAGAAAGTGGCTAAGTTATATGTGGCGTAAATTGTGAGGTTACATGGTGTACCGAAGATCGATCATCTCCGAGCGAGACCCAAGGTTTACGTCTCGGTTACGGAGGGCACTTCATCAAGCTTTAGGCACTAAGTTGGACTTCGCTACGGCTTTTCATCCACAATCAGATGGGCAGTCCGAACGAGTTATACAAGTGTTGGAGGATATGTTGAGAGGTCAGTGTGATGGATTTCCGCGGAAGTTGGGAAGACTATTTGCCTTTAGCCGAGTTCGCCTACAACAACAAACTATCAGGCTAGCATGCGGATGGCACCATATGAAGCATTGTATGGTCGGAAGTGTAGAACTCCTACTTGTTGGACCGAGTTAGGAGAACGTCGAGTTTTGGGTCGAGTTAGTGGTCAAATCAGAGAGAAGGTTGAGATGATTCGAGCACGGTTAAAGGAAGCCTCGATAGGCGTAAGTCGACTTGCAGACCTTAAGCGGAAGGAAATAGAGTTTGAAGTGGGAGACCAAGTGTTTCTGAAAGTCTCGCCTTGGAAAAAGGTAATGAGGTTCGGTCGCAAGAGGAAGTTAAGCCCAAGGTTTATAGGGCCCTATCGAGTACTGAAGCGAGTTGGAGCAGTGGCATACCAATTGGAGTTGCCACAAGAGTTGCGGCAGATGCACGGCGTATTCCATGTATCCATGCTACGTCGTTACCGATCGGATCTGTCTCATGTGGTACCTGTCAAAGAAGTAGAGCTAAGGCCAGACTTATCCTACGAGGAAGAGCCGATTCGGATATTGGAACGTGATGTGAAAGTGCTACGGAGGAAGTCAGTTCCTCTAGTCAAGGTGTTATGGCGCAATCATGGGTCAGAAGAAGCTTCGTGGGAACCAGAAGAGGCAATGCGACAACAATACCCTCAATTATTTTAGTTAGAAAATTTTGAGGACGAAATTATTTTAAGGGGGTAGAATTGTAACATCCTGGAAAGGGCCTATGCATTTTCGGTTTAATTGTATGAAGTAACATGTTTTATGTACTAAGAATAAATTTTGAACAATTTAGGAAACCTGAAAATGTATGGAAATGTTAAGTTAAAAAAAATGGAAAGTGAACATTTTTGGAAACTTGGAAATGGATGGAAATGATTTGGAAATGATTCAAAATAGGAAAGTGCACATTTCTGGAAACTTGGAAATGTAAGAAAATGTCAAGTTTACAGAGCCGAACGAAAATTTTTGGAAACTTAGAAATGACTTAGAAATGTCGAGTTTTAAAGTTTAAAAGAGGAAATTAAGGCAAGGTGGACTTAAAAGAAAAAGTTTGTGAAATTTGACACACAAACAGGCTTGGAAAAGTGGCACAAGATGCCACTTAGGGCCTCTGGAAATGGCGCCACATGCAAGGTGTTGGGCACAGGTTCGAGTCACTTGGGAAGCAAATAAAAGAAGTTTTATTTTTGCTTCGGAAGCTCTCCGAGGTGGACGGCACAAGCCTTCTAGAAAGGAGGAGTTTTATTCTCTTTAATATTCGATTAATAAGGTGATAAATAAGGGATTTAATTTGGATTATTTTTGAAGAGATAATAAAGGAGTATTCTCTAATTATTTTAAATTATGAGATAAAGCTATCAAATAAAGAAAGAGTGGTGGCCAAGTAAGAGATTCGAGGAGTAGTTTCGGCTATAAAAGGAAGGAAATAGGGCTACTCATCAATTTTCTTCCTCCTCCTCTCTCTCTGCCGAATTTACGAGTGCTCTCCTCTCTTCTCTTCTCTTTTCTTTTGTCAAGTCGAATCTATAGTCCACCATTGCCAAAATTCTCAAGTTTCTTTTCCTTATTTTTGTAACACCCCCAAACCCGGCCCATTCACTACGACCGAATCTGGTTATGTTAGTGGAAATATGTTTCTTTACTTAGAAAAATTTAGTAAAACTTGCTACCTTTTGAAAAATCCATGTTTATTTAATATTGTATGAGAAAAACTTGATATCACATAAATATTATAAAATGCCCAAAAGTGAACTTTAATGAATATATATAACTAATTTTGAATAAATAAGTTGTCAAAATAAATTCGTTTCCACTTAGTAATTTAATATAACCCAAACATAATTTAAAATAATAATTAAATAACTCCCAAAGTAAATAAAAATCAAAGGGCCTTATAACATCAATGTTCAAAAGATCTAGTACTTAATATAAATAAATTTAAACTCTTCTTTCTGCATGGGCCACCTCGTGTCCTCTCCAATCCCGGTCCAATCTACGCATCACCTGAAATGGTTAATGAAAAGAGTGAGTCCACTGACTCAGTGCATAATCACAACACAGGTTTCCCGCGTATGGGCTTGGCCCCATACCAAACAATTCACATAGCAAGTCATGCACATATGCATCTCAGCCCATCCCACTCCAACCGTAACACCAACCTTAGCAGACTCCCTGCCTAAGGCCGTGGCTAATCCACCGTTCACATAGTGAACCACATATCTTACCTTGGCAGACTTGCTGCTCAAGGCCGTGGCTAATCCACCGATCACATAGTGATCCACATACTGATCACATCGTGATCCATAAATCTTACCTCGGCAATCTCGCTGCTCGAGGCCGTGGCTGAGCCACCGATCAACCAAAGTGATCCAAATATCGTAATCTGTCTACGGCGATGCACATAGCAATCAACCGCCGAGATGGGCACCAAGCCAACATCTCCCTTGAGGTAGCACAAAGCTAACCATCAAGCGCTAATGTAGCCGGAGCTATCATTAGACCACGTACACCTCGTGTACACTTCCTCCTTCATCGAATCAAGCCCCACCTCATGCAAATGTATAGATGCTACATGTTAAGTCATTGTATCACATAGGTATATAAATATACACATATACAATTATACATCACAAATAATCTTACCATCACCAGGTACTCATCACTTAAGCCATTATAAATGGCTACCACACCTAACACACAGGTTTAAACGTTAGCAATCAAACCGAGAAATAGTGCGATGATTACGCACCTAGATAGCACACCCGATCTACCCTTGAAACGCAACCTTATACCACTGCACTGCTGACTAAACAAATCCCGAAAGGTCTCCTGCGCTAGGCTCTCCTCCCCTATAACCGACCTTGCACAAAACAAGTAACACTTAAGGCCATTCGGCCAAGACAAGAAACCATAGCAAAACTAACACACCCTTACCTTGCTAACCACTACCCTTCCTCTAACAAGAATCGGCCACCACCAAGGAAGTAAGGGTTCGGCTTGAAGAAAAACGGATGAAAAGGGATAGGGGTTACGGCAATAGAAAAGAGGATAAAGGTTTGAGGGATAAAATGGAGTGGTTTTGGCTCAAAAGAAATGAGGAGAAGAAGATAGCTATATGACCTTGAAGTTTCGGCCATTTGGAAAAATGTGAGAGCAAAAGAGTTTGGAGAAGGAAGTTTTAGACAACCAAAGGAATTTTGGGAAGCAAAATTCGGCAAGGAGAGAAAGCAAATGATGAAAATAAATGAACACCTCCCCTATTTATACTAATCGGCCAAGCTCTAAGCTCCAAAAAAAAAAATCCTCAAAACTCTCCTAAAACACCTCCCTTCCATCCATTCAAAAAGATTTGAAAAAGTCAAACTTTTACCTAGCCAAATTCAAAAAAAATTGACCAAGTCTTCTCCACCTTTTAAGCCTTTCAAACCGTCCATCCACCCCACCAAGATGACGCAAAAAGAATGCCCATTTGCTGCTCTTGCGAATCGAACCTAAGCCTCTTCCCCCCTGCAAATGGCGTCACACACACAAGGCCTTAGTGGCGCCTATCCTGCCACTCCACCAGCTCCTTTCTTGTGACATAAACTCCCAAATAATTCTCTTAAGACACCCCTCGCCAAGTTCCCCTTTTAACCCCTAAAACTAAAAATTTACCAAAGCAATCTACCACCACTTAGGGTTCTCAGGACTCCTAAAACTTACCCAACCACACACTAGAGTGTGCCAACACCCGAGCTAAGCACCAAATGCCTAACCCCTAAAACCAGGGTGTTACAATTCTACCCTCCTTAAAATAATTTCGTCCTCGAAATTACTTGTCTAAACTAACAGTCCAATTTTTCCCACTACGCTAAAGCTGCGCACTCTGATCTTAAAGAGCTAACATACTTTACGAGCAACAAAACAAACAGTCACCAAAACTGCCTCTACCACGTCCACGAGAAGTTTTATGCAATGAAGTTCCCGAGAGTAGTTCTTTCGAGCAATCAAGTTTCCTTCTCTACCCAGGGGTAATTTCGTCATTTTCCTACAGGGGTATTTTTGGTAATTCTGTAAATCGAGAAAACATCTTTCAAAATCAGATTTAGAGTTTTACAAACCAAAGGGGTAAATTTTAGAAATTTTAAAACTAAGGGTTTTAAAACAGTGAGGCAAATCCCTTTCGGGTTTTAATAATTGGTTTAGCCTATGAACAAGTCCTCTTGGTTAAGGTGAACCGTAGCTACGCACTGTAGGATTCCGGCGAAGAGGAGGTGAGTCACGAGGATCGCTAAGTACTGTGCTCTTAGGATCCACTCCTAGACATGCGCACGATGGTTGCCACACCTTAACTCGGCGACTTAATCACAGGTTTGTTTAGTAACCTTAAGTTTTATGCATATGTTTGAGTAGACTAGTCCTAGGGTTTAATAGCCCTAATATTCTAATCTACGAGCCCAACTAAGCCCATAACAGTTCATATAACAATTCACTTGAAGTCGAAGTACTTTACAGCGGACTCGGTAGGAGGTACAGTGCCATGCCGAATAACCTGAAAAATATTTCACGAAACCCATATCTTTGAAAACCCATTTAAAAATGTTTTTGGGCCCAAAACCCTCAAAGCCGAGTTTTGAACTTGGCTCTGATACCAAACTGTAACACCCCCAAACCCGGCCATTCACTACGACCGAATCTGGTTATGTTAGTGGAAATATGTTTCTTTACTTAGAAAAATTTAGTAAAACTTGCTACCTTTTGAAAAATCCATGTTTATTTAATATTGTATGAGAAAAACTTGATATCACATAAATATTATAAAATGCCCAAAAGTGAACTTTAATGAATATATATAACTAATTTTGAATAAATAAGTTGTCAAAATAAATTCGTTTCCACTTAGTAATTTAATATAACCCAAACATAATTTAAAATAATAATTAAATAACTCCCAAAGTAAATAAAAATCAAAGGGCCTTATAACATCAATGTTCAAAAGATCTAGTACTTAATATAAATAAATTTAAACTCTTCTTTCTGCATGGGCCACCTCGTGTCCTCTCCAATCCCGGTCCAATCTACGCATCACCCGAAATGGTTAATGAAAAGAGTGAGTCCACCGACTCAAGTGCATAATCACAACACAGGTTTCCCGCGTATGGGCTTGGCCCCATACCAAACAATTCACATAGCAAGTCATGCACATATGCATCTCAGCCCATCCCACTCCAACCGTAACACCAACCTTAGCAGACTCCCTGGCTAAGGCCGTGGCTAATCCACCGTTCACATAGTGAACCACATATCTTACCTTGGCGGACTTGCCGCTCAAGGCCGTGGCTAATCCACCGATCACATAGTGATCACATACCGATCACATCGTGATCCATAAATCTTACCTCGGTAATCTCATTGCTCGAGGCCGTGGGTGAGCCACCGATCAACCAAAGTGATCCAAATATCGTAATCGTCTACGGCGATGCACATAGCAATCAACCGCCGAGATGGGCACCAAGCCAACATCTCCTTGAGGTAGCACAAAGCTAACCATCAAGCGCTAATGTAGCCGGAGCTATCATTAGACCACGTACACCTCGTGTACACTTCCTCCTTCATCGAATCAAGCCCCACCTCATGCAAATGTATAGATGCTACATGTTAAGTCATTGTATCACATAGGTATATAAATATACACATATACAATTATACATCACAAATAATCTTACCATTACTGTGTACTCATCACTTAAGCCATTATAAATGGCTACCACACCTAACACACATGAGTTTAAACGTTAGCAATCAAACCGAGAAATAGTGCGATGATTACGCACCTAGATAGCACACCCGATCTACCCTTGAAGCGCAACCTTATACCATCGCTGCTGCTGACTAAACAAATCCCGAAAGGTCTCTGCGCTAGGCTCTCCTCCCCTATAACCGACCTTGCACAAAACAAGTAACACTTAAGGCCATTCGGCCAAGACAAAAACCATAGCAAAACTAACACACCCTTACCTTGCTAACCACTACCCTTCCTCTAACAAGAATCGCCACCACCAAGGAAGTAAAGGGTTCGGCTTGAAGAAAAAACGGATGAAAAGGGATAGGGGTTACGGCAATAGAAAAGAGGATAAAGGTTTGAGGGATAAAATGGAGTGGTTTTGGCTCAAAAGAAATGAGGAGAAGAAGATAGCTATATGACCTTGAAGTTTCGGCCATTTGGAAAAATGTGAGAGCAAAAGAGTTTGGAGAAGGAAGTTTCGGCAACCAAAGGAATTTTGGGAAGCAAAATTCGGCAAGGGAGAGAAAGCAAATGATGAAAATAAATGAACACCTCCCCCCCTATTTATACTAATCGGCCAAGCTCCAAGCTCCAAAAAAAAATCCTCAAAACTCTCCTAAAACACCTCCCTTCCATCCATTCAAAAAGATTTGAAAAAGTCAAACTTTTACCTAGCCAAATTCAAAAAAAATTGACCAAGTCTTCTCCACCTTTTAAGCCTTTCAAACCGTCCATCCACCCCACCAAGATGACGCAAAAAGAATGCCCATTTGCTGCTCTTGCGAATCGAACCTAAGCCTCTTCCCCCCTGCAAATGGCGTCACACACACAAGGCCTTAGTGGCGCCTATCCTGCCACTCCACCAGCTCCTTTCTTGTGACATAAACTCCCAAGTAATTCTCTTAAGACACCCCTCGCCAAGCTCCCCTTTTAACCCCTAAAACTAAAAATTTACCAAAGCAATCTACCACCACTTAGGGTTCTCAGGACTCCTAAAACTTACCCAACCACACACTAGAGTGTGCCAACACCCGAGCTAAGCACCAAATGCCTAACCCCTAAAACCAGGGTGTTACAATTTTCGTGGAAACCAAATACCCCAAGAGAACCTCTAGTCGACTTCTCCATTAAATCCCAAAAGCCGAAACTTTATCATCTAGTCATCAAGGCCGATTCTTTAAGGGGCTTTTAACAAGGGTGCTACCGATTTCTTAAAAAGGGTAAGATCCAAAGTTTGGTTTCAATTCTTTTATATTTTAAACCTATCTAAAATTTAGGGACTAATCTCTATTATGGATTTTGGGCGAGTTATGGAAGGGTGTTTTGAGGATTTAAGAAATTGTCAACTACAAGAAGGCATCTTTCGAACTTCTAAGATCTAAGGTAAGTTATGAATACCATTCGCCATAAGCTATATTATTATGATTTAATGTTAGATTGGATCTAACATGGGTACATAGGGATTTCGACAAACAATAAAGAAGCAAGGATCCAATTCGGATTTAAGATTTGGAAGGTAAGAACAAAGGTAAATTCGCCAAGGCCTATTTTAGTAGTAGATCTATTATTATGTGTTTTAAGCCGAAAACTAACCAATTCAAGGGATTTAGTGACTAGCCGATTTCAAAGGGGAAAAATACGAGTTTCCGGGATTTGATTAAATCATCAAATCGACACCAAGGTAAGCTTTAAGAATACAAATCCTACTACGATTTGGTTTTCTAGCCGAATAGGCTTTGTGCTAAATAGTAAGTGATTAATCAATTGTAGGAACTTGAGATCTAAAGGCGAGAGATCGATTTGGGATTTCAGTGAAGTGGTTAAGCAAATCGTGTGTGTACCCCACACTACTTCTTAATATGTTTCATGGCCTGTTTTATTAAAATATGTGATATTAAGAATATATAAAGTGGCTAGGGTACCATGTTATGGTACTAAGTACTGTGCACGTTTCCTACTTCTACAAAGAATATGAAAAAGGTCATTAGTAACATGAGAATATGATAAGAATGTGAACTCTGGCATATTTATGCATATCATCATTATATGGGGCATATGGGTTTGTTTGAAAGGGGAAGTGAATGTGGTGACTTAAGACCACGAACACGGTGACCTAAGACCGTGATATTTGAAAGTGGTGACCTAAGGCCACAAAGAATCTGAAAGTGGTGACCTAAGACCACAGTAATCTGAACGTGGTGACCTAAGACCACAAATGCGGTGACCTAAGACCGCGATATGGAGTGTAGCGGAAGGAGGGTCGACTTAGTAGTCCCCACGGTGTACAGGTTGGTACGGGGGAGTGTAGCGGATGGCTTATTAGGTTTGGGTTTGGGAATGCATCATAATTTGTATGCTATGATATGAATGCGTAACATTTGTATGCCTGATTCTATTTTGATTTAGTGTTTGTGTACACATTGAGTCTGTTTGACTCACCCCGTTGGGGAATATTTTTCAGGTGATGATCAGTGATGGACCGGGACGGCAGAACTTGTGGTGGCCATGCTCAACATGAAATTTTTATTTTATGAACTACTACTTCTATTTAAGTACTTGAATTACTTGGAAATTATTTGATGTAATAAGGCCATAAGGCCATAGTTGGATTGTTTTCCATTTATTTCTATTTATTATGATTATGAGTTTTACCTATTAAAGTTTAAGTAAAATTTTTAATATAAAGAATTGAATTCGTTTTCAACACAAGCCCAACCCAAAACAATTTTTTTTCAAAATCGCACAAGTTTTCTCTAGGTAACGAAAGAATTTTGAAACCGGTTTACTTGAGGAACATACCAAATCTGGGCAAATCTCGTGGGCCGGGTTTGGGGTGTTTCATAGGTCCTTTTAGGTATTTTCATCAAAAATCACTTAGTAAAAGTTGTTCATCTAACATCAAACATACATAGTCTACCATTAGACATCAAAATACACAAATATCCAACATGGGTAAAATTTTAGACTTTGACATCTTTTCAAATTAGTCCTTTCCTAGGGTTTCCATAAAAATTTGGGGAAGAAGATGATAATAAGATGATATTAAGTTATTATCATCTTTATTTATTTCTATTTCCAATTTAGTCCTTTTCTTTTTCTAAATTTCAATGGATGAATCATCAAAAAATATCTATTATGTAACACCCCAAACCCGGCCTAGACGTTACGACCGGATCTGGCATGTCACATAGATAAGTTTTTTGAAAACTAAGTGTTCGTTACAAACTTCGTATTTTTTTTTGAAAACTTCGAGCTTTGTTGTTTGTGATATTCAAACCTGCTTTTATGGTGTTGTTGAAAAAACGTTGTTATCTCATTTTTTGAAAACTTCGTCTATAACAGAAATCAGATTCAGTGATTTGCGAAAATGTGATATCTTGCAAACTGTTTTCGACGTTTAAGAGAACCCAGTATTTTATCAATTATAGTTTGTAAACCGTTCGTTAACATTTTGGAAACAGTTATTAATGTTTTAGGAAAATCCCGTATTGATCATTTAATAACCAATAGCACCGAATTAAAAGCTAAAACCAAAATAAAATCCCAATGGCCTTATTACAAAACATAACCCAAACTAACTAATCTTAAAATAAAGTAGAACAGAATTTACTAATGTTACGATGTATGGCCACCACAGAGTCTGCCTCGGCTCCAAATCCTCAATGCTGGGGATTACCTGTAAGATTAAAGCAGATGGGGTGAGTTACGAGAACTCAGTGTGTAATCCCGTAATCGGACATTAACTGGGCCCGAGCCTATTCAGATGCAAATTGGGCCTTAGCCCTTACGGAAACAAACTGGCCTAAGGCCCATTCAGAATCAAACTGGGCCTTAGCCCTATTAGCATGGTTATACAGATAATATATGCAATGCAATCCAGCCCAGCCTAGTAATCCATCCACTACACACCACCCGTACCAGCCCAACACACCTGTGGGGATTTCTTCAATCAACCCTCCATCTGCTACACACCTCGATGGCAGTCACGCTGCTCATCGCCGAAATTGTGGCAAAGCCACCAGAATAATAGAATATACGTGGCATAGTCACCAGACAAAATGTGACCAAGTAACCAGAATATGTGGCAGAGCCACCGGATTACACTTCCCCGATCATCAATATCCCAATCCCATGCAACATACCATGACATAATAATATAGTGCATGCATGAACGTACCAATATAGCAGATAAATAGAATACACAGTCATGCCAAATCTACCCGTAAGGGTATAATCATAAATTACTCACCTGGGCTATTTCCAATTCACCCACTAGGGTATCTTATTAGCTCACCCATTAAGGGTATTTCGGCTTTAAACCGACACACAGAATAATACATAACAAAACGAATAAAGGTGTGAAATTACACACCTGATCACGCAGAGAACTACACACTCACGATCGTCGTCACCTATTCCAAATATAACACACAATTATCCGAAGAATTGGAAGTCTTAAATCCGAACACCTAACTATACGATTTACTAACACTTACCCTCACTAGAGCGAGCAACCGCGACTTGTCTATCAAAACCAAATGTCGACTTCCTTCCACAACCCGGCGGAAAGTCCTGAACCGCTGACACCCTATGCCGTTTAAACTTGGGAGCAGGGGCTACGTATCCACTTCCATTAGGCCCTTTTCCTGATCCCCCCTTAGATTGGTTACCACCAGCCTCCATGAAGAACTCTTGATTAGCAAAGTTCCACCAAAAATGACTGTTGCTCAAGGTTTCGGCTTCCACACAAAAGAGAACAAACGAGACTTTAGATGGAGCAGAGTATTCAGGTACGACCTTAAACAAGAAGAAGGTAGTCGATGAGAGATCAGTTAAAAAGAGAAGGATATAATCACTTACCGATACTCAAATGCTGAGTGATCAGAAAAACATAAGCTTGATCCCTAATGAGTTTCGGCCCTCACTAAACAGAACACGAATGTCTTGATTCGGCCTTAGTCAAAAGAAACAGGGTGAGAACTTTGGCTTTTAGTAAAGAAACAAGAAGTGAACAAGAACAAGAATCTAGCATAAGAGCAATACTAACCTTAGATCAGAGATGAATCGTATGGGAAGAAGAGATTCGGCCAACACTGTTTAAGCAACTACAAGTGAAGAAAACGTTTGAAAAGGGAAGCGAGAAGAAACAAATGAGAGGAATTGAGGTTTCGGTTATAGTGAAGAAAAACAAATGGAAAGAGAGGGGAACTGATTCTAGTCAGAGAAAATAGGCAATTCGGTTAATGGAGAAAAGAGTAGAAGAGCAATGGAGAGGAAGAGAGGTTTCGACCAAGATGTTTATGTAACCCGTGGAAGGAGATGAGGCTATACGGCTTAAACAAAATGAGATGAGATGGAAAGAAATGAATAAGAAAAGGTGAGAAGGAGAATTCGGCCCACCAATGATTAGGCAAAATAAGAAAAGGAGGGAACTTGAAAAGAAAATGAGAACAAGAGAGTAATAGAAACTGAGGTTTCAGCAACATAAAAATTGAGGCAAAAAGACCCGAAATGCCGCAGTCGAAAACGCAAAGAGCAAGACTTAATGAAAGAAACCTTGAGAAAAAAATGGCACTCTCTTTCTCTCAAAGCCGAAAAATGATACTCAAGACCCCTTTGCTCAGCCGAATTTCTCTTTACTAGTCCCCTACTTTCGGCCAACCACTTCCACACTCCATCCACTTCCCTGATTTTCTCCTACATTTCCTCTTCATCACCCATTCAAACAATTTGACCAAGTCTCCCATCCACCATGTATAATTCTACTCCAACTCCACCTCTTTTCCACCTTGAGCACAAAAATAAAACTCCCTTATGCTGCATGAAGGATTCTAACACCAGATCACTTTGTTTCCCTCCATAGCCACCTTGCCACTAGACTCCTTGTGTCTCCTAAATGCACCCAATTATTCTTAAGTCCTACTGCCATCTGCCATATCCACTAAAAGGCCAAAAATGAAAAATTTTCCTATGGCCTAACTTGAACCCGGGACTTCATAGAAACCCCGTAACCTTTCAAAATCACCTTCCTAACAGGTCCAACTTGAAATAATGCCGTTCTCGTCTTCCCAAAAATTCTAAAATTTTTCTACGCTCGGGGCCCAATAGCCCTAATTCTACTAGGCCCAATTTCAGGGCGTTACATATTAAAATTTTTTTAATGGTCTAATTACCATATATGTAACACCGCTAACCCGAATCCGTCGCTGGAATAGGATTAAGAGGCATTACCGAACAAACAGAACATTTCTCATCCATTTAACTACACGAAGTCAATCATCATTAAAACATATCACAACATAATCATATAGTCCCTTATTGAGGTCCACGAGACCTTAAACACAAGCTAGAAAGGGGTCAGGACTAAACCGAACACTTACAATAGTTTCCAGAATTTCAAATATTCTTCAACACTGTTGAGGTCACATGCCTGTGCAATCAGGTCGTGTGCCTCACACGATCACCTGACACACCCATGTGTCCAGGCCATGTCAAAACAGAGCATGTATTCTGACTTCTTCATACAGCCACCAGGCACGCCCGTGTGCTAAGGCCGTGTACTCTTAGGCAATATACTGACTTATTCACACGTCTAGGCACGTCCGTGTACCGTGGCCATGCATAATTAGGCTAGCTACTAACTTTATCCCACGGTCACTAGGCACGCCCCTGTGCCATAACCGTGTAGGCAAAACAGGCCATTTGCAAGGCCAATTTGCCACCCATACAAGGGTCTACCAACAAGCTTCATAACAATGCCAATTCATGCTTTTAAATGCACTCAAACATACCATTTCATGCACTCAATAACTATCAACATTACAATTTACTTCCATACCTAATGTCATCACAATAAATCCATTCAAAGTAACAATTGTACATCTCAAAACATGTACATATCAAACATAATGTAATCCATATCATAAACCATCTTCAAACCACATCTTTTCATCAACCACACAATCATGAAATATACCATTTTCATAACTCATTCATAAACTCAACATTATCCCACTTCCAAGCCAAGTCACATGGCAAGGATTAAACATCACAAATCATACCATAACTTCTAGCCTATACATGCCATATTTCATCTATATACATCTTTCCAAAAGTACCAAAATAGATTGCCAATAGTGTGATTGATATGCTGACGATCCCCAGATCCGAGCTAGCTTCACTGACACTGCAAAGCAGAGAAACAAATCACACAGTAAGCTTTCCAAAGCTTAGTAAGTTCGAAGTACAATACAACTAATTCATTGAATCAAATCAATATACACATTAAACCATCACATAGATAATTTATCAATGTCACACAATTCCAAACATATCCAATACTCACATAGCATTCCTTTCATCTACTTTCAATTTCATCAACCACATAGGTTTTATACATACCTTTGCCAACACTTAGCTAGTCACCAACCATGCTACTCAACCACTCAACTTTACACTTCGATCAACCTTTGCTATTCTCTTGCTTTGTTCGCACACTTAGTGCCAATTCATAGACAAAACATAGTCAACACCGCACACTTAGTGCCAATACGTTAAACCAAGCTTATATCGGTATCGCACACACAGTGCCAATTCAATAAGCCGAAGCTTCTGTCATCTCGCACACACAGTGCTAATCATTTCTATCACGTTTCTAATTTTGCACACTTAGTGCCTTCTAATTCAATTCAGCACATAGCATTTCTAATTTCATAATTATATAGATATTTATTCAATTCACCTCACAAAGAACATAAATTAACAACTTGTGCTATATCCGAACTTACCTCGGACGTCAAACTACCGAAACGGTCGATCAATTGAGCACTTTATCTTTGCCTCGATCTCGATCCGAACCTCTCCTTTCTTGGTCTATATATATTCAAATTCAATCCATTCAATCACAATTTCATTAAATTTAATCCAAACACACTTATTTAGGGCATTTTACAAAATAGCCCTCACATTTTCACATTTCGACACTTTAGTCCCTATTTCACAAAATCATCAAATTCACATAGTTTCTCTTCACACAAGCCTAGCCGAATTTTCCTTGTGTTCATACAAGCCCACACATTTAATTTATTTCACATTTTAGTCCTTCAAAATATTATTATTACAATTTAGCCCTAATTAGCTAAATTCACCAAAGATTCAAGAACAAAACATGTTCATTAAACACATATATTTCATTTAATACCAACTATCAACACAAAGCTCACTTGTTCATCAATGGCACATCTCAAAATCTCTATCAATTTCCAAAATTAAAACATGGGCTAGCTAGAGCACAAAACAACGATTACAAAAACGTAGAAATTATCAAAAACCGAAGAAAAATCATACCTTAATCAAACCAAAAGCTAGCCGAACCCTAGTTGTTCTTCTTTTCTTTTTCTTTTCTTTGAATTTCGGCAAGGTGGATGAATAAAACATCAATTCTCATCTTTTGTTTTATTTACTATCATATTATTAATCTATTTACTATATTAACCTTTCTATTAATAAATAAAACAAACATACATTAAGGACATATTTGTCCAACAACTATCCACTATCTAAATATTGGCATATTTGCCTCATAAAGCCTCCACATTTAAAAGCCATAACACATAGAATCTTCAACAATCAGCACACAGCTTTTATACTTTATGCGATTAAGTCCTTTTTCTTAATTAAACACACAATCGATAAAATCTTCACACAGAAATTTCACACAGGTCAATTCACATACTGTTCACACAGAAAATAATATTAAAATATTATTTTGACCTCGAATTTGTGGTCTCGAAACCACTGTTTCGACTAGGGTCTAAACCGGGCTGTTACAATATAAGGACCTCAAGTTTTAAATTCCATAGCTATTTGATACTTAGAGCTACTAGAACTCAACTTTTGCATTTTATGCAATTTAGTCCTTTCTATAATTAAACATGTAACCGGTAAAATTTTCTTATCAAAATTTTCATACGTCTTTCCTATCATAATGCAGACCATGCAATAATATTAAAATAAATTTTCTTTCTGACTCGAATTTGTGGTCCCGAAACCAGTGTTCCGATTTCACTGAAAGCGGGCTGTTACAACTCTCCCCCCTTAAAGAATTTTTTCCTCAAAAATCTTACCAGTAAAAAGGTTTGGGTATTGCTTTCTCATTGTTTCCTCCAGTTCCCAGGTAGCTTTTTCTATTCCATGTCATTGCCAAAGAACTTTCACTAAAGCTACCTTTTTATTTCTTAATTCTTTCGTCTCACGTGCCAAAATTCTGATCAGTGCTTCACTGTAAGTCATATCAGGTTGAATCTCAACTTCTGTCGAAGAAATAACATGTAAAGGATCTGACTGATACCATCGCAACATAGACACATGGAAAACATTATGAATTCTGTTAAGCTCCGATGGTAATGCCAATCTGTATGCAACATGTCTGATTCTTTCAATAATCTCATATGGTCCAATAAACCGTGGACTCAGTTTTCCCTT
This sequence comes from Gossypium sturtianum, assembly GCA_025698515.1. NCBI lineage: Eukaryota > Viridiplantae > Streptophyta > Magnoliopsida > Malvales > Malvaceae > Gossypium > Gossypium sturtianum. Next base: position 85,971,274 of record CM046949.1, on the reverse strand, counting down.
ACGACCAAACCGAAGAACTTTCTTCCAATGTGATACTTTTAAGAATACCTTGTCTCCAACTTGAAATTCTATCTCCTTTCATTTAAGATCAGCATAAGACTTTTGACGACCAGAGGCTGCTTTTAAACTATCCCAATCACTTTCACCTTTTCTTCAGTCTCACGAATTAAATTAACTCCATGTATCCTTTTCTCACTGAGTTCTGTCCAGTACAATGGAGTTCTACATTTACGATCATACAGAGCCTCGTACGGTGCCATTTTAATACCTGACTAATGACTATTATTGTATGCAAATTCAACTAAAGGCAGATATTTTTCCCAGTTACCTTCGAATTCCAACACACAACACCGAAGCATATCTTCTAAAATTTGTATCACACGTTCAGATTGTCCATCAGTCTGAGGATGAAAAGCGGTGCTGAAATGTAATTGTGTACCCAGAGCTTCTTGCAACTTATTCCAGAATCGAGATGTAAATCGAGGATCTCTGTCTGAAATAATAGAGACCGGCACTCCATGTAATCAGACAATCTCAGAAACATATAATTTAACCAATCTATCTAGGGAGAAATCCATACTGTAACACCCCAAACCCGGCCTAGAAGTTAGGCCCGAATCTGGCGTCACATTGAAGTGTTTTTCAAAAATCATGTTTTTTATTGAAAACCCTTCTTGTTTAAAAGCTCAAGTAAAATCCCAGTTACGTTAGTTTATTTTTAAAAAGTGGTACATTGAAAAATTATTAATTTTATTCCCAAAATATCTTTTTAGTTGCGGAAGCTAATATTGAGAGTAATCGATTTACGAAAATGATTAAGTCGCGAAACCATTTTGAAAATGTTGCGAAAATGTAGTGTTGTTTTAAAACAGTTAACATTTTGGAAAAACCGTGATTTACTTCTAACGGATATAATTCAAGGTAAATAAAAACCCCAAGTTAAAACCCAAAACCTTAAAGAAGCCTTATTACAAAATTTAAAACCCAAAACGGAATCTAAAGCATAAATGAAGTCCAAAGGCAGTCGTATGGCCATCTCCAAGTCCCTCGCAGCACAGATCCTCCTAAAGCCGGGATTACCGCACGCATGCTTAAAAACGGGGTGAGTTTGAGAAAACTCAGTGTGCAATCCCTTCCTAACTAAAATAGTTAGTAAAATAGACCGAATTCAGAATCAGTCTGGGCTGGAGCCCAAAACAGTAACAGAACAATATGTGTGGGTCTAAGCCCAAGATAATTCCACTTGGGCCTCAAACTTATCGTAATCAATTCCATATGCATAATGTGTGATGCATGCTAACCCATCCCATCCAACCCCGCACTTGCCTCCTCGCCCAACCCTCGCACTACTTGCGGGGAATAAATCACCCACGCCATCCCTACACTCCCAATGTTAGCATAGGTTGTGGCACTAATTCAAAATCGCAGACAAAGTCGCCAAGAAATGTAATGGCCAAGATCCATAAGCAGAATGGTTATAAACCATAATCAGGATGGCACAGAGCCATAATCAGGATGGCACAAGGCTATCGGTAACTGTAATAAGTTTGGCACATAGCCATCAGCGACGGTAATATAATCGGCACATAGCCACGGGTAATCATGATCGACACAGAGTCATCAATATATAAGTTAGGCACATAGCCACGGATAAGTACGATTGGCACAGAGCCATAATCAAGATGGCACAGAGCCATATTTAGGTTGGCACAGAGCCATAATTAGATTTCGCGGCTTTAAGCTGTCTGTCGGTCCACAGTCGTCTCATGCGACCCGTGCGACCTTAACAGATCAATACTGGATCCACAGTCGTCTCATGCGACCCATGCGACCCTATCAGAACTTCTTCCATATCAATGTCCCAACCTCATATAATATGTCGTGTATGTCATGCTCAATCATTACACGTGTATGCAAAATGGCCATGCTCAGTAAAGTCATTAAAAAACATATTAAAAGCATATCAGTCACACGACCACAGTCAAGTCAATTAAAACACAGTCATACAATCACAGTCAAATCAGTCAAATTCATAGTCTAAGTCAGTTATTTACCCACAAGAGCAAAATAGTCATTTTACCATATAAGAGCATTTTGGTAATTCTACCCTACAGGGGTATTTCGATAATTGTACCCTACAGGGTATTTCGATAATTCTACCCTACAGGGGTATTTTGGTAATTTTTTAAACCGGGGGTATTTCGGTAATTTTGCAAACCGGGGGTATTTCGGTAATTTTGCAAACCGGGAGTATTTCAATAATTTTATAAATTAGGGTCCCAGTGACCCAACAGAAGGTCCACCATCGCCTCGAGTGACTTAAGTAACCTAAACGGTCACAACGGGGTAAATGGGCCTAAGGCCCATTACTCGGCCCAAGTGGGCCCACACACTCGTGTGGCCCAATTAGCCCAGAAATAGCCTCGGCTATACGAACATCACAGTTCAAACAACACATACCACATCACATACATTTTATCCGTGTGAGCCCACAAGCCCACTGGGCCCACTTAGCCCATTTCGGCCCAACGAGGCCCAGAACTACCTAAGTCATGTGCGCGACATGACAAGTCTATCTACGTCCCACTTAACAGTGAAGTTTACCCACACGAGCCCACACGGCCCATACGGCCCATTCCGGCCTAAGCCCATGAGATCGCTCATGGCGGCCTTCCTCGTTGTACGCCCACGTTTCGTGAGCTCGGTTGATCACATGGGCGTTCGCACATTCATGTGGCCCAAAAGCCCAATCCTTCGGCTTTTTAGCTTTTGCTGATCTATAGACCAATCAGTGTGGAATACACACTTTCGGCTTTTCAGCCGATCATCAACAGAGCGCAAAGTTACACACCTGCTTTTGAACACTCGCGCACTGCCTTCGAGTGTAACAGACCGAATTTGACCCTAATCGGAACGGTGGTTTCGGGACCACGAATCCGAGTCTGAGAAATATTTTAATATTTTATTTTGTGTTTATTATATGTGAATTAATGTGTGTGAAAGTTTCGTAGAAAAATTTAATCGTTTGTGTGTTCAATTTAACAAAAAGGACTAAATCGCGTAAAGTGTAAAAGTTGCATATTATAGTGTAAAGTGCTAGAATGATGATGGCTTTTTAATAGGAAGTATTAAATGGATAAATAACCCATTTATAAGTTAGTGGGTGGTATATGACAAGATTAACCTTAAGTTTTATATTATATGATTTTATGATATAAGGTTAAATAAGTAAATAAATTAAAGCCATATTATATGTTAATTAAAACATAAAAAAAATATGCATGTTTACTCATCTTCTCTTGGCCGAATATTGAGGAAAGAAAGGGGAGCTAGGTTCTTTGAAATTTCGGCTACATTCAAGCCAAATTCAAGGTAAATTCTTGGTCGGTTTTTGTAAATTTTTATGTTTTTGAGATCGTTGCTTCGAACAGTAGCTGACCCATGTTAAAATTTTTAAATCTAAGCATGCTTGATGTTCGGCTATTGACATGTTCATGTGATTTTTGATGTTTGATGATTTTAAATGAAAGATATATGTTAGATTAATGTGTTTTGTCTTTGGATTTTTGGTAAATTTGAGTATTTGGGCTAAATTGCAAAAATGAATTTTTGAGGGGAACAAAATGCAAAATAAATGAAAGAAATGGACTTGTATAGTCCCTATGTAAATTCGGCCCTAAAGAATTATAGTGAAATTTTGTGTATTTTGTGTTTTGTGCAAATAGGATTAAATTGTAAAAATGTGAAACATTAGGGGTAAAATGGTAATTTGCCCATTTATGTGTTTTGGGACTAAATTGAGATGAAATGTGCTTGAATGAGCTAAATTTTAATGTGTTTAGATCAAGAACAAAGAAAAACGGATTTGGATCGGGGAAAGGCGAAGGTTACCGAATAGCCGGACTACGTTGTCCGTCGACAGTCGAGGTAAGTCCTTAAGCACATATACGTTAAAAATTTATTTACGACTATGATGAATAATGAAACTTAAATATTTAAAGTATAATTATAGATAATAGCCGAATGTAGAAGTATGGTATTGAATTGAATTTACTTTGTAAAACGAAAAGTGTATAAATATGTTTTGGTTGGTATGTGAAGGTATTATGATTTATATGAGTTGTTTGCATTGTTGATGCTATGAAATGAGTGTGGAATTAATGATCATATCTATATCGGGCCTTAAGCCCAGCGTGCCTTGTGCCGGTGATGTAATTCGGGCTAAATGCCCAGCGTGCCTTGTGCCTGATGTAATTCGGGCTAAATGCCCAGCGTGCCTTGTGCCGTGATGTAATTCTCGGGCTATGAGCCTAGCGTGCCTTGTGCGGTGATGTACATCGAGCTTATTGCTTGTGCTTAATGCCGGTGATGTGTTATAAATCCTTTACAAGGTGGGATGTAAATACTTAAATAAACAAAATGTTCGGGTAAATATAAAGGTTTATGGATGCAAGGAACAAGGTATGTGAATATCTTTCCTTTCAAATTACATAAGTTGTAGAATGGTTAAAGTTTTTGATAATGAGTCTTTATGATATGTGTACTTGAATTATTTAATAAGTGTGATATGTATATTGAATATAAGCTTGGTGATATCTTTGAGATTCGGTCAAAGGTGAAAATGTCAAAAGTGAAAGTTATTGAAAATGCATATCTGTATATATATATACTTGTGATATATGTTATACTTGTTAATAAGGTGATATGCGAATACTTAAGGCTTAAAGAGTGGAAGGGTTGTATACCTTCAATGAGGGAATAATAGATGATAAGTTACATAGATTTACTGTTCGACCATATTGAAATTATTATCTGTTAAATTACTTGAATTTCTGGTGTATATTCATATATGTATGTGTGCTAAATGTTGGAATATTTGATCTGTTGTTTCAGAATGCTTAAGACTTACTAAGCTAGTGAGCTTATTTCGTGTGTGCTCTTTGTGTTGCTTTTATAGATTTTCCATCAAGCTACGGGCATCCGAGGATCGCGTCGGAAAAGTCAACCACACTATCTCCCTTGTGGTATTTTAATCTTAGTTTTGAACCGAAGGCATGTATAGGTTAGACTAAGGTTTAGATTAATGATTTTTGGCCTTGTATATATATATGAATAGCCTTGCGAAAATGGCTATTTCTTTTGATTAAGTTTAATTCCTATGTTCTTGATATAATGGATTGATTATGATATTAAGAGATGTGAAATATGGCCATAGTTTAATCATGTATGAAATATGGTCAAATAATATGCCTATTATATCTAAATGTGATGCATTTGGGATAAATATGATATATTGATATGTTTTGCATTCATTTTGATTTGGTTCGAATGAGGTGGATATAGTTGAGATGATGTTCTTTGGGTTGTAAATTAATTTGGTCTATTTGGATTATTAAAGATGCCATGTTAATGTTGATGAGTAGTAAGTTATTTTAGCCTATATTCGGCCATGGTACATATATAATTGATAAGTATGGGTTGTATTTTGTGGTTTAAGGCATTTTGGGCTAAGATAATGAATTGATAAGGTATATTGGTTTAATAGACGCTCATGTATGTTTAATATTTCACAGTCTATATGTGCATCCGCTTGTTGCGTGAATATATATTTTTAATATTAAAGTGTACATGAAAACATTTGTACATGGATTGATTTCAAAATGGTATGTGCTAATTTGGTTTTTATATATATATGGAATGCTTTAAGAATTTTATTTGATTAAATATGTAAGTGACTATTAGATTTTTATTTGTGTGCATGTTATAGGTGAATAAAAGTCTAAATATTATATACTTATGTAGTCGTTTTTTTTTTTTTGACCATGTGATTTTATAATGCAAGTTGTTATATTAAGACTGATAGAATATATATATATTTATATTCATTTGTGATAGCATGAAATGATATGAAATTATCAAGTGTTAGTTGGATGGAGTGTATGGACTTGGTAATTGTTATGGTAAGACCTCGTAACCTTAATCCGGCGACGGATACAGGTTAGGGGTGTTACATCGAGCGCCAACCTGTAATCATTCACAACACATGATTACATGCATAACAACAAAACATAACCAGCCTTAATCAACCAAACCTCATAACTCAAACCACAGTCATCTACCTTGCTTGAACCAATGGATACTTGCAACTAAACTGCTGATTAAAAGCGATGACCCACCGCTTGATTAGTATCTACACAGGAAACGTACAACCCATTAACAGAACTCGCATGCCCAAAGGCTTGAAACAAACCCATTGTCCAACCAAGTCTCAAAACGAGAGATAGGGAGAAATGGCATTCGGTTTTAAGCAAAACCAAAGAGTGAGGTCTATTAAAACAAAAAGAAATTAAAGAAACAGAGCTAGATTCGATCATACTTACAATTTCCAGCGAACTGTTGTTAAGTCAATATGAGATGAAAAGAAGAGCAACAATCGGTCAACACAAAACCCAAGCTACAAGATGTGATATTCGGCCAACAGATTCAAAGTACTTAGGTGTAAGAAAGAAAAGAGTATCCGGCTTAGGAGAAGAAAAGGGGAATAATTGATCCAGCAAAGAAAAGAAAGGGAAAAGAAAGGTATAATCGATTTAGAAATATGAGAGGAGATAGATAGATACTCGGCCAACCCAGTGGAAAGAAAAGAAAGAAATGAGAAACCGAAAGAAAGGAAAGATTCGGCAAAATTAAGAAAGGAGAAATCGACCACTCATAAAATACCCAAAATGCAATATTCAGCCACCAAAAACGAAAACGAGAGAAAAACGGTGCTAAAGGCTACCCCAAAACACAATTCGGCACATCAAAAGGACTTGAAAAGCACAAAACAAAATGCTGAAAACCAAACAAAGCAAAATGTAAGCACCTAAAACCTTCTAGCCAAATTTGCACATACCAACACTCCCATTCGGCTACAACTTCTCCCCCTTTTCAAATTCCTTAAACATCTCCATAAATCCCTCCTTGATTTGCTGCATAATCTTCTCCCAACAACTCAAGACCATTTCAAACTTCCCAACACAGAGTTAAAATCCAACACAAACTCTTGCCCACTCATGAGCAAAATAAATAATCCCATTTTGCATGCAGTGAGACTTGAACCTCTGTCCTCCTTGCCACACTTGTGATGCCACAACCACTCCACCACAAGCTCTCTTATGCCTCTTTTTAATCACAAGTACTTAAAAGGCTTACAACCTGGAGTCAGGACTCCCCTAATGCTAAAAATAAAAATTTTCCAAATGACATGGCTTGAACCCAGGACTTCATAGAAGCCCCCTAACCTTCCAAAATCACTCACCTAACAGACCCAACATACATTTATGTCGTTCTCTTGCTCTCAAAAGTTTCAAACGCTCCCATGCCCAAGGCCCAATAGGCCCAATTCTACTAGGCCCAAAAGCAGGGTGTTACACATACGTAATGAAATAAAATGTGAGGACTTTGTTAATCGGTTGATGATTACCCAAATGACATCTTTCTTTTTTGGAGATAAGGGTAGTCCCGATACAAAGTCCATGGTAATTTTTTCCCATTTCCATTCCAGTATTGTAACTGACTGTAATAATCCTGAAGGTACCTGATGTTCAGCTTTAACTTGCTGACATATCAAACATTTAGTTACAAATTTAGAAATATCCCCTTTTATTCCCGACCACAGTACATCTTTTTCAAATCATTGAAAATTTTGTTACTCCCCAGATAAATAGACATAGTACCATTATGAGCTTCGTTTAGAATCTTCTATACCAGTTTCGAATTCTTTGGTATGCATATTCTGCCTCTGAATAACATACAATCATCAGAATAAATATGAAATTCTGAATCAGAATTCAACTCACACTGTGCCCGTTTAGCTCGTAATTTATCATCATTGTTCTGAGCTTCAGAAACCTGCTGCAGATACGTCGGTCTAGCTTTTGACTCAGCTATGATTGAACCATCATTAGATAACAACAATCGGGTATTCATTGCTCGCAAAGTAAACAGAGACTTTCTGCTCAAAGCATCTGCAACCACATTGGCTTTTCCTGGATGATAATCAATAACTAAATCATAATCTTTTAATAGTTCAAGCCACCTGCGCTGCCTCAAATTCAAATCCTTTTGCGGCATCAAATACTTTAAACTTTTATGATCAGTAAATATATGGCATTTTTCACAAAACAAATATTGTCGCCAAATTTTCAAAGCAAATATAATGGCTGCCAATTCTAAATCATGTATCGGGTAATTCTTTTTATGTGGTTTACGCTGTTTAGAAGCAAAGGCTATTACTTTACCTTCTTGCATCAAGACACAGCCTAAACCATTCAGTGACGTGTCACTGTAAATTACAAATTCCTTACCCGATTCAGGCTAAACTAACACGGGTGCTTCAGTCCACAAGGCTTTCAATCTGTCAAAACTCTGTTGACATTTATCAGTCCATTCGAATTTCACATCTTTTTGCAACAACTGTGTCATTGGAGAAGCTATCATAGAAAACCCTTGTACAAATCTCCTATAATATCAGGCTAATCCCAGAAAACTTCTAACATCAGACACATTTTCGGTGGCTTCCAATTAATAATAGCTGAAATTTTATTCTGATCCACCCTGATACCTTCTGCAGATACTATATGTCCAAGGAAACCAACTTCCCGAAGCTAGAATTCACATTTACTAAATTTGGCATATAGTTGTTTCTCACGTAGAGTTTGAAACACTGTTCTAAAATGATCAACATGTTCATTTTCATCCCGAGAATATACCAGGATATCATCAATAAATACCACCACAAATCTATCCAGATACGGTCTGAATATTCTATCCATTAAATCTATGAATATCGCAGGTGCATTAGTCAAGCCGAATGGCATCACAAGAAACTCATAGTGCCCGTACCTGGTTCTGAAGGCTGTCTTTAGCACATCTGAATCTTCGAGAATACAGTGGCACCTTTCAGTTGGTCAAAAAAGTCATCAATACGAGGTAGTGGATATTTATTCTTTATTGTAACTTTGTTGAGCTGCCTGTAATCAATGCATAGCCTCAACGATCCATCTTTTTTTTAACAAACAGAACTGGTGCACCCCAAGGTGAAGAACTAGGTCGAGCAAAGCCTTTGTTAGTTAGTTCTTGCAACTGTGCTTTCAACTCTTTCAATTCAGTAGGAGCCATTCTGTAAGGTGCTATAGATATCGGTGTTGTTCATGGAACAAGATCTATGAAAAATTCTACCTCTCTGGCCGGTGGTAATCTGGGTAATTCCTCCAGAAACACATCAGAAAATTCACAAACAACCGGCACTAACTTAATCTTTGATTCAGATACTTTAGTGTCCAACACATATACAAGATAGGCATCATACCCTTTTCTGATATATTTCTGTACTGATATAGCTGAGATTACATTTGACAACCCATCAAGTTTATCAGATTCAACACGAAGCAAATTACCATTCTGACATTTTAACATAATGTACTTCGTTTTACAATTTACCACTGCATCATACTGAGTTAACCAGTCTATACCCTGAATTAAATCAAATTCATCAAATGGAAATAAAATTATATCAGCAGAGAAACAATAACCCCGTATCATTAACGAGCAATTTTTACAAACTTTATCCACCATCACATACTGGCCCAGGGGATTTGAAACTTTAACCATGAATTCAGTAGACTCGATAGGTAGATTTTTAACAGACACTAAGTTTGTGCATATGTATGAATGTGTTGAAATAGGATCAATCAAAGCAATAATATCAGTTTCAAGAAGAGAAAAAGTACTAGTAATGACGTCTGGTGCAGAAGCATCCTCTCTTGCACAAATAGCATATGTCCTTGCTGGTGCTCATGCTTTAGATTTAACTGTTGAATCTTTCGTTGCACCTCAGCTACCACTAACATTACCGGGGTGACGAGGTGGTCTACCTCTAGAGGTAGGGTTACTTGGCTTGGACGTCTGAACAATATCCTTTTCAGGTCTTTCTAGGCAATCTCTAAGATAGTGGTCAAAAGAACCACACCTAAAGCAGGCTCCGCTACTCATGCGACATTCACAAAAATGTAATTTATTGCAATGTTTGCATCTTGGTTTGGGACTTCCAACACTTCCTACACTTGTTACGGATGGGGATGAAGATCTCGGATTAGAGAGTTGGGAGCCTCGGTCTCTCCCAAAATATCCTACAGATGTGGTAGAACGATCATAATATTTATTTGATTTCTTTGAAATCGATGATTGTGACTTACCCATAAATCTTTTACTTAAAGTTCGGGCTTCCATCTCTGCCTGCTTCTTTTCTTTTTTTTAATTCTTCAGCTTTATGTGCTCGGTCGACCAATACAACAAACTCTTTTAATTCCAAAATTCCAACTAACAACTTGATGTTTTGATTTAATCCCTCTTCAAACCGTTTACACATGACAGCTTCAGTCGGGATACACTTTCTAGCATATTTGTTTAATCTAACAAATTCCCTCTCGTATTCAAATACAGTCATATTCCCCTATTTAAGCTCTAAAAATTCCTTCTTTTTCTGGTCAAGGAATTTCTAACTAATATACTTCTTTTTGAATTCTGTTTGGAAAAATTCCCATGTAACATTTTCCTTCGGTACAATAGAAATTATGGTATTTCACCACTGGTAGGCTGAGTCTTTTAACAGAGATACAACACATTTCAAACATTATTCAGGTGTGCAAAACAATTCATCCAAAACCCTGATTGTATTTTCTAGCCAAAATTCTGCCCTTTCTGGTACATCATCGGCAGTAGCCCTGAATTCTTCTGCCCCATATTTTTGAATTTTATCTACCGGAGGTTTATCGATTCTAATAGATTAAATACCTTGTGGCATATCGGGAACTGGTTGAGAAGCAGGAGGGAGAGGTTGTTGTACAGCAGGATTTGTTTTCAGATATTCAGTAAACCATTCATTCATCATTTGAAAGAAGGCTTCTTTTGCCTCTTCACCTCGACCCTCAAATTTGGGCCTTCTACTACTACTAGATGCAGCTCTTTGAACTGAAGCTAGAGCATTTGTAACATCCCCAAACCCGGCCCATTCACTACGACCGAATCTGGTTATGTCACTGGGAAAAGACGGTTGAAAATCTTAAAATAAAACATCGTAGTTTGCTGAATTTTGGAAACATATCTTTGGAATAAAACTTTGCTATTAAACTCATTCATTTTTAAAACTTTAGTTTATAATATCCAATTTGAATAAATAGGTTGCAAACCATAAATCATTTTCACGTAGCAATTTAATTTGAATAAACCATAGTTAAAGTAATACCAAAAACATAAAATGGCCTTTATTACAACCCAACAATTCAAATAAAGTACTTATATCAAAATCAAGCATGAAATAATTGAACATCATCCTCGGCATGGGCCACCTTGTCCTCTCCGATCCCGGTCCAGCTTTATGCACTACCTGAAATGGTTAAGGAAAAAGGTGAGTCACCAAGACTCAGTGTGCAACCCTTTTCCCGAAAGTTAGCAAAATATCATATACAAACATAATCATGATCATCATGCATCCCAATCATATGCACCCAATCCTAACCGCCCATACACCTTTTCTACCCCGTGTGGTACCAAACCACCGGTGGTGCCAAACCACCGTGACGATAGTCACAATGTGTTACTAAAACACCGTGACCGAAGTCACAAATCCAATGATGGGGCCAACCCATCGTGGTGATACCAAATCATGGCGATAATCCCAGATCTCAAAAGTGGGGCCAACCCACGGTGGTGTTAACCACGGGACGAGTCGCAATGAGGTGCCAAACCTCCGTGTCCCAAAGACACAAATGTGGTACCAAAACCATGGTGACCGTAGTCACGATAATCGAGTGATGGGGCCAACCCATCGTGGTGATACCAAATCACCGGCAGACGATCCCATATCTCAAGTGGGGCCAACCCACGGTGGTATTAACCACGTGGACAAGTCGCTATGAGGTGCCAAACCTCCGTGTCCCAAAGACACAAATGTGGTACCTAAACCACCGTGACCGTAGTCACGATAATCGAGTGATGGGGCCAACCCATCGTGGTGATACCAAATCACCGGCGCCAATCCTCAATACCGCTTGTGGGGCCAACCCACTGCGTGGTGCAAAACCACGGGACGAGACGCTGAGGTGCCAAACCTCCGAGGTGCTAAACCTCCGTGACCGTAGTCACAAAGTTGTGTTACTAAAACACCGGTGCTCGTCAAGACAAAATATCACCGCCCCCTCCACTCATATCACCCATCATCATACCAACTCATGTATAGTATTCAAATCATGCAAACATGTTTAACGTTGCATCTCATAGCACATACATCATAAATCATGACATCATGTATCAATAATGAGACTCATAATGAAACGGACTTACTCGAATCTGTGCACATACCCCATAGGGTATCATATCACTCAACCATACTATTTCGGTTTTACCAATCAATCGCTTTATCAAACATATACAAAGCAAGAAGTGTGTTAGCTTACACACTGATTACTAATGCGACTATCAAATCCTCGTAGATCAAGATCTAACGCACTAGATCCCCATTCCTTAACACTTTTCGAGCACTAGCCACAACCCGAGATATGCGAGATCAAGCCTTCCCTACAATCGCCAAAACTAAACAACATAATCATGCTAATCAACCTTTAAGGGTAAAATCGTAATTTTACCTACTAAGGGTATTTTCGTAATTTACCCACCAAGGGTATATCGGTAATTTCAGACCGAATGGCCTTTCCAAAAGGCCCGATGTCGCCCGAAGCGACCCAACTACCATTTCTCGGTCGAATGGACTATTGGGCCTAAAGCCCAATTTCGCCCATTCGGCCCACACGCCGTGTGGCCCACCTAACACAAATCTAGCCACGTATATGAGATTCACCTAGTCTAGTTCACTATATACTACACCATCATACATTTTACTATATTGGGCCCACGACCCATTGGGCCCCCTTCGCCCATCGCGCCCAAGCAAAACCCAACCCACAAGAATATACTAACGATGGCCTCAACTATCGTGTCGAAGCCCCACACGCGCGCCGCACACTCGTGTGGCTACTATTGCCGCGGACCAAGCACTTCGGCATTTGCCGCTCTACAACTAGAGTAGAGAGAGTTACACACCGATAGGACTCTGGTGTTAATCCCGCTCCGACCACTCTTGTGCCCAAACGCCTCCAAGATGTGTTTACTCTCTCCCTAGGATGCTCCTTATATAGCTAGCTCTTCACCTTCATTCTTTGTATCTTTCCGATGTGGGATCCCTTCACAAGAGAGTTTAAATTCAATGAAACTCTTGCCGCCCAATCCAGTAAAATAAATACTCCCTTGCTTCTCATGAGATTCGAACCTGTGCTCCCTTGCAACATAATCCACGCTGCTAGCCACTTGGCCACAAGCTCCTCTTGTGTCTCTTAAACCATGCGCAACTAAATATAAATCTATAGCCAAATTCGAGGTCCAAGTAAAAGAAAACCAAAATGCAAAACCCAAGACTTGAACCTTGGACCTCCTTCCTTCCCTTGTGGCGTCATCCCCTTGTCTCTTATGTGGCGTCACTTTGCCACTCCACCACACACTCCACTTGTGTCATTTTTCCCCACATTTTATTCTTAAGGCCTACCTGCCAACTTCCAGGTTTTTTTTTTTCACCTAAAACCAAAATTTCCCCAAAGCTAATATTTGATCCCGGGACTTCATAGAAGCCTTCTAACCTTCCAAAATCACTTATCCAATAGGTCCAACTTGCATTTAAGCCGATCTCTTGTTCTCTAAAAATTTAAACGCTACTACGCCTAAGGCCCATTGGGCTCAATTCTCCTAGGCCCAATTTCGGTATGTTACAAATCTCATTCCTTCTTAAAGAAATTTCGTCCTCGAAATTTCCATCTAACTAATGACCAAACATCCTAACCTACCACACTACGCTCTTGTCGCGCACTCGATCTCCAAGAGCTAACATACTTTACGAGCAACAAAACAAACAAATCACCAAAACCGCTCTACCACGTCCACGAGAAGTACGACCACGCCCCTAGAACTCATATCTAGCGTCGCGATTTAACTCGATTAAAAGTTTTATACATTAGAAATTTTGTTCCATTGCTTAATCCACGAGCAAATTTTATGAATGTAAGTTTCGGAAGTCGTTCTTTCGAGCAATCAAAGTTTCGCTTTCTAAAGTAATCCACTATTGCAATCATCCGATCACATCAATAACTCACAAGCAATAGTAAGGGGTACTTACCTGGTGGACTACGGGTCGGAGGTACAGGTGCCATGCCAGCCTAACCTGAAAAACTTTTCATAAAAACCCATATTTTTGAAAAGCCCACTTTGAAAATGTTTTTGGGCCCAAAACCTCAAAGCCGAGTTTTGAACCGGCTCGATACCAAATCAGTAACATCCCCAAACCCGGCCCATTCACTACGAATTTAACTGGTTATGTCTTTGGGAAAAGACGGTTGAAAATCTTAAAATAAAACATCGTAGTTTGCTGAATTTTGGAAACATATCTTTGGAATAAAACTTTGCTATTAAACTCATTCATTTTTAAAACTTTAGTTTATAATATCCAATTTGAATAAATAGGTTGCAAACCATAAATCATTTTCACGTAGCAATTTAATTTGAATAAACCATAGTTAAAGTAATACCAAAAACATAAAATGGCCTTTATTACAACCCAACAATTCAAATAAAGTACTTATATCAAAATCAAGCATGAAATAATTGAACATCATCCTCGGCATGGGCCACCTTGTCCTCTCCGATCCCGGTCCAGCCTTTATGCACTACGAAATGGTTAAGGAAAGAGGTGAGTCACCAAGACTCAAGTGTGCAACCCTTTTCCCGAAAGTTAGCAAAATATCATATACAAACATAATCATGATCATCATGCATCCCAATCATATGCACCCAATCCTAACCGTCCATACACCTTTTCTACCCCGTGTGGTACCAAACCACTTTGGTGGTGCCAAACCACCGGTGACGATAGTCACAATGTGTTACTAAAACACCGGTGACCGAAGTCACAAATCCAATGATGGGGCCAACCCATCGTGTGATACCAAATCACCGCGATAATCCCAGATCTCAAAAGTGGGGCCAACCCACGGTGGTGTTAACCCTGTGGACGCAGTCGCAATGAGGTGCCAAACCTCCGTGTCCTAAAGACACAAATGTGGTACCAAACCATCGTGACCGTAGTCACGATAATCGAGTGATGGGGCCAACCCATCGTGTGATACCAAATCACCGCGACGATCCCATATCTCTCAAGTGGGCCAACCCACGGTGGTATTAACCACGTGGACAAGTCGCTATGAGGTGCCAAACCTCCGTGTCCCAAAGACACAAATGTGGTACCAAACCACCTGGTGACCGTAGTCACGATAATCGAGTGATGGGGCCAACCCATCGTGTGATACCAAATCACCGGCGCCAATCCTCAATACGCGCTTTGTGGGGCCAACCCATCGTGGTGCAAAACCACGGGACGAGATGCCGAGGTCCCAAACCTCCGGAGGTGCCAAACCTCCGTGACCGTAGTCACAAAGTTGTGTTACTAAAACACGGTGCTCACAAACACAAAATATCACCGCCTCTCCACTCATATCACCCATCATCATACCAACTCATGTATAGTATTCAAATCATGCAAACATGTTTAACGTTGCATCTCATAGCACATACATCATAAATCATGACATCATGTATCAATAATAAGACTCATAATGAAACGGACTTACACGAATCCGTGCACATACCCCATAGGGTATCATATCACTCAACCATACTATTTCGGTTTTACCAATCAATCAGTTTATCAAACATATACAAAGCAAGAAGTGTGTTAGCTTACACACACGATTACTAATGCGACTATCAAATCCCGTAGATCAAGATCTAACGACTAGATCCCCATTCCTTAACACTTTTCGAGCACTAGCCACAACCCGAGATATGCGAGATCAAGCCTTCCCTACAATCGCCAAAACTAAACAACATAATCATGCTAATCAACCTTTAAGGGTAAAATCGTAATTTTACCTACTAAGGGTATTTTCGTAATTTACCCACCAAGGGTATATCGGTAATTTCAGACTGGAATGGCCTTTCCAAAGGCCCCAGTGTCGCCCGAGCGACCCAACTACCATTTCTCGGTCGAATGGACTATTGGGCCTAAAGCCCAATTTGGCCCATTCGGGCCCACACACTCGTGTGGCCCACCTAACACAAATCTAGCCACGTATATGAGATTCACCTAGTCTAGTTCACTATATACTACACCATCATACATTTTACTATATTGGGCCCACGACCCATTGGGCCCCCTTCGCCCATCGCGCCCAAGCAAAACCCAACCCACAAGAATACTATCGATGGCCTCAACTATCGTGTCGAAGCCCCACACGCGCGCCGCACACTGCGTGTGGCTACTATTGCCGTGGACCGCACTTCGGCATTTGCCGCTCTACACTAGAGTAGAGAGAGTTACACACCGATAGGACTCGTGTTAATCCGCGCCGACCACTCTTGTGCCCAAACGCCCCAAGATGTGTTTACTCTCCCCTAGGATGCTCCTTATATAGCTAGCTCTTCACCTTCATTCTTTGTATCTTTCCGATGTGGGATCCTTCACAAGTGAGAGTTTAAATTCAATCAAACTCTTGCCAGTCCAAACAGTAAAATAAATACTCCCTTGCTTCTCATGAGATTCGAACCTGTGCTCCCTTGCAACATAATCCACGCCTGCTAGCCACTTGGCCACAAGCTCCTCTTGTGTCTTAAACCATGCGCAACTAAATATAAATCTATAGCCAAATTCTGAGGTCCAAGTAAAAAGAAAACCAAAATGCAAAACCCAAGACTTGAACCTTGGACCTCCTTCCTTCCCTTGTGGCGTCATCCCCTTGTCTCTTATGTGGCGTCACTTTGCCACTCCACCACACACTCCACTTGTGTCATTTTTCCCCACATTTTATTCTTAAGGCCTACCTGCCAACTTCCAGGGTTTTTTTTTTTCACCTAAAACCAAAATTTCCCCAAAGCTAATATTTGATCCCGGGACTTCATAGAAGCCTTCTAACCTTCCAAAATCACTTATCCAATAGGTCCAACTTGCATTTAAGCCGATCTCTTGTTCTCTAAAAATTTAAACGCTACTACGCCTAAGGCCCATTGGGCTCAATTCTCCTAGGCCCAATTTCGGTATGTTACAGCATTGCTCTCAGCTTCCTCGGATTCAGCTCTAGCTCGGTTGGACGACATTACTATATGAACAACAGGTTTAAAATGGTTAGAACATATCACACTATCACAAATTATATAATGGCATGTATAGCTAAACTCGTACTTGCTACGTTAGTCCGAGAATTGGCTAAATCGTAGCTCTGATACCAATAAATGTAACACCCCTAACCCATACCCGTCACTGAAATAGAGTAAAGGAGCATTACCGAAGTTTATAGAACAAAGGCAATTACTTCAGTTCATTTACTACTCATATCAGAAACAAATCATATTTAATCATATTGTCCCTTAAATGGACCCTCGAGGCCCAATTTATGCATTATAAACAAATCAAGACTATATCGGAAACTCAGAAATTTTTTTACAAAATTCAAAAATTTTCTTAAATACAGGAGTCACACACCCGTGTGGGTAGGCCGTCTAGGCATTCGATGTAAGGCACACGACCATGTCCCAGCCCGTGTTCCTACCTATGTAACTCTCTGACTTGGGTCACACGGCCAGCCACACGCCCGTGTGTTGGACCGTGTGTTTCACATGACTGAGACACACGCCCGTGTCTCTGCCCGTGTGACCAATTCTGAGCATATTGTTTCTCAATTATTAAGATGTAAGGGACACACGGCCAAACAACACGCCCGTGCACATGGCCGTGTGTCACACACAGCTGAGACACACGCCCGTGTGTCACACACAGCTGAGACACACGTACGTGTCTCTGCCCGTGTGGACAAAATAAGGTCATTTCCAAGCCTTATTTCT
Source organism: Gossypium sturtianum (assembly GCA_025698515.1). Classification (NCBI taxonomy): domain Eukaryota; kingdom Viridiplantae; phylum Streptophyta; class Magnoliopsida; order Malvales; family Malvaceae; genus Gossypium; species Gossypium sturtianum. The sequence continues at coordinate 85,953,238 of CM046949.1, read as the reverse complement.
TACCCAACCTGAAATTAACATACCTAACAAATTTTTGTACCAATACAAGTTACAATATAACATTCAATTCAAGTCAATTTCAAGTTCAATTCATGTCATAACATTCCATTTTACCAAATATTTGATCTTACCTAATTGACTATATAAATATATGAGTATACTTTACCCATTCATACAACCAATAATATATTTATGTATCTTCCTTCATTTAATCATTTCAATACACGCATCAAGCATGATATGACCTTATATAACTACATCAAAATATGATTAACACTAGCCATTCCAATGGCTAGTTACAACCAAAACATTTTATCATTATGCCTACTTAACTTATACATGCCATTATACCAATACCAAAAGTTTTCTTATTTTATACATAGAGAAGTTCAAGGGATAGTGTGATGTGTCTCCGACCAAATTCCAACTTCATGAGCTTCCGAGCACTATAAAACAGAGGAAGTAAAACAGAGTAAGCATATTATGCTTAGTAAGTTCGTATAACAAGAATTTAACTTACCAATCATATACATTTAAAGTAAGTATACAAAAGTGCATCCAAAACATTATCGCCAATTGCCTAGACACATGCTCTCATCAAACTAGTTAGTCATGAAATTTACATGAACATCAAGAAATCAGAGATGAGCTCATCATACAACCATTTCTAGGTATTTCGGGGATATTCAAGATATAATTCATTTAATTCTTATATTTTTCATATCAGGAGTTTTGTCCGTTGAATCATTGAAATATCGATGGATACCCGGCACATAAAGTGCACATATCAATGATCTGTCAATTCTTATACGGGGTGCTCATTAGAGCACATAATCGGAAAGCCTTCTCTCGAGTCATATAATAGGAAGCTCATGTGAGCCATTAACGGGATGCTTATCCGGGCTATATAACGGGAAGCTCATAAGAGCTATAATCAGGAAGTTCACAAAGAACCATTTCAGGAAGCTCACAAAGATCCATATAAAGGGAGCTCTGGATAGCTATACATCGGGAAGTTCAAGAAAGCACTATCAGGAAGCTCACAAAGAGCTAATTTAATAGGAAGCTCACGAAGAGCCTATAATCGGGATTCTCATAAGAGCTAAGGTGGTGTGTCCACAACAAATATATGATCACAACCTATCGGGACACTCTGAAGAGCTATAACAGGAAGCTCGCAAGAACCATATAACGAAAAGCTCGAGTGGGCTAATAATGGGATGCTCTTTCGAGCTATGGTGTGTCCGCAACATATGCAGGACCACAACCAATATGGGAACCCTGTATCCAATCGAATTTTATTTATTGAAACGGGACTTATTGTTTATCGGGAACTATCGGATATGTAATCAAATTCATGTACATGACAATTACACAATTCATATCTATATAATATTCAATACAAACATATAAATATACACAATTTAGTTACACGAACTTACCTCGATACTTGTTCGTATATGAAAATCTACTAAACTGAAACTTTTTCTTTCCCTCGATCTAACTCCTTGCTTGGTATTTCTGGATTTATATAAATGAATTGAATAATTAGTTTATTACATTTCACATTCAAATCAAATCAATTCATACCTTAGGCAAAAGTACCATTTTGCCCCTATACTTTTCATTAATTCCAATTTCCTCCCTAGGCTCGGAAAATGAAATTCATGCAATTTAATCCTTAATCCTGAATTTTTCATATAACATTTATAGCTCATGTATTTCACAAAAATTAGAAACTTTCCATAAATTTTACATCTTTACAATTTAGTCCCTAAATCACAATTTCATGAAAATTTACTTTACAAAAGTTGTTTATCTATCAACAACCTTTCAATTTCTACCACAAATTTCAAAATTTCAGCATATTCCTCCATGGTAAAATTTTAATACTTTGATAACTTTACAAATTGATCCCCAAAATAGCTAAATTAGGTTATTCCGATCTCAAAAATATAAAAATTACTAAAAACGAGACAAGATTACTTACCCAATTAGGCTTGCTTGATTTTCTTTCTCTTTCCTAGGGTTTCCATAAAAAAATTAGGGAAGAAGATGATAATAAGATGATATTAAGTTATTATCATCTTTATTTATTTCTATTTCTAATTTAGTCCTTTTCTGTTTCTAAATTTCCATGGATGAATCATCAAAAAATATCTACTAGCTTTTTTTAATAGTCTAATTACCATGTAAGGACCTCAAGTTTTAAATTCCATAGCTATTTGATACATATAGCTACTAGAACTCAACTTTTGTATTTTATGCAATTTGGTCATTTCTATAATTAAACATGTAATCGGTAAAATTTTCTTATCAAAATTTTCATACGTCTTTCCTGTCATAATGCAGACCATGCAATAATATTAAAATAAATTTTCTTTCTGACTTAGATTTGTGGTCCCGAAACCACTGTTCCGATTTCACTAAAAAAAAGGATATTACATATAATTACGAATTGGTAAGATTTTGGAGCCTAAGAAGGTTGTGGTTGAAAATGAGCCTATTGAAAAAAAGGAAAGTCCACCAACAGTTGAAGTTCCTACAATAGAAAAATCAGATGCTGAAAAATTTGCTAAGGTAAACCCTAAACTATTGAATTTTGAAAAGCTAACACCCTCTTTTGCAGATTTACCTCCTTAGAAAAGTTGTCCATATCAACCTAGAGTTCCATATCCTTAAAGAATTCAGCAGAAAAAGTAGAAACAAGAGGTAGAATTTAAGAAGTTTTTGGATGTTTTAAAGCAGCAACATATCAACATACCGTTGGTGGAGGCTTAAGAACAAATGCCAAATTACATGAAGTTTTTGAAGGATATCTTGTCCAAGAAGAAACGACTTAGTGAGTATGAGACTGTCACTTTGACAAAGGACTGTAGTGCTTTCTTACAGAACAAACTATCTCTGAAACTGAAGGATCCTGGAAGCTTTACAATACCTTGCAACATTGGTGAATCATATTGCGGTAAAGCTTTGTATGACTTTGGAGCAAGCATCACCTTGATGCTCAAATCTAGTTTCAAGCTGTTGGGAATAGGAGAAGTAAGACCCACTACTGTAGCACTTCAACTTGCAGATCGATCATTAGCATATCTCGAAGGAAAGATAGAGGATGTTTTGGTAAAAGTCGATAAATTTATTTTTCCTGTTGATTTCATTATTTTGGATTTTGAAGTAGGCAAAGAAGTTCCGATCATCCTGGGGAGACCTTTCCTAGACACGAAAAGAACGTTGATAGATGCAAAATGGCGAACTCACCATGTGAGTTCAGGACGATAAGGTAAGGTTTAACATTCTAAAAGCAATGAAGTTTCCTGATTTGATGGAAGAGTGTTCAATAATGGATTAAGTAGAAACCTTAGTTTCTATGGGAAGCAATTCTGAAGAAGACCCGTTGGAGAACACTTTAGAGTTTGAACCATTTGAAGATGAAAAAGGTAATGAAGGTTTGGCTTTGATGGAAGCCAATTCGAGGAGTTATATTCAACCACCACGGTTCGAACCGCTAGAGTTGGAAGTTCAGGAATTTACACAACCCAAATTGTCAATCGAGGAACCACCTAAAATCGAACTAAAGGTACATCTGTCTCTCTTAAAATACGTTTATCTCGGTAATAGTTCTACTTTGCTTGTGATTATTTAGTGGACTTGACAGAATATTAAGAGGAGCTATTGATTGTTGTCCTAAAGAAATTTAAGAAGGCAATTGGTTGGACCATAGGTGACATACGAGGTATAAGTCCTTCCTTCTGCATGCATAAAATTATTTTAGAGGAAGGTGAAAAAGGTAAGATTGATGGTCAAATGAGACTTAACCCTATCATGAAAGAAGTGGTTCGGAAGGAGGTAATTAAATGGTTAGATGCGGGAATTATTTACCCTATCTCAGATAGTTCTTGGGTAAGTTCGGTACAATGCGTACCAAAGAACGGTGAAATCATGATCTTCGAAAATGAATAAAATGAGTTAATCCCGACGAGAACTGTCACGGGTTGGAGAATCTGTATTGACTATAGAAAGCTGAACAAAGCCACTCGTAAGGATCATTTTCCTTTACCTTTTATGGATCAAATGTTAGATCGTCTAGTAGGAAAGGAATTTTATTGCTTTTTGGATGGATATTTGGGATACAACCAAATAGTTGTAGCCTCGGAAAACCAACATAAAAGTACTTTTGTAGTAGCTCATTTTTAGTCAAATCGAAACAGTGGTTTTTGGACCACAAATCTGATGTTGAAATAATTATTTTTTTTATTATTATTATTATTATTATTATTATTATTATTATAATGTCTACATCATGATAATATGATTGTGTGAAAATTTCGTTAAGAAATTTTATCGTTTGAATGCTTAATTTGATAAAAAGGACTAAATAGCGTAAAGTGTAAAACTTGTGTTCTATTAGCTAAATGTTTCTAATAGCTATAGAACCTTAAAATGGAGGTCATTATGTGGTAAATATCCCATTAATTAGATAGTGTATGATAATGGCTTGGTAATTTTGAAATTTGTGATAATTTTAAAGGTTAATTTAGTAAATAACAAAATAAACTAAAATTAAAGTAAGAAAAGAAGGCTATCATCTTTTCTTCTTCATTCTTCAACTGAATATAGCTAGAAGGAAGCCATTAAAGAACACCAAACATTTTTCCATAGTTCATTCTTGCATGTAAGTTCATTTTTGTCTCGTTTTTAATGATTTCTATGTTTTTGAGATCGTTGCAGCTTAATCTAGCTAGCCTAGGGACTAATTTGCAAAATTGTTAAAGGTTTAGGGTTTTTCCATTGATGAATCTATGTGTATTTTGGTGTTTGATAATAGAAAATGTATGATTGTTGTTAGATAAACAACATTTGTAAAGTGATTTTTGGTAAAATTATCAATTGGGGATTAAATTGAGAAATGTTGAAATTATGTGGTTAAATTGTGAAATAAATGAAAAATATGGGCTTCTATGGTAATAAGAGAAATTCGGCTAGCATGGGTAGGGATCTAATTGCATGAATTTTTATTTTTATGAGATAAGGACTAAATTGTAAAGCTGTTGAAATATTAGGGGCAAAAGTGTAAAGTTGCCATAATATGCAATTTGGGCTAAATTGAATAGAATGATAATTAAATAAACTAAATTTGCTTACATATAGATCAAGAAAAGTGAAGTTCGGATTTAGATTGGGGGAAAAATAAAGTGTTGGACTAATTGACTCATTCCATCGTTTTTGCATCCGAGGTAAGTTCGTATGCAATAAGCATTATTATAATTGTGTTTTAAATGCTTTAATATTGAATAAATTATGAATACAACTTTACGGATATGTTCGACGATGATTCAGAAAATGTGAAATCCCGGTTGAACCTTAAGAATAGATTAGGATACAAATGACATGTCATTAGGGGTTATGTGATTTGGTTGCTGGTCCATACGTTCTACGGTGGCTGAGTTATCCGGCATGTGTTGCTGATTCTCGTAAGCTTGTGTGAGCAGCACCGTGTAGCTTCGTCATGACCATCAGCTTGTGTGAGTAGACCCATTGATAGCTCGAGAGTGAGCATTATATGTGATATGAGATTGAGATAGCTTCGGCTATGTATTGGCACTTAGGGTGCGAGATTCTCGAGTATCTGATAGTATTCCAAATGTTTCAACGGGTATACCATACCAAAGATATGAAACGGTGAGATATAGATACGTATCAGTACAGGTATGTACGAAAACTGTATGAGAATTGAACTTATGAAAAGTGTGAATTCATGATTACTCATGTGATTGAATATTTGTTAATCTTATGATTTAATGACTTTGTAGTATATTATGTTTATACTACTTGACTTGTGAATGAATGGTGAGCTTTACTTATTAACTATACGAGCTTACTAAGCTTTATATCTTACTATGTTTACTTTTCCATGTTTTATAATGTTTACCGAAGCTAGCTTGGATTGGGAGTTGTCGAAGATTGCATCACACTATCAAGCTATCACTTTGGTACTTTTGCAATTATGTTTCGGTTATATGGCATGTATAGGAGTTGGTCATTTTGGTATATGTGAGTTATGGACTTAGCCAATTGAAGTGGGCATGTAAATGATGAATGGTTGTTATGTGTATAGCCATGAGACTTGACTTATTTTTGGTATACTTGGTGATGCATATATTTGTGCAAATAGCCTTTTGTTGTATGGTTGATAATTACAATTTATATGCTTATTGTGAATTTGCATTATGGATGTCAAATGGTTGAAATTGGAAGTTGATATGCTTGTGATTTTAGGCAAATTGTGCATATTTGAAAGTGACCATTTAGGTGATTTGGAAATGTGAAATTGGTATGGAATTGAATAGCATATTGTGGTACTTGTGTGCTTTGTAGTTGTTGGTATTGATTTAGCATGAATTGAACATGGTTTAGATGAATATAAATGCCATTTTAAGTTGTGGTTTATGCTATTTGGTTTGTGTATGTGATTGATTAATTGGGTGAGAAAGATGGCTTGGTAAATAGCCTATTTTTGTCCACACGGGTAGAGACACGGGCGTGTGTCTCAGCCGTGTGTGACACACGGTCAGGTGACATGACCGTGTGTCCCCTAGTGTTTAATTTGAAATCAAGTCAGTATGTTCCACACGGCCCAGCACATGGGCGTGTGACTTGGCCATATGGCATAAGTCAGTATACCTTATAGGTTGGGCACGGCCTGGTACACGGGCGTGTGAGGCCATTTCGAAGGGCACACGGGCGTATGGTTGGCCGTGTGACCCAAGTCAGGGAGTTACACTGTAACACCCCAAATTTTTGGGCCTAGTAGAGTTGGGCCTATTGGGCCTTGGGCATGGGAGTTTTTAAGATTTTTTGAGAACAAGAGGACGGCACTAATGCGAGTTGGACCTATTAGGTGAGTGATTTTGGAGTGTTCAGAGGGTACTATGAAGTCCCGGGTTCAAGTTAGGCCATAGGAAATTTTTTGATTTTTAGCCTTAATGGAACCCTGATCTCTAATGGTATGACTCATAAATAAATTAGGGTAAAATAAGACACAAAAGGAGTTGTGGTCTAGTGGCAAATGGCGCCACATGGGAGACAAGGAAGTGACGCCATAGAGGAAGCAAGGGGTCCAAGGTTCAAGTCTTGGCTCTTGAAATTTATTTTGGTTTCTCTTTAAATAAACTGAAGCGAGTAGGTAGGCTTTATAGTTAAATGTGTTGGACTTATGACATAAAGGAGCTTGTGTCCTAGTGGTGGTGGCGTGACATCGCTATCGAGAGGACTTTGGTTCGAATCCCTTTGCACGCAAAGATGGATTATTTTGCTAAGAAGTCGATTTTTGAGGATTGATAGAGAATCCCACATCGGGAAGCGAGTAAGCATACCTTTCTTGGCTTATCCCTTTCGCTTTGTGGCGTGCTCGTTTGGGTTAGGCGTTGGATCATTCGTTGATCTGTATGCCGTTGGGTCGCGGTGGTGCTGACCAAAGTTGATCGACACACCCCTTGGAGGTCAAGGGTGCGATTATTGTTGGCTTCTGCGTAGAATAGTGTTCAGAGTGCGGATTAACTTCAGATTCCTATCAGGTGTGTATTTCGCACTACTCTAGCTGTAGAGCGGCAAATGCCGAAATGCCGGTCACACGGTGATGGTAGCCATACGAGCGTGCGAGCGCATGTGTTGGAGCTTCGATGCGATAGTTGAGGCCCTCATGAGTGGGGCCCATGTTAATAAATTGTATGATTGTTTAGTAGATATTGGACTGGTCTATGTGAATCTCATATCTGTGGCTAGATTTGTGCTGAATGGGCCACACGAGCGTGTGGGCCCATTTGGGCTGAGAATGGACCCTAGGCCCATTCGCAACATTATCTCTGTTTAGAATACTTTGGGTTAATTGGGCAAATCGTAGTTGATCGTTCTAGGGAAGGTGGCGGCGCTCGTGATTATTTAGTACTCTACGTGATAAGGTGTGTATCCGTATACACTGTTTTGATTGTTGATCGGTTGAAAAGCCAAAGGTGCGTATATTGTACTATTTTGACTGTTGATCGGCATTATGCCGAAAAGCCGAAATACCGATGAACGATGCCATACGAGCGTGCGATCGCGCGTGTGGTGAACCGTGCTCACAGAGCGTGAGCGTGTGATGAGAAAGGCCACCATGAACAAATTCATGGGCTTGGGCCGTAGTGGGTCACTTAGGCTGGAATGGGCCTCGATGGGCCAATGGGCCAATGGGCCGTAGGGCCCGCGAATGCAAGTCACACTGTTAAATGGGAAATAGATAGGCTTATCATGTCGCGCACATGACTTAGGTGCTTTGGGCCAAGTCAGGTCGAAAGGGGGCCGTGTGGGCCCACACAGATGAAATGTTTGTGATGTGAAAAGTTATTGATTTGTGCTGTGCCGTTGCATAGCCGTGGTTGTTTTTTGGCTAAATGGGCCACACGAGTGTGTGGGCCCACTTGGGTAGGGTAATTGGCCTTAGGCCCATCTTCGCCGTTAAGTCAAATTAGATTTCCTAAGTCGTTCGAGGCAACAGTGGACCTTCTGTTCGGTCTTTAATACCCTCGGTTTGTAAAATTACTGAAATACCCTCAGATTGTAAAATTACTGAAATACCCTCGGTTTGTAAAATTATTGAAATACCCTCAGTTTGTAAAATTATTGAAATACCTCGATTTGTAAAATTACTGAAATACCCTCGATTTGTAAAATTACTGAAATACCCTCATTTTGTAAAATTAGTGAAATACCCTCGGTTTATAAAATTACTGAAATACCCTCGGTTTGTAAAATTACTGAAATACCCTCAGTTTGTAAAATTACTGAAATACCCTCGATTTGTAAAATTACAAAAATACCCTCAGTTTGTAAAATTACTGAAATACCCTCAATTTGTAAAGTTACTGAAATACCCTCGGTTTGTAAAATTACTGAAATACCCTCGGTTTGTAAAATTACTGAAATACCCTCAATTTGTAAAATTACTGAAATACCCTTAGTTTGTAAAATTACTAAAAAACCCTCAGTTTGTAAAAATACTAAAATACCCTCGGTTTGTAAAATTACTGAAATACCCTCGTTTTGTAAAATTACTGAAATACCCCCAGTTTGTAAAATTACTGTAATACCCTCAATTTGTAAAATTATTGAAATACCCTCGATTTGTAAAATTACTGAAATACCCTCAGTTTGTAAAATTACTGAAATACCCTCGTTTGTAAAATTACGAAAATACCTTCATTTGTAAAATTCTTTGAAATACCCTCGATTTGTAAAGTTTAACAAATTCCCCGATATGTGAATTTTAGAAAGACCCGTGAGTTATGAAATTCTTGAAATACCCTCGGTTTATAAAATTATGAAATACCCTTGGTTTACAAATTCTTGAAATACCCAGATTTGCAAAATTTCGAAATACCGATTTGTGAAATTATGAAATACCCTGTAGGTAGAATCAGAATTACCCCGTAGGTGGGATCACCGAATTACCCCCGTAGGGTAGAATCACGAATTACCCGTAAGGTGGATTAGAAATACCCCACGAGAGGTAGGATTAGAAATACCCTTATAGGGTAAATGACTATTTTGCCCTTGTGGGTAAATGACCGACTTGTGCTATAATTTGACTTTGATCGTATGATCGTGTTTTAACCGACTTTGATTGTGGGCGTGTGGTGATATCTTTGTTAATATGTGTTGAAATGATCATTACTAAGCATGGCTATTTTGCATACACGTGTAATGATTGAGCATGACATACACGACATATTGCATGGGGTTGGGATTTGTAATTGGAGGAAGTATCGCATGCAGTGGCTCGCCACGTTTATGCTCTAGTGGCTTCGCCACGCATATCACGATTTTAGTGGCCCGCCACGTTCATCGTGTATTAGCGGCTCTACCGTGTGTTAGTACTATGTACCAGTGGCTCGCCACGTTTATCTTATTATAGTGGCATCGCCACGTAATCTGATTTTAGTGGCTCAGCCACGTATACTGTTATTAGCAGCTTTGCTGCGTTGTTATTAGTAGCTAGGCTGCGTTATTAGTGTGCTGGCTGGGTGGCTCGACTTGGTCCCCACGTGGTGTGTTGGTTGGTACGGGAGGTGTATTGGCTTGACTGGGTTGGGATGCATCCTCATACTGTTGCATATCTGTTTATGAGATCTGTCACTGTATTGGGCTTAGGCCACTTGTTCTGCTATTGGTTTGGGCTAGGCCCAATTGATTCTGTTATGGGCTGTGACCCAAATGATATTGTAGTGGGCTTTGACTCACCTATGCTTTGAACTGACTGTATTGTTACTCTTAAAGGGCTTTGGCCCAAATTGTTTCAGTTTCTATTTTTGTATACTGATTGTTACTCTAGTAAGGGGATTACACACTGAGTTTTCATAAACTTACCCCGTTTTTAACTGTGCAGGTAATCCTCAGCCTTAGACGGATCGGAGCTGCGAGGGACTCAGAGAAGACCACACACTGCTTATGCTTGCTGTTTTGATTATTTTTAAATATTTTTTTATTATTTGGGTTGTTATAAGGCCTCTTTAATTTTAACTTATTATTTTTGATATTTATTAATGATGTTTTCTAACTGCTAAAACTGGGATACGATTTCCAAAACGATAAACTGACTTCAAAACACTACGTTTCTACAACGTTTTCAAAATGCTTCTGCTACTCAATTTTTAAACATCACGTTTTCGTATTTTCTTTATTTTAAATATGCTTCCGCAACAAATAAAGTTTTAAAAGTTACGTTTGCAAGTAGTTAACAATTGCTTAAGTGTTTTGAGTTTTAACAGAGAGGCTTTAACTTTCAAACAAGTTTTAACAAACAAGAAACATGGTTTTGAAAAACACTTCCATGTGAAACGCCAGATTCGGGCCTAACTTCTAGGCTGGGTTTGGGGTGTTACATACACGGGGTCGGACACAGACAGGGACACGGCCATGTGATCCCATTTTGAATGTCCACACAGCCTGTGACACGGGCGTGTCTTTGGCCGTCTAAGACACACGGCCTGGCCATACGGGCGTGTGTCCCCTGTATATTGAAAAATTTTCTAAGTTTTCGTAAAGTTTACTAAGTTATCGGTTTAGTCCCGTACCACTTCTAAAGCATGTTTAGGGCCTCGTAGGCTCGTATTAGGGACGTTATGAATGATTGTGAATATTTTATATTTGAAATGGAAAAATGCAAGAGAAATGTATGTTTATTTGTGAAATAAGTCCGGTAATGCTCCGTAACCCTATTCCGGCAATGAATACGGGTGGGGGGTGTTACAACTTTTACCTGCCCTTATGGTACATTTGCTTTTAGGCGAATGCCTTTCGGCTTATGTAATGCACCTGCCACATTTCAGTGATGTATGATGGCAATTTTCACTAATATGGTTGAAAATTATGTTGAGGTTTTCATGGATGATTTTTCTATGTTTGGTAATACTTTCGATATTTGCTTGAATAATTTGGCTAAGATACTTAAAAGATGCGAATAGACTAACCTTGTCCTTAACTGAGAGAAATGTCCTTTCATGGTTAGGGAGGGAATTGTCTTAGGGCACAAAATTTCCAAAAATAGGATTGAAGTTGATAAAGCAATGGTGGACGTAATTGAAAGATTACCACCTCCAGTTAGTGTGAAAGGAGTTAGAAGTTTTTTAGGCCATGCTGGTTTTTATCATAGATTTATAAAGAATTTTTCAAAAATTTATAAACCTTTATGTATGCTTTAGAAAAAGATGTTGTTTTTTATTTTAACAAAGCATGTTTAGAAGCTTTTGAAAAATTGAAAATCCAGTTAATTTCAGCCCCAATTATTAATGCACCTGATTGGAACTTGCCTTTTTAGTTGATGTGTGATGCAAGCGATTTCGCTGTTGGAGCTGTGATGGGCCAAAAAAGAAACAAAGTGTTTCACCCTATCTACAATGCAAGCAGAACTTTGACAGGAGCCCAGATCAATTATATGATAACTGAAAAAGAACTCTTTGCTATAGTTTTTGCTTTTGACAAGATCCGTTCATATCTTATAGGTACAAAAGTTACAATGTATATTGATCACACTGCCATTAAGTACTTACTCACGAAGAAAGATGCTAAACTGAGGCTAATTCGTTGGATACTTTTACTCCAAGAATTTGACCTTGAGATCCAAGACAGAAGTGGTGATGAAAATCAAGTAGCCAATCATCTATCAAGGTTGGAACAAAACAATGTAACTTCTTCACTTGTTCCAATTAATGAGAATTTTCCTGATGAGCATATCTTCGAGGTAAGACAACTCTATGAAACACCTTGGTTTGCTAATTTTTCCAATTACTTAGCATCTGGAATAATTCCTCGAGAAATGACGTACCAACAAAGGAAGATATTCCTTCATGATAGTCGGTACTATTTCTGGGAGGACCCATTTTTTTTTAAATAATATGCAGATAACATAATCAGGAAGTGCGTAGCTGGGAGTGAAATTGAAGAAATTTTGTACCACTGTCATTCATCTCCCAGTGGGGGACACTTTGGTTAAAGATTTTACAAGCTAGATTCTTTTGGCCTACAATGTTCAAAGATGCTTATGAAAATGTGAGAAACTACGATAGATGCCAAAGAACCGGAAACATATAGAGGAAGAACGAGATGCCCTTAACAAACATTCTAGAGGTTGAACTATTCGACGTATGGGGCATTGATTTTCTAGGCCTGTTTCTTTCTTCGTATGTTAATAAGTATATTTTGGTAGCTGTGGACTATGTATCCAAGTGGGATGAAGCCGAGGCCTACCCAACTAATGACGCTAAATGATGTGAGCACGACCACAGCATGTTATGATACAATTCGACGACATCAGGATTAGCCCAAGCACGAGGGGCCCAAGTGCAGAATGAAACATCTCACAAGCCTGATTGATTATTGGGTCAATGTTTTTAAAGACTTTTTAATTTAATAAAGTTTTATTTAAATTAATAAGTTTGCATATTTTAATTTTGACTTGCATTATGTGTGTTATGCATTTAATAAAGTCATGCATTATGTAACTTTCATGTTAGTTAAGTATGCATCATAAATAATGACATGCATTATGTAACTCTCATGTTAGTTAAGATTGCATCATAAATTATGTCATGCATTATGTAACTCCCATGTTAGTTAAAGTTTGCATCTTTTAATGAAGTCATGCATTAGGAACTCATTTGTTCATTTAGTTTGCATCTTAATTAAATCATGCATTTAAGCATCTTAAATGTTTGAGTTAGTTTATATAAGTGTGTTATTTAATTTGGTTGTTACTTTTTAATGCATAAGTTATAGTGTGTTTATTTTCATAAATAAATATGTGTGTCTCTAGTTAATTGACAAGTTGAATAAGAATGTGACCAGTTTGCAATGTTTAATGTTTCTTAAATACATTAATTGTGTGTTCAAATTGTTTGTTGTAGGAAAGTCCAAAAGGCTGGTCACATATTTTAAAGCTACAATAGGGCTGTTCGTTTACCAAGAAGAATCAAATGCTGTCACATTCAAATGGCTGTTCGGTTTTGGAATGAAAGAGTGTGCATTCAGTCACTTAAATTGTTGATACATGAAGAGGACGTTTTTGGTGGATATTGAAGCACTCAAAGCTCATTATGGTGGCTATTAAAATGGACCAAGAGTGACTCTTCAAGTCTGATAGGTTCCATGCACTCAAAGCTAGTTATGGTGCTAATTAAAGAGATGGATACACAAGCATTTATGCATTTGGTTAAGGGGAAAATGAAGGGACATCAAATAGCACATTTAAAGGACCATTAAGCCTTCATCAAGTGAAGAGGCATGACTTTTCAGCTATGCATGAATCAAGTGAAAAGACATGACTCTTTGGCTGCCCATCAAGAGTTATAACCGAATTTTAATTTTTTTTTAGTAGCTAGTATGAATGTTGAATTTGAATAGTCATATTAGTTGCTATAAGTAGCTTGTAAAAGGACAATGTTAAGGTAAGACTATGATTAATGAATTTGCATATTATAAGAATTTTTCTCTTAAGTTCATTAGAACACACAATCTAAACTTTTCAAGGCTTGTTGCTTTGTGGTGTTCTTCTTCATTTCTTATACCTTCGGTTCTTGTTTCTTTTTAAACAATGGGTCAGGGTTCGTTAAAATATATTCTTGTTTTCGATTATTTGTCATATAGAAAACGGGTCACATTCCAATAACGCTGGTTCTTTTCTCGTACAAGTCGCTGATTCAAGATTCCTATCATATTTCTTTAGTTATTAAGTACCTGTTTAGAAACGGTCAGGCAATCAAGTGACTTGTAATTTTAATTCGATTACGAGCTCACATCATTTGGTATCAGAGCTATTATTTTTCACAGATATCGATTTAATTCTATTTCCTGATTTAAAAAAAAAACTTTGAAAAAATTCAAAAAAATTCGTAGCAAAAAGAGAAGAAGTACGGAAAGGAAAAAAAAGTCGAAAAAAATATTAAAAAAAATTATAGCGTAAAGAGAAGTGCAGAACTGAAAAAAGAGAAAAAAACGAGATTGAGTTCAAAACAAAATTCCATTCCTCAGTGTGAGTCTGTAACACCCCTAACCCGAAACCGTCGCCGGAATAGGGTTAAGAGGCATTACTGAACAATCGGAACATTTCACATCCATTTCACGTCACAAAGTCAAACATCAATCAAACATATCACAACATAATCATATAGTCCCTTATTGAGGTCCACGAGACCTTAAACACATGCTAGAAAGGGGTCGGGACTGAACCGAACACTTACAATAGTTTTTAGAATTTCAAATATTCTTCAACACTGTTGAGGTCACATGCCCGTGCAATCAGGCCGTGTACCTCACACGGTCACCAGACACACCCATGTATCCAGGCCGTGTCAAAACATAGCATGTATTCTGACTTCTTTACACGGCCACCAGGCACGCCCGTGTGCTAAGGCCGTGTACTCTTAGGCAATATACTGACTTATTCACACGGCTACTAGGCACGTTCGTGTACCGTGGCGTGCATAATTAGGCTAGCTACTGACTTTATCCCACGGTCACTAGGCACGCCCGTGTGCCATAACCGTGTAGGCAAAACAGGCCATTTGCAAGGCCAATTTGCCACCCATACAAGGGTCTACCACCAAGCTTCATAACAATGCCAATTCATGCTTTTAAATGCATTCAAACATACCATTTCATGCATTATTCAACCACCAACTATACCATCTACTTCCATGCTTATTATCATCACAATTAAGTCCATTCAAAGTGACAATTATATAACTCAAAACATATATAATTCAAGCATCATGTAAGTCATATCAAAATTCATCTTCAAACCACATCTTTCCTCAACTACATAATCTTAAGATATACCAAACTCACATCTAATTCATAGGTTCAACATCATTCAACTTCAAAGCCAAATCACATGGCAAGGATTTAAACATTTCCAAAACATACCATAACTTCTAGCCTATACATGCCATATTTCATCTATATACATCTTTCCAAAAGTACTAAAATAGATTGCCGATAGTGTGATTAAGGTGCTGACGATCTCCGGATCCGAGCTAGCTTCTTCGACATCAGAAAGCAGAGAAACAATCACACGAAGCTTTCAAAAGCTTAGTAAGTTCATGACATAATATATTATACTAAAACAAATCATCACATAGATTATTTCACAATCACATATATCATACCGTCCAAAACTAATATGTTCAATCAACCTTCCTTAACTCATTCATAGGTTCATCAACCACATTGGTTCCGAACGTACCTTAGCCAACAGTTAGTTGTCGATTACATTTGCTACTCATTACTCACTATTTCATTTCAATCACCTTTCGACCCTTCTTCGATTCAATCGCACACTTAGTGCATCTATATCAAATCGATATTAAGACGGTATCGCACACACGGTGCCAACCAAAAAGCCGAAGCTTATACTATTGCGCATACACAGTGCTATTTATCTCTGTTACACTTTCGATTACGCACACTTAGTGCCACACAACTCGAATCCGCACATAGCATTCATAATTCAATAATAACATACCACTCATCTTATAACATCAAGCATAGTTAAATACACATAATATGTCCGAACTTACCTCGGACATCGAAATACCGAAACGGTCGATTAATCAAGCACTTTGTCTTTGCCTCGATCTCGATCCGAACCTCTCCTCTCTTGGTCTATACACATTCAAATTCAATCCATTCAATCACCAAATCATTCATTTTAGTCCAAACACACATATTTAGGGCATTTTACATAATGGCCCTCATATTTTCACATTCCAACACTTTAGTCCCTAATTCACAAAATCATCAATTTCACAAAATTTCTTTCCACACAAGCCTAGACGAATTTTCCTTGTGTTCATACAAGCCCACTCATTTCATTTATTTCACATTTTAGTCCTTCAATTTATCATTTTCACAATTTACCCCTAATTAGTTAAATTCACCAAAAATCCAAGAACAAAACATGTTCATTAAACACATATCTTCCATTTAACACTAATACTCACCACAAAGCTTATCATTCCATCAATGGCACATTTCATAACCATCATCAATTCTTCAAATTACAACATGGGCTTGATAGTAGACTAAGCAACAATCTCAAAAACATAAAAATCATCAAAAACTAAAATCAAAACATACCTTAAATTGAATCAAAGGCTAGTCGAATACCCTAGCTCAATTTTCTTTCTTTTCTTTTCTTCAATTTCGGCACAAGATGATAACTATGGCTTTATTTTTAGCCTTTTGTTTGTTTACTAATCTTATTATTAATCTATTTACTATATTAACCTTATATAATAAAATTATAAAACATAGTTTTCAAGGTCATTATTGACCATAACCACCCACTAGCTAAATATTGGTTTAATTGCCTCATTAGGCCTCTACATTAAAAAGACATCAACACTTAGGCACTTAGAAATCAATACATAGCTTTTACACTTAACGCGATTAAGTCCTTTCTCTTAATTCGGCACACAGTCGATAAAATTACCACACAAAATTTTCACACAGGCTATATCACATATAATCAACACCAAAAATAACATTAAAATATTATTCCGACTTCAGATTTGTGGTCTCGAAACCACTATTCCATCTAGGGTCTAAATCGGGCTGTTACAACTCTCCCCCCTTAGGGATTTTCGTCCCCAAATATCTTACCAGTGAATAGATGTGGATATTGCTCTCTCATAACGTTCTCAGGCTCCCACGTAGCCTCTTCTACTCCATGTTTGTGCCACAAAACTTTAACTAAAGAATTTCTTTTGTTTCTCAACTCTTTAATCTCTCGTGCCAAAATTCGAATCGGTTCTTCACTATACGATAAGTCTGATTGAATTTCAACATCAGTAGGAGCAATCACATGAGACGGATCAGATCTGTACCGTCGAAGCATCGACACATGAAACACATTATGAATCTTTTCTAACTCTGGTGGTAACATCAATCTATAAGCAACTGGCCCAACTCGCTCAATGATCTCATATGGTCCGATGAACCTCGGACTCAGCTTGCCTTTCCGGCCAAATCGAAGTATTTTCTTCCACGGAGATACTTTCAAAAACACTTTGTCACCAAGTTCAAATTCAATATATTTTCGTTTTAAGTCTGCATAGGACTTCTGACGATCTGAAGCCGCTTTCAAATTGTCACGAATTATCTTCACTTTCTGCTCAGTCTCTTTTATAAGATCAACCCCGTGAATCTTATTCTCACTCAGCTCAGTCTAATACAATGGAGTTCGGCATTTTCTACCGTAAAGAGCCTCATATGGTGCCATTTTAATGCTAGATTGAAAATTGTTGTTGTACGTAAAATCAATCAACGGTAAATACTTTTCCCATTTACTTTCAAATTCAAGAATACAACACCTCAACATATCTTCGAGAATCTGAATAATCCGCTCGGACTGACCATCCGTTTGTGGATGAAATGAAGTACTAAAATGCAATTTCGTGCCTAAAGCCTCTTGCAATTTCTTCCAAAATCGCGAGGTAAATCTCAGATCTCTATCAGATACAATGGATAACGGCACCCAGTGTAATCTCACAAACTCATCAATATACAGTTTAGCCAATTTATCGAGTGAATAATCTGTTCTCACCGGAATGAGATGAGCTGATTTCGTCAATCTATCAACTATCACCCAGATTGCATCTTTCTTTCCCGGTGATAAAGGCAATCCCGACACAAAGTCTATCGTAATTCTCTCCCATTTCCACTCAGGAATCATGATCGGCTGTAACAACCTGATTTGAAACACGATGTTCAAACTTTAACTTGCTGACAAATTAAACATTTCGACACAAAGTCAGAGATGTCCCATTTCATACCATGCCACCAATAAAATTGTTTCAAATCATTATACATTTTTGTACTCCCCAGGTGCACTGTTAAATAACTATTGTGAGCTTCATTCAAAATCATCGAAATCAACTCTGAATTTCTCGGAACACAAATCCGATCTCTAAATCTCAGACAATCATCACTATCAACTCGAAACTCTGAATCAACATTCAATTCACACTGAGTTCATTTAGCTATCATTTCAGCATCACTTTTCTGAGCATCACAAATCTGACGTACAAACATTGGCTTTACTTTCAACTCTGCCAAGACCGCACTATCATGACACATATCTTTCGGAGCATTCATTACTCGTAAAGTACATATGGACTTTCGGCTCAAAGTATCAGCTACTACATTTGCTTTACCCGGATGATAATCAATCACTAGTTCATAATCTTTCAATAGTTCTAACCATCTTCTTTGTCGCAAATTCAATTCTTTCTGAGTCATCAAGTACTTCAAACTCTTATGATCAGTATAAATGTGACATTTCTCACCAAATAGATAATGACACTAAATCTTTAATGCATACACAATCGCTGCTAATTCAAGGTCGTGCGTTGGATAGTTTTTTTCATGCGGCTTTAGCTGCCTCAAAGCATAAGCAATAACTTTGCCTTCTTGCATCAGCACACAGCCCAAACCATTCAACGATGCATCACTACAAAATATGAATTCTTTGCCCGATTCAGGTTGAACTAACACAGGTGCCTCTGTCAACAACACTTTCAACTGCTCAAAACTCTGATGACACCTTTCTAACCACTCGAATTTAACATCTTTCTGTAGCAACTTCGTCAATGGAGTCGCAATCATCGAGAAGCCTTTCACAAACCGTCTATAGTGTCCAGCTAGTCCCCAAAAACTACGGAATTCA
The DNA here is from genome assembly GCA_025698515.1 of Gossypium sturtianum. Classification (NCBI taxonomy): domain Eukaryota; kingdom Viridiplantae; phylum Streptophyta; class Magnoliopsida; order Malvales; family Malvaceae; genus Gossypium; species Gossypium sturtianum. The sequence continues at coordinate 85,933,983 of CM046949.1, read as the reverse complement.
GACACATTTCTCAGAGGCTTCCATTCTAATATAGTAGAGATTTTACTCGGATCAACTCGTATTCCCGCAGCTGAAACAATATGCCCCAGAAAACCAGCCTCACGCAACCAAAATTCACATTTGCTAAACTTAGCATACAACTTTTTCTCACGCAGAGTTTGTAGCACAATTCTCAAATGCTCGGCATGTTGCGTCTCATCACAGGAATAAATCAAAATATCATCAATGAACACCACAAAAAAGCGATCCAAATACGGTCTAAATATCCAATTCATCAGATCCATAAACACTGCAGGAGCATTCGTTAGTCTGAAAGGCATCACTAAGAATTCATAATGTCCGTACCTTGTCCTGAAAGCAGTTTTCGGCACATCAGATTCTTTAACTCTCAACTGATAGTAGCCCGATCTCAAATCTATCTTAGAAAACACTGTAACTCCTCTCAACTAATCAGACAAGTCATCAATACGAGGCAACGGATATTTATTCTTTATTGTCACTTTATTCAGTTGTCGATAATCGAACACATCCTCATTCTGCCATATTTCTTTTTCACAAACAACACAGGAGCACTCCAGGGCGAGAAACTCAGTCTTGCAAACCCTCTATCAGTTAACTCTTGCAACTATGACTTTAACTCTTTCAATTCCGTTGGTTCCATTCTATACGGTGCTATCGAGATAGGAGCTATTCCCAGCACCAAATCAATACCAAATTCAACTTCTCGAATCGGAGGTAATCTCGATAACTCTTCAGGAAACACATCTAGAAACTCACAAACCACAGGCACAGATTCAACTTTCTTTTCTGACACTTTTGTATCAATCACATATACCAGTAGGCTTCGCAACCCTTTCTCACATAGTTCATAGCTTTCATCGCGAATACAACAGCTGGTAACCCTTTCATATCACTGGATTCCATTCGAACTATCTCACCATTCTGACTTCTCAATTCAATACTCTTCCTTTTACAATTCACAATGGCATTATCCAGAGTGAGCCAATCTATACCCAGAATTATATCAAATTCATCGAATGGTAGCAACATCAAATTAGCCGAAAAACATATATCACGGAACATCAATGGGCAATTCTTGCACACCTTATCCACCAAGACACAGTTGCCTAAGGGGTTCAATACTCTAATTACGAATCCAGTAGACTCAACAGGTAGAGTCTCGCTTGATACTAGATTCATACACACATAGGAATGAGTATATCCTTGATCTATCAATGCAATCACATCAGTTTCTAATAAAGTAAAAGTACCAGTGATAACGTCTGGAGATGATGCTTCTTCTCGCGCACGTATAGCATAAGCTCGGGCAGGTGCTCTCACCTCCGATCTCGCAGCTATATCGATAGTCCCTCTCTGGCTTTCGCTCATATTTCTGGTGTTTCAGGGTGGTCTACCCCTAACCGTCACATTTTTCGATCTCATATTCTGAACATTTTCTTCTTCAACCATCTTTGGGCAGTCTCGAATGAAGTGATCTCGTGATCCACATTTATAATAAACTCTATTATTGTACTTGCCCCAGAATTCTCCCACATGTCTTCTTCCACACTGTCTACAATAGGGTTTGTTACTTTTGGCACTATCAACACTCGATTCTATTGGAGCTTGAGTTCTCAGACCAACTCTTAGTCTTGCGCGGTCTCTATTCAGATGTCTAAATGAAGTATGTGATCGGTTGCTTGTATCTCTAAATCTCTTCGTCGAAGGTTGAGAAATCTTACTCATCGATCTTTTTCTTTCATCACGAGCTTCAGAATCAACTTTCTTCTTCTCTTTACTGAGCTCCTCGGCTTTGTATTCTCTTTCAACTAACACAACAAATTCGTTTATATCAAGTATCCCAACCAACAACTTAATGTCTTCATTCAATCCTTCAATGAAGCGTTTACACATAGTGGCTTCGGTCGAAACACATTCCCGTGCATATTGGCTCAATCTCACAAATTCCCGCTCGTATTCAGTAACTGACAAACGACCCTGTTTTAGCTCTAAAAACTCTTTACGTTTCTGATCAATAAATCGTTGACTGATATACTTCTTTCTGAACTCAACTTGAAAGAAATCCCAGGTGATTCTCTCTCTCGGAACCACAGATGTCAACGTCTTCCACCAGTTATAAGTTGTATCCCTCAACAACGAAATAACACATTTTATACATTCATCAGGAGTCAACGACATCTCATCAAATACTCGAAGGGTATTCTCGAGCCAAAACTCAGCTCTCTCGGCATCATCATCAGCTGTGGCTCTGAACTCTTCCACCCCATACTTTTGAATCTTATCCACAGGAGGTTTATTTAATCTGATCGGATCTACAACTTGTGGCACAACAGGTACTTGTGGGGGTGGAGGTTGTGGAGCAGCCGAATTCGTTCAAACAAACTCCGAAAAACACTCACTCATCATACGGAATAAGGCTTGCTTAGCCTCTCCTCCCTCACTACTTTCATTTGGCCTAGATGTGGCCGACGCTGTCCCTTGAGCGGGAGAAGGCGCGTTGCTCTCTACGTCGTCAGTAACTACTCGATCGGGATCCATTTGCTATACGAAAACACATTTATAACTGTCAGGATTCATTACACTATCGCAATTTCATATATGGCATTTATAGATAGACACACATACGCTACGTTAGTCCAAGAATCGACTAAACCGTAGCTCTGATACCAATAAAATGTAACACCCCTAACCCGAAACCGTCACCGGAATAGGGTTAAGAGGCATTACCAAACAATCGAAACATTTCACATCCATTTCACGACACAAAGTCAAACATCAATCAAACATATCACAACATAATCATATAGTCCCTTATTGAGGTCCACGAGACCTTAAACACATGCTAGAAAGGGGTCGGGACAAAACCGAACACTTACAATAGTTTCTAGAATTTCAAATATTCTTCAACACTGTTGAGGTCACACGCCCATGCAATCAGGCTGTGTGCCTCACACGATCACCAGACACACCCATTTATCCAGGCCGTGTCAAAACAGAGCATGTATTCTGACTTCTTCACACGGCCACCAGGCACGCCTGTGTGCTAAGGCCGTGTACTCTTAGGCAATATACTGACTTATTCACAAGGCTACTAGGCACGTCCGTGTACCGTGGCCGTGCATAATTAGGCTAGCTCTCGACTTTATCCCACGGTCACTAGGCACGCCCGTGTGCCATAACCGTGTAGGCAAAACAGGCCATTTGCAAGGCCAATTTGCCACCCATACAAGGGTCTACCAACAAGCTTCATAACAATGCCAATTCATGCTTTTAAATGCATTCAAACATACCATTTCATGCATTATTCAACCACCAACTATACCATCTACTTCCATGCTTATTATCATCACAATTAAGTCCATTCAAAGTGACAATTATACAACTCAAAACATATATAATTCAAGCATCATGTAATTCATATCAAAATTCATCTTCAAACCACATCTTTCCTCAACTACATAATCTTAAGATATACCAAACTCACATCTAATTCATAGGTTCAACATCATTCAACTTCCAAGCCAAATCACATAGCAAGGATTTAAACATTTCCAAAACATACCATAACTTCTACCCTAAACATGCCATATTTCATCTATATACATCTTTCCAAAAGTACCAAAATAGATTGCCGATAGTGTGATTAAGATGCTGACGATCCCCGGATCCGAGCTAGCTTTACTGACACTGTAAAATAGAGAAACAATCACACAGTAAGCTTTCAAAAGCTTAGTAAGTTCATGACATAATATATTATACTAAAGCAAATCATCACATAGATTATTTCACAATCACATATATCATACCGTCCAAAACTAATATGTTCAATCAACCTTCCTTAACTCATTCATAGGTTCATCAACCACATAGGTTCCGAACGTACCTTAGCCAACACTTAGTTGTCGATTACATTTGCTGCTCATTACTCACTATTTCATTTCAATCACCTTTCGACCCTTCTTCGATTCAATCACACACTTAGTGCCCAAATAGTTAGCCGAAGCTTAATTAACATCGCACACTTAGTGCATCTATATCAAAACGATCTTAAGCCGGTATCGCACACACAGTGCCAACCACAAAGCCGAAGCTTATACTATTGCGCACACACAGTGCTATTTATCTCTGTTACATTTTCGATTACGCACACTTAGTGCCATACAAATCGAATCCTCACATAGCATTCACAATTCAATAATAACATACCACTCATCTTATAACATCAAGCATAGTTAAATACACATAATATGTCCGAACTTACCTCGGACGTCGAAATACCGAAACGGTCGATTAATCGAGCACTTTGTCTTTGCCTCGATCTCGATCCGAACCTCTCCTCTCTTTGTCTATACATATTCAAATTCAATCCTTTCAATCACCAAATCATTCATTTTAGTCCAAACACACAAATTTAGGGCATTTTACATAATGGCCCTCATATTTTCACATTCCGACACTTTAGCCCCTAATTCACAAAATCATCAATTTCACATAATTTCTTTCCACACAAGCCTAGCTAAATTTTCCTTCTGTTCATACAAGCCCACACATTTCATTTATTTCACATTTTAGTCCTTCAATTTATCATTTTCACAATTTAGCCCTAATTAGCTAAATTCACCAAAAATCCAAGAATAAAACATGTTCATTAAACACATATATTCTATTTAACACTAATACTCACCACAAAGCTAATCATTTCATCAATGGCACATTTCATAACCATCATCAGTTCTTCAAATTACAACATGGGCTTGATAGTGGACTAAGCAACAATCTCAAAAACATAAAAATCATCAAAAACTAAAGTGAAAACATACCTTAAATTGAATCAAAGGCTAGCCGAATACCCTAGCTCAATTTTCTTTCTTTTCTTTTCTTCAATTTCGGCACAAGATGATAACTATGGCTTTATTTTTTGCCTTTTTTTGTTTATTAATCTTATTATTAATCTATTTACTATATTAACCTTATATAATAAAATTATAAAACATTGTTTTCAAGGTCAGTATTGACCATAACCACCCACTAGCTAAATATTGGTTTAATTGCCTCATTAGGCCTCTACATTAAAAAGACATCAACACTTAGGTACTTAGAAATTAGCACATAGCTTTTACACTTTACGCGATTAAGTCCTTTCTTTTAATTCGACACACAGTCAATAAAATTACCACACAGAATTTTCACACAGGCTATATCACATATAATAAACACCAAAAATAACATTAAAATATTATTCTGACTTCAGATTTTTGGTCTCGAAACCACTATTCTGACTAGGGTCTAAATCGGGCTGTTACAGAGTCAATTGAGTCCATTTTGTCAAAGTTTACCAGCTTTCATATTTTTTTTATTTTTTTTTTCATATTGGAGTCATTCGTGTCATTTTCATCTATTTGTTCTATTCCCTTTAAGTTGTCAGATCCTATCAATGTCCACTAGGTTACAGGTTTTGTTAAGTTCATTTCCAGCATCCTTGAAGAGCTTAAGAGGAATTTTTGAGCGGAAAAAGGCAAGAGCGAGTGAGATCAACCGAGTGGTAAAAGCCTGAATTGTGTGCAAACATAAGAGGAGTGATTTTTCTTTCTAAGTGGATTCGTGAGGTTTGTATTGGTAAAGTATTCATTTCTATTTTAAATTCTTTTGTTTTCCATCAATAAATCATGTTTCAAAAAAAGCTGTCAGATTCAGAATTTCAAGATTTGATGAAAGAAATGCGTAGAATCGTGTGATCTAAATTTCAACAAGTGCATAACAGAATTGATCGTGTTGAAGGAATATCATTGAATGAGTCCTTTGTGCAAAAAGATCAAAATGATTCATTTAGGAGAGAGCCACGCCTTGATTCCTATTCTTCATGGGATTCAAGTTGGAGTAAAGAAAATCGAAAGTTTGAAGCCTTTCGAGGTAACAAACGTGAAGGTACAAGTATCTGTTCGAGTGCACCAAAGTACTCATCCATGGAGATTCAATCACAAAGAGGTGGTCATGTTTCGTATGTAAATCATTCCATTCATACCCAATGAAAGTCTACTCAATCTGATTCTTTCATGTCAACCCCATCTTGTAATGAAAGAATGAGAGAAAAGGAAATTGAAAGAAAAGAAAGACAAGAGTTGATAATGAGAGAAAAATAAAAGAAATTGAGAGAAGAACAAAAGAAATGAGAGAAAAAATTGAAAGAAAAAGAGAGCTTGAAAGAAAAGAGAAAGAAAAAGAACGCGAGCAAGAAAAGAACCTTGAAAAAGAGTTTGAGAATGAAAAAGAAAAAAAAATGAAAAAGAGGAAAAGGAGTGAAACACCCCAAACCCGGCCCACGAGCCTTGGCCGGATCTGGTATGTTCCTTGAGTAAAACGGTTAAAAACTTGTTTGTTTCTTTGGAAAACTTTGGGTGATTTTGGAGAGAAATTTGGATTGGGTTCAAATTGGAAATGGTGTCATTTTTGAAGTCCATATTAAAACAATATTTTTCGTACTTGAAAACTATAAGTTAGAGGAAACTGCCGATTTTTAGGGTTTAACATTAAGTTGAAAATCATTGGAGTTGGGTGTTAAAACATTTAAAGATTTATTTTTTATAACAAAGTCGCTTAACCTTCAAATTGATAAAAAATTTTATCATAACAAAATAAATAAAAATGCATGCATAATCAGTTTATAGCTATGGCCTTATTACATTAAAACAAAACCCGAATAAATCCAAAATACTTAAAAATAAAAAGTCCAAAACTAAAATAAAGTCTGAGTTGAACATATCCACCACTAAGCTCTTGCCGACCCGGTCCATCACTGAGTGTCACCTGAAAAGATATCCCACAACGGGGTGAGTCAAACAGACTCAGTGTGTGATAGCCACCACTAAGTCCCAACGATTCAGGCATAGCAGATCATACATATACATATAGCAATTAAATATAATGATGCAATCCCGAACCCAAAACTATATAACCATCCGCTACACATCACCCGTACCAACCATCACACCGTGGGGACTACTAAGTCGACCCACCCATCCGCTACACATCATCGAAGGCAGTCGCTGCAGACGACTAGCACATCGCCCTTATAAATTCGTGGCATAGCCACCAGATAATATATTTTGTGACATAAGTCACCATATTCAGATTATGTGACCGAAGTCACCACATTCGGATATCGTGACATGAGTCACCACATTCGAGATATTGTGGTATAAACCACGGATCACTTCCCTTTCCATATAACCCATATGCCCCATGTCATACAATCACGCAAATATCATGGCTTAGGCCTTATTTCACATTCTTATCAATACTCACATACATGCCATATTCCACATGTTCATAACATTTATTAACATGATGTTAAGATTACGTACCTGAGTACTTTGTACCATTGCATGGTACCTTAGCCCACTTTTCATATTATTATTAACACATATATTAAAATAATACCGTAAATCAATCAAGATCAGTGTGGGATACACACCTGGTTTACTTAACGCTTCCACTGAAATCCCGAAAATCCCGATCTAACGCTTTAGATGTCAAATTTTTACATTCGGCCAACCCTTAGTATTTTAGCAAAAGCCTATTTGGCTATATAGTCAATTCCCAAAGGATTATCGCAACCAAAATCTTACCTTATTGCCGATTTGATTACTAGTCAAATCCCAAAATTCTGTGATATCCCTACCTTTCAATCGGCCAATGCTAAATCACTTACCTTGGTTAGTTTTGGCTTTTAAATGAATAAGAAACATATCTAAATCACTATTTATGGCCTTGGCCGAATATCAGATTCACTTACCTTGTGGATCTAAAACCCGAAATTAATCCTTGCTCTTGGTGATGTCGAGATTCCTATAGGCATATGTTAGATCTAATCTAACGTTTAAACACAATAAAATGGCCTTCGGCCTAAAACCATACTTGCTTACCAAATCCCGAATGATTTCCTCCTTGTAGTCGACAACTCCAAAAATCTGAAAAGATCCTTCATAGTTTCAGCCAAAGAGTAATATTGGGATTAGTTCCTAAATTTCGGCTAAAAAGAAAAGAAAGGAAATTGAATAGCATTTGATCTTACCCTTAATGCTGTAGTCGACTGCTCCCTTGCTTAAATCCACAGAGAAATTCGGCTATGGCTAGAACGAACTTACTTTCGGCTTTTGAAACTTGCGACAAAGAGAGAAGAATAAGGCCTCCTTGAGATTCGGCTAGAACACAGGTTATTTCGGCTTGGAAAAATAAAAGAGAAAAGAGAAGGTTTCCTAGAGAATTCGGCAGAGACACAGAAGAAGAGAAAAGAATGAATAATGGCCTTGCTCTCCTTCCTTGGCCAAAAATACCACCAAAAGAGCCCCACATTCGGCCACTACATCCTTCCCTATCAAATCCCTTATTTTTCTCTTTATCACCTATTCAAAAAAATAATTGAAATAAACCAATAATTATCCCTTGCTTAGCCGAAATTTTAAAAGGATTTAACTTGATCTACACTCATCCACTCAGTGCCCCATTGCCGTCCACTACTACTTCCTTTTGCCGCAAAATTAAAGCTTTTATTTTGCTCCCCTTGTAACTCGAACCTTGGCCCACTTGTACAAGCTTGTGGGGACACTTACAGAGGCTTTAAGTGGCGCCTCCTTGCCACTTTACCAAGACCATTTCTGTGTCTAATTTCACCTACAAATTCTCTTAAGGCCTATCAAGCTTAGCTCCCCCCTTTTAGACTTAAAGTCAAATAATTTCTAAGGCATTTGACTACACACTAGGGTTCACAAAATTCATAAAACATACTTATAATACACATAGGCATGCTTTCACGTAAAATTCAGCAATAATTCATAAGCCCAAAATCCTGAATATTACAAGGAGAGCGAAAGAAAATAAAATGTGAAAGATGAATGTTTCATTGAGATTGAAGAAATAAAAGAAAGTGTGAATGAAATGAGTGACATTGTAACACCCCATACCCGAGTCTGAGGCTTAGACCGGATACGTGATATTACTATTCTTTAACTTGCTTAATCATGCACTTACGGGCTGTAAAATTTTGTTCCGAATTAAAAACTTTTCTTTCTCAGTCTAATCATACATTTCATGGGCCTACGAGGCCTTATACGCGTATATAAAAACTTTCGGAACTTAATCGGAAACTTTTCTTTAAAGCAGAGGTCACACGCCCATGTGGTTTGGGACACGCCCGTGCACCCCTTTATACGCCCATGTCTTCCGACCGTGGTCGACACTGACTAATTACACACGGCCTGGACACGCCCGTGGACTTAGACTGTGTACTATACCTTGATATACTGACTTATTACACACGGCCAAGGCACACGCCCATATTCTAACCGTGTGTCATGTACGGCTTCAACACACGGCCGTGGGATTAACCCGTGGCCTATTCTGACTTATAAGACTAAGGTGCAGGTTACGCACGGCCTAGACACATGCCCGTGTGTCTAATCGTGTGGGCACTTAGAAGCTATCTACCAAGCCTTTTCTTTCTCTCAATTGCATACATTCATATACTTCTTCAAAACATTCTCAAAACATCATTTGAAACACATAAATTAACACGTTTGGTTCATGAAAATAAATTTTTCCTCTCATACACTTGGGAGAATTGCTCCCACAACATTTACAACAACTTAAACCATCATAAATGGCTATACACAACCATACTATGAATACTCTTTGGCCAACAACATTTGGCTACCACAATTAGACTTCATTAACTTTAAACAAATCCCTATACATGCCATGACTCTTAAGGACTTGATACCTCATACCGTGTGTCTACTCGATAGTGTGAAAATGTAACATCCCGAATTTGGGCCTAAAAGAATTGGGCCCAATGGGCCTTGGGAATGGGAGCGTTTAAAATTTTTGGGATATATGTAGCACTTAGAATATTAATTTTAAGGCACTATCGGGATTATTTGAGGCCTTAGAGATAGGGAAGACCATAGGAAAATTTTTGTTTTAGGTGAAAAAAACTCTGGGAGTTAGTAGGTAGGCTCTAAGAATAAAATATGGAGAAAAATGACACAAAAGGAGTGTGTGGTGTAGTGGCAAAGTGACGCCACATAAGAGACAAGGGGGTGACGCCACAAGGAAGGAAGGAGGTCCAAGGTTCAAGTCTTGGCACTTGCATTTCTTTTGTTTTATTTTTTTCGTTGAATTTAGACTTTGGCCATAGGGTTATATTTAGTTGCGCATGATTTTTGTCACAAGAGGAGCTTGTGCCTTGGTGGCAAGTGGCGTGTTGAGCTATTGAAGGGAGCCAGGGTTCGAATCTCATGACAAGCAAAGCAGTATTTATTTTTCTTTGGATGGCAAGAGTTTGAGTTGGATTTAAACTCGCAGTGAGAGGATCCCACATCGGAAAGATACAAAGAGGGAAGGTGAGAAGCTGGCTATATATATAGAGAGCTATCTATGATTGGAGAGAAAACATACCTTGGTGGGTGTTGGGCATAGGAGTGTTCAGAGTGCGGATTAGCAGCTTCAGATTACTATCAGGTGTGTATTCCGCACTACTCTAGTTGTAGAGCGGTAAATGTCGATGTGCCGGTTACACGGTGATGGTAGCCACACGAGCGTGCGAGCGCACGTGTGGGAGCTTCGACGCGATAGTCAAGGCCACCATGAGTATTCTTGTAGGTTGAGGCTGCTTGGGCCACGATGGGCCGAAGTGGGCCCAATGGGCCCGTTGGCCCATATGAATAAATTGTATGTTTGTGTAGTAGATATTGGATTAGACTATGTGAATCTCATAGATGTGGCTCGTAGGGGTGACTTATGTGCAATATGGGTCACTTTGTTGGGTGCAGATCTAGAGGATAATCGCCAATAGTAGCAAAGGAAGGGCTACTAGAACGTGAGGTACACAGTAAGGGTACGGTGAGGTTTCGGTTTTGGTCAGAGTATGTTAAAACTTTGGTTAATCGCTAGTAATGTCAATTGTAGGTTCGTGACTAAGGAGTTCGTAGCACGCAAGGTTTCCAGGTGTGTACAAACACTACACACACGATATCAGCAATGTCGAAAAGTCGAAAAGCCGAAAGTGGCTAAATGGGCCCAGTGGGCCCTGAGGCTAAGTTTGATAAAATGGTTTGGTTGATTATACGAATTAAGTTAGCTATGATTGATACATGATCTGGATATGTTTTGGGCCTAATAGGCCATATGATGAGATTTGGGCCTAAAGGGCCGTAAGGACATGAAATGGGCTTGATGGGCTTATGGGGGCGTAGACAAGTATGTTAGGGTTAATGGACTTTAGGCCTAGCTTGAACAACTTTGTAATTTCATAAGACTTAAGCTAATTAAACATGTCTGTGGACAAGTCGATTAGTTAGAGTGTGGTAACCGACATATGCATGTCTAGGATTGGATCTAGTGAGAGCTTGGTACTTAAGCGGTCCGAGTGACCCACCTCCTCTTTTCTAAGATCCTACCTGGTGCTTAGTGTTTGTTCACTTTAACCGCGAGGACTTTTTTATTGGCCAAAGTTCATAACTAAAACCCGAGAGGGACCAAATACCCTTATATTTGTAAATTTACTAAAATACCCTTATATTTGTAAAATTACTAAAATACCCTTATGTGTAAAATTACTAAAATACCCCTAGATTTGTAAATTACCAGAATACCCCTATTTTGCAAAAGTACCAAAATACCCCTATAGGGTGGAATTACAAAAATACCCCTAGGTATTGAAATGACGAAAATACCCCTATGTGACGAATATGAGTTTATGGATGTTACTCGTATGTTTGATGCATTCATATGATATTCTTCTTAGGATGCATATGGGTGGGAATTATGGTACGGAGGAAGTTTTTAGGATCACATGACCGTATGGTATGGATCCACCGGAGGCTTTAAGCCCAATATATGTGATTTAGCAGCTTTACTGCAACGTTCGGTAGTACCGCAACCGGGCTACCCTTGGTGTGTAGCGGAGGGGTGGGTCGAGCTAGAATTCCCCACAGGAGTCATAAGGTTGGAAGGGAAATGGTGTGTGTAGTGGATGGATTTTTGGGGTAGGTTTTGCATTATCTTGTTGTATATGATGCGATATGATGTGATATGAGGTCATGGTGGGCTAAGGCCCAAGACCACCGATTTGTTAGGGCTTAGGCCCAATGTGAATATTTGTAAGTGATTTGATTGCCAAGGGTTGTGCACACTGAGTTTCGAAACTCACACCCCTTTAATTTAATGTTTCAGGTAATCCTGAATAGACGACTCGATGTGGGAGAGGACTCGGAGATGGCCACACTACAAGAGGCTTGAATCTTCATTTATTTGTTTCAAAATACATGTTTTTATTTACTTAATTTTTGGTGGATGTAATAAGGCCTTGTACTCCGTTTTGACTTCAGATTTATTTTGGGTTTTGAGATTAATTGTTTATTTAATTATTAAACCTAAGTAAATGATCAAACTTGGCTTCCGAAATACTTAAAATAAAAAAATGGGTTTTTATCTTTAATTAATAAGACTAAAAGATTTTGGGCTTTTGGGCCTTAAATTTTTAATTAGCAAAACCGTTTTGAATTGTGCCTTTAATGTGACATTCTGGATTCGGGCCTAACTTCTAGGCCGAGTTTGGGGTGTTACAGAAAACATCTCTGGCGGTCTCCAACCCGAGCTAAGTAATAAAACCTATAAGAGATGAGAAAAGTAAAGGAGTAAGCAATAATGCTTAGTAAGTTCATTTGTATAATTTTACAAATATTGATATTCACTGAATATACATAACCCCAAGGCAATATGTTGAGTTTTTCTCATCAACTCATGGTTACTTACTCAACCATTCTTGAAACTTACTCATTCAATCTCTTACCACATTCTTACCATATCACAAGCCAATTCGCTTGTTTAATTAGCATACGTTCCTACACTGATCGTCACAAGATCATATATAACAACACATCAACCATTTTCAATAAGCCGCTCATGCTACTAATATCTCGGTGGTTTCGCACTTAGCCCACCATTGAATCTCTAATAGGGAGGTATCGCATATAGCCCACCAATCATTTATAAGTGATGGTATCACACATAGCTTATCGTTATTTACATTCATGGATAATAATTCACAAGTATATCTCTATTTCAAATGTTCATTCAAGAACATCCTCACATGTTCCTATTTTTACTTAACTTTCTACGATACTCGTTCTCATTCACACAGTGCATCAAATACACATACCCCACTAGGGGTTCATCATTTATTGAATTCATCTCAATTCAATTCTACACATACTTGTGCTACTCATGGTACAACCACATACAATCACATATACATTGAATCATTCGAATTGTTAAATAACTCTCTTGAGTCTCATGCACATAGTTCTCGTTGTCACTCTACCCCAATTGGGTTTTACATACTCTAACATATCGATGCCATGTCCCTGACATGGTCTTATACGAATTCTTACACCGAGGCCATATCCCAATATGGTCTTACTTGAGCCTTTAACCATCGTCCTATCGTGCTATACACATTTCCCATTACTCTAAATTCAATTCCATTGACATCTCATCAAAAGACATTTCATACATTCATATAATAATATACATTCCCTACAACATTGGAATACTAAATAAGCTCATACGAAATTTCAACATTTGCACATGAACTTACCTCGATGTCGAAAGAGCCGAAAAGGACTTTTTGCCCACATTTCTCTTTTCATTCGTTCTAGGTTCGAAACTCATTTTCTTTGATCTAGAATAATGAAATTTAACTCATTTTCTTTGATCTAGAATAATGAAATTTACTCATTTAATCACTTAATGATCATATTACAACATAATCTCTACTTAGGCAAAAATGACCATTTTGCCCCTATACTTTGGCAAAAATTACAATTTTGCCCCCAGGCTCGTAAATAAATTTTCATCACATTTTCTTGTAAAACAAGCCTAGCTGAACATTTAATCCTCTTACAACTATTCTCAATTCCATCAATTTCATGCCTTAATGAACAAATTACAACTTTTGTATTTTAGTCCCAATTAGGTGTTTTCATGACAACACCTTTCACAAAAGTTGTTTCTCATCATCCTATCATTCATTTTCTTTCATAAAAAATCATCAAACAACATAAACTCTCTCATGGCAAGTCCCTAGACTTTCGACCATATTGCAAACTAGTCCCCTCTTTAGAAAGCTTAAGCTTTAGGGGTCTCAAAAGTACAAATATTAACATCTAAAGCCATCAAAATCACTTACTTGAGTGAAGAGAAGCTTGCTGAAATTTTCAAGCTTTCAAAGCCCTCCCATGGCTGATATTTTTGGTTGAAAGAGAAGAAATAAAAAGATGATAGCTTTTTGGCTTATTTCATCTTATTTTATTTCTTTTTAAACACCTAACATGACCACATTTAATGTTCTTGTCCCCTTAACTTACTATGGCCGGCCAACTCACTTAGACAAGGCCAAATTGCTCATTTGGGACCTCCAATTACTAAGCCATAGCTATTTGATACCTTTAGCCTCTAGAATGGAACTTTCACACTCTATGCGATTTAGTCCTTTTTCACAATTTAACTAGAAATCGCTAAAATTGAGGCACTAAAATTTTCATGCATCCTCATAAACATGTTATAACTCATAACATAACATGAAAATAATTTTCTCTAACCTCGAATTAGCGATTCTGAGATCACTGTTCTGACTAGCCCCTAAATCGGGCTGTTACAGACATTGTTGAAAAAGAAAGTGAAATGAAGAGTGAGAGTGAGTCAAAAATAAAAGAGAGTGTTGAAAAAGAAAGAGAGTTTGAAAAGGAGATTGAAAAAAAAAACGAGTGAAAAAGAAGAGAGTATTCAAAAAAAGGTGAGGATTGTTTTTGCTAACCCACATTCGAGTTTGCCTTTTGATTTCTCTTCATTTTAGGTTTATAAAATTTCACCCATGGACGAGTTCCAACTTCATTACCTTTTCGACGAAAGACAGTTCCAATTGATTAAAAAAGGTAAGTTGGAGAGTAAAAATATTTTTCAAATCTCCGAAGGTAAGCAAGGTAGGGAACCTCTTGAGATTCAATTAAATTTGTATTCTTTGAATTTCATTAACAAGTTTGCCAATGTTTTTTATCTAAAAAAAATTCTTTACAATAACCTATTTTGTTGTTATTCGTTGAATGAAGTTGCTGATTTTGTCTCGAATAGTGTTTTAAAATGTTTCTCTCATGATTTGTTTCATGTTGATTCAAATAACATTAAATTGCAAGATGATTTGGCCATTGATGTCTTTGTTCCAACTGGATGTCAACGAAATTTGATTGTTGTATGTGATAAATAATTTTCACTTAAAAAGCTTAATCTATTTGATTTAGATTGTTATGTGAATTCTTTAAATCTATGTGAGAAAATTTTGTGGATATCTCTGCCTGTTCAAAGGAATTTTGAGAGTTTTGATTGTTTGAACATACCTATGCCTAAATCTTGTTTGTTTAACATGTGTGAATTATTGCTGGAAAAAAAAGTTTTTGTTGTATTTGGAAATAAGTGATCAAAACCATGTGTTTAAACCCGGAGCTTGTTTTCCTAAGTTATTGTTGAGAGAAGGTGAGCATCATAATTTTATTTTGTATAAATGTGTTGGTCATTTTCGTTTGCTCCATGTTTAATCATTTTTTTTTAAAATAAAATATGTGAATTGTGATGACTTACAAAGTCAAAATCAAATCTTTGATCCTGGAGATTATTGTTCTACAATATGGTTGAAAGGATTCAAGCATGTTTTGCATGATTTTGTGAATGACTTTTGGCTAATCAATGTTTCATCTTTTCCCTTAGAAATGATATATGTGAATTGTGCTGAAATGATAAAGAAAATTTATGTATTTGATCTCGGAAGTTGTGTTCTGTATTGTCGTTGAAAGTATTCAAGCATCAGATTTTTTATTTGCATGATTATAGCTTTCAATTGCTTCATGTTTCTTCTATGTTACCAGCCATGAAACTTTTGAGTCAGATTGAAATGGTAAGACAAAAATGTATTTTTCATCCCGAAGTTAACTTGATTTTACAACATTTGGAAGGAACGATTGACATTCATTATGTTTATATGAATTGCAACATCTTTGAATCGTTCCAAGATCGTGTAAGTGATGGATTGAAAGAACTCCTTCATTCTGGTTTTGTTTGTGAAAATGTTTTTGATTTTCAGGTTCTGGAAAGAGTTGTGCTCAACTAAATGGAAGAAAGATATAATTCAAGGAACCGCAATCAACAAATATTCTTTTCCAATTTGAGGACAAATCAATTTCAAGAAGAAGGGTATGATGTGAGCACGACCACATCATGTTAGATGCAATTCGACGACATCGGGATTGGCCCAAGCACGAGGGGCCCAAGTGCAAAATGAAACATCTCACAGGCCTGATTAATTATTGGGCCAATGTTTTTAAGGACTTTTTAATTTAATAAAGTTTTATTTAAATTAATAAGTTTGCATATTTTAATTTTGACTTCCATTATGTGTGTTCTACATTTAATAAAGTCATGCATTATGTAACTCCCATGTTAGTTAAAGTTTTCATCTTTTAATGAAGTCATGCATTAGGAACTCATTTTGTAACATCCCGAAATTGGGCCTAGTAGAGTTGTGCCTATTGGGCCCCGAGCGTAGAAGCATCTTAGAATTTTTGAGAATATGAGAATGGCATAATCGCAAGTTGGACTAATTAGGTAAGTGAATTTGGAAGATTACGGGGCTTCCATGAAGTCCCGGGATCAAACCTGAGCTTTAGGAGAAAATTTGGTTTTAGGTGAATAAAACACTGGGAGTTAGAAGGTAGGCTTTAAGAATAAAATGAGGAGAAAAATGACACAAAAGGAGTTGTGGTCTAGTGGCAAGTGGTGCCACTTAGGGAGCAAGGAACTGACACCATAGAGGGAGCAAGGGGTC
Organism: Gossypium sturtianum; assembly: GCA_025698515.1. Classification (NCBI taxonomy): domain Eukaryota; kingdom Viridiplantae; phylum Streptophyta; class Magnoliopsida; order Malvales; family Malvaceae; genus Gossypium; species Gossypium sturtianum. Next base: position 85,917,032 of record CM046949.1, on the reverse strand, counting down.
CAAGGTTCAAGTCTTGGCGCTTGCATTTCATTTTGATTTATCTTTTTAAGTGAACTTAGACGTTGGCCATAGACTCATATTTAGTTGCGCATGATTTTAGACACAAGGAGCAAGGTAGCCTAGTGGTGTGGCGTCACAAGGGTAGCAGAGAAGGAGAGTGTTCGAATCCCTCAAGCAGCATGTGGGGAGTTTTTATTTTGTGCTAAGCAGGTGGAAGAAGTAGAGTTCAGCTAGAACTCTAGATGGTAGATGGAGAAGTGGTCAAACGATTTTGAATGTGTGGAGGAGAGTGAATAGTGGAGCAAATGGAGGAGAGAATCGTGGGATTCAAGTGGAAGGAAGTGTTGGCCGAGTGTGGGGGTCTCTAAGGGGGGAATTTCGGCCAGAGTGGTAACTTGAAGGTGCATATTCGGCCTTGAGAGTGGTAACTTGTCCATCTATTTTTTTTCTTCTTGTTTTTTGACTTCATCTCCCCCCTTGTTTTCTCCATAGCCGAATCTCATCTCTACTCTCATATTCTCTCTTTCCGTCCATTTCTTTTTGTGCATTCCGATTTTTTTTCTGCTACTTTTTCTTCTCCTTAAGCCGAATCTTCCCTTTCTTCTCCAAGTTGAAACTATTTCTTCTATCCCTTGCTATCAGCCGAAACTTCTCCCACTCATTCATCCATTTGTGACATCGGTCCCTACTTCAATCTCTTTTCCCTTAGCCGAATAGTTACAAGACCGAACCTAAATACTCCTTCCCACCTTGAGTATTACCTGTTCTTTCTTTTGTGTGGAAGCCGAAACTCAGAGCAATTGCCGAATCGGTGGCACTTTGGTAAGTATTTCTTTGGCCGAATGTGGGTAAGAGAGTTTTATTATTTGGTTGTCTCTTACTCAAGCCGAATGGCTATTTGAGTTCTTCTATGGCCAAGAGTAAGGGGTATTAACATCTCTTTTTGTTCCAAACTCTACTAGGGTCTCGACGTGCCTAACCAAACAGCCGATTAAACATCTTCTTTTGGAGTGGATCGCTTGGCTACTGGTAGGTGGTGTAGTTGAGTTGTTGATGTCGATCTATTGAATATGCCCTATTTTGGTTAAGACTAATGGGTTAGAATATATTGACGTTAGGTGCGTAATCTCGAGAGTTCTTCATGGAGACAGGAAACAGCCAGTCTGAGGGGGGAATAAGAAGTGGGCCTAATGGAAGTGGACTTGTGACCTCCGCTCCCAAGTTCAAGCGACGTAGAGTGTCAGCGGTGCGAGACTTTTCGCCTGGATACGGAAGGGCGTCGTCATCTGATTTAGATAGACAAATCGCAGTTGCTCGCGCTAGTGAGGGTGACGACGACAGTGAGTGTGTAGTACTCTACGTGATCAGGTGTGTAAACTCACACCCACTTCGATGATTACATATGGTATTCTGTGGAATGGCCAAAAGCCGAAAAGCCAGCAACTGTGATCACTCGAGCGTGCAAGCGCTCGTAGTGGTGAACTGAGATACGAATCGTGACGTTAAGTCGTGGAGAGTGTCACAAACACTCTCGCGATACCGAGGCTGTAACGGGCCAAAACGGGCCAAATGGGCCCAACGGGCTAACCGGCCCACTTGGGCAAAACTGTTAAAATTGTAACAAATGATAGACCCGGTTGTGAAATCTGCAAATCTGATTCCGAAACCATGCGTTTTGGGCCACACGAGCGTGTGGGCCCGTTTGGGCCTAAAATGGATTTTAGGCCCAATAGTTCTGTAAAGACCCAAAAAGGGTCCCGAGTCGTTCGAGGTGACAGTAGGCCTTCGGAAACGCCATTAAAGGCGAAATTACTAAAATACTCTTGGTGGGTAAATTACCGAAATACCCCTGGGTTGCGAAATTACCAAAATACCCCTGGGTTGCAAAATTACCAAAATACCCTCGATGGTTTGAATGACCGTTTTACCCTTAAGTGTTGTCAAGTATCGTGTGTATGTTTACATTGCACTTTTATATGTTGATACGTATATTGCATTTTATCATGTTGCATGGGGCGGGTTAATGATTGAAGAGCAGTGTAGTCTGATGGCATAGCTACATTATAAATATATATATACCATGACTCTGGTGGCTTAGCCACAAATATTTTGATTAGCAGCTTGTCTGCAACATTGGTGTGATTGGCGGGGTGGGTTGACTTGATCCTCACAGGTGACGATTAGTTGGTACGGGGGTGTGTTTGGCTGGATTGGATTGGGTTACATTGCATCATTTGCACTCTCTTGATTATAGGGCTTAGGCCCAGATTGATGTCTTATGGGTTCGGGCCCAGTTAATGACGGTTTAGGGGATTACACTGAGTTCTCATAACTCACCCCTCTGCTTAATCTTGCAGGCGATCCCCAGCACTGAGGATTTGGAGCTGTGGAGTACTTCGTGGTGGCCATACATCGGAACCGTAATTAAATTTCTGTTTTACTTTAATTTGAGATTTATTTTAATTTGGGTTTAATGTTTTGTAATAAGGCCTTTGGGATTGTATTTTTCTTTTAACCTTTAGTACGACTATTTTTAAACTGTTAGACATTTGAAATACTGAGTTTTCCAAAATGTTAACGAACGGTTTTCAAAACATCACACTCTCGCAACTCTCTAAATTTGATTTCTGTTTTAAACAAGTTTTTGGGAGATAATAATAATAAGAACAATAATAGAAGTAACTACGTTTTAACAATAAACGCGAAACTGAATTTCACAAACCACAAAGCTTGAAGTTTTCAAAAAGGATACGGAGTTTTGACGGAAGCGCAGCTTTTAAACAACCCTTCTATGTGACATGCCAGATCCGGTCATAACGTCTAGGCCGGGTTTGGGGTGTTACACATTTGTTCATTTAGTTTACATCTTAATTAAATCATGCATTTAAGCATCTTAAATGTTTGAGTTTGTTTATATAAGTGTGTTATTTAATTTGGTTGTTACTTTTTAATGCATAAGTTATAGTGTGTTTATTTTCATAAATAAATATGTGTGTCTCTAGTTAATTGACAAGTTGAATAAGAATGTGAAAAGTTTGCAATGTTTAATGTTTCTTAAATACATTAATTGTGTGTTCAAATTGTTTGTTTTAGGAAAGTCCAAAAGGCTGGTCACATATTTTAAAGCTACAATAGGGCTGTTCGTTTGCCAAGAAGAATCAAATGATGTCACATTTAAATGGCTGTTCGGTTTTGGAATGAAAGAGTGTGCATTCAGTCACTTAAATTGCTGGTACATGAAGAGAACATTTTTGGTGGATATTGAAGCACTCAAAGCTCATTATGGTGGCTGTTCAAATGAACCAAGAGTGACTCTTCAAGTCTGATCAGTTTCATGCACTCAAAGCTAGTTATGATGCCAATTAAAGAGATGAATACACAAGCATTAATGCATTTCTTTAAGGGGAAAATGAAGGGACATCAAACAGTAATTTAAAGGACCATTAAGCCTTCATCAAGTGAAGAGGCATGACTTTTCAGCTATGCATGAATCAAGTGAAAAGACATGACTCTTTGGCTGCCCATCAAGAGTTATAACTAAATTTTAATGTTTTGTTAATTGCTGGTATGAATGTTGAATTTGAATAGTCATATTAGTTGTTATAAATATCTTATAAAAAGACAATTTTAAGGTAAGAATATGATGAATGAATTTGCATATTGTAAGAATTTTTCTTTTGAGTTCATTAGAACACAATCTAAACTTATCGAGGCTCTTTGCTTTATGGTGTTCTTCTTCATTTCTTATACCTTCGGTTCTTGTTTCTTTTTAAACAACAGGTCGGGGTCCGTTAAAATCTGTTCTTGTTTTCGATTATTATTCATATAGAAATACGGGTCATGTTCCAATAACGCTGGTTCTTTTCTCGTACAAGTCGTTGATTTAATATTCCTATTATATTTCTTTAGTTATCAAGTACCTGTTTAGAAACGGTCGGGCAATCAAGTGACTTGTAATTTTAATTCGATTACGAGCTCACATCACTAAAGTAGTCATGCGATTCCTACATAAGCACGTATTTACACAGTTTGGGACTCCTAGATATATAATCAGCGACGAAGGATCTCACTTTGTAAATAAGTGGCTTAAGTGGTTGCTTGAAAAGTATTATGTGAAGCATAAGATTGCTACTTCCTATCACCCACAATTGAATGTGCAAGTTGAAAGGGCGAATCGAGAAATCAAAGGTATTCTTGAAAGAGTAGTGTGCCCTGACAGAAAAGATTGGTCTCGAAGGCTTGATCATGTTCTATGTGCCTATCAAACTGATTTTAAGATGCCGTTAGGAATGACTCCCTATCAGTTAGTTTTTGGAAAGGCATGTCATTTGCAGTTTGAATTCGAGTATAAAGCTCACTGGGCTTTGAAGCAATTGAATTTTGACCTAAAGCAAGCTGGTGAGAGAAGGATGTTACAACTCAATGAGTTGGAGGAGTTGAGATTATTTTCATACGAGAATACCAAGATGTGTAAAGAAAAATATAAGAGATTGCATGATAGTCGTATAGAACCTCGTGAGTTCAGTGAAGGACAAAAAGTGTTGTTTTTTAATTCAAGGCTAATGTTATTTCCTGGAAAACTCAAGTCTCGATTGAAAGGACCTTATATCATCCACAAACTTTATACATATGGAGCTGTAGAATTGTACAAAAACCATGGAGGTACGTTTAAAGTTAATGGTCAACGTCTCAAGCACTATGGGATGGTGAAGTTGAGCGAATTAAAACCTCGTTCAAATTATTAGACCCTTAATTTTTCAGAAACCTACGTTTTAATAAAAAGTTAGAAACTGTTTTCTTAAACTAGTACATTTAATTAATTTTGTCTAAGGATATTGGAACTTAAGCGGGACCATTGTGACCCCTCCAACCTTTCTTGGGGATTAATTTAATTTAATTTTTTGAGAAGAAAATTTCTAATTAATTTCAAAATTTTTATTTTTATTTTTCATTTTCATTTTCATTTTTTATCTTTGTCTTTAATTTTAATTTTAATTTTAATTTGTTTATGTTTAATAAAGGGGGTCAAATTGACCCAAGTACTAATCAGTTTATTTATTTTTAAGCAGTCTAGTTTGTAAATACATTTTGGGCTCAAGGCCTGAACAGTAAAGAGGAGAAATGTACCCATCAATGTTGTCCATAAGGGTTCCCTAAAACCCTAAATTTTACCATCATATTTTCCCTCCATCTTACTTGTCGCCCAAGTAACTAAAAATTAGCCAAATTTTACTTACTCGCCATCCAAGTCACTTGAATTAGCTACATTTTAGCTACGAAATTGCCCTAATTCATCACTATATAAACCCCTCTCTACCTTCATAATTTTCATAAACCTTCATGCTAGTTTACATTCATTCTTTTCCCTCTTAGCCGTTGGCCTAAATCTCGAAATTTCCCACCAAAATTTCTTCCTTGTCGCAAGCCCCTAGTATTGCCGCCGCACAACATTTTCCAGAGCAGCCCCTTCGTCATCGCATCCTATCACTGTAGCAAGTTTCACACCACTGCAAGCTTGTTGCTGCCGCAAATCAATCATCGCCGCAACACCTTGCTCTCATCCTTTGCCAATTTTTTCTTCAATTCTTTTATCGAAATCTTGTTAATTTTTCGGGAAGAATGTCCACATCTCGCAAAAGAACTAGATCTTCCAAGACCTCTGCCGAAAATCCCATTGTGAAAGAAAGGTTTGATTCAATCTTCAAGAATCAACCTATGATGCCGGAAAAAGTTGCATCTTGGAAAGAAATAATAAGATGGTTGTGCCCTTACCAATTCAAAAAAAGATTGATGCCCTCAATTGGAATTATTTTTGTGATGCACGACCATTGCCAAAAAAGGAGTTAGTTCAAGAGTTCTACGCCAATTTTACTATGCCAGATGCTACTGAAGTTCTTATTCACAAGAAGAAGGTACCCCTAACTTTTAAGTCCATTAATGATTTGTTTAACCTACATTATGTTGAAGAAGATGAGTACTTTTCCATGATGACAAACATAAATTGGGATTTTCTTCAATAAGTGCTTAATGTTATGACAAATTCGGGATCCCAATGGATTATAAGGAAATATGGTAGTCATTCTTCCCGAAGGGGATACTTAAAGTCGTTGGCTAAGGTATGATTTTACTTTGTTCAATATAGTTTCATGCCTATCTCACGCAATTCGACCATCTCGATGGAGTGAAAAATTTTGTTGTATGCAATTATGACAAAAAGGTCTATCAATATTGAGAAGATCATACTCAAGGAAATCCATGATTGTGCTAGAAAGAAGACCGGAAGTGCTTACTTCCCATCATTGATAACTTCACTTTGCTTAAGGGCCCAAGTTAAGACAAAAGCAAACTTGAAGGGCCCATATGTTCAAGGTTGCATTACAATCCATGATCTTGAAAGGTTAGTGGGAAATTTCCATGAACTAAACCCAACTAAACCAAATGAGCCAACAGAACCAGAAACTGATGAGTCATTGAACAAATCTGAAACTGAAGCTAACTTAGTTACTGAAATAGAAGAGGTAGAATCGGAGGAAGAACCAAATGAGCCTGAACCAATAAAGGAACCAAAAATTTCTAAACCAAGAGATAAGCCAAATGCTGATGAGCCAACTGAACCAAGTATTGATCCAGAGTTGACTAATCCAATGCCCACTTCTTCAAACATTGTGAAGAAATCGGAATTGTCAACTATGATGAATATGATGAAATTTATGCATAACCAACAACAGACATATTGGAAATATGCAAAAGTTAGAGATGATTCTATAAGAAATACTTTTAAAAGCGTCTCTAATTGTTTTGTTCCTGAGTTCCCAGATTATATCTTCGATTCATGGAAGGAAGATGATAAAGAAAGCGAGGATGAAGTATTAAAGGAGGAAGATGAGGAGGATAAGTCAAATAAATAAAAAGTGGGGAGTTATTTCCCTTTAGTTTTTATTTCTTTTTAGGTGTTTATTTTTATTTCTTAGTTAGTATTTTGCTTTCGCATAATAAATTAGCAAGTATGAATAAAATAAAATCAATGCCTCTCAATAGAAAAAATAAAGTGATGTGGTAATAGGAATGAACATGTCTAGGATTGGATTGTGAGAAAGACTTGGTACTTAAGCAGTCTTTATGACTCACCTCTCCTTTCTTGCAAACCTACCTAAAGTTCAGTTTTCATTCATTACCTTGTTTTCGCAAGGAGAACATTGCTTCTTTTTAAAGGGGGTAAGGTATATTTTGCATAAATTTAAAGTATGTTTTAATCTTTTTACTTAAGTATGTTGAAATAAATGAGTATTCAGAAATAATTTTTGTTCATAAGTATGTTCAAATGCAAACATGATTTTTGATTTTATCTAAGTTATTCGTATGTTATCATTGAATAATGGAATGCTTGTATGGTTTTAGTCTTATGTAGGATTTTCCATGAAAATTTGATTTCTTTAGAAATAGACATGTATGAAGGTTTAAGTCTTTAGAATTGACTTAGTAACTTTCTTGAGGAAAAATCCTAGGAGGTATAAGAATCTAATATAATATAGACACACTTTCTTTGGATCGTTTGAGTGTTTCAAGCTGACCTTAGGAAATTTAACCATTGAAACTTAATTTTGATCTTAATGGCATGTCTATTGCAAATTACCTACATTATAAACCACATAATCATCTTTTTGATTTTATCCTATTTTTTTGCACCTATCTTAACTGAATTTGTCTAGGTGATCAAGGTTTGAGAAAGGTATGAAAAGATGTACATGCTCTTCACTTGTTAAAAAAATAAAAGAGAAAATGAATAAAGGGTAAAGAAAAGTTTGCTCAAATGCAAAAAAATAAGAGCAAATAAAAGAGTGCTCCAAGTCACAAAAATATAGAACAAAGTTTGCTCAAAGTTCGAGAAAAAAAGGTGGAGCATAAGTTCGAAATAAGTTTGGGGGTATTCCAAAAACCCATTTGTATGAAAGTTGTGACGCCAAAGGATCTAAGACAAAGTTAGGGTTAAGATGTTTTGAACCTAAAAATTACTTCTCTTTATCCCTACCTTTAGCCTAGCCCCATTACAACGTAATAAAAGACCTATTGATTGGATGATTATACCGACTACATTAGTGGAGAGGAATTACTAAGTTCAACATATGAAGACACTAATTAAACCTTGGGGTTGCTATTTTTGGTTGATAAGGGAAGCATATTGATTGGTGAATGTTATGTATGACTTTAAAAATGCATGCAAACTATGATTCATGCTAACATTATGATGTACTTAGTATAAAGTTTGGAAATAATATTTGTATTCGAGCTACTTATGAATAAATAGAATTTTTTAGCATGATTTTATTGAAGTATGATTATGTGCAAAGATTGATGCTACTTTATCATTTTGCAAAATTGCCTTAGCAAAAATTGTGTTGTGCATGAACATTAACCGGGACGAACAATGGTTTAAGTTTGGAGGTGTGTAAACTCAAAATTATATAGGGTTTTTCTATATGTTTTTACCACCTTTTTACTTAATTATTATGTTTATCTCGAGTATTTATTATTTAAATAAGTGAATTTGTAACACCCCAAACCCGACCCAAGCGGTATGACCAGATCTGGTATGTCACATGAAGAAAATGAGTAAAGAACTTGTGATTCTTACTAAAGATGTTGTTATTAGGTTAAAATTTAAGAAAACAAATTTAGAAATATTTGATAAAAATACTACTAATTTTGAAAGGTTGATTGAAGAATCGATAATCGAACTAGTGATCTTTTAAAAGCGTGACTTTTGAAAATATTATTGATAACTTGCAGGAAAAATCCAAGTTAAATTATTTGTACATATTTATTATGAAATCCGTTTGTTGATAAATTTTAAGAAAAGCCGTTGTTTATGATTTTAGAAAATCCCCGTTTAAATCAATTCATGGAAGATAATAAATACGTCAAACATAAAACAAAATAAAAATCCCAGAGGCCTTATTACAACTTTAAACCCAAAATAGTAAGAGTAACGAAATAAAGCAGAAAAGAAGTTTACTAATTTTCGAAAACATTATTTCCAAAGTATGGCCTCCACTGAGTCATCCATGGGCCCAAGTCCTCACTACTGATCATTACCTGCAAGGATTAAGAGAATGGGGTGAGTTACTAGAACTCAGTGTATAATCCCCTTACCATCATCCACTGGGTCTGAACCCGCATAGCATAATCTTGGGCCTAAGCCCATTTTACATAGCAGTATATAAATGAAAAGATTGCAACCCAACCCATCCATCCATCACACGCCCGCCCAGCTAATCACACCTGTGGGGATCAAGTCAACCCACCCCGCTGCTCACACCAATTTGTAGTCGAGCTGCTATAATATATTATTATTGTGGCCATGCCACCGAAATCATAAGTAAGCATAATAATGAACAAGTTGTGGCTATGCCACCAGGCTACACTGCTTTCCATACAATTTTTCCCATCCCATGCAAAATGTAAAAAGAATTCAACATACATACTAAAATAAAATATCCACATATATATATAACCACCAATAATCTAGTGAATTATTACAGTGAATCGACCCATTGAAGCACTTTGATAGTTCGGCCCACTAAGGCATTCTAGCATTTCGGCCCATAGAGGCATTTTGGTAAATCGACCTATAGGGGCATTTTGGTAAATCGGCACATATAGGCATTTTGGTAAATAGGCCCATAGGGGCATTTTGGTAAATTGGCCCGAGGGACATTTTCGTAATTTAGTAAAATAATATCGATTTTTACAGATCTTTAGAAATAGTGTTGAATAAGCAAGTCACTCGATTCATGCCATATCACGGTTATTAGATTTGTAATCGACAACGATCTATTTTCCAACATAATAGTGAATCACGAATTTATGGGATTTCGGTGTGAGATTACACACGGACACAGTAAGAACTAAACCTTCTTGATCGTCGGCACCTATGACACCATAACATTCGATTAACCAACCAAAGAGATTTTCTTAATCCAAATCTAAATCAACGATCTAAAAATACTTACCCTTAGAATCGTGAACGACCACAATTTGCCTATTCTCACCGGATGATGGTCCACAACCCAGTGAGAAATCCCGAACTGCCGATACTGCCCTACGCTTGAACTTGGGAGTAGAGATTGCAAGTCCACTCCCTATTTTCCCTCCTATCGATTTTCTTTTAATAACGCTACCACTTGCCTCCATTGAAAGAGTCTCGGTTAGAATAATACTATGATGAGAGAAAGGCTAAGGAGAGTGTCTCCGCTTACCACTACTTCCGAAGGACCAACGAGTAGAGAAAAACGAGTGGTTTAGTTCCTAAAATAATCGATTAGTCAACTTCCGATCCGATTAACTAAATAACCGAGTAGAGAGATATCGAATGAACCATGAAGAAACTCCTTACCTTAACGATGATGAATCCGATTCCCACCGATTGAGCTTATGGCTACGGATGAGACAAGGATATAAGATTCGGCTTTCCCAATATAATACTACAATGGAAGGAGAACACGATGTGAGAGTGTAAGAGAGAGTGATGATTCGGTTTAGAGAACCATCCAATGAAAATGGGTACATATTTAGCCATGAAGAAAATAAAATGAAAAGATGGGAATGAAACCACTTACCGTTTTGGTCAAAGAAGAGAGTGCCCAACACGAAAGAAAAAGAAATAATGAAGAAGAGATTAAGTGCTATAAGGTTTGGCTATTTAGAGAGAAAAGGAAAAGGATGATTCGGCCATCAAGTATTATTGACTAAGGAAAAAGAGGAAGATTGGGGAATGGTGAGAAAGAAAAGAAAAGAAAAGCAAACTATGAAAAGATGAGAAAAAGAAGAAAAAGTATTCCTTAAGGTCACAGTTTTAGGCAAGAAAAGAAGTACCAAATGGTCAAAAGAAAAGAACTTTCAAATGGGACAAAAACTTCTCAAAGTGCCTAAGAAAATTCGGCAATCAAAGGGAAGAGATTGGAAAAGAGAGCACCAAAAATGTTAAAAAAGAAAAAGAAAGCCTTTCATGCACAAACTTGCAAAAAGGCCAAAAGAATTTCGGCTCCCCTTTTCTCCCTACCAAAACCGTGTACCACCTATACCAAAAAGATGAGGGTTGACCAAATTTCTTTCCCAAGCTCCTTCCAAAAATTCGGCCAACATATCCCCCCTTTTCCACAATTCCTTTACTTCTTTCCTTATTTTCTCCTTGATCTCCTGCTTACCTTCCTCTATAGTGTTCTTTCCATCAATAAAAAGTCTTCCTTTCCTTCTTTAAAGCTTGGCCAAGACTTACCATCAATTACTTGAATAGCACAAAAAAAATTAATCCCAAAAATTTGCATTAGGTGGGATTCGAACCTCCAACCACCTTGTACTCCTCTTGACGCCACACCACCTTGCCACATGCTCTCTTGTGCTAGCAAAATACACACTTATTCACTTAAGTCTTGACGCCACTTTCCTTCTCTCCTTTAAGTGCTTAAACACAAAAATTCTACTAAGGCCCAACTCAACCCCAAGCCTTCTTAGGGTCCCTAAACATACACAAATAACACTCTTAGCTAGCCTAACGCATGATATAATGTAAAACATAAAATCCCCAAATTTCAGGATGTTACAATTCTACCCCCTTAAAGAAATTTCGGCCTCGAAATTTACCCGATTAGAAGAGATGAGGATATTGTCACTTAGGATCGTGTCCTCTGGCTCCCATGTAGCTTCCTCGACCCGTGATTATGCCATAATACTTTGACCAACGGGACTGACTTCTTTCTCAGCACCTTAATATCCCGATCTAAAATCTGCACTTGTTCTTCTTCAAAAGACAAGTCAGGTCTTATCTCAACTTCCTCCACTAGCACAACATGAGACGGATCCGAACGATAACACCTTAACATCGAGACATGAAATACGCTATGTATCTGACTTAACTCCGGAGGTAACTCAAGCTGATAAGCCACCGCCCCAATACGCTTCAATACACGGTAAGGTTCGTTAAATCTAGGGCTCAACTTGCCCTTCCTTCCTAATCTTAAGATCTTTTTCCAAGGTGAGACCTTCAAAAAGACCTGATCACCCACAGAGAACTCTATCTCCTTCCGCTTTAGATCCGCGTACAATTTCTGTCTGTTTGAAGCTTCTTTTAACCGAGCCCGAATGACCTTTACTTTTTCCTCCGTCTTCGAGATTAACTCAGGACCAATAGTTGTCGCTCCCGGCTTAGTCGAAGTAGGAGTCACGACACCTCACGACCATACAACGCCTCATAGGGTGCCATCCGGATCTTTGGATGATAGCCGTTGTTGTATGCAAACTCTGCCAATGGTAGAAAATCTTCCCAACTACCTCTGAAGTCGATCACACAGCCCCTTAACATGTCTTCTATAATCTGGATTACTCTCTCCGACTGACCATCAGTCTGCGGATGAAACGCCGTGCTGAAATTTAGCCTTGTACCCAAAGCTTCATGTAGAGCCTTCCAAAATCGTGATGTAAACCTAGGATCCCTGTCTGATATGATAGACATCGGTACCCCATGCAACCCCACGATCTCTGCTACATACAACTTGGCCAACTTCTGCAACTAGTAATCCGTACGAATAGGTAGGAAATGAGCAGTCTTCGTTAACCGATCCACTATCACCCATACTGAATCTTTCTTAGTAGGCGTTAAGGGTAACCCACTAACAAAATCCATTGTTATCCTTTCCCATTTCCATAGTGGAATTTTCACCGGTTGTAGTAACCCTGAAGGCAGTTGATGTTCCGCCTTCACCTGCTGACATGTCAAGCACTTGCTCACGAAGTCGGTAACCTCCCGTTTCAACCCCGGCCACCAATACTACTCACGGAGGTCTCGGTACATTTTGTTTCCCCCGGGGTGCATAGCGTATGGGCTACTATGCGCCTCACCAGAATCATTTGTCTCAATTCCGAATCCTTGGGCATACAAACTCTTCCTGTAACACCCTAAACCCGGTCAACACACCACGACCGAATCTGGCATGTTACGGAGTGAAAACATTTGAATAAAACAAGTTACTGGTTAAATTTTATTGAAAACTCTTTATCGTTTTAGTGTGTAGCAAACCTCATATAAGGTGATGTTAAAATCATTTTGGTGTTGCTTTAAATCCAGAAAACTTTATGGTTGAAAAATCCGTTGATCGATACTAGCTTTTGGATATCATGTGATTCTTTTTAAATTCCGAGTAAGGTGTGTATAGTCAGGTTAAAACCATTCGCTTTGAAGTTGTTTGAAACTTAAATCCGGAAATCATTTAGGTTACCTTTGCAATCATATTGTAAATGTTATTACCCGATAGTGAGGTTTGAAAACCCGAAGGAGGTATAATTTTGAAAACATTGCTTTTTACCGGTTATTTAAGCAATCAATTCGTTAAGCACATGCATAATATCATCAAAAAGTAAAGCAAGTAATTTAAAACCCAAAATAATACTTAGCGGCCTTATTATCGAACCAAAACCAAATTTAAAGTAAATAGATAAAACTAGAGTAGTAATAAAAACCCGAAAATAAGTTTGCATGGCCATCTCGAGTCCTCTTCGGCTTCATATCCGCGATCTATGCCTCATCTGCAAAATGTAAGGGAGGGGTGAGTCACCGAGACTCAGTGTGCAAATCCCCAACCCGATGGAATAGCACTTACACAAATCATTAATAAAACATGCAATCATGCACCCCATCATCTAACCATCCGATCTCCTTTATCTACCCCGTGTGGTCAAAACCACTGGTGGTCAAAACCACTGGTGACCGAAGTCACAAATATATATATCGGTGTGGTCAAAACCGCTGGTGACCGTAGTCACAAATCAAGTGATGGGGCCAACCCATCGTGTGGTCAAAACCACTGATGACAATCCCGTATCAATCATGTGGGGCCAACCCACTGTGGTACCAAACCACTGGGACGAGTCACAATATCCATATGTGGTCAAAACCACTGGTGACCGTAGTCACAATATCATATATGTGGTCAAAACCACTGGTGGTCAAAACCACTGGGACTTAGTCACAAATAATAATATCAAAGACGGGGCCAACCCGTCGTGTGGTCAAAACCACTGGTGACAGTCCAAATAGATCCTCCCCCTCCTCTCATCAAACCCATCATCATGTCCAAATCATACGTATCATAATATCATGAAATCATGCAAATAACGCATAGCATAGCATTTAACGGTAACATGACGATGTATATCAAAAATCACATAGCAGGGGACTTACCCAGAGTCCACGCTCATGCCGACAAGGCAAAATCACTGATTTCAATGACTAATCGGTTTATAACAGTTAACACAATAACATGTAATACTAACGAAGTGTGTAAGGTTACACACCTGACTACTTGTAGATCTAAGCGAAACCCGAACTATGCGAAACTAGCGAAATCCCGAAACGTTGCTTCCCCTTCCTACAATCGGCCAATACTTGTTAGTAACCAAAAGCCCATTCGGCTAAACTAGCAATCCCGAACCAAAAGAGTTTGTCACCACCTTACCTTAATAACTGATTCGGCTTCTAAACACCAAAGATCGGCACCCCCTATTGATGTTAGGTGTTTCGGCTATCAACATGGAACAAGAATGGAGTTCAATACATAGATCTATAATGGAAAAGAAGATAGAAAAGAAAAAGATGTCACTTACCAAGAGATTCGGCTATGACTCACCAAGAGAACTAAATTCGGCACTTCAATGGAGACTAGAACACGTGAGAAAAGAAGAGAATGAGACTAAGGGTATTCGGCCAAGGCTCTTGATGAAACTGAAAGAAAAACAACAAGCTTTCAGCTTTTGAAATAAAATGGAAGAGATGGAAGAAGATGGAGTAGGATTGATTTCGGCAAAGAAGAATGGATGAAATTTCGGCACAAGGGGATTTGAAAGAGAGAAGGAAAGATGTCGAATGGGGGGTGAGATTGTTGGTTTCGGCTTTAAAAAAAATAAAAAAAATAAGAAGAAGTGAACAAGGTGATTTCGGCAAGGAGAAGGCTAACAAAGAGCGAACCGCAAAGAGAAGAAGAAGATAGCTATTTGAGTTTCGGCTTTGAGCAAAAATAAGAAAAGAAGAAGTGACAAAGGTGGATTCGGCCAAGAGGAGTTTTGGCTCTTCAAAGGAATGGCAAATTTGGTTCGCCAAATGCCCAAGTTGCCAAAAGAGAAAACCAAAAAGAGAGAAAAGCAAGAGGGGTTTGGTTTTGACATAAAACACCAAGAGAATGACCTTCTAAGCTAGCCGTCCCTAGCTATCTCCCAACACACATTCGGCCACTCCCCAATAAACCCAAAACCGATTACACCTTCTTCCCCAAAGTCCAAAATTCGGCCAACTCCTTCAAATGAGTTTGAAATAATTCAAACTCCTAAATTTCCTCCTTCCATCAGTTCAAATTCGTTGACCCTTCCATCCTTATCTTCCCAGAGTCCATCCCGAGCACTCCACTTCCCCTGTTTTTGGCGTGAAAAGAATAAGCGAGGAAGTGAAATTCTCTTTGCTCGAACCCAAGCACTCCTTCCCTGAATGTGGCATCACCATCCAAGCACCTTAGTGGCGCCTCCTTTGCCACTTTACCAAGGTAATTCTTGTGTCACAACCTTCCAATAAATTCTTTTAACCTCTAACTTCCTTAGCTTTTCTTCTTAAGCACTAAAACAAAATTTTAGTTCTAACTCAGCCTAACCTGTGGTCATGCCTAAACCCCAAAACATGATAAATAAACATAATAGACATATCCTCCCATGCAACACAAACAAAATGCAGAGACCCTGAATTAAGGATGTTACAGTTCTACCCCCCTTAAAAATAATTTCAGCCTCGAAATTACCTGGTCAGAAGAGTTGAGGGTATTGCTATCGCATCACATCCTCCGGTTCCCACGCGGCCTCCTCCGTACCATGGTTTCGCCATAATACTTTTACCAAGGGTACTAACTTCCTACGCAGAACCTTGACATCCCGATCCAAGATCCGTACTGGCTCCTCCTCGAAAGGCAAATTAGGGCTCACCTCTATCTCCGCAATTAGCACAACATGAGACGGATCTGATCGATAGCACCTAAGCATTGAAACATGAAAGACATCGTGAATCTGACTTAACTCTACAGGTAACTCGAGCTGATAAGCTACCGGTCCCACTCGCTTCAACACTGAATACGGCCCGATAAACCTAGGGCTTAGCTTGCCTTTTCGCCCAAATCTCAACACTTTCTTCCATGGCGATACTTTCAGAAAGACCTTATCACCCACTGCATACTCTATATCCCTACGCTTAAGATCGGCGTAAGACTTCTACCTGTCCGACGCTTCCTTAAGACGAGCCTGAATCACCTTAACCTTATCCTCTATTTCTGCCACTAACTCTGGACCCAACATCTGCCGTTCACCCAGTTCCATCCAACACGTCGGAGTACGAGATTTCCGTCCATAGAGTACCTCATATGGTGCCATCTGTATACTCGCTTGATAACTATTGTTATAAGTGAACTCTGCCAATGGTAGATACTCCTCCCAACTACCATTTGAAATCCGAACACGACCCCTTAACATATCCTCCGTAACTGGATTACCCTCTCGCATCGTATCCATCGATTTGCAGATGAAAAGCCGTGCTGAAATCCAACCTCGTGCCCAAAGCCTGATGCAAAGCTTTCCAGAACCTCGACGTGAACCTGGGATCCCTATCCGAAATGATTGACACTGGCACTCCATGCAACCTTACTATCTCTGCCACATACAACTTGGCTAACTTCTGGAGCGAATAATCAACCCTTACCGGTATGAAATGAGCTGACTTAGTCAAACGGTCCACAATCACCCAGACTGAGTCCTTCTTACTAGGCGTAAGGGGAAGCCCACTAACGAAGTCCATCGTAATCCTTTCCCACTTCCACTACGGAATCTTTACCACTCAGAATAACCCTCGACGCAAGAATCGATGCTCAGCTTTAACTTGCTGGCATGTCAAACACTTTCCCACAAACTCTGTTACTTCCCGCTTAAGACCTGGCCACTAGAACTGTTCCCTCAAATCACGATACATCTTACTGCCTCCAGGATGCATAGCGTATGGGCTGCTATGAGCTTCCTGAAGAATCTGCTATCTCAACTCGATGTCCTTAGGCATACATACCTTCCCTTGAAAACACAATACTCCCTCACTACCCAAGTCAGAACCCTCAGATTCACCATTCTCGCACTTGCAACCTCCGAGCACTCAAAACCTCATCCGTCGCTTGTTTCTCCTTAACTCGATCAATCCATTCGGCTTTACTTGCAATTCGCCAAAAGAATTCCGTCGTCATATAGACTAAGGTGAGCAAACATCGCCGCAAGTCCGCTACCACCTTACGGCTCAACGCATCGCTACTACGTTAGCCTTACCCGGATGGTACTCAATCGAGCAATCATAATCCTTTAGCAACTCGATCCACCTCCACGCCTCAAGTTTAAATCTTTTCGAGTCAAGAGGTACTTCAGACTCTTGTGATCCGTGTAAACTATCGATCGTTTCTCCATACAAATAATGCCTCCAAATCTTTAAGGCAAAACTATCGCAGCCCAACTCCAAGTCATGTGTCGGATAGTTACCCTCATGAGGCCTCAATCGTCGAGATGCATACGTTACAACTTTTCCATCTTGCATCAAAGCACACACCTAAGCCAAGATGCGATGCATCACAATAGACCGTGAATTCTTCTTCCCGCCTCAGTCGAATCAAAACCGAGCCTCGGTCAAAATCTTCTTCAACTTGTCAAAGCTTTCTTGTTTGTTTCTCGCACTGCATAAACGGAACCCCTTTTCTCAACAGCTTAGTCGGTGGTGCTGCTGCGATCAAAGAAAAACCTTCTACGAACCTCCCGTAGTATCCTGCCAAACCCAGAAAACTTCAAATCTCTATAACCGACTTCGATGGTTTCCAATCCAACACCGCCTCGATCTTGCGAGGGTCCACCCTAATCCCTTCGGTGATACCACATGCCCCAAGAAAGTTACCTCCTAAGCGTAACTCGCACTTACTAAATTTGGCGAACAACCGCTTCTCCTCGGAACTCGTAGAACCACCCAAGATGCCCGTCATGTTCTTCCTCGATTTCGAGTACACCAAGATGTCGTTTATGAACACTACGACAAATCGATCCAAATACTGGTTGAAACACCCGATTCATCATATCCATGAATGCTTCTTGGCGCATTAGTCAACCCAAATGGCATCACTAGAAACTCAGAGTGCCCATACCGCGCATCTAAATGCCGTCTTAAGAATATCACCTCCTTTACTTTGAGTTGATGATACCGACCGAGATCGATCTTAGAGAAAACCGATGCACCCTTAAGTTGATCAAACAAGTCGTCAATCCCGGGCAACGGATACTTGTTTTTGATCGCCAACTTATTCATTGACAGTAGTCTATACACATCCGCATTGTACCGTCTTTCTTCTTAACAAAGAGCACAGTGCTCCCAAGGAGATATACTCACGGATGAAACCCCCGTCCAACAATTCCTCGAATCTGCGCTTTAACTCCACCAATTCCTTTGGCGCCATCCTATATGGAGCAATAGACACTGGTGCGATTCCTGGCAACAGATCTATACCGAACTCAACTTCACAGTCCGGAGGCACACCCGGAAGTTCCTCTAGAAATACATCAGCAAATTCCCTCACGATTCGGACACTTTCCACAGCTGAATCCTTAGCTTCCAGAGCACAGACATGCACCATAAATGCCTCACAACCTTTCCTAACCATTTTCTCTGCCTTCATCGCCGAGACCACATTGGATAGGTAATCTCTCCTATTACCAATCATCACTACCTCCTCACCTTCCACTGACTTCAACACCATGCGCTTAGCTATGTAATCCAAACTGGCTTGATACTTTACTAGCCAATCCATCCCAAGAATCAGATCGAACTCCCCAAACGGCAATTCCATCAAGTCAGCCAAAAACACGACCCCTTGGAGTTCTAGGGGTACATCCTTATACAGTTTATTTACTTCTACAGAGTAACCTAGAGGGCTTATCACTGTCATCTTCCTAGAAGTAATCTCAGAGTCTAAGTTCATGGTTTCCACTGTGCTACTGGCTACATACGAGTGCGTCGATCCCACATCTATCAAAGCATTATAAGGTAATCCAAAGATTAAGAACGTACCGGTTATGATGTCCGGTGCGTCGCCCTCCTCTCGACGCCTCGCTGCGTAGACCAATCTAGGCTGTCTCGCCTCTGTACTAGCTGTACCTCTGCCCGGTGCTCCACGGCCCCTACCAGATCCATTACCTCCCCTGGCTACACCACGGCCCCTCTGTGGTTGCTGACCATCCCTCCTGACCTGTGCACGATTCTGATCCCCAGAGTGCAACCTAGCTGACCTCTGTAGACAATCCCTCACTCGATGCCCCATCGATCCACACTCAAAGCAACCTCTATTTACAGTCCAGCATTCCTCCGTGTGAGACTTTCCACACCGAGCACATCGTGGCGGCCATTGAGTATTAGCAACAAAGAGCCTAGCGGCTTGACTCGACCTACTAAATCTACCTCGCTTCACGATTCCCTGCACCGGATGATCCAGAATTCCTTTTGTTCCAACCCTTATCCTGATTCCGTCTTACCGACTGTTTCACTTCTTCAGAAACTTTGGCCTTTTCCACTAAGACCACAAACTCTCTTTCCTACTGTGGGGCAATTACCATCCGCACTGTCTCTCACCCATCATCATCGATCGACACGGCGCTCATGCCCGTGCCCAGAATACCACGTGCATAGCGACTCACCAAGAAATTCCGCCTCATATTCGACCACGCCTTATTACCTTGGACCAAGTTCAGAACGCATGCGCGCGCGCATCAATATAGCTAGCTCCTATGTATTTCCTCCGATAAGTCGCTCTAAATAATTCCCAAGTAAGATCATCCGCCATTGCTCCGCCCCTAATTGTGAGCCACCACCGATATGACTCATCTCGTAGTAGAGATACTCACCCCCTAAGCTTCTCCTCACCGAGAAGTCTAGATCATCCATAATACGCTCGTCGCCTCTAACCAATATTCCGCTGTGCTAGGAGCCACACCGGAGATACCTCTGAACACCTTGGCACCATTAGCCCGGAGTCGTTCGGGCACAGATTTCCGAACCCCTGCTCTAACGCCTGCACTAGCAACCCTCTCTAACACCCGCAGCATCGCCTGTGACACTGCGTCATCACCTGTCTGGTCCTGATGTTCCGTGCCCACAGCTGGCGGTGGTGGTACCTCATTTTTTGATCCATGACCAGACCCTACCGATTCTGAGACCGTCATCCTACCCCTACCTCATCCATGAGTGTTACGCCCACGTCCACGTGTACTCATGTCTACCAATACGATACGAGCTGATTAAAATTTTTATGCATTAGACTTTTATTCCACTGTCTATTAAGGCACAGTTTTATGAGAAGTTTAATCAGAGATTGTTTCGTAAGTACATCCATCTTATAGTTCAAATCTCTAGAGTAGTTCCTACTACTATTTAGTCATGCCAATATCACCATAATCACATCATCAAAAGTAACAGTTTGGGGTACTTATCTGGGCGGATTGGTGCCGGAGACTCGGTGCCATGCTTTCACCAGTGTACTTTTTCCCATAAAAGCCTTTCATAAACCATTTTAAAACATTTTTAGGCCTCGGGCCCACAGCCGAGCTGTTGAACTTGGCTCTGATACCAAAATTGTAACACCCTAAACCCGGTCAATACACCACGACCGAATCTGGCATGTTACGGAGTGAAAACATTTGAATAAAACAAGTTACTGGTTAAATTTTATTGAAAACTCTTTATCATTTTAGTGTGTAGAAAACCTCATATAAAGTGATGTTAAAATCATTTTGGTGTTGCTTTAAATCCAGAAAACTTTATGGTTGAAAAATATGTTGATCGATACTAGCTTTTGGATATTATGTGATTCTTTTTAAATTCCGAGTAAGGTGTGTATAGTCAGGTTAAAGCCATTCGCTTTGAAGTTGTTTGAAACTTAAATCCGGAAATCATTTAGGTTACTTTTGCAATCATATTGTAAATGCTATTACCTGATAGTGAGGTTTGAAAACCCGAAGGAGGTATAATTTTGAAAACATTGCTTTTTACCGGTTATTTAAGCAATCAATTCGTTAAGCACATGCATAATATCATCAAAAAGTAAAGCAAGTAATTTAAAACCCAAAATAATACTTAGCGGCCTTATTACAGAACCAAAACCAAATTTAAAGTAAATAGATAAAACTAGAGTAGTAATAAAAACCCGAAAATAAGTCTGCATGGCCACCTCGAGTCCTCCACGGCTCCATATCTGCGATCTATGCCTCATCTGCAAAATGTAAGGGAGGGGTGAGTCACCGAGACTCAGTGTGTAAATCCCGAACCCGATGGAATAGCACTTACACAAATCACTAATAAAACATGCAATCATGCACCCCATCATCTAACCATCCGATCTCCTTTATCTACCCCGTGTGGTCAAAACCACCGTGGTCAAAACCATCGTGACCGAAGTCACAAATATATATATCGATGTGGTCAAAACCACTTTGGTGACCGTAGTCACAAATCAAGTGATGGGGCCAACCCATCGTGTGGTCAAAACCACGCGATGACAATCCCGTATCAATCATGTGGGGCCAACCCATCGTGGTACCAAACCACTGGGACGAGTCACAATATCCATATGTGGTCAAAACCACTGGTGACCGTAGTCACAATATCATATATGTGGTCAAAACCACTGGTGGTCAAAACCACTGGGACTTAGTCACAAATAATAATATCAAAGACGGGGCAACCCGTGCGTGGTGGTCAAAACCACCGGTGACAATCCAAATAGATCCTCCCCTCCTCTCATCAAACCTATCATCATGTCCAAATCATACGTATCATAATATCATGAAATCATGCAAATAACGCATAGCATAGCATTTAACGGTAACATGACGATGTATATCAAAAATCACATAGTAGGGGACTTACCCGGAGTCCACGCTCATGCCCACAAGGCAAAATCACTGATTTCAATGACTAATCGGTTTATAACAGTTAACGCAATAACATGTAATACTAACGAAGTGTGTAAGGTTACACACCTGACTACTTGTAGATCTAAGCGAAACCCGAACTACGCGAAACTAGCGAAATCCCGAAACGTTGCTTCCCCCTTCCTACAATCGGCCAATACTTGTTAGTAACCAAAAGCCCATTCGGCTAAACTAGCAATCCCGAACCAAAAGAGTTTGTCACCACCTTACCTTAATGACTAATTTGGCTTCTAAACACCAAAGATCGGCACCCCCTATTGATGTTAGGGGTTTCAGCTATCAACATGGAACAAGAATGGAATTCAATACATAGATCTATAATGGAAAAGAAGATAGAAAAGAAAAAGATGTCACTTACCAAGAGATTCGGCTATGACTCACCAAGAGAACTAAATTCAGCACTTCAATGGAGACTAGAACACGTGAGAAAAGAAGAGAATGAGACTAAGGGTATTCGGCCAAGGCTCTTGATGAAACCGAAAGAAAAACAACAAGCTTTCGGCTTTTGAAATAAAATGGAAGAGATGGAAGAAGATGGAGTAGGATTGATTTCGACAAAGAAGAATGGATGAAATTTCGGCACAAGGGGATTTAAAAGAGAGAAGGAAAGAGGTCGAATGGGGGGTGAGATTGTTGGTTTCAGCTTTAAACAAAATAAAAAGAATAAGAAGAAGTGAACAAGGTGATTTCGGCAAGGAGAAGGCTAACAAAGAGCGAACCGAAAAGAGAAGAAGAAGATAGCTATTTGAGTTTTTGGCTTTGAGCAAAAATAAGAAAAGAAGAAGTGACAAAGGTGGATTCGGCCAAGAGGGAGTTTTGGCTCTTCAAAGGAATGGCAAAGTTGGTTCGGCCAAATGCCCAAGTTGCCAAAAAGAGAAACCAAAAAGAGGAGAAAAGCAAGAGGGGTTTTGGTTTTGACATAAAACACCAAGAGAATGACCTTCTAAGCTAGCCGTCCCTAGCTATCTCCCAACACACATTCGGCCACTCCCCAATAAACCCAAAATCGATTACACCTTCTTCCCCAAAGTCAAAAATTCGCCAACTCCTTCAAATGAGTTTGAAATAATTCAAACTCCTAAATTTCCTCCCTTCCATCCGTTCAAATTCGTTGACCCCTTCCATCCTTATCTTCCAGAGTCCATCCCGAGCACTCCACTTCCCCTGTTTAAGCGTGAAAAGAATAAGCAGGAAGTGAAATTCATGCTGCTCGAACCCAAGCACTCCTTCCCTAAATGTGGCGTCACCATCCAAGCACCTTAGTGGCGCCTCCTTTGCCACTTTACCAAGGTAATTCTTGTGTCACAACCTTCCAATAAATTCTTTTATCCTCTAACTTCCTTAGCTTTCTCTTCCTAAACACTAAAACAAAATTTTAGCCCTAACTCAGGCCTAACCCAGGGTCATGCCTAAACCCCAAAACATGATAAATAAACATAATAGACATATCCTCCCATGCAACACAAACAAAATGCAGAGACCCTGAATTAAGGATGTTACACTTCCGCGGAAACACAATACTCCATCACTATTTAATCCAAAATCCCCTATCTCACCACCTTTCACTTGCTGAAGCCGAGAACCCAACCTTTCATCTAACAACTGCTTTTCCTTAATCTGACTTACCCACGCAGGCTTCACTTGAAGTTCAGCTAACAAGCTACCATCTTCATAAAGGCTGAGATGAGAAAACATCGCTCTCAATTCCGATATCACCTTACGACTCAACGCATCTGCCACTACGTTAGCTTTTCCTTGATGATACTCGATTGAGCTGTCATAATCTTTGAACAATTCTATCCACCTCCGCTGTCTTAAGTTCAACTCCTTCTGGGTAAGGAGGTACTTTTGACTCTTATGGTCCGTGTAGATAATCGACTTCTCCCCGTACAGATAGTGTCTCCATATCTTTAGAGAAAATACCACAGCAGCTAACTCCAAATCATATGTGGGATAGTTTATCTCATGTGGCCTTAATTGATGAGATGCATAAGCCACCACTTTCCCCCTTGCATCAACACACATCCCAAGCCTGTGTGTGACGCATCACAATAAACAATAAACTCGTTACAAATTTCAAAGTTGAATCAACATCGTGACTCTGTGTAATCTTCTTCAATTTCTCAAAGCTCTCTTGCTGCTTATCTGACCACACAAACGGTACTCCCTTACGCAATAGCTTAGTTAGGGGTGCAGCAATCAGCGAAAACCCCTCAATGAATCGTCTGTAATACCCAGCCAAACCTAAAAAACTCCGAATTTCTGCCGCTGACTTCAATACAGCCTCTATCTTGCGGGGATCAACTCTATATCCCTCGGCAGACACAACATGCCCTAAAAAGGTCACCTCCTTCAGCCAAAATTCACACTTACTGAATTTGGCATACAGTTGCTTCTCCCTTATATCTGCAATACTACCCGTAGATGCGAATCATGCTCCTCTTCAGTCTTTGAGTACACCAAGATGTCATCTATGA
The DNA here is from genome assembly GCA_025698515.1 of Gossypium sturtianum. Taxonomy (NCBI): domain Eukaryota; kingdom Viridiplantae; phylum Streptophyta; class Magnoliopsida; order Malvales; family Malvaceae; genus Gossypium; species Gossypium sturtianum. Next base: position 85,892,475 of record CM046949.1, on the reverse strand, counting down.
ACACAACCACAAACCGATCTAGATAGGGTTGGAAGACCCGGTTCATCATGTCCATAAATGCAGCTGGTGCATTTGTCAACCCAAACGGTATCACTAAGAACTCGTAATGCCCATATCAGGTTCGGAACACAGTCTTGTGAATATTCGCCTCCTTGACCTTTAACTGGTGATACCCCCGATCTCAAGTCTATCTTCGAGAAGATCGAAGCTCCTCGTAGCTGATCGAACAGGTCATTGATCCTCAGTAACGGGTACTTATTCTTGATCGTCAACCTATTCAATTATCTATAATCGATGCACATACGCATCGACCCATCCTTTTTCTTAATGAACAAAACCGGTGCTCCCCACGGTGACACACTTGGTCGAATAAATACACGATCCATCAACTCTTGGATCTGAGCTTTAAGCTCCACTAGCTCCTTCGATGCCATTTTGTAAGGAGCAATGGACACCGGAGCCATTCCTGGCAACAGCTCAATACCAAATTCCACTTCCCGATCCGGAGGCAATCTTGGAAGCTCCCTGGGAAAGACGTCTGAAAACTCTTTCACCGTTCTAACACTCTCTACCGACAACTCTTTGGCATCCAAAGCACTAATGAAGGCTAAGAACGCTTCACACCCCTTTCGTACCAACCTTTCCGCCTTTAGAGCAGATACCACATTAGACAGATAATTTCTTCTTTCACCTATCATCATCACTTCCTTATCTTCTGAAGTTCTTAGTACCATCCGCTTTGCAGCACAATCTAAGTTCGCACGATGCTTAACCAGCTAGTCCATGCCCAATATAAGGTCGAACTCACCGAACAAATAGTTCCATCAAATCCGCCGTAAAAACTACCCCGAACTTCTAAGGGCACATCCCTAAACAACTTATTTACTACCACCGACTGTCCTAAAAGGCTAATCACACTTGTTTCTCTAGCAGAGTAATCTCAGATCTAATATTCAAAGTTCCAGACAAGACACGCAACATACGAATGGGTGGATCCAATATCTATCAAAGCGGTAAAAGGTACATCGATATGAAGAACGCACGGTGATGACGTCGGTGCATCACCATCCTCTTGACGTCGACCGATCAATAGACGAATCCTGGTTGTCTCGCCTCTGTGTTACCCCTATTTCCAGTACATTTCTACCCGGTGCACCCGACTGCGTCTACACCATTACCACTCGACCGCCCACGGCCTCTCGGCTGGTCGGGCCGAGCACCTCCACTGGCTGCGCAAATGCTACTTAACTACCCGAGTCCAAGCAGCTCTCGAGGGCAATCCTTAAACCGATGGTCTTTGGATCCACATCTCAAACAACCACCGCTTCTCTTCCAAAGATTCACCCGAGTGAAGTTTTCCACAATCCATGCAAAGTCAGAATCGATTGGTAGTATTTGGAGCACCAACTCGAACTGGTCCCTCATTCCTGGGCTTTTTCTGAAATCCTCTAGCAGGACCTGAATACCTAGAGTCTCTCTTGTTCATGCCCCTATCCTTGTCTCGATTTTGCCGTTCCGAGTGCTTAACTTCCTCGGCTATCTTAGCTTTTTCCACAAGTGTAGCAAAATTCCTCTCCTTCTGTGGGGCTATCAGTACACGTAACTCATCACGTAACCCATCCTCAAAACGCATGCAGCGTTCATGATCAGTCGGCACTATTCCGGGCGCATCGACTCGCACGCAGTAAACTCCGCCTCGTATGTCGCCACGCATTTACCTCCTTGGACCGATTTAGGAATTCCTTCCTTCGGGCATCCACATAACTAACCCCGACATATTTTCCCTGGAATGTTATTTTAAAGAATTCCCAGGTAATACGTTCAGCCTGAGTGCCTTCCCGAACTGTGAGCCACCACTAATACGCCTCGTCTCTTAGCAATGACACAACCCCTTTCAGTTTCTGCTCAGCGGTGCAATCCAGGTCATCCATAATCCGCTCCACCGCCTCAAGCCAGTACTCCGCTACACTAGGGGCTACACCCAAAATACCTCTACAAACTTCAGCCCTATTCGATCTGAGTCGCTCCGATATCGACCCACGAGCTGCCGACCCAGTTCTTGCCCCAGTAACCCTTCCTAGAACTCGTAACATAGCTTGGCACAGAGCGTCGTCCTCTCTCATTCGATCATGTGACCCAGCTTCAGTCACTGGTGACGCAGGTGCGTCCATTTCAGGCATATGTTTCGATGACTCAGATACAACTCTAGCACCTCGGCCTCTACCACGTCCACGTCCACGTCCTCTAGTGCTCATGTTTGCTAAGTCGATTTAATCTGATTAAGAGTCTTATGAATCAGTATGCTATTCAATGTTTATTAAATGATGTTTTATGGAATATAGGAAGTAAAGTTGTTTTCGCAAAACGTATCCTAAAGTCTCAATCTCTATAGTTTCAGCTCCTAAGCTAAAAGTTCTAGAGTATCTCTATTTTGTAAAGTTTTCATACTACAGTCATACCATAATAATCATAAAATGAAATCAAAAACTTACTGACTTGGTGATGGATACCCGTTGTGCCATACTTCCTCTAAAACATGTATTTATAAATCGAATTTCAAGCAATTTTTAGAAAATATTTTTGAACCCAAACCACAGCCGAGTTTTCCAACCGGGCTCTGATACCATAAAATGTAACACCCCAAACCTGGCCCAAGCGGTATGACCAGATCTGGTATGTCACATGAAGAAAACGAGTAAAGAACTTGTGATTCTTACTAAAGATGTTGTTATTAGGTTAAAATTTAAGAAAACAAATTTAGAAATATTTGATAAAAATACTACTAATTTTGAAAGGTTGATTGAAGAATCGATAATCGAACTAGTGATCTTTTAAAATCGTGACTTTTGAAAATATTATTGATAACTTGCAGGAAAAATCTAAGTTAAATTATTTGTACATATTTATTATGAAATCCGTTTGTTGATAAATTTTAAGAAAAACCGTTGTTTATGATTTTAGAAAATCCCCGTTTAAATCAATCCATGGAAGATAATAAATACGTCAAACATAAAACAAAATAAAAATCCCAGAGGCCTTATTACAACTTTAAACCCAAAATAATAAGAGTAGCGAAATAAAGCAGAAAAGAAGTTTACTAATGTTTGAAAACATTATTTCCAAAGTATGGCCTCCACCGAGTCATCCATGGGCCCAAGTCCTCACTATTGATCATTACCTGCAAGGATTAAGAGAATGGGGTGAGTTACTAGAACTCAGTGTATAATCCCCTTACCGTCATCCACTGGGTCTGAATCCGCATAGCATAATCTTGGGCCTAAGCCTATTTTACATAGCAGTATATAAATGAAAAATATGCAACCCAACCAATCCATCCATCACACCCCCGACCAGCTAATCACACCTGTGGGGATCAAGTCAACCCATCCTGCCGCTCACACCAATTTGCAGTCGAGCTGCTATAATATATTATTATTGTGGACATGCCACCAAAATCATAAGTAAGCATAATAATGAACAAGTTGTGGCTATGCCACCAGGCTACACTGCTCTCCATACAATTTTTCCCATCCCATGCAAAATGTAAAAAGAATGCAACATACATACTAAAATAAAATATCCACATATATATATAACCACCAATAATCTAGTGAATTATTACAGTGAATCGACCCATTGAAGCAGTTTGATAGTTCGGCCCACTAAGTCATTCTAGCATTTCGGCCCATAGAGGCATTTTGGTAAATCGACCCATAGGGGCATTTTGGTAACTCGGCCCATATGGGCATTTTGGTAAATCAGCCCATAGGGGCATTTTGGTAAACCGGCCCATAGGGGCATTTTGGTAAATCGTCACATAGGGGCATTTTTGTAATTTAGTAAATTAATACCGATTTTTACAGATCTTTAGAAATAGTGTTAAATAAGCAAGTCACTCGATTCATGCCATATCACGGTTATTAGATTTGTAAGATCTATTTTCCAACATAATAGTGAATCACGAATTTACGGGATTTCGATGTGAGATTACACACCTGATTATGGTAAGAACTAAACCTTCTTGATCGTCGGCACCTATGACACCATAACATTCGATTAACCAACCAAAGAGATTTTCTTAATCCAAATCTAAATCAACGATCTAAAAATACTTACCCTTAGAATCGTGAACGACCACAATTTGCCTATTCTCACCGAATGATGGTCCACAACCTGGTGGGAAATCCCGAACTGCCGATACCGCCCTACGCTTGAACTTGGGAGTAGAGATTGCAAGTCCACTCCCTATTTGCCCTCCTATCGATTTTCTTTTAATAATGCTACCACTTGCCTCCATTGAAAAAGCCTCGATTAGAATAATACTATGATGAGAGAAAGTCTAAGGAGAGTGTCTCGGCTTACCACTACTTCCGAAGGACCAACGAGTAGAGAAAAACGAGTGGTTTAGTTCCTAAAATAATCGATTAGTCAACTTTCGATCCGATTAACAAAATAACCAAGTAGAGAGATATCGAATGAACCATGAAGAAACTCCTTACCTTAACGATGATGAATCTGATTCCCACCGATTGAGCTTATGGCTACGGATGAGACAAGGATATAAGATTCGACTTTCCCACTATAATACTACAATGGAAGGAGAACACGATGTGAGAGTGTTGGAGAGGGTGATGATTCGGTTTAGAGAACCATCCAATGATAAGGGGTACATATTCGGCCATGAAGAAAAGAAAATGAAAAGATGGGAATGAAACCACTTACCGTTTTGGTCAAAGAAGAGAGTGCCCAACACAAAAGAAAAAGAAATAATGAAGAAAAGATTAAGTGCTATAAGGTTCGGCTATTTAGAGAGAAAAGGACAAGGAAGATTCGGCCATCAAGTATTATTGACTAATGAAAAAGAGGAAGATTGGGGAATGGTGAGAAAGAAAAGAAAAGAAAAGCAAACTATGAAAAGATGAGAAAAAGAAGAGAAAGTATTCCTTAAGGTCACGATTTTAGGCAAGAAAAGAAGTACCAAATGGTCAAAAGAAAAGAACTTTCAAATGGGACAAAAACTTCTCAAAGTACCTAAGAAAATTCGGCAATCAAAGGGAAGAGATTGGAAAAGAGAGCACCAAAATGTTAAAAAGAAAAAGAAAGCCTTTCATGCACAAACTTGCAAAAGGCCAAAAGAATTTCGGCTCCCTTTCTCCCTACCAAAACCGTGTACCACCTATACCAAAAAGATGAGGTTGACCAAATTTCTTTCCCAAGCTCCTTCCAAAATTCGCCAACATATCCCCTTTTTCCACAATTCCTTTACTTCTTTCCTTATTTTCTCCTTGATCTCCTCCTTACCTTCCTCCATAGTGTTCTTTCCATCAATAAAAGTCTTCTTTTCCTTCTTTAAAGCTTACGACACTTACCATCAATTACTTGAATAGCACAAAAAAAATAAATCCCAAAAATTTGCATTAGGTGGGATTCGAACCTCCAATCACCTTGCACTCCCTTTGACGCCACACCACCTTGCCACATGCTCTCTTGTGCTAGCAAAATACACACTTATTCACTTAAGTCTTGACGCCACTTTCCTTCTCTCCTTTAAGTGCTTAAACACAAAAATTCTACTAAGGCCCAACTCAACCTCAAGCCTTCTTAGGGTCCCTAAACATACACAACTAACACTCTTAGCTAGCCTAACGCATGATATAATGTAAAACATAAAATCCCCAAATTTCAGGATGTTACAGAATTTTACTTAATTAGTAATTTTAGACATGAATTTGGAAAGTATGTGAAATTATGCTTAATTACATTATTTGCATGCATATTCTATATTAATTCATGTTAATTTATTAATGTATGTATTTTTTCACTATGTAGGTAGGCTATTGGAGACATGATTTAAATAAATAAAAGATGGCCATGCAAAAATTATCCATGTGGATGGCAAGACCATGCAAGTTTGGGTATAGAGTTGACTACTTGACCCAGTAAAGAATGTGATAAAAGATGGACATGTCTGCTAAGTTATTGGACTGAAAAACTCGTCCAACAAGGGGAATTAAAAGCCCAATTTCAACACTTGATGTTGGCTGCCCAAAATGTGTTCTGGGATAGTTAATTGAAGGTCCCTATAGTTGGAAAATAATCAAAATTTAGCCCAACAATTTCCTTGTTGAAACTGTCCACTCTATAGCTATTTTAGCTTGAAATTCGAATTCAAGTTGAGAAGACATGGTCATCCCTTTTCCTTGAAGCATGGTTGGCCACATGATAGAGGGAAGAAAGGAAATTTAAACCTATTTTTAGTAAACTCAAACCCTTACCTTCACCTATAAATACCTTGCCATTCCTCACTTTTCCATCATCCATCATCCCTCATCCCTCAACATTCCTCTCTCACTCACACTAGTTTTCTCTCAATTCATTTTCCTTTTTTCCCTTGCATAGTTGTCCATCCCCTCTCCCATCTTTAGCCTTAAAAGCTTTGTCAAAAGCACTCTTTAGCTAACTACCTTTGAAACCCTTAGAAAAATAAGCTTCAATCAGAACGGAGGAGCACTTCAGAAAGAATAGATCCGAAAGGCTGCTGAACTGAGTAGAGTTGAGCACATCAGTCAGAATAGATCCGAAAGGTTGTTGAGCTGAGTCTACTCTTTCCTCTTGATTATTTATTTTAACATGTTAGCTTTGATTTCTATGTTTTTGACATCAACTATGAAGTTTTAATTCCTATCTGGTAGTTGTATTATATTAATTTAATGAGATTTATTTAATTCATGTTAACATGTTTTGTGCCTCAGTCAAATATTTTTTCAATTAATAACATGATGCATTTCATTCATACGTGATTGGGTGCACTTAGATTAGCTAAGTGATCCTAACCAGACGATGGCTAGTAGACGCATAATTAAAAAGTGCAATGCTTAATTTAGGTCATTAATATAGACTAAGTTAAGGTTTGTAATATCTTTAGTTATCTCTATTGCCTTGCATGGTTTTAAGGTTTATGTAATTAAACTGCTGCAAACGTAAATGCCCCTGTGACCTTGCATAAATGCTAAGAAACCCTTAGTCTAATATGATGAATGACATGCATATTTAACTATGTAAAATATTCGAGAGGACTTAATTTGGTTTCCAAACCCATAAGAGATCGAGTTGCCATGGATGTAATTAAAAACATGTTAGCATGATGAAAGTAAGTTGATTTGATTAATATAGTTATCATTGCCCATTTAATGTTGATTGTTTTTGTTGCTAAAGACTTCATCCATACACTTAGGTAAATTGCATTTAGATTAGAAATTGCATTAGGGATCACTCTTGCATTTAATTAATCTAATCACCACTATCCAAATTTATTGAGTTTTTTACATCAAGTTGTTAATTATAATTTTGCAATTAATTGTTTAAGCTTATACAGTCCCTGTGGAGACGATAACTCATTTTTACTTACTTATTACTTGAACGACTATGTACACTTGAGTAAACACGTTACAATTCGTTACAATCATTGATCTCTTTGGGATAATATCTATTCTCCCAATAGGATCCTATTTTATCTCATGGTAACCATTACATCTTCCTTCATGAAAAGTCAATTACTATAAAATAGTAATCAAGTCGTCCATCAAAAAGAAGAATGACCCATGACCACATTTACTTTTCATCAACCATGTAATGACAATGAGAGGATATCATTTACCCATTTCTTGGGCTATGAATTCCACTGTTATGAATGACGCTGCATACTACAAAATTCCTACAGTCAATGCACTAGCTTTCGGTTCCTTATCTATTCGAACTCAAACTTTTAATTACATCAAAGTATATGATTCATGCATATATAGTCTATCATCCACTCAGGATTTAGGTATGCCACATTATGAAAGTCACAAGTGAATAAATCCATAAACGGATTAAGGATCAGTTCTTATTGGGTCTAGTCCAATGTACTATTAGTTCATTCAGTCACATCTATGTCTCTATTTTTTGGGAGTCATCCTCTCCGATGCCCAAGACAAAACATCTCCCCAATTGGACTTGATAGATGACATATTAGTCTTTCACTCAGTTTTCTCATTTCATATTAGACTATGGACATGTTTAGGTTCTTCTAATAATATAAGTTGTCTTTCTTTATTACAATCTGACCACATAATACCACTTAATATTAGTTAAACATTAGACAACTAGTGAGCAACATTTTCTTCTATTTTCCTTTGTGTGCAAAAACCATGTAAGGACAATATACAAAATATTAATGTAATTCATGAATAATTTTATTAACCAATTTGTTCGAAAAATTACAAGTGTACTTAGATGAAAATACAACATTTAGGGCACTAGATCCAACAAATTCGACTTTCTTATTGAATTGTCTTATAAAGGTTATTACCGTCCACATCTGTCAGAAATTCCCGCAGGTCCTCGCGAGCTCAAAATGATGAATCGGAAAGGGATACAAGTGGTCCCTCTTGAGATTTCCTTGTGGAGTGTTGATCAGCTGTAAACATCACAGCAATAACATGCAAGCATACACTGTCGATGCAAATATAATAGACAGATGTGAGTCTATCGGATATCGATCCCACAGGGATGGTTATTTTTTGTCTATAAATGTCGATGTAATAACTAGATAGAAATAAGGTAAATTGTGAGTATAGCTGTCGAAGCAATAACTCAAAAACAATAAGATAAAGTATGCTATGGATAAACTGGGATCCCCAACATGAATATTCAGCTGTATACTAAGTACTCACATGGTATAAAAGATAGGTGATTGTCGACGCAATAAAATTAATGTATATCTTACCAAATGCCACTCTTTGGTTTATTATGAGATTTAACCATGCACATTAACCTCACCTTCCGATGATGGCAATAGGGCATTATTAAGAACAAGTGGACTAAATTCCTTTAGTCCTTACTCAACTTCCACTGAAAAGCTTATTAGCTCAAACTGTCACTGCACCTTCCATTGTAGTGACTGGAATAACACTTCCATGTTTAGAACATTCAAACCCCCAAGATTAAACAACAAAAATAAGATTTAATAAGATAATATTTACAAAGCATTCATTGTACTTCCATACAGTAGAAAACATAGAGTAATCACCAGCGTTTTCAAGAAATGAGAAAGAATCAAATGGAGAATACTATTCCTAGGCTACTCGATTGAATCTATCCATTTCCTCTTGTTCTACACTTAGATCTCCTCATCAAGAGTGGATCTGCATCAGTCTTCACGTTGGCCCACCTAAGGGAAGCTCAAGCTGCCATAGCCGCAAGCTTTAAAATAGGGTAAGAGAATCGTGGTCCCCCAAAATTTCCTCATCCTCTTTCATTATTCTCACGTTATCATTTTATGTTTTCCTCAATAGTACAGGTGTCCTTCTCTCAGGATTCTTCTATCCTTGTTTGTACAAGGTAGTTAAACCGAATTGGACAACTCACTCATGGTTGGCTCTTATCAGACAGCTGTCAATTGTGGCGACAATTCTAAATGCCATCTGGAATTAACTCATGTAGTGACATTGCAGATATCTGTCAATTGCGGCGACAATTCTAGACTCAATCTAGAATTAACTCATGTAGCGACATTAGTGTAGAAAGATAGCAAAATTAAAGATAAAATAGGCTAGGATTCACTGAGTTATAAAATGCAATTTACTAAACTGAACATGCTAAAATGTATGCTAAGGGTAACTAAATGGGAACAATTTAAACAATAAGTAGGGAGAAAACATGTGTTCTTTCTACTACAATCACACCACCAAACTTGAATTTTTACTTGTCCTCAAGTAAAATAGAAGCCAGCAAGGCAGCAAAACATTACTAGGTAAGGCAAATGAACATTCTAGTGACTTGAATCACCTAAAATTCCAATGAATAAGTTACATTCAGATGAAAGAATATTGCATCGATAATACATAAGCATGAATGAGTAAGATTGCACTTTCATCAAAGCCAGCATCATGCTTCAAATCCTAAATTCTATCTACCAATACAAAATTTATTGTACAATACTAAGTATTTATAAATATGAATGAGTTTTTTTTAGCGGAATAAGGGATATCGTTGCATTTCTGTACCCTTGTTCCTGAGAAGTAACGATGGGTGCAACAAACCCCCAAGTAGTACGTAATTGTGCCGACACACACTCATGCAGCAACAGCCTTTGGCCAGATTCATTTTTCTAACGCTTGTATTGGAGTGTTCCCTTTTTAACATTCCACAATACACCCACTTTGGAGTGTCACTTATTTATAACTATCTCTCTATATATAAGCAGCTGTAGAAGGAAGTTTCATTCAAGATTAAAGGAATGCAACTAGTCATTTATTACTAATGCAACCTAAATCATTCATCAAAGAATTTAAAATACAACATTCAGTCAAATTTATCCAACTCATTCATTGACAATTCACATGATCCAAGAATTAAGCGTCGAATGTAACAAAAAAATTTTCGAACAATTATGCATAAACCTTGCATGCTTTAATTTTTTTTTTTGAAATGTGGGTGTATTTCAAATTCCATATACATTCCTCCAAACTTAAAGATTGCAGTGTCCCCAATGCATTGGCAGGCATATGTAATGATAATGAAAATGCAATGACAATGTATACTTATCAAAATAAAACCTACAGCTACATACAGTGCATGAATACTATAACTAAAGCTTAAAACAAACTAACTTAGCTATCCGCAACCGTCGATGTGGCGCATGATGTTTCTTTCTCCTCCTTTTCTTCTCTTCCTTTTTTAGTTTTTTATCCTTGGAGCGCTTCCTTTTCTTTTTGTTAGGCTTTGCGCGGCCTTCGGATTGCTCCCCAGTTCCTGTCTTAGCCCCAGCATTATTGGCTGCTGTTTGTGTAGGAGAAGCCACTTGGAGTGGTCCAGTGTAGACCATTATTGCCCATGAATTGCATTGCCCCTCACTGCTGACCTCAACAACTTTTGCCGGTCTCGCTCCAGTTTGCTCCAAATTATCAATATTTGCGCCCACAGATCCGGGTGCGGTGACAACCTTATCAACAAAATTTTCTTCTTCTTTTCTTTCTCATTTTCAGTAACTTTTTCTTCTTCAACAACAACTTCCGCTTTGACAATAACTTCTTCTTCGGCAGCATCAATTTTCTTCTCAACAACAGTGTCCTACTGATCAGCAAAAATACCATCATTGAACAAGCTACTAATCTTTCGCAGACATTCCTCAATGTCCCTGGATTCTTCATCTTTGTCATTATCAGAGGCTTGCACGATGGGAGGAGATGCCACCGATCGGTCTCAGTCTTTGAAGTCGTTAGTCGTAGATGAATGCTCATAGTTCCTATTGATTGGTGGAAACACTAGGAAGTTCGGTATTGGAGATGGGCTCAATTGGCTTAATGTGGCTATAATAGAACTATTCCAAGCTTTAGTATAAGCATAAAATAGATTCTGAGAATTCTCCATGTCTTCAATTGTAGCGACAAGTTTTATTTGCCTATTGCTGATGGAAGTAACCATTTTCTCAACATCTTTCATCTTGCACCATAAGGATGTCTCTGTATGCAGGGTTGTCCTTTATTGTCGGCTTTGGCTTTGCCCTTCTTTGTCTTGCTAGTTCCTGCCTCTTTTAGTATTGGTGTTTCTATGCTGGGAGTCATCCTCTCGACAAAGACTTCATTAATTGGACCCTTATTATCCATGATTTCTTTATCTTCCTGGGCACAATGCCTTTCTGCCAACATAGTGACATTACCAATGATGGGAAAACCAAAATGTCAGTCTGTCGGGTGGCACATTCAGTAATTTCTCGGTGGAGAATTACGCCTACATCAATTTTTATACCTTTGATAATGGAATGTATCAGACACATTCTATCAAGGTTGAGGTGGTGTTGTGGGTAAACGACAGTAGTCTGTAGTTAACAAAATGAAACCATATTTTGCTGTGCAATGTTAAGAAATGGCGATGCATTGTAAAATTCTTTGGATGCGACCCTGTCCACTCTGCTCCTTCAATACACAAATCCTATATGAGTAGGTCCCTTTTCTCGTCTGTCACTTCTGCAAAGAAATCGAAGTGTTCGTCGACATCGATAGTAAGGTTATACAGCTCATTGATTGTGTTGGCATCTCATAGGAGTAGACCTTCACGAATAAAAATAAAATCTAAATCTTGGTCATAGAGGTTGGCATAGAATTCACGTACCAGGGAAGGGGAATAGCTTCCAGGGTGTGCACAGAAATTTCCCCATTTTAGTTTAAAAATGGTTCGGTGAATTTGTTTGGCCAACTCCTGTTGTTGCGACAGGAAAATGCCTTGTTCGGGGAGAAAATTTCAGTGCAATATATTGTCTTGAAATCGTTCCCTTGCCACTTTATTAAAAAAGATTACTGGTTCCTTTTTTCTACACTGGCCTGGGGGATTCCGACTCGCGAACTGCGGTGGAGGAGGACACATGTTCTTCAATAGGTCTGTTGGCTTTTTTGGTCAAACCTCTTGTTCTTGCCATCTTTTATGGAAGAAAGACGATTTTAAGTGAAAAAGGTGGGATATTGAATGAGGAAAAGGAATAAAAATGGTTGCTTGGATGTTTTGCAGTCGGCACAGTGGTGTAGAATTTATAGGAGGTGAAAGAGGAAGATGTAGAGTCGTGATGTTTTGTGGAGAGATACAAAACTAGCGGGAAGAGTGGCATCCATTGAGAATTGTGCCTGCTCAAATGGATCAAACGACTGGGTGGGTTTTGATCCAACGGTGAAGATTGAAGTTCTCTTAATTCTAATTAATGGTAACACAGTGGTACGGAATGCGTTGACAACCAAATATTGTTGTGTCGACATTGGTACCTTATTAGTCTGCAAAAAAGGAAAGAAAACAAGCTTTACAAAATAGGAATAAAATAAGATGAAATCTCGGAATAATAAATTAAAATTTTAAAATGTTTGGACCAAATTAATGGTCTCTGGCTGCTCTTGATTTTTATTTCCAAAATAGTGTGTCAATATCTGTCCATTGACTTTGAACTGGTGTCCATCACGTAAATCTCGAATTGTGACTGCACCATGGGGAAATACGTCGACGACTTCGAATGGACCAGACCAACGTGAACGCAATTTACCTAGGTGCAATTTAAGTCGAGAGTTGAATAATAGAACCCGTTGTCCTGCAGTAAATTGTCACTGTAAAATAATCTTGTCATGCCATCGTTTGGTCTTTTCCTTATAAATCACAGCATTTTCATAAGCATTTCTTCGAATCTCCTCTAGCTCGGTGATGTCCAACAACCTTTTCTTTCCAACAGCATCATAGTCCATGTTTATCATCGCTTTGTGCTCCAGTTCAACTGGCAAGTTGTAACACCCCTTACCTGTATTCAACGCCGGAACAAGGTACGAGGTGTTACCAAACAAAAACACTTGCAACTGAACAAATTCAAGGCATAAATTTTCGTTTAAAATTTAAAACTTTTATCTTATATCATCAAGTCCCTAAAACGGGCCTACGAGGCCCAAAACATGCTTTGGGAGTGATTCGGGACTAAACTGAGAACTTTTGAAACTATTTGAACATTTAGAAAATTTCCTTATTTTGGAGAGTCACACGCCCGTGTGGGCAGGCCGTGTCCTCCACACGGTTGAGACACACGATCGTGTCTCTGCCTGTGTGGCTAAGAAGTTGGCTATTTTCCAAGCCAATTTCTACCCTATCATGCCCATACTTGAGTATAACTTGAATGACACATTTCATGACATATTAAAGCTACCAAAACATCCACCACACACACGTAATAAGTCATAGCATACAATATAATCAACCATGGAATTCATCCTCATGAGTTTATATCATAACCAATTTATTAGCCACATTAAATGGCCTTATACAACAACGAACTCCTAATATCATGGGTCATTATTCTAGGACAACTCATAGTAACATATACACATGACCAAGTTCCCTATACATGCCATAACCTTAAGTATAAAATTCATCAATATCTAAATTGTAAGCTTGATAGTGTGATAGGTTCTCCGGTGACTTCCAACCCGAGCTAACCTAAGTACATTATAAACATAGAAAACAATGGAGTAAGCTATAAAGCTTAGTAAGTAAATATGTAAATAATAAACAATTTATTACCATTCTTTTAACAATTCTCATTATAAGCTCTCAAGATAATACCATCATTATTGCATAAAATTTCACAATTCATTTATATTCATCTTGAGCTGTTTACTCGAGTTACATTCACTAAATTATTTTTATCCAGAGTTACGGAACTCCAAATTAAGATCCACTAATTTTCCCTAAAATTATACTCACATATATTCTTACCATAAAATTTCCAGAATTTTTGGTTCAACCAATCAGTACAATTTATTCTTTAAAGTCTCCCCTGTTTCACTATCCGATAGTTCCGACCCCTCTTCACTAAAAATTAATTATCTCATTGTACAGAACTCAAATGATGTTTCTGTTTATTTCTCTCGAAAATAGACTCATTAATAAATTTAAGAATATAAATTTTATCCCATGATTATTTTTATAAAATTTTTAACGAATTTCCCAAGTCAGAATAGGGGATTCAAAAATCATTCTGATTCTGTCTCACTAAAATCCAAACATCTCACCATATGAAATTATTTTGCTTATTCTGTTTCTTTTTTGTATAAATAGACTCAATAAGCTTTAATTTAATATCTGATTCAACCTCTAATTCAATTTCCATCATATTTTTGGTGATTTTTCAAAGTCACACAACTGCTGCTGTCCAAACTGTTTTATTGGTAATTTTACTCTTTCATGTTTCCTTTATATTAATTTTCATTTACACACATATAACACCAAAGTATATCCATGGTTAGCCATTCCAATAAATAATCATTATAAAATATTTACAAGCCATTCATTGGTCAATTTAACCTATACATCAACAACAAAGACTTGAACATATCATTTCTCAATTTAATTTGGCCTAAAAGCCTCACACATGATCATCAATCACATTTACCACATATTCATGCATCGTAAGCATGGACTTATAATCACAAGGTCATTCTCATAGGTATAACTTACTCGTTTACATTCTTACCAAAATTCGATCACATACCGAGCACATTGCTCATGAGATTATAGATACATATACCTGCACTTGATCGTCACATATTCACATTCATTTACACTTTAGTCATTTTCCCGTTGAACACATCAGAATAATAACGGATACTCGGAACGCTTGCACATACGTGCCACATATATGTACCCGAAGCTACCTCTTATCACATTTGACATATATGCTCATTCTCGAGCTATTCACATTTACATTCTCGGGTCTGCTCACACAAGCTGTCGGTCATACGTAACTACTCAGTGCTGCTCACACAAGCTGTCAGGTATCCGCAATATGCCGGAATACCCAACCACTGGTAAAACTTATAAGACCAGCACCCGAATCACTTAACATTCACGGGTCTACTCACACAAGCTGTCGGTCAGACGTAGCTACACAGTGCTGCTCACACAAGCTGTCAGGTATCCTCAACATATGCAGGACTACCTAGCCACTTGTAGACATACAAGACCAGCACCCGGACATCACATAATCACATAACACACATAGGCTCGTTCTATAGCTATTCACATTTACATTCTCGGGTCTGATCACACAATCTGTAGGTCATACGTAACTACTCAGTGCTGCTCACACAAGTTGTCAGGTATTCGTAATATACCGGAATACCCAGCCTGTAACACCCCAAACCCGACCTAAATGTTACGACCGGATCCGGTATGTCACATGGAAAGGTTGTTAAAAACTTTGAAATTTTAGGAGAAACTTCGCGTTTTATTTTCATTTTGAAAATCATATTCAGTCCTAAGGTTTTCTTGTCATTTTTTATTAGTAATACTAACAGTCGAACACTGGTGTTGTGTTACGAAAAACCAAAACTAGAAGATTTCAGAAACGTGACATTTAGAAACAGTTTGTGTAATTCTAAGAAAATCCCAAGTTAATAAATTATTTGTTCGTTGTCCGTTTTTTTTAATATTTTGGGAAAAGTTTGTTTATATGTTTAGGAAAACTCCATATTTAACGTTTCATAATATATATAATATCCGCATCAAAATCCAAAACCAAATTGAAGTCCCGAAGGCTTTATTACATAAATATTCCCAAATTAAAAGTAAGTTTAAATAAAGGAAACGAAATTTACGAAAGTAGTAATGCATGGCCACCACAGAGTCCTCCTTGGCTCCATATCCTCGAACTAGGGATTACCTGCAAAATTAAGCGGAGGGGTGAGTCACCAAGACTCAAGTGTGTAATTCCCATTTAACGCAACTGGGCCTAAGCCACGAAGCACATTGGGCCTTAGCCCTCACAACATGGCATATTAACAGGTGTATGCAATGCAGCCCAGCCCAACCTAGTATTCCATCCTCTACATCACCTGAACCAGCCAAAACACCTGTGGCACCAAGCCACTGTGGTACCAAACCATTGTGGTACGAAACCACTGTGAACAGAGTCACTAATATATGTATATATATGTGGTACCAAACCACTTGAAGTAATGTGACATAGTCACTGATATATGTATATATATGTGGTACCAAACCACTTGAAACAATGTGACATAGTCACTGATATATGTGGTACCAAACCACTGTGGTACCAAACCACTGAATTACACTTCCCCTTTCAATCAACATCATATCCCAAAGCCCATACAACATATTATCATATTATAATGAATGCAATCATATTTCCAATGTACACAGATAATCAAATCATACATATATTTAGGCTATGTTATTCGAAAGGCTGAATCATAGAGGTACTTACTTGATGTCTCCAACCTTAGCCACAAGGGTATCTCAACTATCGACATGATCGTTTGGCTTTTCATACCAATACGATTATTAATGCAAAATAATAAAAGAAGGTGTGAGCATTACACACCTGATTACGTGAAGAACTAAACACTCTATATCATCGGCAGTCTCACTAGCGGGAACAACTGCGATTTGCCTATCCCAAACAGATGTCGGCTCTCTACCACAACCCGGTGGAAAATCACGAACCGTCGACACCACACGACGTTTGAATGACAGATTAGAGACTACGAGTACACTCCCCTCAAGCTCCTTAACCGCACCCTCCTTGGATCGGCTAGCACTCATATCCATGATAAGAGTCTTGATCAGTACTTAGAGAAAAATGTTGGTGGTCTAACAAAGAAATTAGGTTAAGGCAACGAATGGGAAAAGGGGATAGACCAACCGAAATCAAGAGAACCTCCTTACCTTGGTCAGAGAATGAACCGAACACAAATAGACTTGGCTATAGATTCTAATCCGATGCGAACATGCCACGCTAAGAGGAGAGAAGAAGAGATTAGCCGTGAACTAACATTAAGAATAAAATAGCCATTTCGTCTATGACCACATAAAACCGACAAATAGAGAAAGAACCGAAAGAGCTCCATTACCTTGCACAAATAGATACTGATTGAAGAGGAGACTTTCGACAACCAAAGGGATGCTTCCAGATGTTCGGCTTATAACAAAAAGATGCGAGACACAGTTTTAGTTTGACACAAGGAGTGATTCGGTCTTGAAGAAAAAGAAGAGAATAGAGAAGAACGAAGTAGGATGAAATTCGGCTATGAGAGAAAAACTAGTCAAGAACCAAAAGGGGTAGGGGTTTTGGTTTATTAGAGAAAGTAGAGAAGCAAAGGGGAGGGATGGAGGTTCGGCTAGTGAAGAAGGAAATAGATGAGCAAGGAGAGAAAAGAAAAAGAAGTCGAAGAAGGGTGGAAGAAAGTGGTTCGGCCAAGAAAAAGAGAAAAATAGAAGTGCAATGAAGAAAAGAAAGGAAATAGGAGAAGAGTTGCAATGTGGCTATCACGCAAATGAAGAGAAGGGATGGAGAGAAAATTGAGAGATTCGGCACAAGCTCTAAGTGAGTAACAATCCAAATTGCCTTAAGAACCACCCCAAAACGTCACAAAGAAAAGCTAAAAAGAGCTATAAAATTTGGCACAACACTCTAATGACTCGGTTTTGCTATCACCCCCCATAAATGCCGAAATTCCTAGCCAACTACACCACATAGCTGAAATTCTCCCCCCAACTCTCCAACATTCGGCCAACTCTCACTCCCCCTCTCAAATCCCTTGATTTGCTCCTTGTTTCACTCTCTATCCACCAATTTGAATTGATTGACCAATTCAAACTCCTCAAGCCCCTCTCCTCCACCCATTTCAAACTGGTTGACTCATTCAACAACCACCCCTCAGAGTCCAAGCCGAACACCACTTCTTCCCCTCCTTGAGCACAAAAAAATTAAAGCTCCACTATGCAGGAGTGGGATTCGAACTCCTTCCCCCTTGCTCTGCCAGTGACGCCACAACCTCCTTGCCACATGCCCAACTTGTGTCATCAAACACAAATAAATATTCTTCAAGCCTGCTTCCCCTAGCTCTCCCCCTAAAGTACCCTAAAGAGAAAAAATTTACCAAAGCTCTGGCTCGAACCCGAGCCTTCCCTAGACCCCCAAACACACCAAAATAGCAAGCATAACTAGCCAAACACATGAAGTAGCACAAAATGCAGAACCCCTAACTCTAGGATGTTACAATTCTACTCCCCTTAAAGAAATTTCGGCCTAAAAATTTACCTGGTCAAAAGAGGTGAGGGTATTGCTGTCGTATCACATCCTCTGGCTCCCACGTAGCTTCCTGTGAACCGTGATTACGACATAACACCTTGACCAACGGAACCGACTTTCTTCTCAACACCTTGACATCTTGATCTAAAATCTGTACTAGTTCTTCTTCAAAAGATAGGTCAGGTCTCACCTCAATTTCTTCCACCGGCACAATGTGAGATGGATCCGAATGATAACGCATTAACATAGAAACATGGAATACATCATGTATCCGATTCAACTTCGGTGGTAACTCAAGCTGATAAGCCACTGGTCCCACGCGTTTCAACACTCGATACGTGAAACACCCCAAACCCAGCCCACGAGCCCAGACCGGATCTGGTATGCTCCTCGAGTAAAACATTTCAAATTCATGTTTATTACTTTGGAAAATTTGGGTGGTTTATAAAAAAAATTGCCGAGTTGTTTTGGAGTTAATCTTTAATTCGAAAATCGTTTGTGTTTAGGTGTCTAAACATTTAAAATTTATTTTTAAGAAAAGTTGCTTAAATTTTAAATTGATAAAATTCATATCATACTAAATAATTAAAATGCATGCATAAACAGTTTTCTACTAGTGGCCTTATTACATCAAAGGAAAACCCGAAATAAATCCAAAATACTTGAAAATAGAAAGTCCAAAATAAAATAATTTTTGTGCTGAGCATGGCCACCACGGAGCTCCTGCCGACCCGGTCCATCACCGAGTGTCACTCAAAAGATATCCCACAACGGGGTGAGTCAAAGCAGAGACTCGGTGTGTATACCAACACTAAATCCCAACGATTTAGGCATAACAATTCATACATGTACAAATAGCAGTTAAATATAATGATGCAATCCCGAACCCAAACCTAGATGCCATCCGCTACACATCACCCGTACCAACCATCACACCGTGGGGATTACTAAATCGACCCACCCATCCGCTACACATCATCGAAGGCAGTTTCTGCAGACGACGTGCTCATCGCCCTTATATATTGTGGCATAGCCACCGGAATTAATATATTTTGTGACATAAGTCACCACATTCAAATTATGTGACCGAAGTCACCACATTCGGATTATGTGACCGAAGTCACCACATTCAGATATTGGGGTATAAAACCACCAATCACTTCCCCTTTCATAATCACCCATATGCCCCATGTCATACAAATATGCATAAACCATCTCATATTCCTTATTCACATTCTTATAGTTTCACATATGCGCCATAACAGGTCATATTATACTCATAGTAGGAGTGGGTAAACGTACCTGAGTACTTTGTACCATTGCATGGTACCTTAGCCATATCTTTCACATTCTTATTAACACATGCATTAAAACATTACCATAAATCTATTAAGAGATAGTGTGGGGTACACACCTGGTTTACTTAACGAGTTCACTGAAATCCCAAAAATCTCGATCTAATACTCTAGATCCTCAGTTCCTACATTCGGCCATCCTTAAGCATGTTAGCAACAAGCCATTCGGCTAGATAATCAAATCTCGAAACTCTATGATATTCCCTCTTGCAATCGGCTAGACACCAATTCCCTTAACTAGTTAGTTTTCGGCTTTTGAATAAATAAGAAACAGATCTAAGTCACTAAATAGGGCCTTGGCCGAATATCACATGCACTTACCTTGTGGATCTAAATCCCGAAGTATCACTTGTCCTTGGTCTCTGTCGAAATCCCTACAAGCACTATGTCAGATCCAATTCCAACATTTGAATACATAGCCTTCGGCCTAATCTCTCACCTTACTTACCTTAGATCTGAAATCCCGAATGATCTCCCTAGAAGTCGGCTACTATGGAAATCCCGAAAGATCTTTCCATGTTTCGGCCAAGAACAAAAATAGATTAATCCTTAAGTTTCGGCTAAAAGAAAAGAATTGAAAATCGAATAACAAACAATCTTACCCTTAATACTGTAGTCGACTGTATTCCTGCCTGACACCACCTGAGAGATTCGGCTATAGCTAGCTGTTGATCAACAATTTTTCAGCTTTTGGGGTTTAATGGACAATCGGCTAGGGGTTATTGGTATATTCGGCTTTTGATTGAGTTTGCAAAAGAAAAAGAAGGTTGCTGATGGAGATTCAGCTAGAACACAGGGTATTTCGGCTTTGACAAAATAAAAGAGAAGAGAGGATATTTGCTAGAGAATTCGGCAGAGGAACAAAAGAGAAAAGAAAAGAATTAAGAATGGCCTCACTTCCCCCTTTTTGCCGAAATTACTCCACCTAGAGTCCCCTATTCGGCCAACTCCTCCTCTCACTATCAAATCCCTTGTTATTCTCCTATTTTTCCTCTTCCTTGCACAATCAAAACAATTTAAAATAAATCATCAATTATCCCTTACTTTAGCCGAAATTTTAAAAGGATTAGACCACATTTTAAACTCATCCCCTAGTGCCCCATTGCCGTCCACTACTGCTCAATCTTGCAGCAAAATAAAACTCTCCTATTTGCTTCCCTTGCAGCTCGAACCTAGGCCTCTCTGACACTCCTTGTGGCGTCACTTACAGAGGCTTTAAGTGGCGCCTCCAAGCCACTTAAACAAGCCCATTTTTGTGTCATATTTCCCCTACTAATTTTCTTAAGGCCTATCAAGCTTAGCTCCTCTTTAAAACTTTAAAATACAATATTTTCTAAGGCATTCACCTACACTCTTAAGTTCTCAAAATTCATAAAACATATTTATAATGCACATGGGCATGCTACTTCACATAATTAAGCAATAATGCACAAGCCATAACTCCCGGATATTACAATACGGCTCGATGAATCTGGGGTTCAACTTGCCCTTCCATCCAAATCTTAAAACCTTCTTCCAAGGTGAAACTTTCAGAAAGACCTGATCACCCACCGAGAATTCTATTTCCTTACGCTTCAGATCTGCATACGATTTCTGCCTGTCGGAAGCTTCCTTCAACCGAGCCCGAATCAACTTAACCTTTTCCTCCGTCTCTAAGACCAATTCCGGTCCCAACAACTGCCGCTCACCCAATTCTGTCCAGCAGGTAGGGGTACGACACCTACGACCATACAACGCCTCGTAGGGTGCCATCTGGATACTGGATTGATAGCTATTGTTGTACGCAAATTCTGCCAACGGTAAGAAATCCTTCCAACTACCTCTGAAGTCGATTACACAACCCCTCAACATGTATTCCGAATCCGAATTACCTCTCTCGATCGACCATCATGCGTGGATGAAACGCAGGTCTTTGAAATCCGATCTTGTACCTAACGCCTTATGTAACGCCTTCCAGAATCGCGATGTAAACCTAGGGTCTCTGTCTAATATGACAGACACTGGTACCCCATGCAACCTCACAATCTCTGCTACATACAGCTTGGCTAACTTCTGTAGTGAGTAGTCGACACGAACTGGTATGAAGTGAGCGGACTTCGTTAACCGATCGACAATCACCCACACCGAATCTTTCCTAGAAGGTGTAAGAGGTAGCCCACTAACAAAATCCATCGTTATCCCCTCCCACTTCCAAAGTGGAATCTTCACTGGCTGCAGCAACCCCGAAGGCAATTGGTGTTCTGCCTTCACCTGCTGACATGTTAAACACCTACTCACAAACTCGGTAACTTCCTACTTCAGACCTGGCCACCAATACTGTTCACGCAAATCTCGGTACATCTTACTCCCACCGGGATACATAGCGTATGGGCTACTATGCGCCTCCCGCAGAATCATCTGCCTCAACTCAGAATCCTTCGGCATACAAACCTTTCCACGAAAGCATAATACCCCTTCACTGTTCAGACTAAAATCTTCTATCTCACCACCTTCCACTTGCTGAAATCGAGAACTTAACACTTCATCTAGCAACTGCTTCTCCTTAATCTGACTTACCCATGAAGGCTTCACTTGAAGCTCAGCTAACAGGCTACCATCTTCATACAGGCTGAGATGAGCAAACATTGCCCTCAAATCCGATATCACCTTACGGCTCAACGCATCTGCCACTACATTAGCTCTACCCGGGTGATACTCGATCGAGCAGTCATAGTCTTTCAACAATTCAATCCACCTTCGCTACCTTACATTCAACTCCTTTTGGGTAAGAAGATATTTCAGGCTCTTATGATCGGTGTAGATAATCGACTTCTCTCCATACAAATAGTGCCTCCAAATCTTCAGAGCGAACACTACCGCAACTAGCTCCAAATCATGAGTGGGATAATTCACCTCATGTGGTCTTAATTGCCGGGACGCATACGCTACCACCTTCCCTTCTTGCATTAGCACACATCCCAACCCTGTGTGTGATGCATCACAATAGACGACAAACTCCTTCCCAGCCTCAGGCTGAATCAACACTGGTGCCTCAGTCAAGATCCTCTTTAGCTTCTCAAAGCTTTCCTGTTGCTTATCAGCCCAAACAAATGGTACCCCTTTCCGTAACAACTTGGTTAATGGCCCCGCAATCAACGAAAATCCCTCCACGAACCTTCTGTAGTACCCAGCTAACCCAAGGAAACTTCGAATTTCTACTACAGACTTCAGCGGCTTCCAATCCAAAACAACTTCAACCTTTCGGGGATCAACCCTAATCCCCTCGGCAGAAACAACATGCCCCAAAAAGGTAACTTCCCTCAACCAAAATTCACACTTGCTGAATTTGGCATACAGCTGCTTCTCTCTCAAAATCTGCAGAACTATCCGAAGATGCGAATCATGCTCCTCCCCAGTCCTTGAATATCCCAAGATATTATCTATGAACACTACGACAAACCGATCCAGGTAGGGTTGGAATACCCGGTTCATCATATCCATAAATGCGGCTAGTGCATTCGTCAACCCGAACGGCATCACTAAGAACTCGTAGTGACCATAACGAGTTCGAAAAGCAGTCTTATGAATATCCGCCTCCTTGACCTTTAGCTGATGATACCCAGACCTCAAGTCTATCTTCAAAAAGATCGAAGCGCCTCGCAGCTGATCGAACAGGTCGTCAATCCTTGGCAACGGGTACTTGTTCTTAATCGTCAACTTGTTCAATTGCCTATACTTAATGCACATCCGCATCGACCCGTCCTTTTTCTTAACAAACAATACCGGTGCTCCCCACGGAGATACACTTGGTCAGATAAAACCACGGTCCAACAATTCCTGAATCTGAGCTTTAAGTTCCACCAGTTCCTTTGACGCCATTCTATATGGAGCGATGGACACAGGTGCCGTTCCCGGAAGTAGATCAATGCCGAACTCCACCTCGCGATCCGGAGGTAGCCCTGGAAGCTCTTCTGGAAAGACGTACGAGAACTCTTTCACCGTTCTAACATCCCTTACAGATAATTCTTTGGCCTCCAAAGCACTGATGAAAGCTAAGAATGCCTCACACCCTTTTCGCACCATCCTTTCAGCCTTTAATGCAGACACTACATTGGATAGGTAATTCCTTCTCTCACCTGCACCTCCTCATCCTCGGGAGTCTTCAACATCATGCGCTTAGTAGCACAATCCAAATTTGCTCGATACTTAACTAACCAGTCCATGCCTAAAATCAAGTCAAACTCGCCGAACGACAATTCCATCAAGTCTGCCAAAAACACTACCCCTTGAACTTCTAAAGGCACATTCCTAAATAGTTTGTTCACCACTACCGATTGTCCTAAAGGGCTAATCACAGTCATTTCTCTAGAAGCAACCTCAGATTTTATACTTAAAGTCCCAGACACAGTACTAGCAACATATGAATGTGTAGACCTAATATCTATCAAAGCTATAAAGGGCACACCAAAAATAAGGAACGTACCAGTTACGACGTCCGGTGCATCGCCATCCTCTTGATGTCTAGCTGCATAAACCAATCCAGGCTGTCTTGCATCTGTACTCCCAGCACCTCTGCCCGGTGTTCCATGCCCTCGACCAACTCCATTTCCTCCTCTGGCCAGACCACGACCTCTTTGTGGCTGCTGCCCACCTCTTTCAGACTGTGCATATCCCTGACCTACTGGCCGCGCCCTGTCTGGCTCTTGTGGACAGTCCCTTATCCGATGATCCATAGATCCACACCTGAAGCATCCTCTATTTCTTGCCCAACACTCCCCCGAATGAAAATTCCTACATTGAGTACACGGTTGAGACTGACCAACGGCAATAGGCCTCGCAACTCGACCCAGCCCCTCAAGCCTAGGCCTCTTTTAAAAACCCTCAGCAGATCTTGACGACCCAAAGTTCCTCTTATTCCTACCCCTATCCTTATCCTGATTCTGCCTCTCAGACCGCTTTACCTCTTCAGCTACTTTTGCCTTCTCAACCAGAATGGCAAACTCTCTTTCCCGTTGCGGAGCTATCAGTACCCGCAGCTCGTCCCTCAGACCATCCTCAAACCAAACACAACACTCGTAGTCAGTTGCGACGATGCCCCGAGCATAGCGGCTCAAATGCAGAAACTCCGCCTCGTACTCAGCCACCGACTTATTCCCATGGACCAAGTTTCAAAATGCCTTCCTCTGAGCGTCCACATAACTCACCCCAACATACTTTCCCTAGAACGCTGTCTTAAAGAAGTCCCAGGTAATACGGTTCGCTGACGTACCATCCCTTACCGTGAGCCACCATTGGTATGCCTCATCTCGAAGGAGGGACACTACTCCTCTTAACTTTTCCTCTGCAGTGCAGTCCAGATCATCCATAATTTGCTCAACTGCTTCCAGCCAATACTCTGTTACGTTTGGGGCCACACCAGAAATACCTCTAAATATCTCAGCCCCATTTACTCGAAGTCGCTCAGGAATAGATTTCCGTGCTACCGATCCCGTGCTTGCTCCAGCAACCCGCTCCAGACCACGCAGCATAGCTTGGGACAAAGCATCTTCCCCTCCAGTTCGATCTTGAGACCCTGCTTTCGCTACTGGTGATGCTGGCACTTCGCCTTCCGCCCCGTCCCGATTCCGAGGGTCGGCACCAATACCGGCCTCTACCACGCCGCGTAAACCACGTCCACGTCCTCTAGCGCTCATGACTACAGAATCGACTTAATCTGATTACAAATTTTATGAATTAGTATATCTTCCACTGTTTAATAACGAATAGCTTATGAAGATAGAATTAGAAGTAGTTTTCCGCAAACCTATTTCTAAAGGTCTCAATCTCTAAAATTGTATCTCTTATTACTAGCAATCACAACACAACATAATCTTTTCATGAAAACAACCAATAGTCAGAAGACTTACCATACGGATTTGGTGTCGGGGACTCAGGTGCCATACTCCTAGAAAACATATATTTTTTTTCTAAACCATATTTCAAACAAAAAAAACATTTTTGAACCCATTCCACAGCCGATTTTTGCAACTTGGCCCTGATACAACAATTGTAACACCCCAAACCCGGCCTAAACGTTACGACCGGATCCGGTATGTCATATGGAAAGGTTGTTAAAAACTTTGAAATTTTAGGAGAAACTTCGCGTTTTATTTTCATTTTGAAAATCATATTCAGTCCTAAGGTTTTCTTGTCAATTTTTATTAGTAATACTAACAGTCGAACACTGGTGTTGTGTTACGAAAAACCAAAACTAGAAGATTTCAGAAACGTGACATTTAGAAACAGTTTGTGTAATTCTAAGAAAATCCCAAGTTAATAAATTATTTGTTCGTTGTCCGTTTTTTTAATATTTTGGGAAAAGTTTGTTTATATGTTTAGGAAAACTCCATATTTAACGTTTCATAATATATATAATATCCGCATCAAAATCCAAAACCAAATTGAAGTCTCGGAGGCTTTATTGCATAAATATTCCCAAATTAAAAGTAAGTTTAAATAAAGGAAATGAAATTTACGAAAGTAGTAATGCATGGCCACCACAGAGTCCTCCTCGGCTCCATATCCTCGAACTAGGGATTACCTGCAAAATTAAGCAGAGGGGTGAGTCACCAAGACTCAGTGTGTAATTCCTCTTACGAACGCAATCTGGGCCTAAGCCCACAGAAGCACATTGGGCCTTAGCCCTCACAACATGGCATATTAACAAGTGTATGCAATGCAGCCCAGCCCAACCTAGTATTCCATCCTCTACATCACCTGAACCAGCCAAAACACCTGTGGCACCAAGCCACTGTGGTACCAAACCACTGTGAACAGAGTCACTAATATATGTATATATATGTGGTACCAAACCACTTGAAATAATGTGACATAGTCACTGATATATGTATATATATGTTTTACCAAACCACTTGAAATAATGTGACATAGTCACTGATATATGTGGTACCAAACCACTATGGTACCAAACCACTGAATTACACTTCCCCTTTCAATCAACATCATATCCCATAGCCCATGCAACATATTATCATATTATAATGAATGCAATCATATTTCCAATGTACACAGATAATCAAATCATACATATATTTAGGCTATGTTATTCGAAAGGCTGAATCATAAAGGTACTTACCTGATGTCTCCAACCTTACCCATAAGGGTATCTCAACTGTCGATACAGTCGTTTCGGCTTTCAGCCAATACGGTTATTAATGTAAAATAATAAAAGAAGGTGTGAGCATTACACACCTGATTACGCGAAGAACTAAACACTCTATATCGTCGGCACTCTAACTAGCGGGAACAACAGCGATTTGCCTATCCCAAACAGATGTCGGCTCCTACCACAACTCGGCAGAAAATCACAAACCGTTGACACCGCACGGCATTTGAATGACGGATTAGAGTCTACGAGTACACTCCCCTCAGGCTCCTTAACCGCACCCTCCTTGGATCGGCTAGCACTCATATCCATGATAAGAGTTTTGGTTAGTACTTAGAGAAAACCGTTGGTTGTCTAACAAAGAAATTGGGTTAAGGCAACGAAAGGGAAAAGGGGATAGACCAACCGAAGTCAAGAGAACCTCCTTACCTTGGTCAGAGAATGAACCGAACACAAATAGACTTGGCTATAGATTCTAATCCGATGCGAACATGCCACGCTAAGAGGAGAGAAGAAGAGATTAGATGCGAACTAACATTAAGAATAAAATAGCCATTTCGGCTATGACCACATAAAACCGACAAATAGAGAAAGAATCGAAAGAGCTCCATTACCTTGCACAAATAGACACTGATTGAAGAGGAGACTTTCGACAACCAAAGGGATGCTTCCAGATGTTCGGCTTATAACAAAAAGATGCGAGACACAGTTTTAGTTTGACACAAGGAGTGATTCAGTCTTGAAAAAAAAGAAGAGAATAGAGAAGAATGAAGTAGGATGAAATTCGGCTATGAGAGAAAAACTAGTCAAGAACCAAAAGGGGTAGGGGTGTCGGTTTAATGGAGAAAGTAGAGAAGCAAAGGGGAGGGATGGAGGTTCGGCTAGTGAAGAAGAATATAGAGGAGCAAGGAGAGAAAAGAAAAAGAAGTCGAAGAAGGGTGGAAGAAAGTGGTTCAGCCAAGAAAAAGAGAAAAATAGAAGTGCAAAGAAGAAAAGAAAGGAAATAGGAGAAGAGTTGCAATTTGGCTATCACGCAAATGAAGAGAAGGGATGGAGAGAAAATTGAGAGATTCGGCACAAGCTCTAAGTGAGTAACAATCCAAAATGCCTTAAGAACCACCCCAAAACGTCACAAAGAAAAGCTAAAAAGAGCTATAAAATTTGGCACAACACTCTAATGGCTCGATTTTGCTATCACCCCCCACAAATGCTAAAATTCCTAGCCAACTACACCACATAGCCGAAATTCTCCCCCCCAACTCTCCAACATTCGGCCAACTCTCACTCCCCCTCTCAAATCCCTTGATTTTCTCCTTATTTCACTCTCCATCCACCAGTTTGAATTGATTGACCAATTCAAACTCCCCAAGCCCCTCTCCTCCACCCATTTCAAACTGGTTGACTCATTCAACAACCACCCCTCAGAGTCCAAGCCGAACACCACTTCTTCCCCTCCTTGAGCACAAAAAAATTAAAGCTCCACAATGCAGCAGTGGGATTCAAACTCCTTCCCCCTTGCTCTGCCAGTGACGCCACAACCTCCTTGCCACACGCCCAACTTGTATCATTAAACACAAATAAATATTCTTAAAGCCTGCTTCCCCTAGCTCTCCCCCTAAAGTGCCCTAAAGAGAAAAAAATTACCAAAGCTCTGGCTCGAACCCGAGCCTTCCCTAGACCCCCAAACACACCAAAATAGCAAGCATAACTAGCTAAACACATGAAGTAGCACAAAATGCAGAACCCCTAACTCTAGGATGTTACACAGCCACTGGTAGGACGTACTAGACCAGCACCCGGATTCACCTAGTCACAATTTCACATAGTTTTCACATTGTCACACTATGCCATGGTTCGTCCATGGTCTTTTCCGTCTAATTATCATTTAGCACTGAACAGAATAGTTCGACCCTGCGTTTACTTTTTTGAACATTAGTTTCTAATATTCAACAAATAAAACGAGTAATTTCATAAATTATTCGTCAATCTAACAAATAAACATTAATGTTTACCATACGAACTTACCTCGACTTAAAATGGCGAAAGGGACCGAATCGTCCAATATTCGTCTCCGTTCTAAGTCCGAAACTCGTTTTTCTTTATCTAAAATATCACATTTGACTTATTAAGTTATTATACTATTCAATTCAGTCCAAAAATCATATTATGGCAAAATTACATTTTTGCCCCTAAACTTTGTCATATTTACACTTTTGCCACAAGGCTCGTAAAATGATTTTCATTCAATTTCTTTGTACTTTAAGCCTAGCCGAACCATTTTCATAGCTATAACAGCCCACAATTTCCATTAAATCACACTTTTATGACATATTTTATAACTTTTACAAATTAGTCCTTTTAGGCATTTTCACTGAAAATCTCTTAGTAAAAGTCATTTCTCTAACCATAAACATGCATTTTATACCATTAAACATCAAAATACACACATATTCATCATGGGTCAAAACCCTATACTTTAATCAAATCTCAAATTAGTGGTAGAAATAGATAGATCCTGTTACGAGGATTTCAAAAACGTAAAAATCACTAAAAACGGGGCTAGAACGGACTTACAATCGAACTTGGAAGCTTGAAAAACCCTAGACATGGTTTCTCCATGCAAGTTTCGACCAAGGGGTTGAAGATGGACAAAAATTGGCTTTTAATTTTGTTTTTAATTCATTTTAATAACTTAATGACCAAAATGTCCTTAATGAAAAACTTTGGAAACATGCCTAACCATGTCCATTTTTGTCCACCAACTTAAAAAATGGTATAATTACCATATAAGGACCTCCAATTTAAAATTTCATAATAATTGGACACCTCTAGCATGTAGAACTCAAGTTTTGCACTTTTTACAATTTAGTCCTTTTAACTAAATTGAGTGCCCAAACGTCAAAATTTTCGAACAAAATTTTCACACAATCATTTCGTGAAATCGTAGACCATAAAAATATAATAAAAATAAATTTTCTTATGTCGAATTTGTGGTCCTGAAACCACTGTTCCGATTAGGCCTTAAATCGGGTTGTTACATAAGTGACTTGCTTTCCCAAAAACGAATTGATATGGCGACATCCTCAAAGGAGTCTTGTATGCTGTCTGTAAATCCCATAGAGCGTCATTGTAACACCCCTAACCCGTAACCATCGTCGGTCTAGGGTTAAGAAGCATTACCGATCAATCCGGAACATTTACTAACATTTTACAACACAAAATCTATCATCGTCCAAACATAACAAAATATATACATATAGTCCCTTAATGAGGTCTACAAGACCTTAAACACGTTTTAGAAAGAGGTCGGGACTAAACCGAACACATACGAAAATTTCTAAAAATTAAACATTTTTCAGAGCTACAGAGGTCACACGTCCGTGTGGCCAGCCCGTGTGCCTCACACGGCCTCAGACACGTCCGTGTGTCTAAGCCCTGGCAAAGCAGGGTATACATACTGACTTGTCCACATGGCCTGAGACACGCCCGTGTGCCTCACCCGTGGTCAACACTGACTTGCACCACACGGCCAATCATACGCCCGTGCGTCCAGCCCGTGGTCGAGTCTGACTTGGTTTAAAATACAACCACGAAGGACACGGTCAAGCCACACGCCCGTGTGCTCAACCGTGTGGGCAATTATAGGCCATTTGTAAGGCCAAACTTGCCACCCACACTTAGGATCACCTACAAGCATAATACTATATGCATTTATACCTCAAATGGCAACCAAAACATACCAATATATACACAAAATAATCATCAACCACACCATTTACTTCCATGCTCAAATTCAACTCAAATAAGTCCATCTGAAATATCAATTTCACATCCCAAAACTTATAATCTATTCAACATTCATTCCTTACCAATTCTATCATGAAACATACCATTTCTATCTTACTAATTTATGCAAAAATGATCACTCACATAGAGTATATACATACACTTATAAGTCATTCTTTTCATATGTTCAAAACATATACCAACCATCAAACTACCAAGCCAAATCACATGGCAAGGCTTATACACTTCAAAACATGCCATAATCACTAGCCTATACATGCCATATACCAAATATATACAACTTCCAAAAGTACCAAAATAGATAGCCGATAGTGTGATTGAGTCGCTGACGATCCCCGGATCCGAGCTAGCTTTAAGTATACTGTAAAACAGAGAAAACTTCACACAGTAAGCTTAAGAGCTTAGTAAGTTAGTAATATAATACTATTAACTCAATGACTTAAAATCAATACACAAAATAAACCATCACATAGATTATTTCACAAAAATGCACAATCTCATCCATATCAAATACACACATAACTATCCATTCATCTATTTCCAAATTCACCGACCATATAGGTTCCATACATACCTTTGCCAACACTTAGTTAACAACCAATTTTGCTACTCAATGCTCGATACCACATTTCGATCAAATCTTTATTATTCCTTCGATTCTGTAACACCCTGAATTTGGGCCTAGTAGAATTGGACCTATTGGGCCTTGGACATGGGAATATTTAAAATTTTTGAGAACAAGAGAACGGCACAAATGCATGTTGGATCTGTTAGGTGAGTGATTTTGAAAGGTTAGGGGGATTCTATGAAGTCCTGGGTTCAAGCCATGTCATTTGGAAAATTTTTATTTTTAGCATTATGGGACCCTGACTCCTGGTATTAAGCCTTATAAGTAATTGTGATTAAAAAGGAGACACAAGAGAGCCTGTGGTGGAGTGGTTGTGGTGTCACAGGTATGGCAAGGAGGGCAGAGTTTCAAGTCTCACTGCATGCAAAAGGGGATTATTTATTTTACTCTTGTGTGGGAAGAGTTTGTGTTGGATTTGAACTCTGTGTTGGAGAGTTTGAATTGGTCAAGTGAGAGTTTTAGGGGAGTGTTTCAAGGAATGAAGAGTGGATGAAGAAGTTTGATTGTAATTCAAACTCGGTTGGTGGCTGAATTCAAGGAGAAAATCAGGGAATTTGAAATGAGTAGGTGTTGGCTGATTATTGGGGTCCTTGCTCTTGGAAATTCGACTAGTGTATGAAGGGATGCCGTTTTTCTTTTAGCCATTTCGGCTTTTGACTCATTTGTTTTACCTTTTTTTTGCCTTTTTCAAAACGGAGCAATACCCATTTTCTCTGTTATTTTCTTTGTATCAATCGCTGCCTGTGCCGAATTAACATTATTCTTCTCCTCTTTTGCTAAATCAAAGTAAGGTTCCTCTGTTTCCTTTTTCTTCCTGTGATAGCTGAATACCCCTTTTTCCTTTTCTCTCTTTTCCTTCGATTCTTTTCGAGTGTCCCTCCTTGTATTGCTAAAGCCGAATACTTTCACTTTGCCTATTGAGAATCTTTATCTACACTTTCCTTTTTCTATTTTCTTATTTCGTCATCCATCTCCAATCCTCTTAGTTTCAAATCTTCGACGGTTTAGCCAGTGAGCTCGAGTTAGGGATTTCTCCTCTTGGCCGAATGAGATAGTAAGTGGTGGTTAATGTTTTTAACCGTTTTCGGTATCGATGGTATTCCTCTTTATCTGCCGAATCTCCCTTTCTTATCTTGACTGATGTTGGTTTGTTTAAGGTTCCTCGAGGGACGATTAAAGGGCAAGTGATTAATAGTAGCCAACTTCCTACTCTAAGGTTTCGATCATGGTAAGTACTCGGTCAATGAATTTTGGTAAGGCCGAATGTTAGTCCTTGCTTGGGCATGCGTTTTTGTTGTAGTAGCATATGATTAAATCTAGTTAGTAAATAATGTTAACTGATAGATTACGTTTGCGGTTCAGATAAGCCACGAGGAGGGGGAATCGATTCTTAACCAAGCGATCTAAGGAAAGGATAGGCCATTGCTATTCAGTCAAGGTAGGTAGTGGTTAATCAGTTTAGGGAAAGTGTTGTGATCTTTATAGATGCAAAGGCTAACTATACCCCTTGACTAAATATAGGTTCATTACTAAGGGCTTGGAAGTACGCTTCATAGATCAGGTGTGTACACACACCACTCCAACTGTAGATCGGCAAATGCCGAAATGCCAAAATGCCGAAAAGACGATATACCGGCGAATGATGCCACACGAGCGTGTGATCGCACGTGTGGTGGACCGAGCCCACGAATATGGGCGTAAGATGGGTTCAGGCCACCATGAGCATCCTTATGGGCTTAGGCCGTTTTTGGGCCAAATGGACTGGAATGGGCCGAGTGGGCCCAATG
This sequence comes from Gossypium sturtianum, assembly GCA_025698515.1. Lineage (NCBI taxonomy): Eukaryota > Viridiplantae > Streptophyta > Magnoliopsida > Malvales > Malvaceae > Gossypium > Gossypium sturtianum. Next base: position 85,859,135 of record CM046949.1, on the reverse strand, counting down.
GGCCCGTGGGCCCTACGCGAGTAAATTTTGTGGATGGATAGGAATTAATGAGTCAGCCATGACGATCACATGGCCAAAGGCAGTTTCGGGCTAAATGGGCCACATGAGCGTGTGGGCCCATTTGGGCTGAATAATGGGCCTTGGGCCCAATTACACCGTTTTGGCCTTATATGCTATCTGTGTCGCTCGAAGCGACTGTAGACCTTCGGGAAGGTCATAAAATGACCGAAATACCCCTGGAGGGTAAAATAACCGAAATACCCTTAGAGGGTAAAATGACTGATATGCCCCTAGAGGGCAAAATGACTAAAATGCCTCTACATGTTATATGAATGTTATTGTATGCTATTTATGGTATGTCTGCATTCATGGGATATTATGCTGCATGGGGGATGGGATTATTGATCTGGAGGAAGTATATGAATTGTTAGGGTCGCATGGTCGCTTGACGACTATGGATCCACCGATGGCTTTAAGCCGATTATGTGATTAGCAGCTCTGCTGCAATATTGGTTAGTGCTGCAACCGGTGCTACATAAGGAGTGTAGGGATGGGTGGGTCGAATAAATCCCCACAGGAGTGTAGGGTTGGACAAGAGACGAAGTGCAGGGTTGGTATGGGCATTAATGCATTGCATACACCTGTTCTATTATTGAGATGGGCTTAGGCCCAGATAGATGTGATCGGTGACATTGGATCTGGGCTAAGGCCCAACTGAGGCTATTATGGGCTAAGGCCCAATTTCCACCGTTATTGTGTTGGGCTTAGGCCCACATTAATTACTGTAATGGGCTTAGGCTCAGATTGATGTGATGCATGCTTTATGATCGATGAGGGTTGTACACACTGAGTTTTCGTAAACTCACCCCCTCTTTTAATTTTTTTCAGGTAATCCTCAGTAAGCGGTTCAACGTATTGGAGGACTCGGAGGTGGCCACACTACGAACAGCTTTAAATTTTAGTATTTTATTATACCTTACTTAAACCACTTTCTTATTGGGTTGTAATAAGGCCTCTTTTAAATTTCTGGTTTTTAATTTGGGATTTTTAGTTTATTACGTTTTCTATCTGTTAAAAGTGGATCGCGATTTTCCAAAACAAATAACTATTTTTCAAATGCTACGTTTCCGCAACTCAATTTAAAATATCACATTTTTTGCAAATCATTTGTTTTAAATTAAGCTTCCGCAGTAAATAAGGTTTTTAAGGTAATAACATTTTACAAGAGAATGACTTTTAATGAACCACGATTGAAAATGAACAAACGCAAACTAAGGTTTTGTACAAGTTTTTCTTGGTTTCACAGTTTTAAACTTCAAGAAGGGTTTTCAATGAAATCATGGTTTTCAAAAAACACTTCAATGTGACATGCCAGAGTCGGCCATAACGTCTAGGCCGGGTTTGGGGTGTTACATTGAGTTGTATCAGAGCCAGGTTGCAAAACTCGGATGTAGAATGGGTTTTCAAATCTTGGATTTCAATAAGTTGTTTTTTTTAATATGTGAAGGGTTTGAGATATTTCCTCTGAAAAGTGTGGCACACCGAGTCTCCGGCGTCAGACTAAGTAAGTTCTCCTAATACTGAAATCTGTTTTAAACTGTTATAGTGTAAGTAGTTACTGGGCTTACTTTAGATGATAGACTATGCTAAGACTCTTTACCTAGAGTAAACTGAGAAACTATAGGAAACTAAAACCGTAGTGAGCTTGCGATTACGAAAACAACTCTTAACTACTACTTCCATAAAACATCTGTTTAATTATTGAAACTATGAGCTAAATCCATAAAATTTCTAATTCAGATAATACGCGAAGCGATAATGAGCGCTAGAAAGGGTGCAAGAGGCCGCGGTAGAGGTCGGGGTAGTGCTAGGGTTAGATCTTCGGCATCAGGCCATATGCCCAACGTTGAAGCGAGAGAGGCTCCGGCTTCACCGGCAACCTAGACAGGGTCGTTTAACTGAGCTTCTGGGGATGACGCACTGTCACAGGCGATGTATCGTATTTTGGAAAGAGTTATTGGGTCTGTTAGGCCAAATACCGTTATTGGGGGTCGTGGGTCGGTTACGGAACGACTCCGGTCAAATGGAGTAGAGATCTTCAGGGGAGTTTCTGGGGTGGCCCCAAGTGTGGCGGAGTACTAGTTGGAGGACACCGAAAGAATTATGGACGACCTCGACTGCACGCTGGAACAAAAGTTGAAGGGTGTCGTGTCCTTGCTGAGGGATGAAGCCTACCAGTGGTGGCTTACGGTTAAAAAGGGTACCCCATCTGATCGATTGGCCTGGGAATTCTTCAAGTCCACATTTCAGGGAAAGTATGTGGGTGCTAGCCATGTCGATGCTCGTAGGAAAGAATTTCTGAATCTGGTTTAAGGTGACAAGTCTGTGGCTGAGTACGAGGCAGAATTTTTACGACTTAGCCGGTATGCTCAAGGAATTGTTGCAACAGAGTACGAATGTTGTGTTCAGTTTGAGGACGGCCTCAGAGACAGTCTCTGAGTGTTGATAGCTCCACAGAGGGAGCGGGACTTTGTTGCGTTAGTAGAGAAAGCTAAGATCGCTGAAGATCTGAAGTTCTCTGAGCGCCTAAATCGAGAAAGAGAAAGGGGCAGAAACAAGAGGGATTTTGAGCACTCCAATTTTGATCAGAGACCTAAGAGAAGGGCCAGAGTGGATGGGCCAGTCAGAGCTGGGCCCCCTGTTGCTACTACTAGGTTATCATCTTGTGCTATTTGTGGGAAAGGTCATGTGGGCGAGTGCTGGAGGAGGACGGGAGCTTTTCTGAGTTGTGGTTCCATGGAACATCGTCTCAGAGAGTGTCCCAGAAGACCGGATCAGAGGCAGGCCTTTGGTAGGGGTAATGTACAACCACCTGGGGTGGACAGCAGCCACCTAGAGGCCGTGGACAGGCCAGGGGTGGAAACGATTTGGGCCGTGGAGCTCCAGGTAGAGGTGCTGGTCATGCGGAGGCGAGGCAGCCAGCTTTGGTTTATGCAGCACGTCGATGGAGACGCTCCAGATGTGAATACTGGTACGTACTTTACCCATAGTGTACTATTTACCTAATTTGCAATTAGGATTAGAGTGCGCAGCAAAAGCGTAGTGGTGTAACCTGTGTTGTGCGGCTATTAGATAGTTGGAAATTTCGAGGACGAAATTTCTTTAAGGGGGTAGAATTGTAACACCCTGAATTTGGGCCTAGTAAAATTGGGCCTATTGGGCCTTGGGCATGGGAACGTTTAAAATTTTTGAGAACAAGAGAACGACACAAATGCATGTTAGATCTGTTAGGAGAGTGATTTTGAAAGGTTAGGGGGCTTCTATAAAGTCCTGGATTCAAGCCATGTCATTTGGAAAATTTTTATTTTTAGCAGTAGGGGACCCTGACTCCTGGTATTAAGCCTTATAAGTAATTGTGATTAAAAAAGAGACACAAGAGAGCCTGTGGTGGAGTGGTTGTGGCATCACAGGTATGGCAAGGAGGGTAGAGTTTCAAGTCTCACTGCATGCAAAAGGGGATTATTTATTTTACTCTTGTGTGGGCAAGAGTTTGTGTTGGATTTGAAATCTGTGTTGGAGAGTTTGAATTGGTCAAGTGAGAGTTTTAGGGGAGTGTTTAAAGGAATAAAGAGTGGATGAAGGAGTTTGATTGTAATTCAAACTCGGTTGGTGGCTGAATTCAAGGAGAAAATCAGGGAATTTGAAATGAGTAGGTGTTGGCCGAATATTGGGGTCCTTGCTCTTGGAAATTCGGCTAGTGTATGAAGGGATGTCGTTTTTCTTTTAGCCATTTCGAATTTTGACTCATTTGTTTTACTTTTTTTTTTTTTTGCCTTTTTCAAAACGGAGCAATACCCATTTTCTCTGTTATTTTCTTTGCATCAATCACTGCTTGTGCCGAATTGACATTATTCTTCTCCTCTTTTGCTAAATCGAAGTAAGGTTCCTCTGTTTCCTTTTTCTTCCAGTGATAGCCGAATACCCATTTTTCCTTTTCTCTCTTTTCCTTCGATTCTTTTTTAATGTCCCTCTTTGTATTGCTAAAGCCGAATACTTTCACTTTGCCTATTGAGAATCTTTATCTACACTTTCCTTTTTCTATTTTCTTATTTCGTCATCCATCTCCAATCCTCTTAGTTTCAAATCTTCAACGGTTTAGCCGATGAGCTCGAGTTAGGGATTTCTCCTCTTGGCCGAATGAGATAGTAAGTGGTGGTTAATGTTTTTAACCGTTTTTGGTATCGATGGTATTCCTCTTTATCTGCCGAATCTCCCTTTCTTATCTTGACTGATGTTGGTTCGTTTAAGGTTCCTCGAGGGGCGATTAAAGGGCAAGTGATTAATAGTAGCCGACTTTCTACTCTAAGGTTTCGATCTAGGTAAGTACTTGGTCAAGGAATTTGGTTAAGGCCAAATGTTAGTCCTTGCTTGGGCATGCGTTTTTGTTGTAGTAGCATATGATTAACTCTAGTTAGTAAATAATGTTAACTGATAGATTACGTTTGCAGTTCAGATAAGCCACGAGGAGGGGGAATCGATTCTTAACCAAGCGATCTAAGGAAAGGATAGGCCATTGCTATTCAGTCAAGGTAGGTAGTGGTTAATTAGTTTGGGGAAAGTGTTGTGATCTTTATAGATGCAAAGGCTAACTATACCCCTTGACTGAATATAGGTTCATTGCTAAGGGCTTGGAAGTACGCTTCATAAATCAAGTGTGTACACACACCACTCCAACTGTAGATCGGCAAATGCCAAAAAGCCGATATACCGGTGAACGATGCCACACGAGCGTACGATCGCACGTGTGGTGGACCGAGCCCACGAATATGGGTGTAAAATGGGTTGAGGCCACCATGAGCGTCCTCATGGGCTTAGGCCATTTTTGGGCCAAATGGACCAGAATGGGCCGAGTAGGCCCTACACGAGTAAATTTTGTAGATGGATAGGAATTAATGAGTCGGCCATGACGATCACATGGCCAAAGGCAGTTTTGGGCTAAATGGGCCACATGAGCGTGTGGGCCCATTTGGGCCGAATAATGGGCCTTGGGCCCAATTACATCGTTTTGACCATATATGCTATATGTGTCACTCGAGGTGACTGTAGACCTTCGAGAAGGTCGTAAAATGACCGAAATACCCTTGGAGGGTAAAATGACCGAAATACCCCTGGAGGGTAAAATGATCGATATGCCCCTGGAGGGAAAAAAGACTAAAATTCCCCTACATGTTATATGATTGTTATTGTATGCTATTTATGGTATTTCTGCATTCATGGGATATTATGCTGCATGGGGGATGGTATTATTGATCTGGAGGAAGTATATGAATTGTCAGGGCCGCATGGTCGCTTGACGACTGTGGATCCACCGATGGCTTTAAGCCGATTATGTGATTGGCAGCTCTGCTGCAATATTGGTTAGTGCCGCAACCGGTGCTACATAAGGAGTGTAGGGATGGGTGGGTTGATTAAATCCCCACAGGAGTGCAGGGTTGGGCAGGAGACGGAGTGCAGGGTTGGTATGGGCATTAATGCATTGCATACACCTGTTCTGTTATTGAGATGGGCTTCGGCCCAGATAGATGTGATATGTGACATTGGATATGGGCTAGGGCCTAACTGAGGCTATTATGGGCTAAGGCCCAATTGCCACCCTTATTGTGTTGGGCTTAGGCCCGGATTGATGTGATGCATGCTTTATGATCGATGAGGGTTGTACACACTGAGTTTTCATAAACTCACCCCCTCTTTTTAATTTTTTCAGGTAATCCTCAGTAAGCGGTTCGACGTACTGGAGGACTCGGAGGTGGCCACACTACGAACAGCTTTAAATTTTAGTATTTTATTATACCTTTCTTAGACCGCTTTCTTATTGGGTTGTAATAAGGCCTCTTTTAAATTTCTGGTTTTTAATTTGGGATTTTTAGTTTATTACGTTTTCTATCTGTTAAAAGTGGATCGCGGTTTTCCAAAACAAATAACTGTTTTTCAAACGATACGTTTCCGCAACTCAATTTTAAATTTCACGTTTTTGTAAATCATTTGTTTTAAATTAAGCTTCCGCGGCAAATAAGGTTTTTAAGGTAATAACATTTTACAAGAGAATGACTTTTAATGAACCACGATTGAAAATGAACAAACGCAAACTGAGGTTTTGTGTAACAGTCTGATTTAGGCTCTAATCGGAACGGTGGTTTCGGGACCATGAATCGGAGTCCGAAAAATACTTAAATATTATTTTTTGTGTTAATTATATGTGAATTAGTATGTGTGAAAGTTTCGTATAAAAATTTGATTATTTGTGTGCTTAATTAAATAAAAGGACTTAATCGCGTAAAATGTAAAAGTTACAAACTATAGTGAAAAGTGCTTAGTTGATAGTGGCTTTTTAATATGGAGTCCTTAAAGGGCAAAAACCCCATTTTCTAAGTTAGTGGTCGGCCATGGACATGATTAACCTTATGTTATAATGTATGGTTATATTATAATAAAGGTTAATTTGGTAAAATAATAATAATATCATAATATGTTATCTTATATCATAAAATAAAAACCATTTTTCATTATTTCTTCTAGCCGAATGTAAAGAAAAGAAAAAGAATAGAGAAAGCCTTAGGTTCGGCCATTGTTGAAGCTAAATTCAAGGTTAGTTTTAGTTCGGTTTTTGATAATTTCTATATTTTTTAGATCGTTGCTTCGAATACTTCAAGACCCATGCTTTAATTTTTGAGTTTGATGAATATTTTGAGTTGAGCCATTGTTGATAGCTTGTTATTTATGTTGTTTAAGGATGAATTATGATAATTATGTGTTAGATTTATAAGTTTTGTATTTGAATTTTTGATGAAATTGAGTATGTTGGACTAAATTGGAAAAATAAATTTTTGAGGGACTAAAATGTGAAATAAATGAAATGCATGGACTTGTATGAAGACTAGGAATATTCAGCCCTTAAGGTGTTTATTCAAATTTTGTGTATTTTGTGTTTTGTGCAAATAGGACTAAATTGTAAAAAGTGTGAAATATTAGGGGCAAAATGGTAATTTGCCCATCTATGTGTTTTTGGACTAAATTGAATAAAAATATATTTGAGTGAGCTTAATTTGAGCATGTTTAGATCAAGAACCAAAGAAAACGGACTTGGATCGGGGAAAAGCGAAAATAGTCTAATAGCCAATTTTTATCGTCCGACGTTATCCGAGGTAAGTCTTTAAGCATTAAAATATTGTAAACTATGTACGTAACCTAGTATATGCTGAATTGGAAATTTTATATCTAAATTATTGGATAGCCGAATGTGGTTAAAAATAAGATTTAATGTGTTTAAGTTGTTTGATTGAGATATGATATTTGAATGCTCGTACAAAGATTTCGAAGTGTATAAGGGATATGATATATGAATTATTTGTGTGAGACAGCTTAAAAGTATCGTTATTCAGGCTTTGAGCCTAGCAAGCCTTGGGCTGGTGAACTTAATCGGGCTTTGTGCCTAGCAGGCTTATTGCCGGTGATTGAATATCAGGCCTTGGGTCTAGCAGGCCTAGTGCCGGTGTGTATGTTTCAGGCTTATGCCTAGCAGGTTTTATACAGGTGATCTAATTTCAAATTATAAATTATAAGACTTCTTAATTATGTGATCATTGAGCAAGTAAGTTGATAAAATGAGTTTGTATACTCGGCCAAACAGGTATGTGCATATGAGATATTTTAATTGAACTTGTATATTCGGCCAAATGGGTAAGTGCACATGTGATGTTTATTGAGCAAGTATATGACAAAGTGTTCTTGTATATTCGGCCTTCTTGATATGTGGATAAAATGATATTATATACTTGTATACATGTGATGTTTAATGGAATGTATATATATTCGGTTATATGTGATTAGTATGTACATGGTATTTACTTATTTGGTTGTATATATGAACATATTGAACTACATGTATATGGTAATATGAGTAGGTTGTTAAGAGATGATATTTTATACTTTAAACCTTTTGCTAAATTGGTAAGTTTGTATATTTAAAGAAAGATAGTGATAAATGTTATGCTATGTAAGGATAATAGCATTCGGCCATGATAGTCTATTTGTACTAAGTTATTATTTCAATGTCATAAAGTGATTAGTTTAAAATGTTTAAATGTTCAATTGATTTGTTATACTTGCTTGAGACTTACTAAGCTAAGTTAGCTTACTCTGTGTGTTTTGTTATTATGTTTTATAGATTCGGTTGTAAGTTACGAGCTCGAGGATCGTCATCGAAGCCATCCACACTATCGACTTATTTTGGTACTTTAAAAGTTTGGATTTTGAACTTAAGGCATGTATAGGCTAGCTTAATACTTGGATGATGTTTTGTTGTTGTAAATATAAGCCATGCGAAAATGGCTTGATTTAAATACTAATGACCTAATGTTTAAATGGTCTTAATCGTAGTATGTGAGTATGCCATGTTTGGATTATGAATTTGGTTGTGATTTAAGTCCATGCTTAGTAAACATATATGCATATATGTTTTGGTATGAAGTATTCGATAATGTTTTATAATTAGTGCCTTTAGAAAATGGACATATGTGTGTTTGAATAAGTTTGGGTTATGAATTGATAAAGACTTGCGATTAAAGTAAATTAGAGTGAAACATGAATCAATTTTGGAGATTATTTATAATGTATATGGTATATTCAGCTAGGTGATGAGATTATATGTTATGTACTTGGATTGACATAATTGGACATGGCTTACATATGTACATGTATATAAAGTTCAGATTTATGTGTTTTGGACTATGGGAGATATATTTGGTATTGTTGATTTGATTATATTCTTATAGATGATTTGATCTATAATTTGTTTGGACGAGTGCAATTAGTATATCTTAAATTCAGTTAACAAAGTTTATGCAAAAACATATTTATGTTAGCCATGGTAATTGATAATTTGTTTTAGTAAAGTAGTTATAAGCAAGTTCATATTCGGCTAATGTATCTTAATTGATCAAATGAATAGTAACTTTGTTAATTGATGAAAAAAAAATGCTTATAAGTGAATTTGGCTAAATGGATTTAAGATATGTATGTTGATGTTTAAGTATGTTATGAAAGTACATTACTCATAATGTATTCGGTTATGTCTATATGATCAGTAAATAATTGATATGACCTGTGCTATGCATGGTAATACCTTGTAACCCTAATCTGGCGACGGATACGGGTTAAGGGTGCTACATTTTGTACAAGTTTTTCTTGGTTTCACAGTTTTAAATTTCAAGAAGGGTTTTCAATGAAAACATGGTTTTCGAAAAACACTTCAATGTGACACGCCATAGTCGGCCATAACGTCTAGGCCGGGTTTGGGGTGTTACAGATTCAATCGTACACTTAGTGCCAATTTCATAGCCGAAGCTAAAATATCATCGCACACTTAGTGCCTTTACATTAAACCGAATTTATCTCGGTATCGCACACACAGTGCCAATCAATAAAGCCGAGGCTTCTATTACTTCGCACACACAGTGCTATTCACCTCTGTCCCGATTCTAATTACGCACACTTAGTGCCACATTTCTCAATTCCACATATAGCATTTCAAATTCAATAATCACACATTCATTCATTTCATAGTACTTAGACATAAATTTAACAACTCGTATTATATCCGAACTTACCTCGGATGTCGAAGTAACAAAACGAGTCGATTAATCGAGCACTTTATCTTTACCTCGATCTCGATCCAAATCCCTCTTTTCTTGATCTATACATAATAAAATTTAACTCATCCATTCACCAAATCATTCAATTTAATCCAAACACACATATTTAGGGCATTTTACAAAATAGCCCTCAGATTTTCACATTTTGACACTTTAGTCCCTATTTCATAAAATCACAAAATACACAAAATTTCAATATTCCATGCTTGGCAAAATATTCCTCATGTCCATACAAGCCCACATATTTCATTTATTTCACATTTAAGTCCTTCAATTTCTCATTTTCACAATTTAGCCCAAATTACTCAAATTCACCAAAATTTCAAAGACAAAATATGTTTATCTATCACATATATTTCATATTTCATCACCAACTATCATTAAGCTCAAGCATTCATCAATGGCACATTTTAAAATCATCATCAAATTCTAAAATTAAAGCATGGGCTTGAGAGAACACGAAGCAACGATCACAAAAACGTAGAAATCATTAAAAATCGAGTTAAAAACACATACCAATTGAAGCTTTCAAGTGCCGAATCCCTAGCTCTCTTTTTCTTTTCTTTTCTTGCTAATTTTCAGCCAAGGATGATGATAAAATGGCCATATTTTTGTTTTATTTAAATTATATTAACATAAATATCAAATACCAATTTTAGCCTTTTTAATTTCATTTAAAATCCACTAACTTAAGGCTTTTATGTCCATCCATTTATCTTATGGAATAATAACAACATAAGGACTCACATTTTAATAAGCCATGCAAAATTAGCACTTTAACAATTAGCACACAGCTTTTGCATTTTATGCGATTAAGTCTTTTTTGCAAATTAAGCACACAATCGATAAAATTTTCACACAGAAATTTCACACATGCTTAATCACATATTGTAAACACCAAAAATAATATTAAAATATTTTTTTGACCTCGGATTTGTGGTCTTGAAACCACTGTTCCAACTAGGGTCTAAATTGGGCTATTACAGTCATCCAATCGGGAAGACCAATCTTTTCTCGAAGGGTTCACAACCTTCTCAAGAATGTTCTTAATTTGTCGATTTGAAATTTCAGCTTGTCCATTGGTTTGTGGATGATAAGTAGTGGCCATTTTGTGATTGACTCCATATCTCTTTAATGTTGCTGCCACTTGGTTGTAATAGAAATGTGTACCCTGGTCAGTAATCAAGGCCTTTGGTGTGCTGAAACGGGTGAGTATATGCTTGTGAAAAAAAATGAGCACTGTCCTTGCATCATCCTTTGGGACAACAATAGCCTCCACCCATTTCGAAACATAGTCAACGACTAAAATGTAAATATTTCCAAATTATTTGGAAATAGTCCAATAAAATCCATTGCCCAAACATCGAACAATTCAAATTCCATAATTGGCTGTTGCAACATTTGATTACATTGGGAAATAAAACCGGGGCGCTAACATTTATCGCATTGATTCACAAAATTATGAGCATCCTTGAACAATGATGGCTGGTAGAATCCTGATTGTAGAACTTTAGCAGCAGTTCTCATACAACCAAAATGGCCTTTATAAGGAGCATCAAGATAGTGCTTCAGGATTGAAAGCATCTCTTCTTTCGAAACACAACGCCAAATGATGTTATCACTTTGAATAAATATAGCTCGTTCCAATGGTACTTCACTACGTCACAAAGAAATCTTTCTTTTTTATGGCCCTTGATACTCAATGGGAGCTTACCACACACCAAGTAATTAACCAAATCTACATACCAATGTGTTAAATCGACAGCGAATAACATCTCATCTGTAAATGTGTCAATAATTTGAAGTATTTTCCCGTCTTCGCTACCAACTTCCAATCGAGACAAATGATAAACAACTTGATTCTCAGACCTCTTGCGGTCTTTTATCTCAATGTCAAATTCTTTCAATAATAAAATCCATGGTATCAGTCTTTGTTTGGCATCTTTTTTCGCAAAGAGATATCGCAACACCGAATGATCAGTGTATACCGTAACTTTTGCACCGACAAGATAAGAATGAAACTTGTCGAAAGCAAAGACGGCGGCTAGCAATTCTTTTTCTGTGGTGGTATAATTGAATTGAGTTTTTGTAAGAGTTTTGCTGGCATAATAGATGGCGTGAAAAGTTTTTCCTTTGCGTTGTCCTAGCACTGCACCCACGGCAAAATCACTTGCATTGCACATAACTTCGAAAGGCTGAGACCAATCGGGTGCAACGACAATAGGGACATTGACCAGCTACTTCTTTAACTGAATAAAGGCATCCAGACATGCCTCATCAAAGAGGAATTTTTTATTCTGTTCTAGCAATGAGCACAATGGTTTTGTAATCTTTGAAAAATCCCTAATAAACTATCGGTAAAATCTTGCATGTCCAAGAAAGCTACGAATACCTTTCACATTTTTTGGTGGGGGTAATTTCTTGATGATTTCCCCCTTAGCTTTATCTACTTGAATACCCTAATTAGAGATGTGATGGCCTAACACAATGCCTTCAGTTGCCACAAAATGACATTTTTCCCGATTCAAGACAAGATAAGTGTCCTCACATCGCTACAGTACTTTATCCAAATTGTCAGCACAATGATCAAAATCATTCCCATAAACTGAAAAGTCATCCATAAAAACCTCTAAAGAGTCTTCGATCATATCTGAGAATATTGCCATCATACACCTTTGAAATGTGGCTGGTGCATTGTAAAGACTGAAAGGCATACGACGAAAAGCAAAAGTACCAAAGAGGCAGGTGAAAGTTGTTTTCTCCTAATCCTCTGGTGCAATAGTAATTTGGTTGTATACAGAATAGCCATCTAGGAAGCAATAATAAGCTTTTCCAGCAAGCCGATCTAACATTTGATCAATGAAGGGAAATGGAAAATGATATTTCCTTATGGCTGCATTTAATTTACGATAGTCCATACAAACTCACCATCCCATTGGGATGCGTACTGGTAACAATTCATCCTTATCATTGTGAACCACTATGATGCCACTCTTTTTCGGGACGCATTGCACTGAACTCACCCACTTGCTATCAGAAATCGGATAAATAATTCCTGCATCAAGCTATTTTATGATTTCTTTTTTGACCACTTCTTTTATCTTCTCGTCTTCTTTACAGTTCAATTGACTGTTGGCTTTCATCTTCTAACTTGATTTTGTGTACGGAAAAAGAAGGACTAATACCTTGAATATCCACAATACTCCAGGCAATAGCTCGTTTGTGCTGCTTGAGAATGTGAGTCAATTTCTTTTCTTGTGTTGCATCTAGTGTTGCGGAGACAATAACTGGAAGAGTATTGTGATCACCCAAGAAGGTATATTTAAGATGAAGAGGTAGTGATTTCAATTCCAGAGTGGGAGCTTCTGCAATTGATGATTTGAAAATTGGAGTGGTTCTGTTAGTTAGGTCTAAGGATTCAATTTTCCATCGATGCTTGACTTCAACAGTACTAGCGTCAACCGTGCTATCACAATTGTCTATGGATTCAGCTTTAGATGTCACTACAATTTCTTCAGCAAGGATTGTGCTTTGGTTGTTGAATTCTTCCTTAAACAAATCATCGAGCACAACGACAGTATGGAACTCTGCTTTATCATTTTGATGAAAAGACTCAAAAACACTGAAGGTAACTTGCTCATCATTCAGTCGCATGGTGAGTTCTCTTTTATAAACATCAATGAGAGTTCAGTCGGTGGCTAAAAATGGTCGTCCCAAGATTATGGTAACCTCTTTGTTTGCTTTGCAGTCAAGTATGATAAAATTAGCCGAAAAAATGAATTTATCCACATGAACTAAAACATCTTTGAGTTTCCCTTTAGGTTGAGCTAAACATCGATCTGCCAGTTGCAATGTCACTGCAGTGGGTTTCATATGACCAATTCCTGACTTTCTAAAAGTAGATAGTGGCATGAGGTTGATGCTTTACCCAATTATTGATTGCCAATCGAACATGGAATGGTAAAACTGTCAGGACCTTTCAATTTAGGGGGTAACTTGTTTGTCAAGATAGCACTATAGCCTTCTTTGAGTGCAATAGTTTCAACATCAGTGAGTTTTTTTCTTCTTGGACAAGAGGTCTTTCATAAATTTCCCATAACTCAGAATTTGTACCAGAGCGTCCACTAAAGGAATATTGATCTGCAGTTGTTTCAGTGTATCCAGAAATTGCTGATACTATTTATCATTTTCATTCCTCTTGAATCTTTGTGGAAAAGGTACAGGTGGAAGGACATTCGGTTGCAGCGATACCTTTGGTTGCGTCCACAATTTTGAGGGTCGAATATAAGGCATGTGAGTGATAGCTGGTGGTACTTCTTTGTCTGGTACATTAACAAGCTCTTCAAAATCAACCTTTCCATCAGGGCTTAAGTCACCAATATTTAAGGATGCTATAGTAAAATCGGTAACCGGCTCACCAGTTTGTTTACCACTCCTAAGAGTGATAGCTTTACAGTGCTCTATCCCCCCCGGGCTGGGGTTTTCGGTGTCACTCAGTAAGGAGCCTTGTGGTCGAGTATTCAGATTTGAAGCAAGTTGTCCTAATTGTGCCTTCAATGCTTAGATGGAAGATTAATTTCCTTGAACAATAGAATCTGTACGAGTATTATGCTCCCTCATTAACGCCTCAAGAGCCATTAATGGGTCAGAAGTAGAAGTGTGTGTATACTGTTGTTGTCGCTATCCTTGGATATTCTGATTCGTCATCAAAGAATGTTGTGGTTGCATCTAATATTGATGTGATTGTGTCCAACCTTGTTGTTGATACCTCTAAGGATGCGGATTGTAGTTCTGCTGTTGTTGAGAATAAATCCCTTGTCGCGGATTATAATTACCCTGAGTAGATGCATTCTCATATCTGAATGTCGCAGCATTTTGTCCAACATTCTGAGTTCCCCAAAACTGTTGGTTGCGTGTAAAGTTGTTAGAAGAGTTTCCATAAGAATTGTTGCGAATATTACTGACATAACAGGCATTTTCTGCATGTTGCGGACAATCTTCATAACTATGGTTGTCACCATAAATTTCGCAGCAAAAGGTAGGAATATAGAGTTGTTGAGCAATCTGTATAGGTGCAACGTCACTCATCCCTTGCATATTTTTAATCATGTTTGTGAGTGAAGAGACTTGGGCACTTAGCGCGGATATTGCATCCAATTCAATAACTTCTGGAGTAGTCTTTGCTTGTGCAGCTCTAGAGATGGGATATTGGTAATCATTTGAGCAATTCTCTCAAGAATTCTCACAGCATTATTGTAAGTACAATCCAACATCGGTCCATTGGCTGATGCGTCGACAAGATTCCTTGTATGTGAAATCAAACCATTATAAAAAAATCTCAATTTTTGTTTCTGGTTGAATTTCGTGCATGGGACAATGTCGAAGCAAATACTTATAACATTCCCATGTGGTGTGAAGATTTTCATCATCCAGCTAATGGTAAGCAGTAAGATCATTTCGAAGACGAGCATTCATTGTCAGTGGGTTAAATCGCAACACAAACTGCATGGCGAGAGTATTCCAAGAAGTGATTGATCCAGCAGGTAGCCCAAAAACCAAGTGCGAGCTCTCCCTTGTAAGGAATAAGGAAATAATTGCATCTTTAAGGCATCATCAGGAATGCCTTGTTGACTAAAGGAAGCACAGATCAATAAAAAGGATTTAAGATGTTCTATCGTATCTTCATGTGGCAGTCCAGCATATTGGCCATTGGAGTTCAGCATTTGAAACATCACTGGCTTGAGTTCAAAGTTCCCAGCTTGAATTGCTGGTCTAACAACTCCTAGTTGTAGATCATCCAGAATAGGTACTACACAATCTCGTATGGTTCTATTGTGGATGTAAGCATTTTGTGGCAACAATGGGTTATGAACATTTTGCTGTTGTATCGGGGGTATGGCTGCATTGTCTCTTGGTAAATCCATATTTCTTTGTTCTCGAAGTCTTTTCTGAATAGTTCTTTCAATTTTTAGATCAAAGTCGGTAAGAAAATCAGAATTGCTTCGGGTCATAAAATTCCTAAGATGAAATTGAAAAATAGAAACAAAGAGAAAACAATTTAGTGAATACTAAATATTATATAAGGAAAACAAAGTACAAAGACACACAAGAACAAAAATAAACATCAACCAAACGCCAATCCCGACAACAGCGCCAAAAACTTAATCGACTGTAAACGTCACAGCAATAATGTGCAAGTGTCATGGGCCGCAGTTCAAAGCCCGTGACCATCGCACCAAATGCATCCAATGGAGGTCTATTGTTTAGATGGGGATCATTTGGCCCGCAAGAACTGGCTCAATTTAGGAAGCTGTTAGAGAAGCCTGTCAGATTGAAGCCTGGTTGGCCCGATAATGAAGATATGGCAACTTAGGCTAATTTGGTAAATAATCTTAGAAGATTGAGGGAATCATATCTTGTAAAGATTAGATTAGATTTGATATGGGATATCTTGTAAATCCCTAAAATTAAGGGATATGGTTAATCTTGTCCGTCGATGTAAGTGTATCTTGACCGTCGGTTAGGGAGCTCAACTATAAATAGAGAGCTTCCCCCTCATTTGTACTCACTCCATTCATTGTTTCATTATTCTTTGTGAATAAGAGAATAGAGAGCATTTACTCAAACACTTTGTGTGCATCCTTTCTATTGTTCTTTTGTTGCTTCTTTTGGCATAAATCGCTTCCGCTATACAAATTGGTGCCTTGGAGGAGTTCCTAAGAAATCCTCACTTGAGTAAAGGCTGACTTAGGCGAGTTTGGACGAACAAATCGCCTAAGGCCGCATGGATCACAAGACGAAAGATCTAGCCCTGTGACACAAGCATACACTGTCGATGCAAGTATAATAGACAGATGTGAATCTGTCGGATATCGATCCCACAAGGATGGTTGTCTTTTGTCTATTAATGTTGGTGCAACAACTAGATAGAAATTAGGTAAATTGTAAGTATAACTGTCAAAGCAATAACTCGAAAAAAATAAGATAAAGTATGCTATGGATAAACTGGGATCCCCAACATGAATCTTCAGCAGTATACTAAGTACTCACACGGTATAAAAGATAGGTGATTGTCGACGCAATAAAATTAATGTATATCTTACCAAATGCCACTCTTTGGTTTAATTTGAGACTTAACCATGCACATTAACCTCACCTTTTGATGATGGCAATAGGGCACTATTAAGAGCAAGTGGACTAAATTCCTTTAGTCCTTACTCAACTTTTGCTGAAAAGCTTATTAGCTCAAACTGTCACTGCACCTTCTAGTGCAGTGACTGCAATAACACTTTCGTGTTTAAAACATTCAAACCCCCAGATTAAACAACAAAAATAAGATTTAATAAAATAACATTTAACAAAGCATTTATTGTACTTCCATACAGTAGAAAACATAGAGTAATCACCAGCATTTTCAAGAAATGAGAAAGAATCAAATGGAGAATACTATTCCTAGCTACTCAATTGAATCTATCCATTTCCCCTTGTTTTGCACTTAGATCTCGTCATCAAGAGTGGATCTATATCAGTCTTCACGTTGTCTCACCCAAGGGAAGCTCGGGCTGCCATAGCCGCAAGCTTCAAAATAGGGTAAGAGAATCGTGGTCCACCAAAAATTCCTTATCCTCTTTCATTATTCTCACGTTATCATTTTATGTTTTCCTCAATAGTACAGGTGTCCTTCTCTCAGGATTCTTCTGTCCTTGCTCATACAAGGTAGTTAAACTGAATTGGACAACTCACTCATGGTTGGCTCTTATCAGACAGCTGTTAACTGTGGCGACAATTCTGAACGCCATCTGGAATTAACTCATGTAGTGACATTGCAGATATCTATCAATTGCGGCGACAATTCTAGACTCAATCTAGAATTAACTCATGTAGCGACATTAGTGTAGAAAGCTAGCAAAATTAAAGATAAAATAGGCTAGGATTCACTGAGTTATAAAATGCAATTTACTAAACTGAACATGCTAAAATGTATGCTAAGGGTAACTAAATGGGAACAATTTAAACAATATGTAGGGAGAAAACATATGTTCTTTCTACTACAATCAAGTGGCTTCAAGTACTATCTTGGGGATGAAGGTGTTTGTGGTTACAGCCCCAAAGAATTGGTAGATTGCTTCCAAAACAACGGGAGTTGGTCATTAGCTTCTTATGATTTTCAGTTTTATGTTAATTCTAGAGAGGCAAAGTGTCTTTAGGGTCTGACTTTAGAGCCTGTATGCTATTACTAAATATTCCTACTTACTTGACCGCATCTGAAAGGTGCCAACGGGTACCAGTTAAAGTATTTTGTAGCTTTAAGATAGTTGTTTATGTTGTTATTATATTCTTTTCTGATGCTAACCTTTGTATTGGTGATTTTGTGTAGGTAATGTTTCCTTAGCAGGTTTGAAGAGATTTAAGGGAAAGTGCTGTAGATTTTGGAAGGAAACGACCAAAAGAAGAGTTACCTGGGAGGGGGAACTCTACGAGGTTGGGGAAAGGGTAGTTATCCATGATCTTACGAATTCTGATCATGTCTCTTATTGCTCAGTTTCTTTTAGTGGTTAACTAACTCTTTTTCTGGGGCCTTACTTGGGGTTGCTCCTCCCAAGCCTATGATGAAGGTCCCTATTTAGACAGTAGGGACTGTTATTACTCATCCAGAGAGTCGTACATCTCCTTGCTCAGGACAAACATCTACAAAAGGTGTGCTACAAAAGGGGAGAGGCTGATGGCAGAAAGAAAAAAAGGATTTGATTTTGCAACTTCATGAAGGGGAAAGGAAAATTTGTCAATTGCAATAAAATCTTAATATAACTATCGATAGGCTAGGGAGATGGACCTAGGCTCTAAAAGAGGAGAGGGATTGCTAAAAGGAGGAGGTGGAAAAATGGGTTGAGACTGAGAGGCTCATAGACATAATTGAAGTGATTGTCTCTATTACTGTTGTACAAGAGGTGATTACTGCCATGCAAGTGGCTTTTGGAACGCTAAACCTTATCGACATGAATTTTCAACCCTTTTGACATATACTATCCTCATGAGCCTGAATGGGAGAAATTTCTAAAGTGGTTCAAGAGTCTAGTATATTATGGGGGTGTTCTCTTTGGAATCCTTTCATCCATCCCGAGGATGCTACGGTGCAAGCAAGACCTTCTGGAGACACAATTATGGATGATGCCTTTGACGATGATTCTTCTGACTCTTCTAGTAATGGTGTAACACCCCTACCTGAACCAAACACCAAATCCGGGTATGTGATGTCACATTTGGATTGGGTTATTGTACATACTCATAATTCACTAAGTTTTAAAAGTCAACTGTATTTCCTATTTATTTAAAGGTTGTACAACAGAGTCTATAAAATTTAAAATAAAGATTTACTGTCTCAACTCTGGCCTCTAAAAAAGCTATATGGTTACAACATATTCACCCCCTTGGTGAAGTCCCTAAAGGTACCCCCATCCTATGTGCATGACTCTATACTAAAGTGTTCCTTAGTTCATTCGGTCTGGCTTTGTCCCTCATTAAGTTCCTTGATTCACGGATCCTGCAACCACAGGTCAAACCGTTTGTAAGTTCGAAAGGACTTAGTGAGTTTATTTATTCACAAACATACCCTACCTTGTCAGGGTTCAAATAAATAGTAATAAATATAGAAACTCCCTGCTCTTGGAACCTTTCTTTAGAACTCATTGTAACTGATATTATCCCATTTTCGATCCTATTCACGGGTGGATAGATCATTGAGCGATCGCCTTCTGGCCATTCCATCAACCTTCAATCAACCCTAACAATTCTCCCAAATGTCTTGCCATCTCTGTGTTCTCTGTCTTTCCTTTTTCTCATCTTTTTTCTTCCACTCATCACCAAAGTGGATTTCTTCTTCCCACCATTTATCTATAGGGGTGTTCTTCAACCTACCCCCTGAAGGTTCTCCTGGTTATGTCCATTTTTAGCGAATATTCTACGTCTATACAACCCAGGGCTAACTCTTTATCTTGCCATAGTCTCGTAAGGCTTATTGACTTTCCCTCTGTTGGGATAAGCTAATAAGGTCTCTCATCACCTTGGTGGACTAATTCCCTCTTGGGTTAAATCAAGATCGGTTTACGTTCTCGTAACCTAGTTTGTTCATGTTACCTTACTATTCAGTGTGACATTTCCTTCTTTTATGGATTGTTTGCCCTACGATACTAATTACTCTTAAGTGAGTGGCAACCCGAGTTCATGATTTTCCTTACATATCTGCTCCGTATTGAATTAGCCATTTGGCTAGTAGTTTTACACTAATTCATTCCCCTCGAAGAGGAATAACCTTGATAGATAAATCCATCTCATAGATTTACCTCCCTAGTATCTCTACCTAATAATGGGTTCTAACTGATCCCTCTTTACCCAATAGACTGTCCGGGGTATTTACAATCGAACCCCCGACTTACCAAGTTTATCTAAGCATTTCCTGGCGTACATTATTGGTGGATCCTCGATTGCGGTCCTTGGTTAAAACATCTTTTATTTGCCAGTGCATAAGGCACGTACTGGCATCTCTTTTCCCATGACTACTTCATACTAGGTTTCCACCTCGACACCTTGTCGGCTTTCATGGTTCTATTCCCATGATCTGTCTCCCTTTTCTATTACCCTTGCTATATACGAAAGGTTGCTCAAACCTACTTGCTCATGCTTGCATTTTCATGGTATTACTTTCTATAATTGTTCAGAACAAACATTATTGAGGTAAAATTATTTGATGTTTAGGGTATTGACTTCCTTGGTCCTTTCCCTCCGTCTTTTGATCACAAGTACATATTGGTAGCAGTAGACTACGTGTAACACCCCTAGCCCGTATCCGTCGCCAGATTAGGGTTAAAGGTATTACCGGACAGATCGGAAAATTTTACAGACATTTCATAATACAAGTCATCAATTGCAATCACAATGTCCCTTAGATAGGTCACCGAGACCTTAAGCATGCTTTAGAGAAGGGTCGGGACTAAACCGAACACACACGGAAATTCTCAGAAATTTAAAACTTTTTGAACACTACAGAGGTCACACGCCCGTGCAGTCAGGCCATGTGCCTCCCACGGTTGCTAAACACACCCATGTGTCCTGGCCTTGTCAAAACAGAGCATGTATACTGACTTATCCCCACGGCCACCAGGCACGCCCGTGTACCATGGCCGTGTACTCTTAGGCTAGATACTGACTTATTCACACGGCTACCAGGCACGTCCGTGTACCATGGCCGTGTACACTTGGGCTAGCTACTGACTTAATCCCACGGTCACTAGGCACGCCCATGTGCCACAACCGTGTATGCATAACAGGCCCTTTGCAAGGCCAATATGCCACCCACACTAGGGTCATACCTACAAGCATATACAAGCCTATTTCCACAATCAAATAGCAACCAAAAACACACCAAATGGTCATCATATTATTCCATTCAATCTCATTTCTAAATATGCTAATTTGTACAATCACTTCCCATGTAAATCAAAACATAATTTAACCATAATCTTATTAAATCACTAAGGCATCAATTCATCCATAAGCTTACCATTCATAAGGCTATTTCATTGCCATCAAGCCATACCAAAACATGCACCAAATATCATATTCACTCATGCACCTCATCAACATTTAACTAGCCAAATCACATGGCTATTTACATCTCAAACATATACCAAAATAACTAGCCTATACATGCCATGCTTAGTATATACATTTCCAAAAGGTACCAAAATGAGTTTGAGTAGTGTGATGATGATCCTCGACGGTCCCCGAGCCTTCAGTAGCTTTGATGATCTGTAACAGAGTAAACACACACAGAGTAAGCTTTCAAAAAGCTTAGTAAGCCATATACAAATAAACTTAGCATAAAAATGCATATAACCAATTTGATACAATAACATCATTAATTCTCATAACAAATTCATCACATAAATTCTTTGGCTCATTTGCTTAGCCATATCTTACCATATTCTTCACATATAATCTCATCATTTCCATATACATAATCATCTTAGTAAGTTCATATAGATACTTACCTTTCATACACACTTAGTGTACATATCAAACGTACCTGAAACGGATATACGATTCATATAGTCGTTTGTATCTCGGATTTACCCGTTGAACCGTTCGGAACCTAATAGGATACTCAGAGTGCTTGGAATAGTCATACAATGCCAACGTCCCAAACGTGGTCTTACATGTAATCAGATATCGAAGCCACTATCCCAGACAGGGTCTTACACGAATCAAATACGATGCCAATGTCCCAGACATGGTCTTACACGTAAATCTCATATCGATGCAAACGTCCTAGACATGGTCTTACACAAAATCTCGAATCAATGCCAACGTCCCAGACGTGGTCTTACATGATATCTCGAATCAACGCCAACGTCCCAGACGTGGTCTTACATGACATCACAAAATGGAAACCTATGTCATGACATATACTATCCTATCTATTCCTAGGTTCAAACGGGACTTCTCGGACATTGACACTATGTCGATTCTATCTCAGAATTCATGTATACATCATCTCATATGCATTTACCATTATCAATAATCATATGGACATTCATAATTCAATATAGATACATTTATTTGTATATCGACTTACCTCGGATTCGGATGGTTGATCGGATTCGGTTATTCGACTACTTTCGCTTTCCTGCGATCTAAATCTGTTTTCTTCGGTTCTTGATCTATACATATTCAAATTTCACCCTTTTATTCACTATCTCATTCATTTCAATCAAAGAACACATATTTAGGGCAATTTGCAAATTAGCCCTCACATTTCACATTTGGACAATTTAGTCCCTAATTCACAAAATCACAAATTACACAAAATTACCATATACCCATGCTTAGCCGAATATTCATGTATCTCATACAAGTCTATACATTTCATTTATTTCACAAATTAGTCCCTCAAAATACTATTTTCTCAATTGAGTCCAAAATACTCAAATTTAACAAAACTTCAAATGCAAACTATGATAATCAAACACATATCTTTCATTTTTCACCATCAAACATCATAAAACACGTGAGTTCATCAAAGGCTCATTTCAAAAAAATCATCAATTCTCAAAATTAAAACACGGGTTTCAAAGTTTACGAAGCAACGATTGCAAAAACGTAGAAATCATCAAAAACCGAAGTCAAAACTTATCTCAATTTTGCTTGAACATAGCTGAAACCTAACTTAGATATTTTTTCTTCTTCCTTGCTAATTTCGGCACAAAAGATGATAACTATCATCTTTCTTATGTTTGTTTTATTTAATATTCATATTAATGCCAATTCACCATATTAACCCTTTTAATAAACATTTAATAACAAATATACATAAGGTTACTAATATCTTTTAAACATCCACTAAATAATTATTGGCTTAATTGCCACATAAGGCCTCCCCATTTTAAAAGCCATCTCAAATAGGTGTCTTCTCATAGAGCATAAAAATTTTGCATTTAATGCAATTTAATCCTTTTATCAAATAAAGCACACAGACAGACAAATTAACTTACGGAACTTTAACACATGCTTAATCACATATCAAAGACAAAGAAAATAATATTAAAATATTTTACTAGCTCAGATTTATGGTCCCGAAACCACTGTTCCGACTAGGGTCTAAACCGGACTGTTACAATTCTCCCCCCTTAGGAATTTTCGTCCCCAAAAATCTTACCGTTCAACAGATTCGGATATTGCTGTCTCATTGAATCTTCAGGCTCCCACGTAACCTCTTCTATTCCGTGACGTTGCCACAATACTTTCACTAACGAAATTTTCTTATTTCTCAACTCTTTCACTTCACGAGATAAGATACGGATTGGTTCCTCTTCATAATTCATATCAGATCGGATTCCAATTTCAGACGGAGTAATTACATGTGACGGATCGGATCGGTATCTACGGAGTATCAAAACATGAAATGCATTATGTATCTTTTCTAGCTCAGGTGGCAACAACAATCTATACGCAACAGGTCCAACACACTCAATGATCTCATATGGTCCGATGAACCTCGGACTCAACTTACCTTTACGTCCGAACCGGAGTACTTTCTTCCACGGAGATACTTTCAAAAACACTTTGTCACCGATTTCGAATTCAATATCTTTACGTTTCAAATCTGCATAAGATTTCTGACAATCGGACGCTGCTTTCAAACTATTACGGATCACTTTCACTATCTATTCAGTGTCTTTTATCATATCAACCCCGTGTATCTTATTTTCACTGAGCTCGGTCCAATACAGAGGTGTACGACATTTGCGTCCGTACAAAGCTTCATAAGGTGCCATTTTAATGCTCGACTGAAAATTTTTGTTATATGCAAATTCAATCAGTGATAAGTACTGTTCCCACGTACTGTCACACTCAAGAATGCAACATCTCAACATATCCTCGAGTATCTGAATAATCCGTTCAGACTGGCCATCCGTTTGTGGATGAAAAGCGATACTGAAATGCAATTTCGTGCCTAAGGCTTCTTACAATTTCTTCCAAAATCGCGATGTAAATCGCGGATCTCTATCAGACACAATAGACAACGGTACCCCGTGCAATCTCACAATCTCATAAATGTAAAGTTCAGCTAACTTTTCAAATGAGTAATCAGATCGTACCGAAATAAAATGAGCAGATTTCGTCAATCTGTCAACCACAACCCAAATTGCATCTTTCTTTCTTGGAGTCAATGGCAATCCAGAAACAAAGTCCATCGTCACTCTATCCCATTTCCACTCTGGGATCAGAATCGGTTGTAGCAAACCAGATGGAACCTAATGTTCAGCTTTAACTTGCTAACAGACTAGACATTTCGAAACAAAGTCAGAAATATCTCGTTTCATACCAGACCACCAATAGTGTTGTTTCAAACCATGGTACATCTTCGTACTTCCCGGATGAACAGGTAAGCGACTATTATGAGCTTCATTTAAAATCAACTGTAATAACTCAGAATTTCTCGGAACACAGATTCGATCTCGAAATCTCAAGCAATCATCATTATCAATTCGAAATTCAGAATCAGAGTTCGGATCACACTGAGTTTGCTTTGCTAACAATTCGTTATCAACTTTCTGAGCTTCACATATTTGTTGTATAAACAACAGTTTTGCTTTCAATTCAGCTATCACTGAACTATCACCAGAAAGATCTAATTGAGCATTCAGAGTGCGTAGTGCAAACAATGATTTCCTACTCAGTGCATCAGCAACGACATTTGCTTTACCCGGATGATAATCAATTACAAGTTCATAATCTTTCAATAACTCTAACCATCTTCTCTGTCGCAGATTCAAATCTTTCTGAGTCATCAGATATTTCAGACTTTTATGATTTGAAAACACGAGACATTTCTCGCCGAACAGATAATGTCGCCAAATCTTTAATGCGAACACAATCGCAGCTAATTTAAGATCGTGTGTCGGATAGTTATTTTCATGCGGCTTCAATTGTCTCGAGGCATAAGCTATAACTTTGCCTTCTTGCATCAAGACGCATCCCGCACCATTCAACGAAGCATCATCAGTAAATCACAAACTCTTTGCTCGATTCTCGTTGTATTTAGCACCGAGCTTCATTGTGAGTTTTCAATCGATCAAAGCTTTTCTGACATTTATCAGACCATTCATACCTCACATCTTTCTGAAGTAATCTAGTCAACGGAGTAGCTATCATCGAAAAGCCTTTTACGAATCTGCGGTAATAACCAGCAAGTCCCAGAAAACTACGGACTTCAGACACATTCTTCAGAGGTTTCCATTCTAGAATAGTAGAAATCTTGCTCGAATCAACTCGTATTCCAGAAGTCGATACAATATGTCCCAGAAAACTGACTTCACACAACCAGAATTCACATTTGCTGAGTTTTGCATACAATTGCTTTTCTCGCAAAGTTTGCAACACGGTTCTCAGATGTTCAACATGTTCAGTTTTGTTCCGTGAATAAACCAATATATCGTCAATGAATACAACAACAAATCGATCTAGGTACGGTCTGAAAATTCTGTTCATCAAATCCATAAAAATAGCAGGAGCATTCGTTACTCCGAAAGGCATAACTAAAAACTCATAATGCCCGTACCTCATTCTGAAAGTAGTTTTCGGAATGTCTGAATCTTTTACTCTTAACTGGTAATATCCCAATCTCAGATCTATCTTAGAAAACACAGTAGCTCCTTTTAATTTATCAAACAAATTGTCGATTCTTGGCAACGAATATTTGTTCTTTATAGTCACTTTATTCAACTGACGATAATCTATACACATTCTCATCGTACCATCTTTCTTTTTCACAAACAGAACGGGAGCACCCCAAGGTGAGAAACTCGGTCTTATGAACCCTCTGTCAGTCAACTCTTGCAACTGTGACTTTAACTCTTTCAATTCTGTCGGTGCCATTCTATACGGATCTATTGAAATAGGTGTCGTACCAGGCAATAGGTCTATACCAAATTCAACTTCACGTATCGGAGGCAATCCCGACAATTCTTCAGGGAATACATCAGAAAACTCACAGACAACTGGTACTGATTTAATTTTCTATTCAGATACTTTCGAGTCAATTACATAAGAAAAATAAGCTTCGTAACCCTTTTTCACGTAATTCTAAGCTTTCAATACAAATATCACAGCAGGCAATCCATTCAAATCATTAGACTCAACCCGAACTATTTCATCATTCGGGCATCTCAAATCAATAGTCTTTCTTTTACTGATTCACAACAAAGATCATGCAATGTCAACTACCCATACCTGAATGATATCAAACTCATCAAATGGTAATAACATCAGATCAGAAGGAAAACAGATATCTCGAAACATTAACGGACAGTTCTTGCATACTTTATAAACCAGAACACTTTTACCTAAAGGGTTCAATACTTTAATCACAATTTCAGTAGACTCTACAGGCAAAGTCTTACTGGATACTAAATTCATGCATACATATGAGTGAGTAGAACCAGGGTCTATCAATGCAATCACAGAAGTATCATAAAGTGTAAATGTACCCGTTATAACATCCGGAGATGAAGCTTCCTCACGAGCTTGGATGGCATACGCTCTGGCAGGCACTCTAGCTTCAGATTTCACAACAGTATCTCTCATAGTTCTCTGACTACCACTGACATTTCTTACATTTTGGGAAGGTCTAACTCTCACTGGAGCATTATCTGATTTCGGATTTTGAACAGTCTCTGGCTCAACAGACTCTGGGTAATCACGAATAAAATGATCTAACGATCCACATCTGAAGCAAGCCCGATCATTCAGTCTACAACTTCCCGGATGTCTTTTACCATAATGCTTACACTCAGGTCGTCCATATCGAACATTTCCAACACTTAACATTGATGTTTCCGGAGCTTTGGAATTCAAATGTGATCTAACTCGATCTCTATTAGAATGTCCCATATTAACTCTCGAACGACTTTGTTCATCTTTGAATTTCTTTGAAGCAGACTGAAATGATTTACTCGGAAATCTCTTTCTCATATCTCTGACTTCTGACTCAGCTTTTCTTTTATCTTTTCCAAGTGCCTCAGCTTTACACACTCGATCAACTAGCACAACGAACTCTTTTATCTCTAGAATTCCAACTAACAGATGGATATCTTCATTAAGACCATCTTCAAATCTCTTACACATAATTTCTTCCGACGATACACATTCTCGGGCATACGACTCAGTCTCACGAACTCTCTTTCATATTCAGTGACAGACATACGGCCCTATTTCAAATCCAGAAATTCATTTCGTTTCTGATCAATGAATCTCTCACTGATGTATTTCTTCCGAAACTCAATCTGAAAGTAATCCCATGTGACCCGCTCTTTCGGAACAATGGAAATCAAAGTTTTCCACCACTGATAGGTCGCGTCTTGTAAAAATGATACAACACATTTTATACATTCTTCTGGAGTTAGTGACATTTCATCGAATACTCGGATAGTGTTCTCTAACCAAAATTTGACTTTTTCAGCATCATCATCACTGGTAGCCCTGAATTCTTCAGCTACATACTTACGGATTTTGTCGACCGGAGGCTTGTTCAACAGATTTAGATTCATAGCCGGAGGTATAGCAGAAGTCTGAGGGGGATTAAGCGGGGGCGAAGGTTGCGAGACAATCGGGTTATTTCTCACAAACTGGGTGAACCACTCACTCATCATCTGGAAGAAAGCTTGTTTAGCTTCTCCTCCATGACCGCTCGTAGCCAATCTCGGATCAGATGGCGCTGTCCCTTGAGCGAGATCAGGCGTATTGCTTTCTACATCATCAGCTACGGCTCTTTCGGGATCCATTACTATATGAAAATCACATTTCACATGTCAGGATCCATCATACTATCACAGTTCAAATATATGGCATGTATAGCTAGACTCTGACATGCTACGTTAGTCCGAGAATCGACTAAACCTGGCTCTGATACTAACCAAATGTAACACCCCTAGCCCGTATCCGTCACCGGATTAGGGTTAAATATATTACCGGATAGATCAGAAAATTTTACAGACATTTCATAATACAAGTCATCAATTGCAATCACAGTGTCCCTTAGATAGGTCACCGAGACCTTAAGCATGCTTTAGAGAAGGGTCGGGACTAAACCAAACACACACGGAAATTCTCAAAAATTTAAAACTTTTTGAACACTGCAGAGGTCACACGCCCGTGCAGTCAGGCCGTGTGCCTCCCACGGCTACTAGACACACCCATGTGTCCTGGCCGTGCCAAAACAGAGCATGTATACTGAGTTATCCCAACGGCCACCAGGCACACTCGTGTACCATGGCCGTGTATTCTTAGGCTAGATACTGACTTATTCACACGGCTACCAGGCACGTCCGTGTACCATGGCCGTGTACACTTGGGCTAGCTACTGACTTAATCCCACAGTCACTAGGCACGCCCGTGTGCCACAACCGTGTATACATAACAGGCCCTTTGCAAGGCCAATATGCCACCCACACTAGGGTCATACCTACAAGCATATACAAGCCTATTTCCACAATCAAATAGCAACCAAAACCACACCAAATGGTCATCATATTATTCCATTCAATCTCATTTCTAAATATGCTAATTTGTACAATCACTTTCCATGTAAATCAAAACATAATTTAACCATAATCTTATTAAATCACTAAGGCATCAATTCATCCATAAGCTTACCATTCATAAGGCTATTTCATTGCCATCAAGCCATACCAAAACATGCACCAAATATCATATTCACTCATGCACCTCATCAACTTTTAACTAGCCAAATCACATGGCTATTTACATATCAAACATATACCAAAATAACTAGCCTATACATGCCATACTTAGTATATACATTTCCAAAAGGTACCAAAATGAGTTTGAGTAGTGTGATAACGATCCTCGACGGTCCCCGAGCCTTCAGTAGCTTTGACGATCTGTAACAGAGTAAACACGCATACAGAGTAAGCTTTCAAAAAGCTTAGTAAGCCATATACAAATAAACTTAGCATAAAAATGCATATAACCAATTTGATACAATAACATCATTGATTCTCATAACAAATTCATCACATAAATTCTTTGGCTCATTTGCTTAGCCATATCTTACCATATTCTTCACATATAATCTCATCATTTCCATATACATAATCATCTTAGTAAGTTCATATAGATACTTACCTTTTATACACACTTAGTGTACATATCAAACGTACCTGAAACGGATATACGATTCACATAGTCGTTTGTATCTCAGATTTTCCTGTTGAACCGTTCGAAATCTAATAGGATACTCAGATTGCTCGGAATAGTCGTACAATGCCAACGTCCCAGACGTGGTCTTACATGTAATGTCGGATATCGAAGCCCTTTGTCCCGCATGTGGTCTTACACGAATCAAATACAATGCCAATGTCCCAGACATAGTCTTTCACGTAAATCTCATATCGATGCCAACGTTCCAGACGTGGTCTTACACGAAATCTCGAATCAATGCCAACGTCCCAGACGTGGTCTTACATGATATCACAAAATGAAAACCTATGTCATGACATATACTATCCTATCTATTCCTAGGTTCAAACGGGACTTCTCGGACATTGACACTATGTCGATTCTATCTCGGAATTCATGTATACATCATCTCATATGCATTCACCATTATCAATAATCATATCGACATTCATAATTCAATAAAGATACATTTATTTGTATATCGACTTACCTCAGATTCGGATGGTTGATCGGATTCGGTTATTCGACTACTTTCGCTTTCCCGCGATCTATATTCATTTTCTTCAGTTCTTAATCTATACATATTCAAATTTCACCCTTTTATTCACTAGCTCATTCATTTCAATCAAAGAACACATATTTAGGGCAATTTGCAAATTAGCCTTCACATTTCACATTTGGACAATTTAGTCCCTAATTCACAAAATCACAAATTACACAAAATTACCATATACCCATGCTTAGCCGAATATTCATGTATCTCATACAAGTCCATACATTTCATTTATTTCACAATTAGTCCCTCAAAATACTATTTTCTCAATTGAGTCCAAAATACTCAAATTTAACAAAACTTCAAATACAGACTATGATAATCAAACACATTTCTTTCATTTTTCACCATCAAACATCATAAAACATGTGAGTTCATCAAAGGCTCATTTCAAAAACATCATCAATTCTCAAAATTAAAACATGGGTTTCAAAGTTTACGAAGCAACGATTGCAAAAACGTAGAAATCATCAAAAACCGAAGTCAAAACTTACCTCAATTTTGCTTGAACATAGCCGAAACCTAACTTAGATATTTCTTCTTCTTCCTTGCTAATTTCGGCACAAAAGATGATAACTATCATCTTTCTTATGTTTGTTTTATTTAATATTCATATTAATGCCAATTTCCCATATTAACCCTTTTAATAAACATTTAATAACAAATATACATAAGGTCACTAATGTCTTTTAAACATACACTAAATAATTACTGGCTTAATTGCCACATAAAGCCTCCCCATTTTAAAAGCCATCTCAAATAGGTGTCTTCTCATAGAGCATACAAATTTTTCATTTAATGCAATTTAATCCTTTTATCAAATTAAGCACACAGACAGACAAATTAACTTACGAAACTTTAACAAATGCTTAATCACATATCAATGACACAGAAAATAATATTAAAATATTTTACTAGCTCAGATTTGTGGTCCCGAAACCACTGTTCTGACTAGGGTCTAAACCGGACTGTTACACTACGTGTCTAAGTGGGTTGAGGCTAAGGCATATCCGACGAATGATGCCAAGGTTGTGATGAAGTTTTTGCAGAAACATGTGTTCATAAGGTTTGGAACTCCTAAGGCCATCATCAGTGATGAGGGGTCCCATTTTGTGAACAAATGGTTGAAATGGTTACTCGAAAAACATGGAGTGAAGCACAAAGTTGCCACAGCTTACAATCCGCGGATGAATGGGCAAGCTGAACTGCCAAATAAAGATATAAAGGGCATACTTGAGAAGGTAGTTTTTCCAAACCGACAAGATTGGTCCAAAAGACTGGACGATGTTTTATGGGCCTACAGGACAACATACAAAACACCTTTCGAGATGTCACCCTATAAGTTGGTTTTTGGGAAAGCCTGTCATTTGCCCTTGGAGTTAGAACATAAAGCTTACTGGGCTCTCCAACAACTCAACTTGGATCTTAAGCTTGCTAAAGAGAAACGAATGCTTCAACTCAATGAGTTAGAAGAATTTCAAATGTTCTCATACGAGAATGCCAAACTATTCAAGGAATGACTTAAAAGATAGCATGAAAAGCACATTCAAGTTTGAGAATTTGAAACAGGTCAGCAAGTCTTATTATTCAATTCCAGATTAAGGTTCTTTCTAGGTAAGTTAAAATCACGTTGGTCTGGTCCATTTACGGTTCACCAAGTTTTTCCATATGGAGTTGTTGAACTTCAAGGTAAGGGAGGTAATTTTTGAGTCAATGCTCAGCGCTTAAAATATTACTAGGAGGATAAAATTGAGCGGGATAAAGTCTTGTTCATTTTATCAGATATTTAATTTTTCTCATTTTCTATTTAAATAAATGATTTAGGGTATATTTTCAGGATTAGTATGTTTAAATAAATTCTGTCTAGGAGATTGGAACTTAAGCGAGACTGCTTGTGACCCCTACAATCTTTCCTGGGATTTGATTTTAACATAATCTTCTGAAAAATTATTTCCTAAATGGAAAAATAAATTTTTATTTTTCAAATAAAAGGGTCAATTTTGATCCAAGTTTTAATTGCAACTCAAGTTTCAAATTTTTTAAGTCTAGGTACTTAATTGAATTATTTGTAAAATTTGATTACTCTTTTTGTAAATATTGAAATTAGCAGTCTCTTTTTGTAAATATCTTTTGAAGAAGCTAAAATAAATTTTTTAATAAATAAGGTGATAATAATAATATATAATTATTAATTATTATCAACTTTATATAGAATTAGGATTAGTTTAAACTTTATCATATTTTAGTAAAATCTATTTTAATAAATAAAGTAATAGCAAATAATATTTTAATATACATCATATTAATTATTAATTGTTATTAACTTTATGTGGAATTAGGACTTAAAATATTTTACTATTAAATTGTTCTAAGAGTTCTAATTGAATTCCTTCCTCCCTTCACTATAAAATTTACCAATCTTCTCCACCATTCCCATCACCTTAACCAACCATACCAACACCCACCATCAGCACACCGGTAGCCCCAACGCATGCCATTACTGCTTCCAGCTCTAGCTCGCGCACGCCAACCTACTGCTAATACCATGCCTCACTCTATGCACCTACTTGTGCACCAGCCTAGCAGCTGCTTCCTGTCACCACACCTGCCCGCACGCCCAGCTCCAAAACTGCTCACGCATGCACCCGCCTGCTGCTGTTGCTGTCCCGGTCGATGCATCTATTCACGCCAAGGCCACGCTCTGCTGCTGTTCCTTCCTTGTGCCATGCGCACCTTAGCCATAAAATTCAAGGTCCAAACTTCCATCATATATAGCCACTAACTGATCACCCTTCCAACCAACCCTCAGTTAAAATCTTTTGCTTCTAATTTTATTTATTGAGTATTTAATTTTTATAAAAAGGTGGTAGGAAAAATTTTCTCCTAAATTTCAATTTTATTTGACTATTTAATTTTTCAGTTTATTGAATTATTAATATTTTATGCAAATTGAATTTTTGAGAAAATTTGTTTCTATCTTATGTTCAGGTTAGTCATGCCTCTCAAAAGAACTCGTGCCTCTGTCCAAATTACAAAATCACAAAACAAATTTCGCTGTGAACAAGCCAAAGCGAGATACGATAGCATTTTCAAGAATCAACAAATGCACCCTGAAAAAGGCTTTACACTGAAAGAATGCAACTATACCGATTTCATGGCGCGCATTCGACAAATTGTCAAAGCTCTCAATTGGGAGTTGTTTTGTGAGAAAAGACCTAGTGCAGATGAAGAATTAGTTCGTGAATTTTATGCGAATTTGACCTCAAACAAATTAACGGAAGTTTTTGTTCGAGGAATTAAGGTACCAATAAGCTCAAACGCTATTAATGAATTCTTTGAGTTACTTGATTTTGAAGACGACGAATATTCTTCCTTGATGAGAAATATCGAGGCTGGAAATTTGCAAGAAATTCTCGAGGAACATACAGTTCCGAGTTCTAAGTGGACTGTGTCAAAGCATGGAACTCATACTTGTCGCAGAGAATATTTGACACCAGTAGTGAAGGTATGGTTCTATTTCACTCGATTCAGCCTTATGCCTATTTCACATGGGACTACAATTTCATTAGAGCGAATGGTCTTGTTATACTCGATTTTAACCACAAAGACCATTGATGTGGGAAAAATCATTCTGAGAGAAATGCAAATTGTGCCACTAGACGTTCTGGCCCAGTTTACTTCCCCTTTATGATAACAATTTTGTGCTTGAAAGCTAAAATCCTTGCAAACATAAAGAAGAAAAGTTATAGCCAGGGCACAATCACAGATTAGGACCTCTACCGAATAGCTGAAGATTCTGTTCTGTAGCAACGAGTTGAAGAGAGCGAGGATCCTGAAGAAAAAGAAGAAGATCCCACGAGGTCGAACCAATGCAGTCAGTTGAAATCCCTAATAAGGCAGAACCAACGGAACCAATAACCGAACCTGATATGGCAACCTTAACATTCAGAACTCAATCGCCTCGCCTAGATCTTTGAGATGAGCTGTCAAATTTGATGGACATAATGCAACATATGCAGTGGCAACAATAATCTTATTGGAGATATTCAAAAATACGGGATGACTCAATGAGAAGCGCTCTTACGAAAATATTCAATAACCCATTTATTTTTGTGCCTGAGTTTCTAGATTTCATATTTGAACCATGGAGTCCAATATGGAAGAAGGAACAAAGCAATTCATGCAAAAACAAAGACGATGGAGCAAAAGATGAGTCGGATTATGAGGGATCTACAAATAAATAAAAAAGGGGGATCTTTACTTTATTTTATTTTCTTTCCTAGGTTATTTAATGTTTTAGGATTAGATTCTATTAGGATTTTTATTTTTTGCATAATAAAACAAGAGGTGGAAATCATAAATAAAAATGAACAAGTTTTAAAATAAGTAGTGTGGCAATAGATATATACATGTTTAGAATTGGATCTAGAGAGAGCTTGGTACTTAAGCAGTCAAATTGACTTACCTCCTTTTTTCTAGAATCATACCTAGTGTATAGTATCTATTCACTTCTAACAATAGGGACATTGTTCGTCTTAAGTAGGGGGACCGAAATTTGAAATTATTTCCTCTCAAAATAAAATTATTTTTTAATTATGGTTAGGTTATATTTTGTTCAAGAATTTAAAATTTTGTTAAGTATGCTAAACTTCAGTATAAGTAAAGTTCTATTATTTCAATAATTGTTATGTTAGCTGAATTATGACATAAATGTACTGTTAATAAAGTATGTAAATCCTACCATAAAATTTTAGTCCCTTAGGAAAGCTAGGCTTGCATGAAAGTTTAAGTCTCTAGAATTGACTTAGTAATTTCTTGAGGCGAAATTCTAAGAAGCATTGAATGTTGAAAATGATTTAGGCAAACTTTTGTTTGGCCGTTTGAGCCTTTCAAGCCAACCTTGATGAATTTTTATCCCTTGAAACCCAACTTTGAGACTATATGGGCTGCCCAAAACAGTCCAACATGCTAACCCAATCAGCTCAAATTAGCTGATTATTTGACTTAAAAATCAGCCCTTAAAGTTTCCTTGAAATTTCATTCAAACCCCTCCACTTTTTGTGCTTTTAAAGATTCATCCCAAGCTAAATTTAGCAAGTTTGAAACATTAAAACTTGCCACATGTGTGGCCAGCCAAGAGGGGCATATGGCTGCTGATTTTTTTGCTATTTTTAGCAGTCAATCCCACCTATAAGTACCCCCTTCACCTATTCATTTCATCACATCTTTCATTCCTCACAACTATCTCTCTTTCACTCACTTTCTCTTCTTCTTTCCCATTTTTATTTCTTGTCCCTTCCTTGCCAATTTTGCTCTTAGAAAAGAGCCCTTCAATCACCTTGGGTAGAAGCATTCAAGTGCTTGTAGAAGCCTCGGTTCAACAAGAACGAGCGAAGAAGGAGGAGCGGAGCAAACTAGTCAGGTTTTGGAGAAACAACGGATTTGATTCTAGATTCTTATCCTTTAACTTTTATTGTTGTTGTTATGAACATGTCTATTTATATTTGTTATGTTATTATTCTAAATTTAATTAACATGGCTTAAATTTAATTCGTGTTAGGTTTATTGCATTTCGTCCACTTAAGTTATTAAAATTGTGTTTATGTTGTTATAGGTCTTGGTAAATTGTTTGATTAAGTAAAACCATGATTATGTTATACTTGCATTATAATTGTAAGGTAACTAATGAATTAATTATTAATCGTATTTAAATTGTAATTAATTGACACAATACTTATTTAGTGCAAATTTAATCTTCTAAGGTAGCTAAGGGTTAAATTAGCGACGGTATTAAATGGTACATTATCTTTGCATAACTTGTAAGATTATTGTGATTAAACTGTTTCAATGTAAGTATATATTGTTCCTTCACTTAATCTTTTACTTGCTTATTTAAATTGATTAATTGTTTGAATTGGCATTGTAATATGTTCAAGAAATTAGTTAATTTATCAAGTCTGTATGTGCTATAGTTAACAAATTACAAAGTTGCCGTGAATTTATTCGTAACAACATGAACATTGTTTTAGTAATATTAAGTTAAGAAATGTAACTGATCTAACACAATTATGTCATCTTGATTAAAATCTTCTTTTGAAATCGTGCATTGAAACTTTTATTTTTATTTTATTTTATTTTACTTAGTTAAATTTTAGTTTTAATCACTTCCTCAAAATCAAAATATTTTTAATCACCAAAGTGTTTGAATTTCATTTCATAAATTAATTTCTTACACAGTCTCTGTGGCTACGATAACTCGACATTTACTTGTCACTTTATTACTTGTTGCGATTCTTTACACTTGCACATTTCCATCGTTCCAATAGACGAGGAAGGGGATACAAGTAAGGAAGAAGGGGCTGCATATGCAAACAAGGGGGAGGAGTTTGAACCTGAACCAATCCGGCAGTGTGGTCTGGATGGTTCAGAAGTGACACTATTTTCTAAATCGAATCCGATTACAACAGAGCCGAACCTTGCGAGTCTGACGATGACGCCTTGGACAATGCTCCGGATCTAGATGTGCGATTCATGGCGTATGGACCTCTGCCCCACATGATGAACATCGACCTACAGACCAAGGGTGGTTTAGAGTTTTCACGGCTTTCGCACAGAACACCTGGTCATGCAACTGCATATCGTGATGTACAAGTACTGGAAGTTGGAATGTAATACCCCAACAAAGATGTTTTCCTTATTGCATTGAAGTGGTACAACACCAAGAACGACGTGAACTACTGTGTCACGAATCCCTGTTCCAAGAAGTTCGAAGGAAAGTGTGCAACAAAGGACAGGAGGTGTAAGTGGAAAATCATGTTGTCTTACCAGAAGAAAACTAGGATGTGGACGATAAAGAAATATCCCAGCCCCCATACCTGTGTTGTGACGGGTGTAAGTCAGGACCATCCAAGGATAGACTCGGACATGATTGCTGACATTATTCTATTGATGGTGAAGGCCAGTCCCAAATTGAAATATCGGTCCTGATTGCGGACAAACGTAGCCAGTACCAGTACACTCCAATGTACTACAAAGTGTGGGTTGCAAAACAAAAGGCTATAGAGAAGTTGCATAATGAGTGGGAGGGTTCGTATAACTATCTACAGCAATGGTGTCAGGTACTGAATCGGTACATACCAGGTTCCGTAACCGATCTCGAAACGCACCCAGGGTACTACGGTGATCAATTGATCCCTGGAAAAATAGTATTCCACCGATTCTTTTGGACATTGGAGTAATGCAGAGAAGTATTTTAGCACTGCAAGCCTATGTTCCAAATTGACGGCACCTGGCTGTACGAAAGGTATCAACAACGTCTATTGCTTGCCGTTGCTCAGGATGGTAATCGAAAGATTCTACATATAGCGTTCGCAATAACTCTAGAAGAAACGATAGATGTTTGGGATTTCTTCCTGAGTCAGTTGCGTCGCCGCGTTTGCCCGCATCCTGACATATGTGTCATCTTGGATAGGGGACCTGGAATACTCTCGACGATTGATCGTCACAGATCCCTCTGGGATCGCACTCATCATTGATACTGCATACGACATGTGGGATCCAACTACCACTAAAAATATCCTTCGGCAACTGAGCAAGATCTAGTCATCGACATGGGTTTATAGTTCGAACTATGTATTCATTACATATCGATTATTCAAACCGAGTAATTTCATTGCACTAACCGGTAGCTATTTCTCGACAGGTTACGAGCTTGCCCAACATCGATTCCATGAAATGTTGAACAACTTGAGCACAATTAACGCCTACGGTGCAACGTATGTATAAAATATACCGCTCAAACAGTAGACACAGTTGTACGACGGGGGTCTACAATATGGGCACATGACATCAAACTTGGTCGAGTGCATCAATTCTGTACTGAAGGGGACGCGTTATTTGCTGGTAACATTGGTTGTCAAAGAGACATACTTTTGACTGACCGCCTTGTTTCTTAAGAGGAGTCGATGTATGCTGGATAGATAGTAGGCGGCGGTACTTTCTGCGATGACGTAATGAAAGAGATTCGACAAAGTACAACGAGAGTGAACACCATGTATGTAGTGTGCCACTCGCGTCGAAACCTCAATTTTTGAGTCATGGAGCATGGTAGGCCCAACTAGGAAATGTCAGGTGCATCCTATCGTGTGAGCTTAACAAAAGAGACCTGCGATTGTGGGAGATTCTAAGCACTTCAGTTCCCATGCGCACATGCAATTGTCGTATATGAGAAGATATAGATTGAGTATGTGCCTTACATAACGACGTCTATCAACTAAAACACATTCACAATGTGTGAAGTCTTAAATTCCCACCCGTCCCAGTTGAGAGTATGTGGCCGCTTGTGTCATGTGCACCGTTCGAGTTGGTGCCAAACAAGGACCTGCATCGCATCCCAAAAGGTCACCTGAATTCCACCCGGATAAGGAACGATATGAATATTCGGGAAAGACAGGTCAATAGATATTATGCGAGTATTGTAGAAACCCAGGGCATACGAACACAACATGTTCTCTGTACAGAGATACGTTGGGACCCCAGCGTCGATAACATTACTTTCTACCAAATTTCATATTCATTAGCGTGCTTCGCATATTCCCTTTGGTTCAATTTCTTATTTGTTGTTAACTTACATTTAACTCATGAAAATACAAAGGTATTGTTCAAATAGAGACTTTATACTAATTGTAATAATTAATAATATACAAAACCTAAGAGGGATTTTTTGTAATAATTAACTATTTTTTATTTATGACAATTTTATTTACATCACAATATTTATAACAAAAAAATACACTCAATCGTATTATCGGAGAGAATGTGTGTCGTAAGGCGGTGGACGACAGTCGCGTGGAGGATTTCTGCGTGGAACCAGGCGTACAACCAGAAGTGCAACCAGAGGTGCCTCCGGAGGTGTATCCAGAGGTGCGGGTCTGTAGACTTCCTCCTAGTCGTTGCCTATTGATGGACTTCATCATCGCCTGAATATGTACCTAGCATGGCCCCCTAGGCAATTCTTTTTTCGGGATCGGCAGCGCCATCATCTTTCTTCGTGGTCGATTGCTATATCCTCCTTGCCTGCCATCGTGTATCCACCACTCTCACGTCCGATGGTTGCAATGATGAGCCACCCCAATAAAACAGTGATGCACACGATGTTTGGGTCACTATATGCGTGTAACCATAAGGTGCCCCAAATCCCGGGTACATCGACATCGACCCAGGCATCGACATCAGCATCGACTAATACATGGGCGTCTACATCGGTATCGTCATCGGTGGCGGTGCATACGTCGGCATATGTCCCAATATGGGGTTCGACATCGACATCAACATGGGGTTAGTATGCAGGGGATGTCGGTGCCCCAAAATATGAACCTACGAAACAGAAAAACTGACCACTTGCGGCAGTGGTCCGTAGTCCGGTGGTGCTTGTGAAAAAAACATGGGGTTAGTGAATTGAACAGAAATAAGTTGAGCGAACTGACCCGAATATTGCGTAGCCACAGGTGGCAAATTTTCTGCCAGAGCTGATGACGAACCCATCGTGTGACCACGTCCCATCCTACGCTGCTGTGGTGGTCGACATTGCCTCTTCGGTCAAATTTTCCTACTCCTCGCCTCTAGTGGTAGAAGATACAGCTTCTCGACGGCTCTGAACCATGTAAGTAATCATCAGCTTTCGCCGTGTCTGCCGAGAAAAATGGTGCGCGGGCAAGTATGGATTCTATCCTACGATCCCAAGCTTGGATGTGCTCCTTGTGCTTCTCTGCCTAGTCTTCGTCGTTCTTCCCCCATATGTCCACCTTATGCAGTTCGTTCATGTCTCGTGGTGGCGGTGGAATTCGTTGTCTATACCTGAACTGCCGTAGAACCCGGTTTGATTCATGCATTTTCATCGTCACGTACACTATCAACGGCACCTTCGCGTCCCACATCTCCCGGTTGTCCAACACTTCAAGCAGGATGCCAGATATGATCTCGGGGTCGAACAGTCTAACTCGTCAAACAGTCCCACGTTACTTGGCCCATGGTTTCACCTGTACAGGCGATATATTAGGCGAAACATATAATAAATAAAAACATTTAATGCACAAACTACGTATTTATTGATAAATGATGTTTACCTCGTCACCAACAGGAACGTGTATGGGTCGGCCACTCTAGGACATAGAAATGGTATTCGCCACCAGGCCCACGACTGCAATAGCAAGCAATCATCGGTCGACATCTTATCCAATTTCGTTGCCCGACAAAGCTCCCGGTATAACGTTGACAACACGGCAGATCCCCAACTTAGTTTTGCGCATTCACTGAAGTCCATAAGATGTAAAAGCCACCTTACGTGCACCAATTTTCTAGATTTATTGGGCATCAAAATGCCCCCGATTCATGATGAATGCTCGGGCGTACTGTTGTATGACCTCTTCTGTTGCGTTGTCGGGAAGCTTATCGAAAATTTTCTCCAACTAGTTGATCAATATCCGACCACCTTTGAACCTGTTCGGAACCTTCCCCAACATTGCCATGCAGAGGTCCACTTTCTCCCGAACCACCGCTGATCCCATGATGACTGGTCCATCTACCGACAGACTGAGCTGTAACGCTACGTCCTCGAGTGTGATATTACACTCACCACATGGAAGGTGGAAAGTGTGTGTTTTGGGCCTCCATCTTTCCACCAACGCGTTGATTAATGTGGGATCGAGTTTGCAACCCCCTTGTATGCGTGACACATGCAATAATCTAGTCACTTGCAAGTATCGATCCCTCGTATTATGTATGAACACCTCCAAGACACAACCGTCCGCCTATTTATAACATAAAAAATTATTTAGATTTATCAAATAACATTTAACATAATTAAAAATAACGAAAATTTAAAAATAACGAATTACCATTGCTAATTTGGCGGTGGAAATATGTTGTCGTCGAAGTGGATAGAGAGGCGTCCATTCTCGAGAAATTGATCCAAACAAATAAAATACGATATAATTAAAAAATAATATTTTTAAATGAAAATATAAATAAATTTTGAATAAAAATCTTGAAAGAGTTGAGAGAGTTGAGTGAATTTGAGAGAATGATGTGAATGAAAAAAAAAAAAGAAATTTGGGGTATTTATAGGTTTAAAAAAATTACCGTTGGGTTTTAAATTTTTTTTACCATTTGGCGCAACGATCAAAAAGTCGTTGTAGTTAACCGTTGACGGAAACGCGTCCAACTGGGCGCGCTTTACTGCCATCTGTGCAAAAAGCATGCCCACTGGACGCGCTTTCCATTTCTCTCCTAAATTCGTCCTATTTCCCTAATTAATGTTAAAAACAACCTAGTTAAAAAAACAATTGGCATATAGCCCTTATTTAGCTGAATATGTGCAAAAGAAATAAAATAATTTATTTAATTTTCATTTTTCTGGCCAGATTTGAATTTTCAAAGGCATTTTTTTTATTTTTGTAAAAAAAACATTATGTCATATTTCAAAGGTGTTTATTACCTAAAATAAAAAAAAATAATAAAAATATTATTATATAGTTGAATCAGTTTTTAACTATTTGAACGAATCGAATCAAAAAGATCTGACCGATCGACCACCGATTTAAATCTAAAAACATTGAATTCGGACATCCAACATTTAATTGAAAATGTTAAACTCAAAATTTTTTCCAGATTCATATATTTGACAAATAATAATATTTAATTTGGTTCGCATTCGGATAGTAATACTCGGATAATTTACAAATTCAGATAATTTGAATAATGATATTGATATCATAAAATGGACATAAAAGAATCCTTTCATCAAACCCAAAAAATGATTTGATGATATAAACATTAACTGATATAAATTTAGATTAGAAAGTCATGGATAACAAAATACAATGGCAGGATAAGAATACATTAATAAAAACATGTACATCTGGTGTCCTCTATTCTAAAGAGGCTCTCACACCTCACTTTGATTCACTTAGAAGTGCTATCTTCTGTCTCTTCCTCCCTTCTACTCTACATATTTCACTTGTACTGGAGCATGTCTACATACACACATATCAACTTATTCAGTTTCAAATTTAACAAAACAACAGATGCTTCTTATAACATTAAGCTTCATCACTCCAACCACTCTGTTTTAAAAAATTGAACATAACCTTTTCGAATCTGAATAACATAGATATAAAACTTAGGGTGAATTCTTACCTCATCTAATGCTGTCCCCGCCATGCGTTGCTCTACTTCCTCCTGTGGAAGTTTCAAAGCATTTGTGAGTTGTTGATATGCAGCAAGCATACTTCTCTTTGATTGCCCCAAATCCTTGGTAATATTTACAAGGAAAGTTTCAAGTTCCCCAATTTGATGGAGCATTTCCTCGAAATGAGAAGCCACTTGACGGACCCATTGAAGATAATCGCTACTGACTTCTTCAATATTTTTTTGGATGGTTGGCTCCTGCTGATTGTAGTTCAACTCCACTCCTGTAACTCTTGATATATACTGAATAGATTTCGTCACTTGCTCAGCAAAAGCCAAACCATCTTTTGCTGCCTCCATTGACAGCAAAAGGCTGCAGTCTTTCTGCAGATTCTTTCCTACTCCTTTCATTATCATATTTGGTACACCTTGCATAGCAGTGAACGATCTTTTCCAGATTGAAGTCCCCGAAGGAACAGCCAACAGTTGAGTATCATTCCTTAGTGCATTTTGTGATTCTTCATCAACTTTACCATTTGAAGAAGTGCAAGGCATTATACTTGAACTTCCACGAATAGAGATATCCGCATATTGAGAAACTAATATTGGATCAAACAAAGGAAACACATAACTGTTGAAGAGAGTAAAAAGCTAGAGATTTGGAGGAAACAAAGAATTCAAGTTTATAACCATGCTTACAGCAAAAGAAATGCCCAAGAGGAAGATCTGCTAAGATCCGAGGAGGAGGAAAAGCAAGCCTTCCAACCCAACCATGGACACGAAGGCCCATAATTTGACCAGTTTTACCTGTCATCAAAACTGAACTTTTACTGAAAACAACGATGAAGAACAAAAAGCTGTAATGTATAACATTATAAAAGGACTAGAAGAAAGAAAAAGATATTGGCAATAATCCCTACATCCATTTCGTAAATTCCCAGCAGCAAATATCTGATTCTGGAACTCTATTTGGCGGGAATGGACATCAGACCAAGACATTAGACGGGAAACACGGTTCCCTTTCCCTACAACAAAATCGCTTGTCTCGG
Organism: Gossypium sturtianum; assembly: GCA_025698515.1. Lineage (NCBI taxonomy): Eukaryota > Viridiplantae > Streptophyta > Magnoliopsida > Malvales > Malvaceae > Gossypium > Gossypium sturtianum. Next base: position 85,815,882 of record CM046949.1, on the reverse strand, counting down.
CTTCATGAACAAGGATGTTTGTGTTAGAGAAACAGGGTATGGAACATTCATCCTCGTCACTCATCATATCTGGTGGCTCACCGTGCTGTGGACTCGATATTGGTCGTCGAGACCTTGGCCATGAATTTGGAGGACTGTCGAACAGCAAGAAACCGCAAGATCCATGTCCCTATCAAATAATCACTATTAGACTCCAGTGACCAACACTTCCAGCAATAATCATTTGGAAATGCAAAATGATAAGATATATAGATTTTTTTTATTCCCAATGTGCTGAAGAAAAATGGAACAAAAAATGTCATGGGATTGTATATTTGTACATCTTTGCTCATTAAATGTATGATCTGACATGGAGTAATGCTAAATTTTTCTTCTAAGTCAGTCTATAAATTTTGGAGGGTCATATATATTAACCGAATTGACATTAGAAAGCTTCGAAACAGAAATATGGTTCTTCAAAAAGGGTGAAATTTTTAACAAAATCAAACCCACTCAGTCTCCAAAATAGAGAGAAAAAAGAAAAAAAAATTGACGAACATACCGTTCTGATACGGCAAGTATAGTATTTAACATAGTTGCCATGAGTGTCTTTGTGGAAGTTGATAGTGCAGGCTCCGGCGCCGCACTTGCACAAAGGTGCCTTTACATCCTCGCACCACTTGTAAAAATTCTTGCCCGGCCCATTCCCGCAGTTGCAGTTGCGAGCATAATATCTTCTGCCATAATGGGTCTCACTACCGGAAACACGAAGGGTGCAAGCGACGCCGCAAGGGCAACGCAGAACAGGGAAGTGATGGACGTCCGGCAGAGAAGAGGCGTTTTTCGTTGGGTTAGCAAAAGGGCAATCTTGTGCCCAGTGACCCTTCATTCCGCACCTAAAGCATTTGTCTTTGAGCTTTCTATCAGACAGGGTTGGGCTGGGAAGTGATTGTGGAGGCGTGGATACTGTTACAACAGAGCTTGGGCTTTGACCTTCTTCTTCGCCATTTCTCCCAGACATTTTCAGTTTTGGATCTTCTTCAAACAAACGCACTACTCTCTCAATACCTGAAAAATTGAAAGTTTCAAAAGGCTTTAGCTTTGTTTTTTAAAACACAAAAACACAGGCGGAAAGCTGATTTGAGAAGAGACTACTCTGACACTGTCTTTAGCTTCTTCATGACGCTGTCTTCTTGCCTTAGTTTTTTCCTTTTATTTCTTTTTGAAATATTATTGCTAGATTGAATTTCTTAAAAATACACCTTTTTTAAAAAAAATTACTTGATTAGGCTGAAGTTTGTAAATGAATTCATACTTGTTTATTTATTTTTAAACTTATTCGTGTTCAGTTTGTATTCGTTAAGAATTTTAAATTTTTGTTCATGTTCGTTTATTTTTAAAATTATGTATTTCTGTTCGTTTGTTTAATGTTCATGAACATGTTCACTTAACTTAATCGAACATGTTCACAAACAATGTTAATGAATAATAAATAAACAAACAATAAATAAATACACACACATATATATTGTTTAGATATAAAATAGTCAAATATAAATATTAATAATTATATTATAAATGAAAAAAAATACAAAACCAAGAAAATTTTATTAATATATACTAATGGAATTTTTATAAGAAAATATTAATAATAAATAAATGAGTCATAAATGAGCTTATAAACGAGCTTGTTCGTGAACATAAACGAACCGAACATACCTCTGTTCGTGTTCGTTCGTTTATTAAACGAATATAAAAATTTTGTTGATACTTGTTTATTTAGTTTAATAAACTAACATATAAACGAACGTTATACGAACGGTTCACGAACAGTTCATTGAAAGTTCTGTTCATTTACACCCCTAATTAGGTTTTTTTTTTAAATGACAGGATTAGGCTGAAATAACAAAAACGTTTTCAGCTAGAAGCGTTTTCAGCTGATTTGCAAGAAAAAGCTTCTTGAAAGCATTTTCAGTGTATTGACAGAAAAATGCTTCCAGCTTTTCGCCACATCAGCTGATTTCCTTGTGTTCCATTTTGTTAGGGTTAGGTTTATGTTTTTTTTAAGTAGGGTTAGGGGGTAAGGTTTTGTGGTTTTATGATTTTTAGGGTTTCCACCGAAATTTTCAGCAAACAAGGGGTTTGAGAACTCAAAAATTTCAGCCAAGCTTTCTCCTTGCAAGTAAGTGCTTTAGTGATCATTTTTTGATAAAGATTGTACTTTTGAAACCCCTAAAGCTTAAGCTAGCTAAAGATGGGACTATCTTGCAAAATGGTTGAAAGCTTAGGGTTTTGCAATGTGAGCATTTATGTTGTTTGCTGCATTTTTATAGAAGAAATTGAGTCTTAGTTGTTAGATGAACAACTTTTGTGAAAGGTGTTACCATGAAAACACCTAAAAGGACCTTTTTGTAAAGGTTGTAAAATATGTAGTAAATGTGTGAAATGTTGAGTTTTGATGGTAGTCATAAGAGAAATAAATGTTCACCTAGGCTCGATAAAGGTAGAAATTTGATTAGAATTGATTTCCGAGCCTAGGGGTAAAATGATCATTTTGCAAAAGTCTAAGGGCAAAATAGTAATTTTGCCAAAGCATGGTTATTGAAATGCATTTATTAATATGATTGTTAAATGAGCTAATTTGCTATTATAGATCAAGAAGAACCAAGAATTTACCTCGACCGGGAAAAGAATAAAGTATCGGACTAGATCGACGATCTAGCTTATTTTGAAATCGAGGTAAGTTTGTATGTGATAAATTCAACATTTATGCTAGTATGTTTGAGAATGTTTGATATTATAATGATACATGATATTCTATGAAATTGAGTATTGGTGTTGAATGAGAAAGATGATAAAGGTTGAAATGTTGAAGTCCCGGTTGGACTATAATAAATGTGAGAATACTACCATCGAGACATGAGATGGATAAGGTCCCGTGTAAGACCATGTCGGGGACATGGCCTTAGCACCGAATTGAGATTCTGTATAAGACCATATCTGGGATATGGCTTCGGTATTGAATTTTAGAATTGTATAAGACTATATCCAGGATATGGCATCGATACTTGAAGTGAGATTTCGTATAAGACCATATCCGGGATATGTCATCGGCACTCAGAGGTGACCCCATATAAGACCACATCTAGGATGTGGCATTGGCTTCGTGTTTATGTTAATAACGATGAATATGCGTCTTTGAGTATCCCTAGCGATTTAGTGGGATAAATAGATAAGATTGGAAATAGAAATGAGATTAGTACTAAAGTCATGTGATTAAGTGAATACAGGTAACCGTGAATAACTCACGAGGAATGTTTATGATATGTGGCATGGTATATGCTAGATAAGAACGAGTACAAGTAAGTTGTGGCAAAGTGCTTATGACTTTGTGTGGTTATCTAATGCCATGAATTGATGTCATTATGAACTTATTGTTGCTATTTATTTCCATGCAAACTTACTAAGCTTTATGCTTACCCCTCTCTTTTCCCCTTTTCCTTGTAGTATTGCCAAGATAATTTGAGAATCGTGGGACGTCGGAGTTCGAAAATCACACTATCGACATCTCTTTGGTATAACAAGTTAGACTTATTTTGAGTATGACATGTATAGGACTTGGGTATTTTGTTATGTCATTTTGACAGCCAAAGTGTTGGCTACTTACGTTATCAAAGTCATTTTGTAAATGGTCATTGGTATTGGACCAATACATGTCAAGTTATTATTATGCAATGGTGATGAAATTATGAAGTTTATACTTGTGTGGATGCTTTAAATTGAGTTTTTGGAAGTGCCATATGGTTATAAAATGTGTTGAATTGATTTGGCATAAGTGTGGTTGCTTGGTAGGGTGGCAAATGGCTTGGTAGATAGCCATATAATTGTCCACACGCAGACACACACGCGCGTGTGTCTAGGGGCGTGTGTGACACACTGGTCAGCCCCATGGGCATGTGGAGAGGCCGTGTGTCCCCTTGCATGCTAGGTTTACAAGTCAGTATGCTTAGTAGTAAACACACGAGCAGAGACACGGCCGTGTGTCTCAGTCGTGTGGGAGGCACGGCCATGGGCATGGGCGTGTGCCCAGGCCGTGTGAAGTCTGCACCTAAAATTAGGAATTTAATTCGACACACGGTCTAAGGACACGGGCGTGTGCCTTGGCCGTGTGACTTTAGTAATGTGATGACGTCATAAGCAGAATGCCAAGGTTTTGGCACACGGGCTAAGATACGGGCGTGTCGAGGCCGTGTGAGGTACACGGGCCAGGGGAACAGGCGTGTGTCCAGCCGTGTGAAATAAGTCAGTGTCGACCACGGGTGAAGCACACGGGCGTGTCCCTTAGACAACACGGGCATGTGGCCCCTAGTTAGGCAAAATTTTCTAAGTGCGTGAAAGTTTCCGGGTTACTTCCGTAAGTATGTTTAAGGCCTTGTAGGCCTAAGATAAGGATGATATGAGTTTTAATGAAAAGTTTTAAGTTGGAGCAAACTTTTATGGACCGATGTTGTATGTTTAAGCGGGTTGAGTTAGGTAACGCCTCGTATCCGGTTCCGACTTTGAATACGGGTAAGGGGTGTTACAGTAATCCCGATACGAAATCCATCGTAACTCTATCCCATTTCCATTCTGGTATCAACACAGGCTGTAGTAATCCTGAAGGCACCTGATGTTCGGCTTTAACTTGCTGACAAACCAAACATCTCGATACAAATCCTGAAATGTCTCGTTTCATACCTGACCACCAATACAACTATTTCAAATCATTGTACATTTTAATACTCCCCGGGTGAACAGATAGACAACCACTGTGTGCTTTATTCAGAATTTTCTGTATAAGCTCTGGATCTCTCGGTATGCAAACTCCACCTCGGAACAATAAACAATCATCGGATCCGATCTGATAATCTGAATCACTAGTCGACTCACATTGCATTCTTTTGGCTTGCAATTAATTATCATACTTCTGAGCTTCGCAAATTTGCTGAAGAAATACCGGTTTAGCTTTCAACTCTGCTAAAATCGAACCATCATCAAATAATGTTAGTTGAGTATTCATTGCTCGCAAAGCAAATAATGATTTTCTACTAAGCGCATCCGCGACTAGGTTCACTTTACCCGGATGATAATCAATCACTAATTCATAGTCTTTTAGCAACTCAAGCCATCTTCGTTGTCGCAAATTCAAATCTTTTTGAGTCATAATATACTTTAAACTCTTGTGATCTGTAAAGATATGGCACTTTTCGCCATATAAATGATTTCGCCAAATTTTTAATGCAAAAACAATAGCGGCCAACTCTAAATCATGCGTCGGATAAATCTTTTCATGTGGCTTTAACTGTCGGGAGGCATAAGCTATCAGTTTTCCCTCTTGCATCCAAACACAACCCAAACCGTTCAATAACGTGTCGCTGAAAATCAAAAATTCTTTACCCGATTCAGGTTGAACCAACACTGGTGCCTCAGTTAACAATGCTTTCAACTGTTCGAAACTTTGTTGACATTTCTCGGGCCACTCAAATTTCACATCTTTCTGTAGCAATCTAGTCATCAGTGTAACAATCATCGGAAATCCTTTTACAAAACATCGATAATAACCAGCTAACCCCAAAAAGCTTCTGACTTCGGATACATTTCTTGGTGGTTTCCAATAAAAAATTGCAGAAATCTTACTTAGATCAACTCGTATGCCTTCCGCTGAAACAATGTGTCCCAAAAATCCAACTTTATGGAGCCAAAACTCGCATTTACTGAATTTAGCGAACAGTTGCTTGTCTCTCAAAGTTTGCAATACAATTCTCCAATGCTCGGCATGCTCAGACTCATTTCGAGAATAAATCAAAATGTCGTCAATGAACACAACAATGAATCTGTCTAAGTACGGTCTAAAAATCCGATTTATCAAATCCATAAAAACTGCAGGAGCATTAGTCAATCTGAAAGGCATAACAAGAAATTCATAATGTCCATACCTCGTTCTGAACGCAATTTTCGGCACATCTGAATCTTTCACTCTCAACTGATAATAGCCAGATCTCAAATCAATCTTCAAAAATACTGTAACACCCCACACCCGTATTCAACGCCGAAATAGGGTTACGGAGCATTACCAGACTTATAATACATATAACCGTACTTTTCTCAAGCATTCAATCATTTCATACAATCATCATTCAATTTGTCCCTTACAATAGCCTACGAGGCCTTAAACATGCTTTAGGAGTGGTTCGGGACTAAACCGATAACTTATAAACTTACACAAAACTTTGAAAATTTTTCTTAATACAGAGGACACACGCCCGTGTGACCAGGCCGTGTGTCTCACACGACCACCAGACACGCCCGTGTCTCTAGCCATGTGAAAACAGGGGGTACATACTGACTTGGGTCACACGGCCAACCATACGCCCGTGTGTCTAGCCCGTTTGCCCTTCGAATTGGCCACACACGCCCATGTGCCAGGCCGTGCCAAAACTGTAAGGTATACTGACTTATGCAACACGGCCAAGTCACACGCCCGTGTTCTAGGCTGTGTGCCAATTAGGGGGTATAATGGCTTGTACCACACGGCCAGCCACACGCCCGTGTGTGAGACCGTGTGGAGCATACTGACTTGGTTCTAATATCAACACCAGGGGACACACGGCACAGAACATGACCGTGTGTCACACACGCCGAGACACACGTCCGCTTTCTCCCGCGAGTGTGGACAAAAATAGGCTATTTGCAAAGCCATCTTGCCACCCTATTTATACATGCATGCACAAGCATAGATTGCAACATTTTATAACCCAATAGGCAGCCAATCCACAACATTTCATACACATTTTATACCAATTTGACATAGTATTCAAATACCTAATTAAAATCATGCATTTTCCATTCATATGCCTATTACAAATCAAGACAACATTTTCATATTTCCATTCTATCTACTACTTGCCAAAACATACCATATTTGAACACTTATACACAACCAAAACATTACACCAAGTTAAGCCAAATCACATGGCTTAAACTTATACCACAACATGTACCAAAATCACTATCTCAAGTAACCATAGCTATCATCTTTATAACTAGCCTATACATGCCATATTTACAAATATCCAAGAGTTCAAAAGTACCAAACAACAACTGGATAGTGTGATGCGTAACTCTGACTTTTTCCGGATCGAGCGAGCTATCGAACCTCTATAAAACATGGAAAAGAAACAGAGTAAGATTTACAGCTTAGTAAGCCCGTATAATTCAAAATAAAACTTACCATTTATACATAATCAAGACAATAAATAAGGTATACTCAATTCAATTTCCAAATGCCTAAACACAAGCATTCATCAACAAGTTAGTCACATAAGTACATGTAATCATCCATTATCCCAATTTAATACTCAATACATTGTATCATATCAAATTCATATATCATGTACATCATTTATAACCTTTCATTCTTAATCATGTAAACAGTAATTCATTCGATAACAGTAACTCATCCGTATAAATAGTACTTTACCATATCACAGAATTTATGCCCATTGAACCTATTAGAATATCGAAGGATAATCGGGTGATATACATAACATATAAATCAGTAATCCGTTAATTCATTATCATTTTCGCTCTTTCGAGCTATGATCAGTAAGCTCTTCCTGAGCTGATGGACAGTAAGCTCTATTGAGCTGAAATGATAAGCTCTAACGAGCTGAAAACAGTAAGCTCTTATGAGCTGATACATTGGTAAGCTCATACGAGCTGTAGTGAGTCCGCAACACATGCAGGATCACAACCTAAATGGTAACCCTAGTGACATGTCACTCGTATCCTACGAATTCCTATGGTTCAAACGGGGCTCGGTAACTATCAGACTATATCAATAAGGCATTTGTATTTCAAATAAATCAATTGCTCAAATATATACTTTCATTTCAAATAATTACAAATATTTAAAAGTTTGATTCTAATTATACGAACTTACCTCGTATCGCTCGGATAGCAAATATCAGCTATTCGTCCACTTTTCTTTTTCCCTGATCTAATTCTGATCTCAGCTTATCTTGATCTATATATTATCAAAATTAGCACATTCAGTATTCAGTTTAGTCCAAATTTCACTTTAAGGCAAAATTACACATTTGCCCCTACTATTTTGACATTTTTACAATTTAGTCCTTAGTTCGTAAAAATGTAAATTCATGCAATTAGACCCTTAACTATGCTAGCTGAATTTTAATGGAGTCCCTAGCAGACCATATCTTTTATTTATTCACAGTTTTATCCACATAATTTTACATTTTCCCAAATTAATCCCTTTTTGACATTTTTGTCAAAAATCACTTTACAAAACTAGTAAATCTATCAATAAACCTTCATAATCTATTATCAATATCAATTTACTCAAACATTAAACAATGGAAACATGTTAAATCTTTAACAGTTTTGAAATCAAAGGTATGGGCTAGCTAGATTACGAAGCAACGATCACAAAAACATAGAAATCATTAAAAACCGAACAAAAATCACTTACCAATTGAGTTTGTAAGCTTGGACGAATATCAAGCTCAAAAATGGCTTTCTAAATCCATAATTTTGGTTGAAGAATGATGAATAAAGATGATAGCTTGGCTTTGTTTAATTTAATTAATCATTTATTTAACATTTTACTATTATAACCTTTAAAAACATTCATAATTTCACTTATACCAAGTCATCACATTCCACTATCAACATAAATGGTCTAATTACCACATAAGGACTTATACTTTAAGTTTCTATAGCTATTTAATACCTTTAGCTAATAGAACATGCATTTTACATTTTACGCGATTTAGTCCTTTTTACCGAATTAAGCATTCAAACAGTAAAATTTCTTTACGAAACTTTCACACAATAATTCTATCATGCTGTAGACCTTATTAAAATAATAAAATAAATATTTTGACTTCAGATTTGTGGTTTCGAAACCACTATTTCGATTTGACAAAAAAAGGTTGTTACAAATACTGTTGCCCCCTTCAACTGATCAGACAAGTCATCTATTCTCGGTAAAAGATACTTATTCTTAATCGTAACCTTATTGAGTTGTCGATAATCAATACACATTCTCATTGTTTCGTGTTTCTTCTTTACGAACAATACTGGCGCACCCCAGGGCGAAAAACTAGGTCGTGCAAAACCTCTATTTGTTAACACTTGCAACTGAGCTTTCAACTCTCTCAACTCTGTCGGAGCCATCCTATACGGAGCTATCGATATTGCAGATGTTCCCGGCACTAATTCAATAGCAAATTCAACTTTTCTGATTGGTGGTAACCCTGGTAATTCTTCTGGAAACACATCCGAATATTCACAGACTACTGGCACAGATTCAATCTTTGATTCAGAAACTTTTGTATCCAGTACATAGGCAAAATAAGCTTCACAACCTTTTCTTACACATATCTGAGTTGACATAGACGAAATCACAATAGGCAATTCCCTCGACTCATCTGATTCAATTCGAAGAATTTCACTGTTCTGACATTTCAATTCAATTGTCTTTCGTTTACAATTCACCAGGGCATCATGTAACGTCAACCAATCCATACCCAGGATTACATCAAACAGTAAATGTAACACCCCTCACCCGTATTCAACGCCAGAATAGGGTTACGGAGTATTACCGGACTTAACACACAATCATACAATTCAAATCATAAATCTTCAACCAATTAAAATCCACTCAAATACACTCACATTGTCCCTAATACGAGCCTACGAGGCCCTAAACATGCATTGGGAGTGGTTCGGGACTAAGCCGATCAAAATGGAAATTTTTCAACACTTAAGAAATTTTTTACATAAAACAGGTGACACACGCCCTTGTGGCCCGACCGTGTGTCTCACACGGCCAACAGACACGCCCGTGTCACAGGCCGTGTGGACATTCGAAATGGGAGCACATGGCCATGCCCTAGCCCGTGTCCGACCCCGTGTCCAAAATAGTGAGCTCACTGACTTGGGTTATACGGCCAACCACACGCCCATGTGACCAGCCTGTGTGCCCTTTAAAATGGCCTCACACACCCGTGTGCCAGACCGTGTGCTAGGCCGTGCCAAACCTGTAGGGTATACTGACTTATGCCACACGGCCAAGTCACACGCCCGTGTGTGAGGCCGTGTGGAGCATACTGACTTGATTTCAATTTCAACACCAGGGGACACACGGCCGTGCAACATGACCGTGTGTCACACACGGCTGAGACACACGGCCGTGTCTCTGCCCGTGTGGACAAAAATAGGCTATTTACCAAGCCATTTTTGCCACCCAATTTGGTACACACCTACATCAAACCAATTGGCACCAATACAAGGCATAAATAAGCATTCTATTAACCTTATTCAAGCATAATTCCTACCATCTCAACACCAACCAATACAAACACATCAATACCATAATATACCATTCAATTTCATACTAAAACTCACTTGCACAACACATCTACATGCACTATTTCATCTAAACATTCCTTTGCCTAGAAACACAAGCATACCAATCTCAAATTCAACCATTAGCTACTCAAACTAATAATCCACAATCAACCCTTCACCAAGCAATATAAACCCCATTACAAAATGGCATTAGCACACATATATATATATATACATCACCAACTAAGCTAAGTAGGTCAACTTACATGGCCATATACAACATTATATACATAACATTTATAAGCCAACGCAAATGGCCAAATTCATAACAACACATATACCAAAATGACCAAAGTCCCTATACAAGCCATATACTTAAAATACCAAAGTTCATAGGTAACAAGTGATAGGTGGATAGTGTGATGCGATCTCTGACAATCCCCAAATCCGAGCTAATTTGATATCACTATAAAACATAGAAAAATAAACAATGTAAGCTTTATAGCTTAGTAAGCTCATATGAAATAAACTCGATATAATCTTAAACGCATAATTCAACAATTGATTATAAATACATGAATTCACATCAACTAACAAACCTTTCAATTACTCATTCACAAAACTATATATTTTCTTCACCATTTCTTCGATTCAAAGCTAATATGGTTTATGCACATACCTGTACCATTTCGTACCAATCTCATTCTCAACCACATCATTCGTTTACCCATTGAACCATTTGGAATAGAAGTCGGATACTCAACAGTCTCGAACAATAAGTACCTATACCATGGCCCAAAGCCAAATCAAGGTAACTTATATCCGAAGTATTGATATCATGGCCCAAAGACAAATCAATCGATATTCATGGTCCGAAGCCAAATCGGTATAACTCACACCCGAAGAGCCAATATCATGGCCCGAAGCCAACTCAATGTATCCCTTAATGACATGTCACTAGTATCCTAAACTATTCCTAAGGTTCAACCGGGATTTTGAATGCCGAATTACCATCAAGCCATTGTCGAACTTATCTGAAGTCTCGTATTTACAACTTATACAATATCAAAGCAATTAAAATACATTTAAAATGAAATTTATCACATACGAACTTACCTCGGATGTGAAAATGGCGAAATAGGTCGATTAATCGATAACTTTAGTTTTCCCCCGATCTAGATCTGAATTTCGCTTTTCTTGATCTAAATATATTCAAAATTAACTTATTTATTAATCTCTCTATTCAATTTAATCCAAAACACACATTTAAGCACATTTACACTTTTAGCCCTAGAATTTCACAACTTTTACAATTTAGCCCGTAATACACAAAATCAAAAATTCATGAAATTTTAATCATACCCAAGCTAGCCGAATTAACACATATTAGCCCATAATTCACATTATTTCACATTTCTACCACACAATTTACACATTTCTCAATTTAATCCCTATTTTGCATATTTCTTAAAAATCACTTAACAAAACTTGTATATCTATCAAGAAGCATTCATAATCTATCATCAAACATCAAAATACTCATGTATTCATCAATGGCATCATTCAAAATCTTTAGCAGTTTTGCAAAATAGCCCCTGGGCGAGCTAGACCTAGTTGCAACGATCTCAAAAACGTAGAAATCATTAAAAACGGGACAAAAATACATACCTAATTGCATGAATTGTCTTAGCCGAATGAAGAACCCTAAAATTTTCCTTTCTTCTCTTCAATTCACGGCAAAGAAGAATATGGACACTAATTTGGCTTTTTGTTTTATTTATTTTAATTTTATTATTCTAATTACTATTTTAACATTAATGAAAAACCATTAATATCATCCATTTAATGTCCAATATTGTCCACTTACTATTATAATGGTCTAATTACAACATAAGGACCTCTAAATTAAGATTCCATAGCTATTAGATACCTTTAGCTAATGGAACTCTACTTTTACACTTTGCACGATTTAGTCCTTTTTACCAAATTAAGCATTCAAATAATAAAATTAATTCTCGAAACTTTCACACATACATGCTATCATGCTGTAAACACTTAAAATAATACTAAAATAAATATTTCGACCACGGATTTTTGGTTCCAAAACCACTGTTTCGATTTGACTAAAAATGGGCTGTTACAACTCTCCTACCTTAGGGATTTTCGTCTCCGAAAATCTTACCAGCAAAAAAGGTTAGGGTATTGCTTTCTCATATCTTCCTCGGGCTCCCACGTAGCCTCTTCGACACCATGTCGTTGCCAAAGTACTTTCACTAAACCTATACTTTTATTTCTCAACTGTTTAACCTCTTGAGCTAAAATTTTAATCGATTCTCCGTTGTACGTCATATCGGATTGAATTTCAATCTCTACCGGAGAAATTACATGTGAAGGATTCGATTTATATTGATGTAACATCGACACATGAAACACATTGTGAATCTTTTCTAACTCAGTCGGTAATGCTAGTCGATAAGCCACTGGCCCTATTCTTTCAATGATCTCGTACGGCCCGATGAAACGCGGAGTTAGTTTACCTTGACGACCAAATCGAAGGATTTTCTTCCACGGAGATACTTACAGAAACACTTTTTCACTAATCTGGAATTCAATGTCTTTTTGTTTTAAATTCGCGTACGATTTCTATCAATCTGAAGCTGCTTTCAAACAGTCGCGAATTACTTTCACTTTCTCTTCGATTTCTCTAACCAAATCAACCCTGTGAATCTGTTTCTCGCTAAGCTCAGTCAGTACAATGGTGTTCGGCATTTATGACCATACAATGCTTGATACGGTGCCATCTTTATGCTCGATTGAAAGATGTTATTATACATGAATTCAACCAATGGCAAATATTTCTCCAAGTTGCCTTCGAACTCTAGAGTACAATAGCGAAGCATATCTTCGAGAATTTGAATTACTCTCTCAGACTGTCCGTCAGTTTGCGGATGAAAAGCTGTACTAAAATTCAACTTCGTACCCAGAGCTTCTTGCAATTTTTTTCCAAAATCGTAATGTAAACCTCAGATCTCTATCCGAAATAATCAAAACTGGCACCCTGTGCAATCTAACAATCTCTGAAATATACAACTCAGCCAATTTGTCAAGTGAATAGTCAGTATGTACCGGAATGAAATGTACTGGTTTCGTTAGTCAATCAACGACAACCGAAATAGCATCTTTCTTCTTCAGAGACAGGGGTAATCCCGATACAAAATCCATTGTAACTCTATCCCATTTCCACTCTGGTATCATTACAGGCTGTAGTAATCCCGAAGGCACTTGATGTTCAGCTTTAACTTTCTGACACACTAAACATTTCGCTACAAATTCAGAAATGTCTCATTTCATACTCGACCACCAATACAGTTGTTTCAAATCATTGTACATTTTAGTACTCCCCGGGTGAACAGATAGACAACCACTGTGTTCTTCGTGCAAAAATTTTCTAAATGAGCTCGAAATCCTTTGGTACAGAAATTCTACCTCGGAACATTAAACAATCATCGGATCCGATCTTAAAGTCTGAATTACTAGTCATTCACATTGAACTTTTTTGGCTTGCAATTCATTATCATATTTCTGAGCTTCGCAAATTTGCTGAAGAAATACCGGTTTAGCTTTCAACTCTGCTAGAATCAAACCATCGTCAGATAATGACAATCGAGTATTCATCACTCGCAAAGTATATAATGATTTTCTACACAGTGCATCTGCAACTACATTTACTTTCCCCGGATGATAATCGATTACTAACTCATAGTCTTTTAGTAGCCCGAGCCATCTCCGTTGTTGCAAATTCAAATTTTTCTGAGTCATAATATACTTTAAGCTTTTATGATCGGTAAAGATGTCGCATTTTTCACCGTACAAATGATGACGCCAAATTTTCAATGCGAAAACAATAGCAGCCAACTCTAAATCGTGCGTTAGATAGTTCTTTTCATGTGGTTTCAACTATCTAGAGGCATAAGCTATAACTTTTCCTTATTGCATCAAAACGCATCCCAAACCATTCAATGACGCGTCGCTATAAATCACAAATTCTTTTCCTGACTCAGGTTGAACCAACATTGGTGCCTCAGTTAACTTTGCTTTCAACTGATCGAAACTCTGTTGACATTTCTCAGACCACTCGAATTTCACATCTTTCTGTAACAGTCTGGTCGTCGTTGTAGCAACCATCGAGAATCCTTTGACAAATCCTTTGACGCATCTTTGCGAGCGCGAATAGCATAAGCTCTGGCTAGCACTCTAGCCTCAGATCTCATAGCTAAATCTCTAGTCACACCTTTGCCACTAGACACATTCCCCATATTTCTCGGGGGTCTCCCTCTCGTAGTCGTATTGCTCGGTCTTGCACTCTGAAATTTATCTTTCTCGAATAATTCTGGGCAATCTCGAATAAAATGATCTGGCGAGCCACATTTGAAACAATCTTTATTACTCTTATTCCAGCACTCTCCAAAATGTCTTCTCCCGCATTGTTGACACTCGAGTTTGTTGTTTTTCACAATGCCAATGCTCGAGACGGAAGTAGCTTGAGCTTTAGGACTCACATGTTGATTTCCACGATCTCTATTCTGATATCCCACTGAAGCATGTGATCGACTAAACGAATCTCGGGATTTCTTTGATGAAGAATGATAAGGCTTATTCATCGATCTTTTTCTCGAATCTCTAGCCTCTGAATCAGCTTTTCTCTTTTCTTGGCTAAGTTCTTCAGCTTTGCAAGCTCGATCAACGAGGACAACAAATTCTTTCAATTCTAGAATTCCAACCAGAAGTTTAATGTCTTCATTCAAACCATTAACAAACCGCTTGCACATGATCTCTTCGATAGAAACATACTCTCGAGCATACTTGCTCAACCGCACAAATTCTCTTTCATATTCAGTCACAGTCATTCAGCCCTGTTTCAATTCTAGAAACTTTTTGTGCTTTTGATCGAGAAACCGTTGGCTTATATATTTCTTCCCGAACTCGGTTTGAAAGAACACCCATGTCACTCTTTCTCCCAGTACCATTGATACTAGTTGATTCCACCAATGATATGTTGTATCTCTCAATAATGAAATGGCACACTTTAAACTCTCAGCTAGAGTACACGACAGTTCATCACATACTCGAATAGTGTTTTCAAGATAAAATTCAGCTCTCTCAGGATCATCATCAACAGTAGCTCTGAACTCCTCAGCCCCGTACTTACGGACTTTATCAACCGGAGGCTTATTTAGTCGTTAAAATTCCACAGCTTGAGGGACTACAGGAATCGGTTGGGGATTAGGTGGGGGTGGAGGTTGTTGAGCAGCCAGATTTGTCTGGACATATTGAGTGAAACACTCGTTCATCATTTGGAAGAAGGCTTCTTTAGCCTCTCCTCCCTGGCTGCCTGATACGGGTCTAGATTCAGAAGGCACTGTCCCTTGAGCGGGAGCTGGTGCATTATCTCAACATCATCAGCTACAGCTCGACCGGAATCCATTTACTATATGAAAACACAGTTTAGATTGTCAGGAGTTATCACACTATCACAGGCTATATATGGCATGTATAGCTAGACTCTCACACACGCTACGTTAGTCCTAGAATCGACTAAACCGTGCAACATGACCGTGTGTCACACACGGCTGAGACACATGCTCGTGTCTGTGCCCTTGTGGACAAAAATAGGCTATTTAACAAAAAGTTTTTCCACCCAATTTGGTATACACCTACATCCAACCAATTGGCACCAATACAAGGCATAAATAAGCATTCTGTTAACCTTTTTCAAGCATAATTCCTACCATCTCAACACCAACAAATACAAGCACATCAATACCATAATATACCATTCAATTTCATACCAAAACTCACCTGCATAATACATCTACATGCACTATTTTGTCTAAACATTCCTTTGCCTAGAACCACAAGCATACCAATCTCAAATTCAACCATTAGCTACTCAAACTAATAATCCACAATCAATCCTTCACTAAGCAATATAAACCACATTACAAAATGGCATTAGCACACATATATATATACATCACCAACTAAGCCAAGGTCAACTTACATGGCCATATACAACATTATATACATAACATTTATAAGCCAACACAAATGGCCAAATTCATAACAACACATATACCAAAATGACCAAAGTCCCTATACATGCCATATACTTAAAATACCAAAGTTCATAGGTACCAAGTGATAGGTGGATAGTGTGATGCGATCTCCGACAATCCCTGAATCTGAGCTAGTTTGATATCACTATAAAACATAGAAAAATAAACAATGTAAGCTTTATAGCTTAGTAAGCTCGTATGAAATAAACTCGATATAATCTTAAGCACATAATTCAACAATTGATTATAAATACATGAATTCACATCAACTAATAAACCTTTCAATTACTCATTCACAAAACTTTATATTTTCTTTACCATTTCTTCGATTCAAAGCTAATATGGTTTATGCGCATACCTGTACCATCTCGTACCAATCTCATTCTCAACCACATCATTCGTTTACCCGCTGAACCATTTGTAATAGAAGTTAGATACTCAATAGTCTCGAACAATAAGTACCTATACCATGCCCGAAGCCAAATCAAGGTAACTTATATCCGAAGTACTGATATCATGGCCCGAAGCCAAATCAACCGATATTCATGGCCCGAAGCCAAATCGGTATAACTCGCACCCGAAGTGCCAATATCATGGCCCGAAGCCAACTCAATGTATCCCCTAATGACATGTCACTAGTATCCTAAACTATTCCTAAGGTTCAACTGGGATTTTGAATGCCGAATTACCATCGAGCCATTGTCGAACTTATCCGAAGTCTCGTCTTTAGAACTTATACAATATCAAAGAAATTAAAATACATTTAAAATGAAATTTATCACATACGAATTTACCTCGGATGTGAAAATGACGAAATAGGTTAATTAATTGATAACTTTAGTTTTCCCCCGATCTAAATCTGAATTCCGCTTTTCTTAATCTAAATATATTCAAAATTAACTTATTTAATAATCTCTCTATTCAATTTAATCCAAAACACATATTTAAGCACATTTACACTTTTACCCCCAGAATTTTACAACTTTTACAATTTAGTCCTTAATATACAAAATTAAAAATTCATGAAATTTTAATCATACCCAAGCCCCTTACCCGTGTCCGATGCCGGGACAGGATATGAGGCATTACCGGACTTAACTTACTTAAACATACAACATCGGGCTATAAAATTTCATTTCAACTTAAAGCTTCTCATTCATATTCCTAACATCCTTATTATGGGCCTACGAGGCCCTAAATATACACACGGAAGGTTTCAGAATTAAACCAAAAACTTTTGCGCACTTAGAAATTTTTTGCCTAAACAGGGCCACACGCCCGCGTGGAATGGAACAAGCCCGTGTGGGCAGGCCGTGTGGTCACACACGCCCATGTTCCTAGCTCGTGTGGAATTTATTTTTTATTTTGAACCTACAGGGGTTTTCACACGGCCGGACACACGCCCGTGTCTGTGGCCCGTGTCCCTCACACGGCCTAGACACGCCCATGTCCTCACCTGTGTGCGAAAAACCTGGGTATTCTGTTTATGACGTCAGCAAGCTCTTAAGGGCACACGGCTTAGGCACACGCCCGTGTGCTGGCTCGTGTGGCGAATTGAATTCTCACAAATTTGATGCAGGGGACACACGGCCTATCAACACACCCATGGGGCTAACCGTGTGTTATACACGGCCTAGACACACACCCGTGTGTCTACCCGTGTGGACAATTAGAAGGCAATTTACC
This sequence comes from Gossypium sturtianum, assembly GCA_025698515.1. NCBI lineage: Eukaryota > Viridiplantae > Streptophyta > Magnoliopsida > Malvales > Malvaceae > Gossypium > Gossypium sturtianum. The sequence goes on along the minus strand of CM046949.1, from coordinate 85,797,688 downwards.
AAGCCAATTGCCACCCTGAGAAACAAACACACTTATAGCACCACAAGCAACACATAACAAAGCAATAATACATTATGAATAATCACTAGTTCATCATGCATACACTTCACACTTTACTTGATCAATAGCATGAACTTGCACTTCATGAATATCATCATCATTGGATATATATATAAACTTAACAAGTATTGGCCAATTTCCAATGGCCATTTACAAAATGTATAAGTGGCAAATATAGCCAACACTTTGGCTAACAAATATGACATGACAAAATGACCAAGTTTCTATACATGCCATACTCAAAATAAATCAACTTTGCTATACTGAAAGAATAGTTGATAGTGTGATCCGAACTCCGACGTCCTACGATCCTCGAGCTAGCTTGGCAATACTACATGGAAAAAGGGAAAAGAAAGGGGTAAGCTTATAGCTTAGTAAGTTTGAATGAATTAAAATAGTAACATAAGTGCTCAAGGTAAAACCCATTCATCTCATAGAATAATAACAGCATAAGTTCTCGAGTACTTTGACATACTTACTCATACTTACGCTTACCCATCACATATCACATTACAGTTTCATAACTCGTATTTTACTCATGGTACCTGTAACAGCCAGATTTAGGGGCTAGTCGGAACAGTGATCTCAGAATCACTAATTTGAGGTTAGAGAAAATTATTTTCATGATATGTTATGTGATATAACATGTTTATAAGGATGCATGGAAATTTTGGTGCCTTAATTTTAGCGAAATCTAGCTAAATTGTGAAAAAGGACTAAATCGCATAAAGTGCGAAAGTTCTATTTTAATTGCTAGAGGTGCCAAATAGTCATAGAATATTAATTAGAGGTCCCAAATGTGTAATTTGGCCTTGTTAAATGTGTTGGCCGGCCATAGAAAGTTAAGGGGACAAGAGCATTAAATTTTGGTCAAAAGTTGGTGATATTAGTTGACAAATGAAAAAAAAAAGATGAAATAAGCAAAAGCTATCATCTTTTTTTATTTCTTCTCTTCTTCCACCAAAAATAGCAACCATGGGAGGGGTTTTTGAAGCTTAAAATTTCAGCAAGCAATTCTCCTCACAAGTAAGTGATTTTGATGATCTTTCTTAATAAAAATTGTACTTTTGGAGTCCCCAAAGCTTAAGCTTTCTAAAGAGGGGACTAGTTTGCAAAATGGTTGAAAGTCTAGGGACTTGCCATGATAGAGTTCATGTTGTTTGATGAGTTTTATGGAAGAAAATTAATGATAGAATGATGAGAAACAACTTTTGTGAAAGATGTTTTCATGAAAACACCTATTTGAGACTAAAATGCAAAAGTTGTAAATTGTTCATAAAGGCATGAAATAGATGGAATTGTGGATAGTTGTAAGAGGATAAAATGTTCAGCTAGACTTTTTTAACAAGAAAATGTGATGAAAATTTATTTATGAGCCTAGGGGCAAAATGGTAATTTTGCCAAAGTGTAGGGGCAAAATAGTCATTTTTGCCTAAAGTTTAGGTTATGGTATATCATGATTTAAAAGAGATTAAATCAGTAAATTTCATTGTTCTAGATCAAAGAAAATGAGTTTCGGACCTAGAACGGATGAAAAGAGAAATGTGGGTAAAAAGTCCATTTCGGCTCTTTCGACATCGAGGTAAGTTCATGTGCAAATGTTGCAATTACGTATGAGCTTATTTAGCATTCCAATGTTGTATGGAATGTATATTATTATATGAATGTATGAAATGTCTCTTGATGAGATGTGAATGGAATTGAATTTAGAGTAATGGGAAAGGTGTATAGCATGATAGGACGATGGTTAAAGTCTCGAGTAAGACCATATTGGAATATGGCCTCGGGGTAAGAATTAGTAAAAGACCATGTCAGGGACATGGCATCGATATGTTAATGTATGTAAGACCCAATTGGGGTATGATGACGATGAGAACTATGTGCATGAGACCCAAGAGAGTTATTTAACAATTCGCATGATTCAATGTATGTGGTTGTACCATGAGTAACACAAGTATGTGTAGAACTGAATTAAGATGAATTCATTATATGATGAATCCCTAGTGGTGTTTGTGTAGTTGATGCACTGTGTGAATGAGAACGAGTATCGTACAAAGTTAAGTAAGAATAGAAACATGTGAGAATGTTCTCGAATGAACATTTGAAATAGAGATATACTTGGGGATTATTATCCATGAATGTAAATAACGGTGAGCTATGTGCGATATCACCTTATTGATGGTGGTGATGGGGTAATGCGATACCATCAACTGTATTATTTTTTGGTGGGCTGTGTACATTACCACCTGATTGATTATTAATTGATGGGCTATGTGCGATACCATCGCTTATAAATGATTGGTGAGCTAAGTGCGAAATCACTTTAGGTATAAATGATTGGTGGGCTGTGTGCGATACCACCCTGTAAGAGATTCAATGGTGGGCTAAGTGCGTAACCACCGAGATATTAGTAGTATGAGCGACTTATTGAAAATGCTTGATGTGTTGTTTTATATGATCATGTGGTGATCAATGCAGGAATGTATGCTAATTAAACGAGCAATTGGCTTGTGACATGGTAAGAATGTGGTAAGAGGTTGAATGAGTAAGTTTCAAGAATAGTTGAGTAAGTAACCATGAGTTTATGAGAGAAACTCTTCATGATACTATGTAACTAAGTATACAATGAATATCAATGTTGACACTTATTGCAGATGAGCTTACTAAGCATTATTGCTTACTCCTTTACTTTTCTCATCTCTTATAGGTTATATTAACTAGCTCGGGTTGGAGACCGCCAGAGATGCTTTCACACTATCGAACAGACACTTGGTATGAGGTATCAAGTCCTTATGAGTCATGGCATGTATAGGGATTATTTTAAGGTTGATTAAGTCCTAATTGATGTAGCCAAATTGTATTGGCCTAAGAGAACCTAGAGTTGGTTGTAAATGTATTTGATAAAGTTCTCCCTAGTGTATGGGATGAAAACCTTAACTCTTTAAGGATTAAATGTATTAATTCATGTGTTCTAATGGATGATTAAGAATGTTTTGAAGTAGTATATGAATGTATGCAAAAAAGAGTAGTAAAAAGCTTGGTAAGATAGCTTCTAAGTGCCCACACAGATAGACACACGGGCGTGTGTCTAGGCCGTGTGCACCCTGCACCTTAATACCTTAAGTCAGAATAGACCATGGGCTGATCACACGGCCGTTTGTTCAAGTCGTGTGATACGCACGGCTAGCACATGGGCGTGTGCCTAGGCCGTGTTGAATAAGTCAGTATATCAAGGTATAGCACACGGTTTAGGCCTACGGGCGTGTCAAGACCGTGTGTGATTAGTCAGTGTCGACCACGGGTTGAAGGCACGGACATGTAATAGAGTACACTGACGTGTTCCCAAACCGCATGGGCATGTGCCTTAACCATGGGGCATTTGGCAAAATGCTTGGGTTTTTAAGCACGGTTGTTGAACATGGGCGTGTGTGTCTACACACGGGCGTGTCTCGTTCTACACGGGCGTATGAGCCCTGTATTTGAAGAGAAAAAATTTAAGAATCGTAAAAGTTTCAGATTAGTCTCGAGAGCCCTCGTGTGTATGAGTGAGGCCTTATAAGTCGAGAATGAGGTGATTGAGGTGACTAAAGAGAGTAGTCACGATTAGCCTAAGTGGCGACCGTGAGGTTTTAGTACGGTAACGTCTCGAGCCCTGTTCCGGCGTGGAACCCGGGTAAGGGGTGTTACAGTACCTGTGTCACTTCATCACATAATTTAGCACTTATGCTATCTGAACATAAACTTAAATCATTATCATCCTTAACTTAAATGTAACTCTTGTCATCATTGTATAGCTTAGCTCTTTGTCATCTTTGCATACGTAGCTCTTTTGCTCGTTGAACTACTTAGAATATCGGAGGATACTCAATCTCATCATACATGTATCACAATGCCAATGCCATATCCGGATATGGTCTTACATAGGATCACCTCTTGATGCCGATGCCATATCCCAGATATGGTCTTACACAGGATCTCTTAACTCGATGTCGATGCCATGTCCCAGACATGGTCTTACATGGGACCTTCCTTATTCGGTACCGATGCCATGTCCCAGACATGGTCTTTTACAGGACCTACATTCGGTGCCGATGCCATGTCCCAGACATGGTCTTATACGGGACCTTCGTTATCTCATGTTGTGACATAGGTATCCTTGTTATTCCGAATGTTCAACCGGGACTTCAAACTTAACATGATCTCATTACAATCTCATTTAGGCATTTTTAATCAACTTCATAGAAATATTATACATTCCTCATAAAATAAAGTAGTTAAAAACATAATAACATTAGGTAGCTTTAATTACACACAAACTTACCTTGGTACTCAAAATGTGTGTAGACGTTCGATTTAGTCCAACACTTTGTTCTTGCCTCGGTTTCGGTCCGGGCTTCATGTTTCTTGATCTATAATAACAATTTCACTTGTTTAATACTCACATTGACTAAATTGACTCATGAACCATACTTTGGCAAAATTATGATTTTTCCCCTAAACTTTCACATAATTACACTTTTTCCCCTAGGCTCGTAAAATGATTTTTATTCAACTTTCTTGTATTTTAAGCCTAGCCGAATTATTTTCTTAACTACAACAGCCCCAAATTTCCACTATTTCACTCATGTATGACCATTTTTATAACTTTTACAATTTGATCCTTTTTATGCAATTTTCATGAAAATAACTTAGAAAAAGATGTTTATCACACATCAAACTTTCATATTCTTCCTTAAAACCTCAAAATACATGCATGTCATACATGGGTAAATTTTTGAACATAAACCCTAGCTCAAAATATAGCTAGAAATAGCTAAATCGAGCTAAAAGAATCTCAAAAATACGAAGAACATTAAAAACGGGGCTAGGATGCACTTACTATCAAGCTTGGAAGTTCAAGAAACCCTAGCTATGTCTCCTTGCAAATTTCAGCACTTAGAGGAAGAAGATGGACAAGATTTTGACTTATTTTTCCCTTTTTAATTCATTAATTAACCAAATGACTAAGATGCCCTTAAGGCCCTTTCTTGAGATTTTTCCTTCCCATGTCTATTTTTGTCCATCTTGACATTTAATGGTCTAATTGCTAAATAAGGACCTCTAGTAATTTTTATAATTCTATTTCATACTTAAATCTTCTAGAATTTCATATTTTCTAATCTTTGCAATTTAGTCCTAATGGACAAATTGATCACTAATAAATAAAATTTCCTCATGAAATTTTCACACAATCATCTAACCATATCATAAGCCTCATAAACATCATAAAACGCATATTTCTACTTCGAATTTGTGGTCTCGCAACCATTATTCTGACTAGGCCCTAAATTGGGCTGTTACAATTCTCCCTCTTAAGGATTTTTGTCCTCGAAAATCTTATCGGTAAAAAGGTTTGGGTACTAGTTTCTCATAGCCTCATCGGGCTCCCATGTAGCCTCTTCTACCCCATGTCTTTGCCATAATACTTTCACGAGAGCTATACTTTTATTCCTTAGTTGTTTAACTTTTCGGGCTAGAATCGTAACCGATTCTTCGCCATATGTCATGTCGGGTTGAATTTCAACCTCTGTCGGTGTAATCACATGCGAAGGATCTGATCGGTAACGTCGCAACATAGACACGTGGAACACATCATGTATCTTTTCCAACTCAGATGGCAAAGCCAATCGATAAGCTACCGACCCTATCCTCTCGGTAATCTCATATGGTCCAATAAAACATGGATTCAATTTACCTTTCCGACCAAATCTGAGAACTTTCTTCCATGGTGATACTTTCAAAAATACCTTATCACCAACTTGAAACTTAATCTCTTTTCGTTTCAAGTCCGAGTAGGATTTTTTTCTATCAGAAGCAGCTTTTAAACAATCACGGATTATTTTTACCTTCTCTTTGATTTCTCTAACCAGATCAACCCCGTGAATTAATTTTCCTTGAGTTCAGTCCAATACAATGGCGTTCGGCACTTATGCCCATACAAAGCCTCATAACGCGCAATTTTCAAGCTCGACTGAAAACTGTTATTGTATGAAAACTCTACCAACGGTAAATACTTTTCCCAGCTGCCCTGAAACTCAAGAACACAACACTAAAACTCCATTGTATAATCGACAAAGGTACTCCATGAAGCCTTACAATCTTAGAAACATACAAGTCTGCCAACTTATCAACTGAATAATCAACACATACCGGTATGAAGTGGGCCGACTTTGTAAGTCTATCTACCACCACCCATACGGCATCTTTCTTGCTCGGTCTCAACGGCAAACCCGTTATAAAGTCCATAGTAACACGGTCCCATTTCCACTCGGGAACCATAATAGGTTGAAGCAAACCCGAAGGTACTTGGTGTTCATCTTTTAGTTGTTTACAAATAAAGCATCTTGATACAAACTCAGAAATATCTTTCTTCATACTCGGCCACTAATACCATTTCTTCAAATTATTATACATTTTTGTACTGCCCGGATGTATAGATAGACATCCGCTATGTACCTCGTGTAAAATCTTCCGAATAAGCTCATCATCCCTTGGTACACAAACTCTGTCTCTGAACATCAAACATCCATCAGAATTAATTCAAAAGTCGGACTCAACACCCGACTCGCACTGAACTCTTTTGGCTTGTAAGTCACTGTCATCTTTCTGAGCCTCATAAATCTCTTGAAGGAACATTGGTCTAGCCCTCAACTCAGCTAGAATGGAACCATTGTCTGCCAAAGTCACCCATGTGTTCATAGCCATCAATGCAAATAGGGATTTCCTACTCAAAGCATCGGTGACTACATTCGCCTTTCCCGGGTGGTAGTCAATGACTAGCTCATAATCCTTTATCAGCTCTAACCATCTTCGCTGCCTTAAATTCAATTCCTTCTGAGTCATCAAGTACTTTAGGCTCTTATGATAAGCGAATATCTGACATCTTTCACCATACAAATGGTTTCTCTATATCTTCAAAGCAAACACAATGGCAGCCAACTCTAGATCATGTTTCGGGTAATTCTTCTCATGCGGCTTTAACTGTCTAGAGGCATATGCTATCACCCTGCATTCCTGCATAAGCACACAGCCCAATCCATTCAAGGATGCATCGCTGTAGATCAAAAATTCTTTTCCCGGTCCAGGTTGCACTAGAACTGGAGCCTTAGTCAACAATGCCTTTAGTTTCTCAAAACTCTGTTGGCACTTTTCTGTCCATTCAAACTTCACCTCTTTTTGTAACAACCTCATCATCGGTGTAGCTATCATAGAAAACCCCTTGACAAACCGTCTGTAATAGCCAGCTAGGCCTAGAAAACTTCTAACCTCTGATACGTTTCTCGGCGGCTTCCAATCAACAATAGCTGAAATCTTGCTTGGGTCTACTCGGATTCCATCTCCCGAGACAATGTTCCCCAAAAATCCAATCTCTTTGAGCCAAAATTCACTTTTTCTAAACTTGGCATACAACTGATTATCTCGTAAAATTTACAAAACCGTCCTCAAGTGCCCGGCATGCTCATGCTCATCACGAGAATATATCAATATGTCATCAATAAAAACCACAACAAACTTATCCAAGTATGGCCAAAATATACAGTTCGTTAAATCCATAAACACAGCAGGGGAATTTGTTAAGCCAAAAGGCATGACTAAAAATTCATAGTGCCCAAACCTTGTTTGAAATGCAGTTTTTGGCACATCTGAGTCTTTGACCCTCAACTGGTAATAATCGGACCTCAAGTTTATCTTGGAGAACACAATGGCTCCCTTCAATTGATCAAATAAATCATCGATCCTTGGCAATGGGTACTTATTCTTCACAGTAACCTTATTAAGCTGCCGGTAATCTATACATAATCTCATGGAACCATCTTTCTTTTTCACAAATAACAATGGAGCACCCTACGGAGAATAGCTCGGTCGTGCAAAGCCTTTGTCTGTCAACTCTTGTAACCGTGCCTTCAATTCTTTCAACTAAGTTGGAGCCATTCTGTATGGAGCAATCGATATAGGTGCGGTACCAGGGACTAACTCAATGCCAAATTCAATTTCTCTAACCGGAGGCAACCTTGACAATTCTTCTGGAAATACATCGGGATACTCACACACTATCGGCACTGAATCAATTCTTAACTCAGTCTCTTTGGCATTCATCATGTGGAGAAAGGCTTCCTTAGCCTCTTCTCCTCCTCTCTGACTTACAGTCATTGGTCTATTCTCATTTTCATTCGGCACCGTCCCTTCAGTGGGAGCCGGCGCATTACTTTCTACATTATCCGCCACAGCTCTATCGGGATCCATTTACTATATGAAATCATAATTTAAATCGTCAGGAGTCTTCACACTGTCATAATGTAAATACTCATGTGTATGGAATGTATAGCTAGACTCATGCTTACGCTACGTTAGTCATATAACTGACTAAACCGTAACTCTGATACCACTAAATGTAACACCCCTTACCCGTGTCTGACGCCGGGACATGATACGAGGCATTAGCGGACTTAACTTACTTAAACATACAACATCGGGCTATAAAATTTCATTTCAACTTAAAGCTTCTCATTCATATTCCTAACATCCTTATTATGGGCCTACGAGGCCCTAAATATACATATGGAAGGTTACGAAATTAAACCGAAAAATTTTGCGCACTTAGAAAATTTTTGCCTAAACAGGGTCACACGCCCGTGTGGGATGGAACATGCCCGTGTGGGCAGGCCGTGTGGTCACACACACCCATGTTCCTAGCCTGTGTGGAATTTATTTTTTATTTCGAACCTACAGGGGTTTTCACACGGCCGGATACACGCCCGTGTCTGTGGCCCGTGTCCCTCACACGGCCTAGACACGCTTGTGTCCTCACCCGTGTGTGAAAAACCTGGGTATTCTGTTTATGACGTTAGCAAGCTCTTAAGGGCACACGGCTTAGGCACACGCTCGTGTGGCGAATTAAATTCTCGTGAATTTGATGCAGGGGACACACGGCCTATCAACACACCCATGGGGCTAATCATGTGTCACACACGGCCTAGACACACGCCCGTGTGTCTACCCGTGTGGACAATTAGAAGGCTATTTACCAAGCCAATTGCCACCCTGAAAAACAAACACACTTATACCACCACAAGCAACACATAATAAAGCAATAATACATTATGAATAATCACAAGTTCATCATGCATACACTTCACACTTTACTCGATCAATAGCATGAACTTGCACTTCATGAATATCATCATCATTGGATATATATATAAAGTTAACAAGTATTGGCCAATTTCCAATGGCCATTTTACAAAATGTATAAGTGGAAAATATAGCCAACACTTTGGCTAACAAATATGACATAACAAAATGACCAAGTTCCTATACATGCCATACTCAAAATAAATCAACTTTGCTATACCGAAAGAATAGTTGATAGTGTGGTCTGAACTCCGACGTCCTACGATCCCCGAGCTAGCTTGGCTATACTACAAGGAAAAAGGGAAAAGAAAGGGGTAAGCTTATAGCTTAGTAAGTTTGAATGAATTAAAATAGTAACATAAGTGCTCATGGTAAAATCCATTCATCTCATAGAACAATAACAACATAAGTTCTCGAGTACTTTGACATACTTACTCATACTTACGCTTACCCATCACATATCACATTACGGTTTCATAACTCGTATTTTACTCATGGTACCTGTGTCACTTCATCACATAATTTAGCACTTATGCTATCTGAACATAAACTTAAATCATTATCATCCTTAACTTAAATGTAACTCTTGTCATTATTTGTATAGCTTAGCTCTTTGTCATCTTTGCATACTTAGCTCTTTTGCCCGTTGAACTACTCAGAATATCGGAGGATACTCAATCTCATCATACATGTATCACAATGCCAATGCCATATCCCGGACATGGTCTTACATGGGATCACCTCTTGATGCCGATGCCATATCCCAGATATGGTCTTACACGAGATCTCTTAACTCGATGTCGATGCCATGTCCCAGACATGGTCTTACACGAGATCTTCCTTTGGTGCCGAGGCCATGTCCCAGACATGGTCTTACACGTGACCTTCCTTATTCGGTGCCGATGCCATGTCCCAAACATGGTCTTATACGAGACCTAAATTCGGTGCCGAAGCCATGTCCCAGACATGGTCTTATACGGGACCTACATTTGGTGCCGATGCCATGTCCCAGACATGGTCTTATACGGGACCTTCCTTATCTCATGTCGTGACATAGGTATCCTTGTTATTCCGAATGTTCAACCGGGACTTTAAACTAAACATGATCTCATTACAATGTAACACCCCAAACCCGGTCAATACGCCACGATCGAATCTGGTATGTCACTAAGGAAAATATTTTTGAAGAATCGAATTAACAATTAAATTTTGTGAAAAACTCTTTGAAATTCTTTATTTGTCGAAAATAAGTTAAAACTGAGATTTACTTTGAATTACTTAAAACTTTAAAACTTAGTTAATAAATCATAGGATAGAAAACATTTATATCTTTTTAAGAAAATTTGAAATATCACTTTAAAATTGAGTATAGAAACTTGAATTTTTGGAAATCACTTAATTTGTTGAAAACACTTAACTTGTAATTTTTTTCTATCGAACTATTCATATTACCCGATGGTAAGATTTTTAAAACCATTGCGAGTTTTTAGTTTAGAAAACTTTGAGCTCAATTATTAAATTAACCAAGTGACATGCTTAAACATGTTTAGAATAAATCTCAAAGCATATAAATAATCCAAAACCATAATTAAAGAGGCCTTATTACAAATCCATAAAATATGAAAACCCAAAATTAAAATATAGTACCCAAATGGAAGTTCATGTAAAACAAAACTTTATTGCATGGCCTCCTCGAGTTCATCCAGGCCCATATCCGCGATCTCACGAATCACTGAAAAGATAAGGAGAAGGTGAGTCACCAAGACTCAGTGCATATTCCCTCTCCTGTAAATACCACATACTTACAAAAATTATAACAAAGCAACATATATGTATAATGCACCCAACCTAGCCATCCATAACTCCTTTTCTACCCCGTGTGGTACCAAACCACCTTTGGTGGTGCCAAACCACTGGTGACCGAAGTCACGATATAAATGTGATACCAAATCTTTGGTGACCAAAGTCACAAATAATCCATCTGTGGGGCCAACCCACGTGTGATACCAAATCACCGCGACGATCCCATATCTCAAAAGTGGGGCCAACCCACGGTGGAATTAACCACGTGGACAAGTCGCTATGAGGTGCCAAACCTCCGGTGTCCAAGACACGAATGTGATACCAAATCACCGGTGGTGCTAAACCATCGTGTCCAAGACACGAATCATCAATCTTCCTCCACTCATATTGCCCATACCAATGCAATAAATAGACAAATCACGTCAATAAACTTTGATATGTATCTCATAACGAATATATCATAAAACGTAGATCATAATTTCAATCCACATGTATTAACAACATATTGAAACGGACTTACCCGAATCCTCATTCATACCATCATGGTATCATATCCGATCTCATCGATTTACCCACTTTTCATAATATGATTAGTTATAACACACAAATATACATATATAAACCAAGTTATAAAGTGTGTAAGATACACACCTTTCACCAAAGCAATAACTAACGTCCAAGATCCGATCTACCACTAGATCACCTTGTCCTACAATCGGCCAATATTAAGATTATGAACAAAGGCCATTCGCCATAACACTAAATCCGAGATAATTATCCTTGAAAAACCAAGTCTTACCTAAACTTACCCAAAACGATTGTCAATGAATCGAGACTTAGATTGATTGCTTCCAATGTCCAAAAGCCTAAAAGAAATCGGTTTCTAAGAATGATTAGAACCTTGCAAACCAATGCCCATAGATTCGGCCTTAGTCCACAAGAAAATAACATAGAGACGAGAAAAGAATTGAAGAAGAAACGCCAGAACACTTACCCTTTTCCAAAATCGATTGAAGAAAAATCAAAGAGAGTCTACCCTTGAATATTCGGCCAAAAATAATACTAAAAGGAAGTAGAAAAATTCTGGCTATGGTGAAGTGAAAAGAAAAGAGAAATAGAATGGTAATGGATGTTTAAACTTTGAGTGAAAGAAAAGAAATGGAATTTGAGATGGGTAAAGATTCGCCAAGAGAGGATGAAAGAAAATGTGATTAAACAAAAGTCAAATGAAGAAAAGAGAGATGTGGGAGAGAGAGATTCGGCCAAACATTATTTTGCCAAAGAAGAAAAGTGCACAAAAGTTCCAATGTTGTTTTGGTTTCAAGATGACAATTGAAAGAAGAGAAATGGTATTTGGTTCACACAAAATAAGGCTAAAACCAAAAGAAAAAATTTCACCAAAATGCACAATAACATTCGGCCAAAGAGAGTGTTTTTGGAGAGGGAAAACAAAAATGCAAAAAGATGTTCAAAAGGCAAAAATTGACCAACTATTCCCCCAAAGCTACTTACAAAATTCGCCACCCCTAGACACCCATGCCAGCCCACATTCATCCACTAAAGGCCTAGGATTACTTTCCAAAACATCCTCCATATTCCATGCCTTTTGTCCCCTCTTAATACCATAACTTCAAGATTCTTATCCCCAACATCATGCTTTCCTTAAACAAAATTCAACTTACTAAAAGAAATAGTCCAACCTATCATAAACATAGGTTGACCGACCATCAATGCTAGAACAAAAATAAAGTCTTCAAAAAAATGTTTTCCATGATACTCGAACCTCTAACCTCAAGCCACCTTTCAAGCTCCTTAACCAACTTGCCACTTACTCCTCTTATGCTTTAATTTAACACTTAAATTAACTTAAGTGCTAAGCTCACTTAATCCACTTCATTAAATAAACCATACTAAAAATTATTCTAGCTTCCTAAATAAAATCAAGCCTTCACAAGACTATGCTAACACACAAAATTCATACCCGAGCCAACACAAATAATACTCAAATTTTGGGATGTTACAATTCTACCCCTTAAGAAAATTTCTGTCCTCGAAATTACGATCAAAAGAGTTGAGGATACCGCCGCCTCATTACATCCTCCTGCTCCCACGTAGCTTCCTCCATGCCATGATTCCGCCATAAAACCTTCACTAAAGGAACTGTCTTCCTCACGCAAAACTTTCACATCTCGATCTAGGATCTGCATGTGTTCTTCTTCTATCGTCGATCCGGACTCACCTCTATTTCCTCTCGCCACAACATGCGATGGATTAGAACGATAGCGTCTAAGCATGGAGACATGGAACACATCGTGAATCGACTCACTCGATGGCAACTCGAGCTAATAAGCTACCGGTCCCACTCGTCTCAACACCTTAAACGCCCAATAAACCTTGGACTTAACTTGCCTTTTCTCCCAAATCTTAACACTTTCTTCCATGGCGAGACCTTCGTAAAAACTTTGTCACCCATCGCAAACTCTATATCCTCTCGCTTGAGATCGGCATATGACTTACGCCTATCCAAGCTTCCTTCAACCGAGCTTGAATCAACTTCACCTTATCCTCGCCGCAACCAACTCGGTCCTAACATCCGACGCTCACCCAACTCTGTCCAACATGTAGGTGTGCGACACCTCCTACCATACAACGCCTCATATGGGGCCATCTTAATGCTTGCTTGGTAACTATTGTTGTATGCGAACTCGCCTAATGGTAAAAACTCTTCCCACCGCCTCAAGTCCAAAACACATCCTCTCAACATATCTTCTAAAATCTGAATAACCCTTTCCGATCGCCGTCGACGGTGGATGAAATGCGATCGAAATCCAACCGCGCACCCAAAGCCCGATGTAACGCTCTCCAAAACCTCGATGTAAATCTAGGATCTCTATCTCGAGATGATCGACACCGCACACCGTGCAACCTCACTATCTCCGCTACATACAACTTAGCTAACCTCAAGCTTAATAATCTATCCTTACCGGAATGAAATGAGTCGACTTAGTCGACGATCCACAATCACCCAAATCGAATCCTTCTTACTAGGCGTAAGAGGTAATCCATCCATAGTGATCCTTTCCCACTTCCATCGTGGAATCTTCACCCGGTGAAGTAACCCAGATTTGGTGGCGATGCTGCTCGCTTGACCTGCCGACACGCCGACATTTACCCACAAACTCGCTTACCTCACGCCGACACGGCCACCAAAATCGCGCTCTCTTAAATCCGATACATCTTGCTTCCTCCGGGATGCATAGCATATGGGCTGTTATGTGCATCCCGAAGAATCCTTTGCCTCAACTCAACATCCTTCGGCATACAAGCTCTCCCTTTAAAACATAGTACTCCATCATTTGGACAAACTATATTCCTCTAAACCTCCGCTCGAATCACGCAACCTCCGATCATTTAAACCATCATCCTCTAACCGCTTCTCCTTGATTTGCTCTAACTAAGTCGGCTTGACTTGCGAGTTCAAACCCAAAAGACTCCCATTGTCATATAAGCTAAGTCGAGCAAACATCGATCTTAAACCGATACAACCTTACGGCTCAACGCGTCTACCACCACGTTAGCCTTGCCGGGATGATATTCGATCGAACAATCGTAGTCCTTCAACAATTCGATCCATCTACGCTGCCTTAAGTTCAAATCCTTCCGAGTCAAAAGATACTTAAGACTCTTGTGATCCGTAGACTATCGACTTCTCTCCGCATAAATAGTGTCTCCATATCTTCAAAGCAAAAACCACGCAAATAGCTAATTCCAAGTCATGCGTCGGATAATTGACCTCATGTGGTCTCAATCGCCGAGATGCATAAGGCACTACCTTCCTTCTTGCATCAAGACACATCCTGCACCAGTATGTGATGCATCAAAGTAAACCGTGAATTCCTTGCCTCGCCTCAAAGTTGAATCAAAACCGAGCTTGATCGAATCTTCTTCAACTTGTCAAAACTTCCTTCTTCGCTTCTCGGTCCACACAAATGGAACTCCTTTCCTCAATAACTTGGTCATAGGTGCCGCTATCAAAGAAAATCCTTCTACAAATCTTTGGTAATACCCGCTGACCTAGAAAACTCCGAGATCAATCTCGACCATCGACTTAGGCGGCTTCAATCCAACATCGCCTCAATCTTCCGAGGATCCACTCTAATCCCCTCACCTGGTACTACGTGACCCAAGAAAGTCACCTCCTAAGCCGACTGCACTTACTAAATTTGGCGTCTGATACACCGCTTTCCTCTCGAATCTGCAACACTACTCGTAAATGCGCATCATGCTCCTCCTCCGACTTTGAGTATACCAAAATATCGTCTATAAATACCACAACAAACCGATCCAAAACTGCTGGAATACTCGATTCATCATATCCATAAATGCGTGCACAAGTTAGTCAACCCAAACGGCATCACCGTAAACTCGAGTGCCCATACCGAGTGCGTAAAAGTTGTCTTATGGTTATCAGCCTCTTTCACCTTTAATTGATGATATCCGGACCTTAAATCAATCTTGAGAGAAAATCGCCGCTTCTTAAGCTGATCAAACAAGTCATCTATCCTCGGCAAAGGATACTTGTTTTTGATCGCCACTTATTCAATCAAGATGTAGTCTATACACATCCGCATCGCACCATCCTTCTTCTTGACAAAAAGTACCGGCGCTCCCCATGGCGAAACACTTGGTCGAATGAAACCTCGATCCAACAACTCCTGAATTTGAGCCTTTAATTCCATCAATTCCTTCGGTGCCATCCTATACGGAGCTATAGACACCGGCCTGCCCGGCAATGAGATCTATACCAAATTCAACTTCACGGTCCGGAGGTAGTCCGGAAGTTCTTCAGAAATACGTCAACATATTCTTTTACCGTGCGGACATTCCCCACATTAGACTCTTTAGCCTTCAATGCACACACATGGACCACAAATGCCTCACAGCCCTTCCTAACCAACTTCACAGCTTTCAACGCAGATACCACGTTGGATAGATAATCTCTTCTATTACCTATCATGACCACCTCTTCGCCTCAACCGACTTCAAAACCATGCGCTTTAGCGGCAAGCAATCCAAACTTGCTCTCGGTACTTGGCTAACTACCCATCCCAAGTATCGATCGAACTCCTCAAATGGCAATTCCATCGGATCGCCTACGAACGCTACCCCTTGGAGTTCTAGGGTACATCTCTATATAGCTTATTTACTTCACAGAGTGACCTAGAGGGCTAAGTACAGTCATCTTCCTAGAAGCGATCTCGTAAACTAAGCTCATGGTCTCTACTATGTTACCGGCAACATACGAATGTGTCGAACCCACATCTATCAAAGCAAAGATATGGTTCACCAAAGATTAAGAACGCATCGGTTATGACGTCCGGTGCGGCCGCTCCTCCTCTCGACCTCTCGCGCATACACCAAACCAGCCGTCTTGCCTCGGTGTTGCCGCGACTCTCCGCCAGATGCTCCTCGACCTCGACTGTAACCATTACCTCTCTACCATTACCACGACCTCTATGTGGTGGCGGTCCTCATTTCTCGAACCGAGCACGACCTTGACCCTCCGATCGATTCCGGCTAGCTTACGTGGATGGGTCTCACACGATGATCCAATGAGCCACACTCGAAACATCCTTTCCTCCGGTCCAACATTCACCCCAATGATATTTCCCACATCGATTACACCGTCTTTGGTCCCTCGATTAGCAAGAATGTGCCTCCTGCATCGATTCAAACCACTTTGCCTAGCCCTCTTTTGAGAATTACCGGGTGATCCCGATGATCCGTAACCTCTCTTATGCTTGTTCCGGTCAGAATCGCGCTCTGCAGATTCCTTGATTCCTTCGGCTATCTTAGCCTTTTCAACCAAAGTAGCAAACTCTCGCCCCGATGTGGAGCAATCAACAATCTCACTCGTCCCTCAAACCATCTTTGAATCGAACACATCGCTCGTGTTCGATGCCACAATACTCTCCAAAGATACCTGGCTCGCCTCTTAAAAATTTCGCCTCATATTCTCGACACGGACTTACTACCTTGGATCAAACTCGTAAATGCCTTACGCCGCACATCAATGTAATTAGACCCAACGTATTTTACACGACACGCCTTGAAATAATCCCAAGTGAGATCCTCCGCACGCAAAGACCATTCTGCATCGTGAGCCACCACCGATATGACTCATCCCGAAGAAGCGATACGATCCCTTTCAGCTTTTCCTCGGCATTGGATCCAAATCATCCATGATTCGCCTCCGTCGCCTCTAGCCAATATTCACCGCACTAGGAGCCACGCTCAAACACCTCAAAATACCTCACCAACTGGCTCAAGTCGCTCGATACGGATTTACGAATTCGCGCGCTCCACCTATTCCAGCTTTACCCTCTCAAGAACTCGCAAGATCGCTCGAGATATCGCTGCGTCATCCCCGCTTGATCCTCGTTGCTCAACTCCAACTCGTGGTGGGGGGTAGTGGTACCTCATTTTTGGATCCTTGACCAGGACCTCACCGGCTCGCATACGCCATCCTACCCCGACCACGCCCACTTAATCATACGACCTCGACCATGAGTACTCATGTCTAAAGTCTCGACTTATCCGATTAAAAGCGTTTTGCATTAGTCATTATTCCACTTTCTTTAAAGCACAATTTTATGAAAAGTTTTAATAGGAGGTTGTTTCATGAGTACATTCAACCTATAGTTTTGGGTCTCTAGAGTAGTTCCTACTACTATACATCATGCCAACATCATCATATCATATCATCAAAATCAACGGTTTGATGTACTTACCAGGGCGGATCGATGTCGGAGACTCGAGGCCATGCCTTTCCAACCATATAATTTTCAACAAAACATTTTAAACTCCATTCTTTAAAACATTTTGGGCCTCGGGCCCACAAAATGAGCTTTTGAACTTGGCTCGATATCAATTTGTAACACCCCAAACCCGGCCAATACGCCACGACCGAACTGTATGTCACTAAGGAAAATATTTTTGAAGAATCGAATTAACAATTAAATTTTGTGAAAAACTCTTTGAAATTCTTTATTTGTCGAAAATAAGTTAAAATTGAGATTTACTTTGAATTACTTAAAACTTTAAAACTTAGTTAATAAATTATAGGATAGAAAACATTTATATCTTTTTAAGAAAATTTGAAATATCACTTTAAAACTGAGTATAGAAACTTGAATTTTTGGAAATCACTTAATTTGTTGAAAACACTTAACTTGTAATTTTTTCTATCGAACTATTCATATTACCCGATGGTAAGATTTTTAAAACCATTGCGAGTTTTTAGTTTAGAAAACTTTGAGCTCAATTATTAAATTAACCAAGTGACATGCTTAAACATGTTTAGAATAAATCTCAAAGCATATAAATAATCCAAAACCATAATTAAAGAGGCCTTATTACAAATCCATAAAATATGAAAACCCAAAATTAAAATATAGTACCCAAATGGAGGTTCATGTAAAACCAAACTTTATTGCATGGCCTCCTCGAGTTCATCCGGCTCCATATCCACGATCTCACGAATCACCTGAAAAGATAAGGAGAAGGTGAGTCACCAAGACTCAAGTGCATATTCCTCTCCCTGTAAATACCACATACTTACACAAATTATAACAAAGCAACATATATGTATAATGCACCCAACCTAGCCATCCATAACTCCTTTTCTACCCCGTGTGGTACCAAACCACGTGGTGGTGCCAAACCACCGGTGACCAAGTCACGATATAAATGTGATACTAAATCACTTTGGTGACCAAAGTCACAAATAATCCATCTATGGGGCCAACCCACGTGTGATACCAAATCACCGGCGGACGATCCCATCCCATATCTCAAAATTGGGGCCAACCCACGGTGGAATTAACCACGGGGACAAGTCGCTATGAGGTGCCAAACCTCCGTGTCCAAGACACGAATGTGATACCAAATCACTTTGGTGGTGCCAAACCACTTTGGTGGTGCTAAACCACCGGTGTCCGAAGACACGAATCATCAATCTTCCTCCACTCATATTGCCCATACCAATGTAATAAATAGACAAATCACGTCAATAAACTTTGATATGTATCTCATAACGAATATATCATAAAACGTAGATCATAATTTCAATCCACATGTATTAACAACATATTGAAACGGACTTACCCGAATCCTCATTCATACCATCATGGTATCATATCCAGATCTCATCGATTTACCCACTTTTCATAATATGATTAGTTATAACACACAAATATACATATATAAACCAAGTTATAAAGTGTGTAAGATACACACCTTTCACCAAAGCAATAACTAACGTCCGAAGATCCGATCTACCACTAGATCACCTTGTCCTACAATCGGCCAATATTAAGATTATGAACAAAGGCCATTCGGCCATAACACTAAATCCCAGATAATTATCCTTCGAAAAACCAAGTCTTACCTAAACTTACCCAAAACGATTGTCAATGAATCGAGACTTAGATTGATTGCTTCCAATGTCCGAAAAGCCTAAAAGAAATCGGTTTCTAAGAATGATTAGAACCTTGCAAACCAATGCCCATAGATTCGGCCTTAGTCCATAAGAAAATAACATAGAGACGAGAAAAGAATTGAAGAAGAAACGGCCAGGAACACTTACCCTTTTCCAAAATCGATTGAAGAAAAATCAAAGAGAGTCTACCCTTGAATATTCGGCCAAAAATAATACTAAAAGGAAGTAGAAAAATTCGGCTATGGTGAAGTGAAAAAGAAAAGAGAAATAGAATGGTAATGGATGTTTAAACTTTGAGTGAAAGAAAAAGAAATGGAATTTGATATGGGTAAAGATTCGGCCAAGAGAGGATGAAAGAAAATGTGATTAAACAAAAGTCAAATGAAGAAAAGAGAGATGTGGGAGAGAGAGATTCGGCCAAACATTATTTTGCCAAAGAAGAAAAGTGCACAAAAGTTCCAATGTTGTTTCGGTTTCAAGAGGACAATTGAAAGAAGAGAAATGGTATTTGGTTCACACAAAATAAGGCTAAAACCAAAAGCAAAAATTTCACCAAAATGCACAATAACATTCGGCCAAAGAGAGTGTTTTTGGAGAGGGAAAACAAAAATGCAAAAAGATGTTCAAAAGGCAAAAATTGACCAACTATTCCCCCCCAAAGCTACTTACAAAATTCGGCCACCCCCTAGACACTCATGCCATCCACATTCATCCACTAAAGGCCTAGGATTACTTTCCAAAACATCCTCCATATTCCATGCCTTTTGTCCCCTCTTAATACCATAACTTCAAGATTCTTATCCCCAACATCATGCTTTCCTTAAACAAAATTCAACTTACTAAAAGAAATAGTCCAACCTATCATAAACATAGGTTGACCGACCATCAATGCTAGAACAAAAATAAAGTCTTCAAAAAAAATGTTTTCCATGATACTCGAACCTCTAACCTCAAGCCACCTTTCAAGCTCCTTAACCAACTTGCCACTTACTCCTCTTATGCTTTAATTTAACACTTAAATTAACTTAAGTGCTAAGCTCACTTAATCCACTTCATTAAATAAACCATACTAAAAATTATTCTAGCTTCCTAAATAAAATCAAGCCTTCACAAGACTATGCTAACACACAAAATTCATACCCGAGCCAACACAAATAATACTCAAATTTTGGGATGTTACATAAAATCTCATTGAGGCATTATTAATCAACTTCATAGAAATATTATACATTCCTCATAAAATAAATTAGTTAAAAACATAACATTAGGTAGCTTTAATTTCCCACAAACTTACCTCGGTACTCAAAATGTGTGTAGACGTTCGATTTAGTCCAACATTTTGTTCTTGCCTCGGTTTCAGTCCGGGCTTCGTGTTTCTTGATCTATAATAACAATTTCACTTGTTTAATACTCACATTGACTAAATTGACTCATGAATCATACTTTGGCAAAATTATGATTTTTCCCCTAAACTTTCACATAATTACACTTTTGCCTCTAGGCTCGTAAAATGATTTTTATTCAACTTTCTTGTATTTTAAGCCTAGCCAAATTATTTTCTTAACTACAATAGCCCCCAATTTCCACTACTTCACTCATGTATGACCATTTTTATAACTTTTACAATTTGGTCCTTTTTATGCATTTTTCATGAAAATCACTTAGAAAAAGATGTTTATCACACATCAAACTTTCATATTCTTCCTTAAAACCTCAAAATACATGCATGTCATACATGGGTAAATTTTTGAACATAAACCGTAGCTCAAAATATAGCTTGAAATAGCTAAATTGAGCTACGAGGATCTCAAAAATATGAAGAACATTAAAAACGGGGCTGGGATCACTTACTATCAAGCTTGGAAGTTGAAAAAACCCTAGCTATGTCTCCTTGCAAATTTCGACACTTAGAGGAAGAAGATGGACAAGATTTTGACTTATTTTTCCCTTTTTAATTCATTAATTAACCAAATGACTAAGATGCCCTTAAGGCCCTTTCTTGAGATTTTTCCTTCCCATGTCCATTTTTGTCTATCTTGACATTTAATGGTCTAATTTCTAAATACGGACCTCTAGTAATTTTTATAATTCTATTTCATACTTAAATCTTCTAGAATTTCATATTTTCTAATCTTTTCAATTTAGTCCTAATGGACAAATTGATCACTAATAAATAAAATTTCCTTATGAAATTTTCACACAATCATGTAACCACATCATAAGCCTCATAAAAATCATAAAACACATATTTCTACTTCAGATTTGTGGTCTCGCAACCACTATTCTGACTAGGCCCTAAATCAGACTGTTACACCATATTAGCCCATAATTCACATTATTTCACATTTCTACCACACAATTTACACATTTCTCAATTTAATCCCTATTTTGCATTTTTCTTAAAAATCACTTAACAAAACTTGTATATCTATCAACAAGCATTCATAATCTATCATCAAACATCAAAATACTCATGTATTCATCAACGGCATCATTCAAAATCTTTAACAGTTTTGCAAAATAGTCCCTGGGCTAGCTAGACCTAGTTGCAACGATCTCAAAAACATAGAAATCATTAAAAACGGGACTAAAATACATACCTAACTGCATGAATTGTCTTAGCCGAATGAAGAACCCTAAAATTTGCCTTTCTTCTCTTCAATTCACGACAAAGAAGAATATGGACACTAAATTGGCTTTTTGTTTTATTTATTTTAATTTTATTATGCTAACTATTTTAACCTTAATGAAAAACCATTAATATCATCCATTTAATGTCCAATATTGTCCACTTACCATTATAATGGTCTAATTACAACATAAGGACCTCTAAATTAAGATTCCATAGCTATTAGATACCTTTAGCTAATGGAACTCCACTTTTACACTTTACGCGATTTAGTCCTTTTTACCGAATGAAGCATTCTAACAATAAATTTAATTCTTGAAACTTTCAAACATACATGCTATCATGCTGTTGTAACACCCCTTACCCATGTTCGACACCGAAACAGGGTACGAGGCATTACCGGACTCAAACACAAGCAAACATACAAAATCGAGACGTAATTTCCATCCAAATTTAAAACTTTTCACATACATTCATATCATCCATAAAACAAGCCTACGAGGACCAAAACATACATTGGAAGTAGTTCGGGACTAAACCGAGAACTTTAGAAAATCACACAACACTTAGAAAAAATTTCATTAAAACAGGGGTCACACGCCCGTGTGGTCCAAGGGACACGCCCGTGTGACCCTTAGACAAGCCCGTGCTATAGGCCGTGTTCAAAATAGGGAGCTCTCTGACTTGTGCCACACGGCCGTGCCACACGCCCGTGTGCTAGGCCGTGCCACACACCCGTGTGCTAGGCCATGTGGTCGATTTAGTTTCCATAATTTTTCATAAAATAGGTAAAGACTTCACACGGCCAGAGCACACGCCCTTGTTCGAGGTCGTGCCGTCCACACGGCTCAGACACACGCCCGTGTCTCTGTCCGTGTTCTCGATACTGAGCATTCTATTTTGTAACAATTAAGGTGCAGGGGACACACGCCGAAACACATGCCAAAGGGGCAAGCCGTGTGTCGCACACGGCCTAGACACACACCCGTGTGTCTACCCGTGTGGACAAAAATAAGGCTATTTACCAAGCCATTTTGTCACCCTTCCATGTACAAACCTACACAACAAACATAGAACAATTCCAAGCATATATCATCAAACAAATCATCCACAACTAAGGCATCAACACCCCATTCACATGCTATCATTTATCATACACAAACGTCACATATATCTTAACTCAAATCATGCAATTTCCCACATCCATGAAAAGCATTATCATATGCATATATATACTTAAACCAATATTAACCAATTTCAATGGCCATTTACAAAACGAATTATCAACCAACATAAGCCAACACATTTGGCTAAATCAATTATGACACATAACAAAATGACCAAGTCCCTATACATGCCATAACTCAAAATATTAAAATCATTGGTGTAACAACCTGGTTTATACCCTAGTCAGAACAGTGGTTTTGGGACCACAAATTTGAGGTTAGAGAAATAATTTAATATTATTTTTTATATTAATGGCATGTGATAAAATATGTGTGAAAGTTCTGTGTGAAAATATTATCGTTTGTGTGCTTAATTTGCAAAAAGGATTAAATCGTATAAAATGCAAAAGCTGTGTGCTAGAAATTAAAAGTGCTTAATTACCATGGCTTAATAATTAAAAGGTCCTTATGTTGATTTTAGACCATTGATAGTGGAATTTGACATAAATTGCCATTAAATGAATGATTTTATAATGTTTCAATTAATGGATAAAATAGTAATTTGGTTATTAAGTTAATATTATTAAAAAAAAAACAATTTGATGGCCATTATCATCTTATTTCATTGATTTTAGAAGAAAAAGAAAGGGTTTTAAGCTTTGTTTCATTCGGCCATCAACAAGGCTTAATTGAGGTATGATTTTGATCCGTTTTTGATAATTTCTACGTTTTTGTGATCGTTGCTTTGTGTTCTATAAAGCCCATGCTTAAATTCATTAAATTTATGATGATTTTGAGTTATGCCATTGTTGATTTTGTGAGCTTTGTGATGTTTAATGATGAAAACTAAGTGTTTGATAATTGATATACATATTTTAAAGTAATTTTGAGTAAAAATGCATTTTTGGGATTTTATTGAGAAATGTGAAAACTTTGTGTTGAAATATGAAATAAATGTGAAATATGGGCTGCTAGGGGCACTATGGTAATTCGGCTAAGCATGGATTAAATTGGATTTTGTGAATTTGATGTATTTGTGAAATAAGGACTAAAATGCTAAAGTGTGAAATTATAAAGGCTAAAGTGCAAAATGCCCTAATTGTGTGTTTGTGAATTTAATTGAGAAAATATGAGATTGAATGAGTTGATTTAATATTATATAGATCAAGAAAAGAGAAATTCAGACCTAGATCGAGGCAAGAACAAAGTGCTCAATTGATCGACTAGTATTGTTGTTTCTGCGTCCGAGGTAAGTTTGTGTATAATATGTATTGATTAAACAATGTTCATATGTGATGAAATGAATGGAAATGTGATTGTGGAGTTTGTAATGTGAAATGTGAGTTTGAAGATATGTGACACTAAGTGTGCGTAAATAGAATCGTTACAGTGATGAAAGGCACTAAGTGTGCGAGATAAAGAAAGCATCAGCTGTATTATTTAGCAAAATGTGTGCGATACCAAGACAAATTCAGTTTAATGTGATGGCACTAAGTGTGCGATATTATTATAGCTCCGGCTAATTAATTGGCACTAAGTGTGCGAGTTCATCGATCATTTAAAGAGGATCAAATAAATTATGGCATTGAGCATTGAAGTGGTAAATGTGATAGATAAATACGTGATGGTACAGGTATGTACAGAACCTATGTGGTTGATGATATTGTGTATGAGATAGATGGAATATTATGTAAATGAATGATGAAAAGAGTTGAATGGTGTGAGTAAATAAATTTTCTATTATGAGATATTTAAATTTTGGTGAGACAGGGTCTGAATGGTTTCGGAAATCCCCTGTTCCAAAATTGGAAAATCACTAAAAATTGTATAAAAATGGTTATGGTGTGTAATTTATATTCTAAGAATCCTTGGTGAGTCTACTTTCGAGAGAGACAAACGGGAAAGTTCTCCAAACTCTGTATAATGAGGAATTTTAATTTTAGTAAAGAGGTGTTAGAGTTATCGAACAGCGTAACAGGGGAGTTTTAATGAATAAACTGTATTGATTGTCTAAACCAAAAATTCTAAAAATTTTATGGTAAGAAGATATATGAGTCTAGTTTCAAGGAAAATTAGCAGAAATTAATTTGGAGTTCCGTAGCTCCAGATATAAATAATTTAATGACTGTGACTCGAGGAAACAGCTTAAGTAGAATTTGAATAAATTGAAAGAATATGAAAATAGTATGTTATCGCATTGTTTATTATTTTCATGCGAGCTTACTAAGCGTAAAGCTTACTCCCTCCTTTCCATTTCTTTTAGTTTTGTCAGGTCAGCTCAGGGTTGGAGATCGTCGGAGGTAGCATCACACTATCGAGCCATTATCCTTGGAGTATTGGCATGCGTATGTTAAATGTTTTCAAGTGAGTGGCATGTATAGGGACTTAATTTTTCTATGATGGATGTTGTTGTGATTAGTCAAATGTATTGGATTATATTGATTTGTTGATTATAGCCATGAGATGTGGCTTATGATGATTTTGGCTTGTAAGCCTATTTGTCCATGGTATGTGTTAATGTCATATTATGTGGTATAAGTGATTAAACAGATGACAAGGTCAAATGTATGTGTGTGCATGTAAAGATGACAAAAAGGCTTGGAAGTTAGCCTAAGTCTTGACCACATGGGTAGAGACACGGCCGTGTGTCTCAGCCGTGTAGAGGACACGGCATCTGGCCATGGACGTGTGCCTTGGCTGTGTGCCCTTAAACGATTGTTGACGTCAAAAATAGAGAGTTACACAGGCTGAGGACTCGGGCGTGTCCCAAGCCACACGGGCGTGTGTGACTACACGGCCCAACCCATACGGGCGTGTGACTCTCCAAAGCAAGAAATTAGTTAAGTTGCCCAAAGAATTTCAAAGTTCTCAGTTTAGTCCCGAACCACCCCGATGTATGTTATAGGCTTCGAAGGCTTGTATAAGGGACGATATGCATGTGTTTGAAAAGTTTTAATTTTGGGCAAAATTTGGTAACCCGATTTTGTATGATTGTGAAT
Organism: Gossypium sturtianum; assembly: GCA_025698515.1. Classification (NCBI taxonomy): domain Eukaryota; kingdom Viridiplantae; phylum Streptophyta; class Magnoliopsida; order Malvales; family Malvaceae; genus Gossypium; species Gossypium sturtianum. The sequence goes on along the minus strand of CM046949.1, from coordinate 85,771,360 downwards.
GTTTAAGTCTGGTAACGCCTCGAACCCTGTCCCGGAGTTGGACACGGGTGAGGGGTGTTATAGGTGGCTTGGAATGAAAAGAGATATCTCTGATTTTGTTTCGAAATGTTTGATCTGTCAGCAAGTTGAAGCTAAACATTAGGTACCTTCCAATTTATTACAGCCGATCATGATTCCTGAGTGGAAATGGGAGAGAATCACGATAGACTTTGTGTCGGGATTGCCCTTATCTCTGAAAAAGAAAGATGCAATCTGGGTGATAGTTAACAGATTGACAAAATCAGCTCATTTTATTCTAGTGAGAACGGATTATTCGCTTGATAAGTTAGCTGAGTTATACATTTCTGATATTGTGAGATTGCACGGGGTGCCACTATCTATTGTGTCTGACAGAGATCCAAGGTTTACTTTGCGGTTTTGGAAGAAACTGCAAGAGGCTTTAGGTACGAAATTGCACTTCAATACTGCTTTTCATCCGCAAACGGATGGTCAATCCGAGTAGATCATTCAGATTCTCGAGGATATGTTGAGATGTTGTATTCTTGAGTTTGAAGGTACATGGGAACAGTACCTGCCGTTGATTGAATTTGCGTATAATAATAGTTTTCAATCAAGCATTAAAATGGCACCATATGAGGCTCTTTACGGTCGTAAATGTAGAACACCATTGTACTGGACTGAGCTTTGTGAGAATAAAATTCACGGGATTGATTTGATTAAAGAGACTGAACAGAAAGTAAAAGTGATACGAAATAGTTTGAAAGCAGCGTCTGATCGACAGAAATCATACGCAGATTTGAAACGAAAAGACATTGAATTTGGAATCGGTGATAAAGTATTTTTGAAAGTATCTCCGTGGAAGAAAATAATCCGATTCAGCAGAAAAGGCAAATTGAGTCCGAGGTTCATCGGGCCGTATAAGATTATTGAACGTATCGGGCCGGTTGCTTATAGATTGTTGTTTCCACCTGAGCTAGAGAAGATTCATAATGTGTTTCATGTATCGATGCTTCGACGATACAGATCTAACCCATCGCACGTGATTGCCCCTACTGAAGTTGAGATTCAGTCTGATCGATCGTATAGCGAAGAACCGATTCAAATTCTGGCTCGTGAGATCAAAGAGTTGAGAAATAAGAAAATTACTTTAGTGAAAGTGTTGTGGCACAGACACGGGGTTGAAGAGGCAACGTGGGAGCCTGAGGATGCTATGAGAGAGCAATACCCTAATCTATTCACTGGTAAGATTTTCGGGGACGAAACTCCCTAAGGAGGGAGAGTTGGAATAGCCCGGTTTATACCCTAGTTGAAATAGTGGTTTTGGGACCACAAATTCGAGGTCGGAGAAATAATTTAATATTATTTTTTTATGTTTATGGCATGTAATAAAGTATGTGTGAAAGTTCTATGTGAAAATATTATCGTTTGTGTGCTTAATTTGCAAAAAGGATTAAATCGCATAAAATGCAAAAGCTGTGTGCTAGAAATTAAATGTTCTTAATTGCCATGGCTTATTAAATGAAAGGTCCTTATGTTGATATTAGACCATTGATAGTGGAATTTGACATAAATGGCCATTAAATGAATGATTTTATAATGTTTTAATTAATGGATAAAATAGTAATTTGGTTATTAAGTTAATATTATTAAAACAAAAACAATTTGATGGCCATTATCATCTTCTTTCACAAATTTTAGAAGAAAAATAAAAGGGTTTTAAGCTTTGTTTCATTCGACCATGAACAAGGCTTAATTGAGGTATGATTTTGATCCGTTTTTGATAATTTCTACGCTTTAGTGATCGTTGCTTTGTGTTCTATAAAGCCTATGCTTAAATTCATGAAATATATGATGATTTTTAGTTATGCCATTGTTGATTTTGTGAGCTTTGTTATGTTTGATGATGAAAACTAAGTGTTTGATAATTGATATACATATTTTCTAAAGTGATTTTGAGTAAAAATGCATTTTTGGGATTTAATTGAGAAATGTGAAAAATTTGTGTTGAAATGTGAAATAAATGTGAAATATGGGCTGCTAGGGGCACTATGATAATTCGACTAAGCATGGATTAAATTGGATTTTATGAATTTGATGTATTTGTGAAATAAGGACTAAAATGCTAAAGTGTGAAATTATAAAGGCTAAAGTGCAAAATGCCTTAATTGTGTGTTTGTGAATTTAATTGAGTAAAGATGAGATTGAATGAGTTGAATTTGATATTATATAGATCAAGAAAAAAGAAATTCGGACCTAGATCGAGGCAAGAACAAAGTGCTCAATTGATCGACTAGTATCATTGTTTCTACGTCCGAGGTAAGTTCGCGTATAATATGTATTGATTAAACAATGTCCATATGTGATGAAATGAATGGAAATGTGATTGTGGAGTTTGTAATGTGAAATGTGAGTTCGAAGATATGTGACACTAAGTGTGCGGAAATAGAATCGTTACAGTGATGAAAGGCACTAAGTGTGCGAGATAAAGAAAGCATCAGCTGTATTATTTGGAACAAACTGTGCGATACCGAGACAAATTCAGTTTAATGTGATGGAACTAAGTGTGCGATATTATTATAGCTCCGGCTAATTAATTGGCACTAAGTGTGCGAGTTCATCGATCGTTTAAAGAGGATCGAATAAATTATGGCATTGAGCATTGAAGTGGTAAATATGATAGATAAATACGTGATGGTACAGGTATGTGCAGAACCTATGTGGTTGATGATATTGTGTATGAGATAGATGTAATATTATGTAAATGAATGATGAAAAGAGTTGAATTGAGTAGCATTATGAATGCTTGTATATGAACCTATAGATATGGTATGAAAGTGAGTAAAAGCCATGGATGAGATTGAGTAGTGATGTGCATTGAACTAAGTGTTAGTTAATTTTGCATACTAAATTTGAATTGTTGAGCTAAATGTGTTATATTACGAACTTAGTAAGCTTTAAAGCTTACTGTGTGAAGTCTTTCTCTGTTTTACAGTGGTATTTAAAGCTAGCTCGGATTCGGGGATCGTCAGTGACTTAATCACACTATCAGATGTCTATTTTGGTACCTTTTGGAAAGTTGTATTTATGGTATATGGCATGTATAGGCTAATGAGGTTGTGGAATGTTTTGAGATGTATAAATCTTGCCATGTGATATGGCTTGATAATGGATGAGACTTTGGATTGATTTTTCTATATGTTTTGCTATGGGAAAGTGGTGTATGTGATGTGTATATATGGTCTTGTGTGAATGGCCATTATGGTATGTTTTAGTGAAATAGAGGTAGTGTAACAGCTCGATTTAAGGCCAAGTCAGAATAATGGTTGCGAGACCACAAATCTGAGGTAGAAATAAGTGTTTTATGATTTTTATGAGGCTTATGATATGCTTGCATGACTTTGTGAAAATTTCATGAGGAAATTTTATTAATTAGTGATCAATTTGTCCATTAGGACTAAATTGCAAAGATTAGAAAATATGAGATTCTAGAAGATTCAAGTATGAAATAGAATTATAAAAATTATTAAAGGTCCTTATTTAGCAATTAAACCATTATATTTGATGATGAACAAAAATGGACATACGGAGGAAAAATCTCAAGAAAGGGGCCTTAAGGGCAAAATGGTGATTTGGTTAATAAAAGAATTAAAAGGGAAAAAGAAGTCAAAAATGGTGTCCATCTTCTCTAAGCTTAGCCAAAAATCACAAGGACTCCATAGCTAGGGTTTCTTCAACTTTCAAGCTTGATAGTAAGTGCATCCTAGCCCCGTTTTTAATGTTCTTCGTATTTTTGAGATCCCCGTAGCTCGATTTAGCTATTTCTAGCTATATTTTGAGCTAGGGTTTATGTTAAAAAATTTACCCATGTATGAAATGCATGTATTTTGATGATTTATGGAGGAATATGAAAGTTTGATGCATGATAAACATCTTTTTCTAAGTGATTTTCATGAGAAATTCATAAAAAGGACTAAATTGTAAAAGTTATGAAAAGGGTCATACATGAGTGAAATAGTGGAAATTAGGGGCTGTTGTAGTTAAGAAAAAGATTCGGCTAGGCTTATAATAGAAGAAAGTTGAATAAAAATCATTTTACGAGCCTAGGGGCAAAAGTGTAATTATGTGAAAGTTTAGGGGCAAAATTGTAATTTTTCCAAAGTATGATTCATGAGTCAATTTATTCAATGGGAGTATTGAATAAGTGAAATTTTTATTATAGATCAAGAAACACGAAGCCCAGATCGAAACCGAGGCAAGAACAAAGTATTGGACTAAATTGAACATCCACACACCTTTTGAGTACCGAGGTAAGTTTGTGTGAATTTATAGCTACGTGATATTAATATGCTTTTAATTACTTTATTTTATGAGAAATGCATATTATTACCATGAAGTTAAATTATGATGGTTTGATGAGTTTGAAATGAGAATGTATTAAGTTCAAGTCCTGTTCGAAAATTTGGAATAACGAGGATACCTATGTCACGACATGAGATAAGGAAGGTCCCGTATAAGACCATGTCTGGGACATGGCATCAGCACCAAATGTAGGTCCCATATAAGACCATATCTAGGATATGGCATCGGCACCGAATGTAGATCCCATATAAGACCATGTTTGGGACATGGCATCGGCATCGAATAAGGATGGCCCCGTATAAGACCATGTCTGGGACATGGCATCGGCACTGAATAAGGAAGGTCCCGTGTAAGACCATGTCTTGGACATGGCCTCGGCACCAAAGGAAGATCTCGTGTAAGACCATGTCTGGGACATGGCATCAACATCTATGTACGATCTCGTATAAGACCATATCTGGGATATGGCATCGACATCGAGTTAAGAGATCCCGTGTAAGACCATATCTAGGATATGGCATCGGCATCATGAGGTTATCCCATGTAAGACCATGTTTGGGATATGGCATTGGCATCGCGGTACAAGAATGACGAGATTGAGTATCCTTCGGTATTTCGAGTAGTTCAACGGGCAAAAGAGCTAAGTATGCAATAATGGCAAGAGATGAGCTATACAATGAGTTACATTTAAGTGAAAAATGATCACGATTTAAGTTTATGTTTATGAAAGCATAAGTGCTAAATTATACGATGAAGTGATACAGGTACCATGAGTAAAACACGAGTTATGATACCCTAATGTGATAAGTAATGGGTAAGCGTAAGTATGAGTAAGTATGACAAAGTACTAGAGAACTTGTGTTATTGTTGTTCTATGAGATGAATGAATTTTTCCATGAGCATTTATGTTGTTATTTTTAATTCATGCAAACTTACTAAGCTATATGCTTACCCCTCTCTTTTCCCTCTTCCTTGTAGTTTCGCCAAGCTAGCTCGGGGATCGTAGGACGTCGGAGCTCGGATCACACTATCAACTATTCTTTTGGTATAGTAAAGTTGATTCATTTTGAGTATGGAATGTATAAGAACTTGGTCATTTTGTGTTATGTCATATTTGAAAGCCAAAGTGTTGGCTATTAATGTTATGCACTCATTTTGTAAATTGCCATTAAGAATTGGCCAAGATTTGTCAAGTTTATAACTTAATGATGATGAGATCTATGTTGGGCATGAATGATGATTTGTGAGTCTTCATAGTGTATTATTGCCATATTATGTATTGCTTGTGTTGACATATATGTGTTTATGTTTCAGGGTGGCATTAGGCTTGGAAAATAGCCTTCTAATTGTCCACAAGGGTAGACACACGGGCGTGTGTCTAGGCCGTGTGTGACACACGATCAACCCCATGGGTGTGTTGATAAGCCGTGTGTCCCCTACATCAAATTTGAGAGTATTCGATTCGCCACACGGGCCAGCAAATGGGCGTGTGCCTAGGCCGTGTGCTATTAAGGGTATGCGACGTCATAAACAGAATACCCAGATTTTCACACACGGGTGAGGACATGGGCGTGTCTAGGCTGTGTGAGGGACACGGGCAACAGATATGGGCATGTGTCCGGCCGTGTGAAAACCCCTGTAGGTTTGAAATGAAAAATAAATTCCACACGGGCTGGGAACATGGGCATGTGTGATCACACGGCCTGCCCACACGGGCGTCTTTCGTTCTACACGGGCATGTGGCCTTGTTTAAGGCAAAAAAATTCTAAGTGCTCAAAAGTTTTCAGTTTAATCCCGAACCCTCCCGAATGTATGTTTAGGGCCTCGTAGGCCCATAATAAGGATGTTATGAATGTGAATGAAAAAGTTTAAAGTTGAAACAAAATTTTATAGCCCAAAGTGGTGTGTTTGAGTAAGTTAAGTTCGGTAATGCCTCGTACCCTGTCCCATCGTCGGATATGGGTAAGGGGTGTTACAGGTAGTATGTTTCATAATTGATTTGGTAGTTTAGATGGTGATTATATTGCATGATTATAATGGTTCGAAATGAGATGTGAGTCATATGCTTTTAGTATGGAATTGGTTCATGAAATGGACATGTTTTGAGTTGGAATTGTATATGGAAATGAATGAGGATATTGCAGTTGAATTGTGCATGATTTGGTAGGGTTTTTACCATTAATTGGACATGAATTGAGTTTAGAGTGATGCTTGTAGGTGTGACCCAAAAATGGGTGGCAAGTTGGCCTTGAAAATAGCCTATAATTGCCCACACGGTAGAGCACACGGGCGTGTGTCTCAACCGTGTCCTTCAATGTCCCAATTCGAAGCAAGTAAGGTTTTCACACGAGCCAGACACACGGATGAGTGACAGGCAGTGTGATTCAAGTCAGTGTTGCACACAGGCTAGACACACGGGCGTGTGACAGGCCGTGTGACCCAAGTCAATGTTGCACACGGGGTAAGACATGGTCTAAGGCATGGTCGTGTGAGGCACACGGCCTAGCCACACAGGCGTGTGCCCTGTTTAAAAGAAAATTTTTCTAAGTTCCGCAAAGTTTCCGTATGAGATCGGTTTAGTCCCAAACCTTCTCTAAAGCATGTTTAAGGTCTCGTAGACCTTCTTAAGGGACTTTGTGTTATTGATTAATTATGATATGCTAATGTGTGAGAAATGGTTGTTTAAATGTTATGATTCGATCGATAATACCTCGTAACCCTAGTCTGGCGATGGATACAGGTTAGGGGTGTTACATTTGATTGGTATCAGAGCTACGGTTTAGTCGATTCTAGGACTAACGTAGCATGTGAGAGTCTAGCTATACATGCCATATATATGAACTGTGATAGTGTGAAGAATCCTGACAGATAAAATGTGTTTTCGTATAGCAAATGGATCTCGATCGAGTTGTAACTGATGATGTTGAGAGTAATGTGCTTGCTCTCGCTCAAGGGACAGCGCCGACTGAATCTAGGCCGATTTCTAGTAGCTACGAGGGAGAGGATAAGCAAGCCTTCTTGCAAATGATGAGTGAGTGGTTCACAGAGTTCATTCGAACAAATCCGGCTGCTCAACAACTTCCACCCCCACAAGTTCCTGTAGCACCACAAGTTATAGACTCGATTCGATTGAGTAAACCTCCAGTTGATAAGATTCGTAAGTATGGGGCCGAAGAGTTCAGGGCCACAGTTGATGATGATGCCGAACGAGCTGAATTCTGGCTTGAGAATACCATTAGAGTGTTTGATGAATTATCATGTACTCCTGATGAATGTCTTAAGTGTGCTGTTTCACTGTTGAGAGATACGGCGTATCATTGGTGGAAAACATTAATATCTGTTGTTCCGAGAGAACGAATCACCTGGGATTTCTTCCAAACTGAATTCCGGAAGAAATATATCAGTTAACGGTTTATAGATCAGAAACGTAAGAAGTTCCTTGAGCTGAAAGCAGTGTATGTATGTCTCATGAGATCACGAGTGGGAATTTGTGAGATTGAGCCAGTATGCACGAGAATGTGTTTCGACAGAAACAACTATGTGTAAATGATTTATTGAAGGGTTGAATGAAGATATTAAACTTCTGGCTGGAATTCTTGACTTGACTGAAGTTGTGGTTTTGGTTGAAAGAGCTTGTAAAGCTGAGGAACTTAGTAAAGAAAAGAAGAAAGCAAACTCAGAAGCTAGAGATGAGAGAAAAAGGTCGATGAGTAAGTCGTATCACTCTTTCGTCAAAGAGATTCGAGAGATGCAACCGATCGCTCAAATGCTTATTTGGACATTCGAGTAGAGATCGTGTGAAACAATATACGAGTCCTAAAGCTCAAATTCCAATGGAATCAAGTGTTGGCAGTGTCAGAAACAATACGCCTGAGTGTAGACAGTGTGGGAGACGTCATATTGGTGAATGCTGGGGCAAGTATAATAATAGAGTTTGTTATAAATGTGGATCACGAGATCACTTCATTTGGGATTACCCGGAGTTGGCTGAGAAAGATAATGTTCAGAGTGCGAGGCCGAGTAACACGGCAGTTAGGGGTAGACCACCCAGAAACACAGGAATCGTGAGTGGTAGTCAGAAAGGAACAACGTATACAGCTGTGAGATCGGAGGCAAGAGCACCTGCCAGAGCCTACACTATTCGCACTCGTGAAGAAGCGTCATCTCTCGACGTCATTACTGGCACTTTCACTCTTTATGATACTGATGTGATTGCATTGATAGATCCAGGATCTACTCATTCATATGTGTGTGTGAACTTAGTATCTAGTAAGACTCTACCTGTTGAGTCTACTGAATTTGTAAGTATCGAACCCCTTAGGCAAGTGTGTTCTGGTTGACAAAGTGTGCAAGAATTGTCCGTTGATATTTCGAGATATCTGTTTCCCGGCTAATCTGATGCTACTACCCTTTGATGAATTTGAGATAATTCTGGGTATGGATTGGCTAACTTTGCATAATGCTATTGTGAATTGCAAACGGAAGACTATTGATTTGAGAAGTCAGAATGACGAGATAGTCCGAATTGAATCCAGTGATTTGAATGGGTTACCGGCTGTAATATCTTCGATGAAAGCTCTGAATTATGTGAAAAAGGGATGTGAATCTTATCTTGCGTATGTGATTGATATGAAAGTGACAGAAAAGAAAGTTGAATATGTGCCTGTGGTTTGTGAGTTCCCTGATGTGTTTCCTGAAGAATTACCGGGATTACCTCCGATACGAGAAGTTGAGTTTGGCATTGAGTTAGTGCCGGGGACGACCCCTATCTCAATAGACTCGTATAGAATGGCTCCGACAGAATTGAAAGAATTGAAGTCTCAGTTGCATGAATTGACAGAGAGAGGTTTTGCACGACTGAGCTTTTCTCCTTGGGGTGCTCCCGTTTTGTTTGTGAAAAAGAAAGATGGCACGATGAGAATTTGCATTGATTACCGTCAGTTAAACAAAGTGACTATTAAGAACAAATATCCTCTGCCTAGAATCGATGATTTGTTCGATTAGCTGAAAGGAGATACTGTGTTTTCAAAGATAGATCTGAGATCGGGATACTATCAGTTACGAGTAAAAGATTCAGACATTCCGAAAACTGCTTTCAGAACGAGGTACGGGCATTATGAATTTTTAGTTATGCCTTTCGGACTAACGAATGCCCCTACAATATTTATGGACTTTATGAACCGGATATTCAGGCCGTATTTGGATCGATTTGTCGTTGTGTTTATTGACAATATTTAATTTATTCTTATGATGAGGTGGAACATGCCGAGCACCTGGGAATTGTGTTACAGACCCTGCGTGATAAGAAATTGTATGCAAAGTTCAGTAAATGTGAGTTCTGGTTGCACGAGGTTGGTTTTCTGGGACATATAGTGTCAGCTGCGGGGATACGAGTTGATCCGAGTAAGGTTTCAGCAATTTTAGATTGGAAACCTTTGAGAAATGTGTCTGAAGTCCACAGTTTTCTGGGACTTGCTGGTTATTACTGACAATTCGTAAAAGGCATCTCGATGATTGCAACTCCGTTGACGAAATTGCTACAGAAAGATGTTAAATTTGAGTGGTCAGAAAAGTGTCAGCAGAGTTTCGAACAGTTGAAAGCATTGTTGACAGAGGCACCGGTGTTAGTTCAAACTGAATCGGGTAAAGAATTCATAGGTTACAGTGATGTATCGTTGAATGGTTTACGCTGTGTGTTAATGCAACAAGGCAAAGTTATAGCCTATGCTTCTAGATAGTTAAAACCACATGAAAAGAATTACCCGACGCACGACCTTGAGTTAGCTACGATCGTGTTTGCTCTAAAAATATGGCACCACTATCTTTTCGGTGAGAAATGTCATGTGTTTTCAGATCATAAAAGCCTAAAATATCCGATGACTCAGAAAGATTTGAATATGCGATAGAGAAGATGGTTAGAATTGTTAAAAGACTACGAGCTTGTGATTGATTATCATCCGGGAAAAGCAAATGTTGTTGCTGATGCTTTGAGCCGAAAGTCTTTATTTGCTTTACAAGAAATGAATACTCAGATAGATTTGTGTGATGATGATTCTGTTATAGCTGAGTTGAAAGTGAGACCGTTGTTCTTACAGCAGATTTGTGATGCCCAAAAAGTTGACAATGAAATGCTAGCTAAACGAGCTCAGTGTGATTTGAACTCTGAATCAGAATTTCGAGTTGATGATAATGATTGTCTGAGATTCCAAGATAGGATTTGTGTTCCGAGAAATCCAGAATTGATTCAGATGATTTTGAATGAAGCTCATAGTAGTCGTTTGTCTGTTCATCCGGGAAGTATGAAAATGTACAATGATCTCAAACAGTTTTACTGGTGGTGCAACATCCCGAAATAGGACCTAAACGGAACAGTGGTTGTGAAACCACAAATCCAAAATTGAAAAGTTTATTACAATGAATTATCATGATTTATCGATTGATTGGATGCATGTGTTAGACAACCGATAAGAAATTTTATAGATTTTATGTTTAATTTGTCTATTAGGGCTTATTTGCAAAAGTTGCAAAATATGTGTTCTAGTTCATAAAGTACATAATTGAAATGGGGGTTTAAAGTAGAGGTCCTTAAATAGTAATTAGATCATTAAATTTTGATGGACAAAAATAGACATAGTTAGTAAGTAAGGTATTTAAGGGCAGTTTGGTAAAATGCCTTAATTAATGAATAAAGACAAAATAACATGAAATAAGCTATCATCTTCTTCATTTTTTTTCCATGGCCGAATGTAGCAAGGGAACACCGTGGCTAGGGTTTGTTCATCTTCCAAGCTTCATAGTAAGTCTGTTCTAGTCCCATTTTTCATGTTCTTTACATTTTTGGAATCCCGGTAACTCGATTAAGCTAATTCTACCATTAATTCGAGCTAGGGTTTATATTTGGAAAATTACCCATAGGTGAAAAGTGTGTATTTTGATTTTTTATGACAGAATATGAAGCTTAGAATTATGTTAAACGACTTTTGATAAGCGATTTTCAGTAACAACGAGTGAAACAGCATAATCGGTAAAAAATATTATTGTTTACAACTGCATGTTAGAGAAAGAATTTGATGTTGCTATAGAAGGGAAAAATGTTCAGCATGTCATAAAACATAAGAAAAAGGAATAAAGTTTAATTTACGAGCCTAGGGGCAAAAGTGTAATTTTTGAAAAGCTAGGGGTAAAATTATAAATTTGCCATAATTTGATATGTGAATTGAATTGATTAGTGTGTTGATAAAATTTGTTAAATGAGTGTTATTTGACATGTTAGATCAAGAAATTATGAAATTTGGACTAAGATCGGGGAAGAACAAAGTTGTGGGCTACGTCGGGAAAATTAGCCGTTTCGGCATTCGAGGTAAGTTGGTGTGTTAATAATAATGAAATAATTTCGTAATGTATGTTTGAAACCTAAATTGTGGTAATTAAATTGATTTTGCTGAATTACATGTTTAGTATATTATGTTGGTGAATTGATTTAATAATATGTTTATGATAAAAGGTGACATAGGTGACATGGAAAATGGGTTGAAATGTTGTTCTTAAAGGTGTTTTCTATGACTATGGATATTATGTGAAATGGAAATTTTATATGTAAATAATGCATTTATTTTACTTGTTCAATAATTATTTTGCTAGATATTATGGAAATCATTGGGTGATAACTATAATATGAAAATGTATGGAATGTGAAATTCTCGATTGAACCTTCGAAAAACTGAGAGATACGGACAATATGTAGCTAGGTCACACGAGTGATAAGGGACCTTCACTGTGTGCACAAGAAAGCTACGAGATGGAAAAATTTGATATGTAGCTAGGCCACATGGATGATAAGGGACTTTCACCATGTGTGCAAGAAAGCTACGGGATAATAATTTCATATGTAACTAGGTCACATGTTTAATACTGTGTATATACCATGTGTACAAGAAAGCTACGGGTTATGAGTAGCTAGGTCACATGAGTGGTTCCTAGTGTTGGATGCCATGTAGACAAGAAAGCTACGAGATGGAATGGCTAGGTCACATGGGTGATAAGGGACCTTCACCATGTGTACAAGAAAGCCGAATTATGTGTAGGTGGAGCTATATGCTGAGACCACCGAGTATCGGGCGTTTTCCGAAGGGGTTCAACGAGATAACTTACTAATGGTGATTGGTGCTATCATGTTATGAATAAGTGCAGGTGTGAATGTGACCAATTGAGAAATGTGGCAAATGTACGTGTGAGCAAGGGTGCATGTGACCATGTGACCATGTGTGTATGTGCATAATGTGTTTGATATGTGATACGTGATTGAAAATGTGGTAATTATGAGTACTCGTAAATATTGGTGATGATTATTCATTTGTATGGCTAGTATTGAACATGCTTGGTGCTATGTGTGCATATATGGAAGTAATATAAAGAAAACATGGGAGAGTAAAATTTTCTGTAAAATAGATTGAAACAGCAGCAGTTACGTGGTTTTGAAAAATCACCATAAATAGTAGAAATTGAATTATATGCTTAATGAGAGATGAAATTAAAGATTATTGAGTCTATTTTCACATAAAATAAATGGTGTGAGTAAATAAATTTTATATTATGAGATATTTAAATTTTGGTGAGACAGGGTCTGAATGGTTTCAGAAATCCCCTGTTCCAAATTTGGAAAATCACTAAAAATTGTATAAAAATGGTTATGGTGTGTAATTTATATTCACAGAATCCTTGGTGAGTATAATTTCGAGAGAGACAAACGGGAAAGTTATCCAAACTCTGTATAATGAGGAATTTTAATTTTAGTGAAGAGGTGTTAGAGCTATCGAATAGCGTAACAGGGGAATATTTAATGAATAAAATGTATTGATTGGCTAAACCAAAAATTCTAAATATTTTATGGTAAGAATATATATAAGTCTAGTTTCAAGGAAAATTAGCAAAAATTAATTTGGAGTTCCGTAGCTCCAGATATAAATAATTTAATGACTGTAACTCGAGGAAACAGCTTAACTAGAATTTGAATAATTTGAAAGAATATTAAAATAGTATGTTATCGCATTGTTTATTATTTTCATGTGAGCTTACTAAGCGTAAAGCTTACTCCCTCCTTTCCATTTCTTTTAGTTTTGTCAGGTCAGCTCAGGGTTGGAGATCGTCGGAGGTAGCATCACACTATCGAGCCATTATCCTTGGAGTATTGGCATGTGTATGTTAAATGTTTTCAAGTGAGTGGCATGTATAGGGACTTAATTTTTATATGATGGATGTTGTTGTGATTAGTCAAATGTATTCTCTTATATTGATTTGTTGATTATAGCCATGAGATGTGGCTTATGATGATTTTGGCTTGTAAGCCTATTTGTCCATGGTATATGTTAATGTCATATTATGTGGTATAAGTGATTAAACAGATGACAAGGTCAAATGTATGTGTGTGCATGTAAAGATGACAAAAAGGCTTAGAAGGTAGCGTAAGTCTTGACCACACGGGTAGAGACACGACCGTGCGTCTCAGCCGTGTGGAGGACACGGCCTCTGGCCATGGACGTGTGCCTTGGCCGTGTACCCTTAAATGGTTGTTGATGTCAAAAATAGAGAGTTACACGGGCTGAGGACTCGGGCGTGTCCCAAGCCACACGGGCGTGTGTGACTACACGGCCCAACCCACACGGGCGTGTGACTCTCCAAAGCAAGAAATTAGTTAAGTTGCCCAAAGATTTTCAAAGTTCTCAGTTTAGTCCCGAACCACCCCGATGTATGTTGTAGGCTTCGAAGGCCTGTATAAGGGACGATATGCATGTGTTTGAAAATTTTTAATTTTGGGCGAAATTTGGTAACCCGGTTTTGTACGACTGTGAATGTTTAAGTCCGGTAACGCCTTGAACCCTGTCCCGGAGTTGGACACGGGTGAGGGGTGTTACATTTAGTGGTATCAGAGCTATGGTTTAGTCGGTTCTCGGACTAACATAGCAAGTGTGAGAGTCTAGTTATACATGCCACCAATATGTGATAGTGTGATGCCTTCCTACACGATTGAGGACAATCTTATTAAAAGAGAAGTACACTCCAACCGAGCTATATCCGACCGTTTGATAGTGATACTGAATTATTTGAATAAAGTGTAGCTATGATGAGTTAAACTCGGAAAAGTATGAATAAGAATTCGTAATGTGTATATGTGATAAAGTGTGAAATGAAAGTTTATACAGTAATATGCTTATTCATATTTTTCTGACCTTCACATATTGTAGCATGCTTGACTAAAATTGATTAGTGAATGTGATAAGTAAGTTATTCAAATTTCGTAGAATGTATGAATGAGTGCACTTGTTTGAATGAGATAATTGGAAATTTTATGTAAGGCAAATATGAATGATAATTGTTCGAAGTGGGTAGTATAGTTATAATGACATATGTTGATAAAGAAAGATGTGTCATATGTATATATATGTGTGAGAATCGAGTTAGAGGCTGTACGACCTTACCCCCTTACCGATGAGGTGTTTATAACAAAAATTCATGAGAATCATGTTGATTAAGTTCCTAAGTGTGGAATCAAAGAGTTCAGTTATAGAATAACTGTAGATATGATCAGAGACTGAGGATGGTTGACAAGTGAAGGACAGAGTTAGAGAAATATCAGATTGACTCAAGAATTATTTGGTTTATACAATATCATAATTAGTGAAAAATTTAACTTTGATAAGTCGACTTATTCAGATAAGATACTGAAAGGAAGTATTAACTGAAATTTTTCTGAACTGATTTTCTTTAGTGAAAGGAATAATGTGGAAATTAGTGAAGGTAGAATTAGTCAGAAGAATGATGTTTGACATGTGAAGATGTTTAAGTATGACAGTCATAGTTGACCAATTTACGACTATCTCTTCTGGGCATTCTATGTGTTCGTATCTTTTCAGAGACAATTATGATTGCTTGTTTTCTGAGTAAAGAATCGTCAGTTTGATTGATCTATGATTGGTATTCCACTATCTTTTATTAGAATTCAATTCCGTTACGTCTGAGATAAGAGTTGACAGTGAACTTATATGAAATGATTCTATTGTTTCTTCTGGCTATTGTTCTATTTATATCTGTATAGAATATGTTTTATCTCTGTTATAATCGACTTCGAAACATATGAACCGTGTTTCTTTCTCTTCTGGTTTTCTTTACGGAATCGTCAGGATTTCTATTATTTAGTATGAATGGTATTCCAGGATATTCAGTGTGGTCTTGTATCTCGGATTTCATTATCTTGGTTTTCTTTTCCATCCTTATTGTTTACTTATCAAGTGTGACTTATCATTGAATTGGTATCGACAAAAGTGTGAATTGTGACAGTCAAATTCCAATGATATAATGATTTTGTTTCCTCGGGTAATTATGATATTTTTCAGTAAGCTCAAGTTATTCCAATTGTGAAAGTTTGAACAATTTAGGCATGCTAACAAAGTTGAAGCAGTTGAAGGTATGATTAACTGAAGCTTTAGTTCTGAATTTAGTTTGCATTGAGCAATGGAATTATGATTTTTCAGTGACGCACTAGTGAACAGATTTGAATGTGTATATTCTCTAGAATGCAAAGTAATGGTTTATGTTTTTACACGGTTAATATTACATTAAAAAGAGCTGTTCGGTTAGTAATTTAGAGATGGTTATTATTATGTCTGTATTGAAAAATTTGATGACACTGTTTGTTTAACGAGGATTGTCATATGTTTCCTGGTTTCGAGAGTTTAATAAATCTGATGGCAAAGCAAAACTTGAGTTTAAGACAGTGGTGATGAATTAAGCTATTGAAAGATTGTGAGTGATTATCGATTGATCTGTGGGGAGCCAAGAGAAATGCTAGTGGGTTATTTTCGAATGTTTGATGGAATTAGCATAATAATTTCAATATGTATCGATTCTTTGTTTGATAGAATTCACTGAGTTCTATTAGGATTCAGATCGATGACAGAGTGTTTCTGAAAGTATCGTCTTGAAAAAGATTATTTAGTGATGTTGGAAATTATGAGAAAGATACTAAACTTCATTCTGGTAAGATTTTCTAGGACGAAAATCCCTAAGGGGGGCAGAAATGTAACATCCCGAAATAGGACCTAAACGGAACAGTGATTGCGAAACCACAAATCCGAAAGAGAAAAGTTTATTACGATGAATTATCATGATTTATCGATTGATTGGATGCATGTGTTAGACAACCGATAAGAAATTTTATAGATTTTATGTTTAATTTGTCTATTAGGGCTTATTTGCAAAAGTTGCAAAATATGTGTTCTAGTTCATAAAGTACATAATTGAAATGGGGGTTTAAAGTAGAGGTCCTTAAATAGTAATTAGATCATTAAAGTTTGATGGACAAAAATAGACATGGTTAGTAAGTAAGGTATTTAAGGGCATTTTGGTAAAATGCCTTAATTAATGAATAAAGACAAAATAACATGAAATAAGCTATCATCTTCTTCATTTTTTTCCGTGGCCGAATGTAGCAAGGGAACACCATGGCTAGGGTTTGTTCATCTTCCAAGCTTCATAGTAAGTCTGTTCTAGTCTCGTTTTTCATGTTCTTTACATTTTTGGAATCCCGGTAACTCGATTAAGCTAATTCTACCATTAATTCGAGCTAGGGTTTATATTTGGAAAATTACCCATAGGTGAAAAGTGTGTATTTTGATGTTTTATGACAGAATATGAAGCTTATAATTATGTTAAATTACTTTTGATAAGCGATTTTCAGTAAAAACGAGTGAAACAGCATAACCGGTAAAAAGTATTATTGTTTATAAGTGCATGTTAGAGCAAGAATTTGATGTTGCTATAAAAGGGAAAATGTTCAGCATGTCATAAAACATAAGAAAAAGGAATAAAGTTTAATTTATGAGCCTAGGGGCAAAAGTGTAATTTTTGAAAAGTTAGGAGGCAAAATTATAAATTTGCCATAATTTGATATGTGAATTGAATTGATTAGTGTGTTGATAAAATGTGTTAAATGAGTGTTATTTGACAAGTTAGATCAAGAAATTATGAAATTTGGACTAAGATCGGGGAAGAACAAAGTTGTGGGCTAAGTCGGGAAAATTAGCCGTTTCGGCATTCGAGGTAAGTTGGTGTGTTAATAATAATGCAATAATGTCGTAATGTATGTTTGAAAACTAAATTATGGTAATTAAATTGATTTTTCTGAATTACATGTTCAGTATATTATGTTGGTGAATTGATTTAATAATATGTTTATGATAAAAGGTGACATAGGTGACATGGAAAATGGGTTGAAATGTTGTGCTTAAAGGTGTTTTCTATGACTATGGTTATTATGTGAAATGGAAATTTTATATGTAAATAATGCATTTATTTTACTTTTTCAATAATTATTTTGCTAGATATTATGGAAATCATTGGGTGATAACTATAATATGAAAATGTATGGAATGTGAAATTCTCGATTAAACCTTCGGAAAACTGAGAGATACGGACAATATGTAGCCAGGTCACACGAGTGATAAGGGACCTTTACCGTGTGCACAAGAAAGCTACGAGATGGCAAAATTTGATATGTAGCTAGGCCACATGGATGATAAGGGACTTTCACCATGTGTGCAAGAAAGCTACGGGATAATAATTTCATATGTAACTAGGTCACATGTGTAATACTGTGTGTATACCATGTGTACAAGAAAGCTATGGGTTATGAGTAGCTAGGTCACATGAGTGGTTCCTAGTGTTAGACACCATGTAGACAAGAAAGCTACGAGATGGAATGGCTAGGTCACATGGGTGATAAGGGACCTTCACCATGTGTACAAGAAAGCCGAATTATGTGTTGGTGGAGCTATGTGCCAAGACCACCGAGTATCGGGCATTTTTCGAAGGGGTTCAACGAGATAACTTACTAATGGTGATTGGTGCTATCATGTTATGAATAAGTGCAGGTGTGAATGTGACCAATTGAGAAATGTGGCAAATGTACGTGTGAGCAAGGGTGCATGTGACCATGTGTGTATGTGCATAATGTGTTTGATATGTGATACATGATTGAAAATGTGGTAATTATGAGTATTCGTAAATATTGGTGATGATTATCATTTGTATGGCTAGTATTGAACATGCTTGGTGCTATGTGTGCATATATGGAAGTAATATAAATAAAACATGGGAGAGTAAAATTTTCAGTAAAATAGATTGAAACAGTAGTAGTTACGTGATTTTGAAAAATCACCATCAATAGTAGAAATTGAATTATATGCTGAATGAGATATGAAATTAAAGCTTATTGAGTCTATTTTCACATAAAATAAATGGTGTGAGTAAATAAATTTTCTATTATGAGATATTTAAATTTTGGTGAGATAGGGTCTGAATGGTTTCGGAAATCCCCTGTTCCAAATTTGGAAAATCACTAAAAATTGTATAAAAATGGTATTGAGCATTGAAGTGGTAAATGTGATAGATAAATATGTGATGGTACAGGTATGTACAGAACCTATGTGGTTGATGATATTGTGTATGAGATAGATGGAATTTTATGCAAATGAATGATGAAAAGAGTTGAATTGAGTAGCATTATGAATGCTTGTATATGAACCTATAGATATGGTATGAAAGTGAGTAAAAGCCATGGATGAGATTGAGTAGTGATGTGAATTGAACTAAGTGTTAGTTAATTTTGCATATTGAATTTGAATTGTTGAGCTAAATGTGTTATATTACGAACTTACTAAGCTTTAAAGCTTACTGTGTGAAGTCTTTCCCTGTTTTACAGTGGTATTTAAAGCTAGCTCGGATCCGGGGATCGTCAGCGACTCAATCACACTATCGGACTTATATTTTGGTACCTTTTGGAAAGTTGTATTTATGGTATATGGCATGTATAGGCTAATGAGGTTGTGGAATGTTTTGAGATGTATAAATCTTGCCATGTGATATGGCTTGATAATGGATAAGACTTTGGATTGATTTTGGTATATGTTTTGCTATGTGAAAGTGGTGTATGTGATGTGTATATATGGTCTTGTGTGAATGGCCATTATGGTATGTTTTAGTGAAATAGAGGTAGTATGTTTCATACTTGATTTGGTAGTTGAGATGGTGATTATATTGCATGATTATAATGGTTTGAAATGAGATGTGAGTCATATGCTTTTAGTATGGAATTGGTTCATTAAATGGACATGTTTTGAGTTGGAATTGTATATGGAAATGAATGAGGATATTGTAGTTGAATTGTGCATGATTTGGTAGGGTTTTGACAATTAATTGGACATGTTTAGAGTGATGCTTGTAGGTGTGACCCAAAAATGGGTGGCAAGTTGGCCTTGAAAATAGCCTATAATTGCCCACACGGTTGAGCACACGGGCGTTTGTCTCGACCGTGTCCTTCAATGTCCCAATTCGAAGCAAGTTAGATTTGCACACGAGCCAGACACACGGACGTGTGACAGGCAGTGTGATTCAAGTCATTGTTGCACACAGGCCAGACACACGGGCATGTGACAGGCCGTGTGACCCAAGTCAGTATTGCACACGGGGTAAGACATGGTCTAAGGCATGGCCGTGTGAGGTACACGACCTAGCCACAAGGGCGTGTGCCCTGTTTAAAAGAAAAATTTTCTAAGTTCCGTAATGTTTCCGTATGAGATCGGTTTAGTCCCGAACCTTCTATAAAGCATGTTTAAGGTCTCGTAGACCTTTTAAAGGGACTTTGTGTTTTTGATTAATTATGATATGCTAATGTGTGAGAAATGGTTGTTTAAATGTTATGATTCGACCGATAATACCTCGTAACCCTAGTCCGGCGATGGATACGGGTTAGGGGTGTTACAGTTGGTACCCAAAATATTAGGTTGATAGTGTGAATGGATCTCCGATAGTTTTCGATCCCCGAGATGGCTTGGTGACACTATAAAACAAGGGACATGAAAAGGGGAGTAAGCTATAGAGCTTAGTAAGTTCCTATGCAAATAATAAACATTATAATCACTCATGTTTCATATAATTAAACATGATGAACTTGGCATAAATAGTATCAAGATCTTCTAATCGTAACTTGCTCATTCATAACCTTACCGAGGGATTCATCACATATCGAGCTCATTAGTAAATGAGTTTTATGTACGTACCTGTACCAACTCGCAACTTAATCATAACTTTTCACAACTTGACATACTCGTTGAATTTCCCGTTGAACCACTTGGAATACTAAAGGATACTCGGGAATCTCGCACACACAATATTATACCAATGCCATATCCCAGATATGGTCTTTCATGGGATCTCTTATCGATGCCAATAGCCCAGCTATGGTCTTACACGAAGTCTCATATCTATGCCATATCCCAGATATGGTCTTACACGAAGTCTCAAATAACCCTAATGTCATGACATTCGTATCCTACCTATTCCTAAGGTTCAACCGGGATTTCTCACTTGTCCAACTTTATCGGTTACATCCAAGGAGTCAATCATAATTCATACAATATTAAAGCATTTAAAACATAAATAAAACAATGCATTATTTACATACGAACTTACCTCGGTACAAAAATAGTAGAAATGGGACCTAATCGTAAAACACCTTATTCTTTCCCCGATCAAGGTCCGAACTTCGTTTTTCTTAATCTATAATAGAAAATTTAGCTTATTTAATATTCACATTACTCAAATCAGTCCAAAAATCCAATTATGGAAAAATTATATTTTTGCCCCTAAACTTTGACATTTTTACATTTTAGTCCCTAGGCTCGTAAAATGAAATCTATTCGATTTCTTCAAGACCCAAGCCTAGCCGAACCTCTTTCATGCTTATAACAGCCCACATTTTCCATTAAATCAGATTTTTACTACCCATTTTACAACTTTTTACAAATAGGTCCTTTTTAGGTATTTTCATGAAAAATCACTTAGTAAAAGTTGTTTATCTAACATTAAACTTGCATAATCTATCATTAAACATCAAAAAACATACATGTCTAACATGGGTCAAACCCTAGACATCAACCATAACTCAAATTAATGGTAGAAATAGATAGATCGGATGATAATGACTTCAAAAATGTAATAGAGCATTAAAAACGGGGCTAGGATGTACTTACAATCAAGCTTGGAAGTTGAACAAACCCTAGCTATGGTGACCTTCTAAATTTTGGCACATGGAGAAGAAGATGGACAAGAATTTTGGCTTTATTTTCCCTTTTTATTCATTTATTTACTAAACGACCAAAATGCCCTTCACTTAAAACTTTAAAATTTTATCTCACCATGTCCATTTTTGTCCACTAACTTAACAAATGGTCTAAATTACCATCTAAAGACCTTTAATTTAAAATTTCATAGCAATTAGACACCCCTAGCATGTAGAACTCAACTTTTGCACTTTTTATAATTTAGTCCTTTTTACTAAATTGAGTGCCCAAACGTCAAAATTTTCGAACGAAATTTTCGCGAAATCATTTCGTAAAATTGTAGACCATAGAAATATAATAAAAACAAATTTTACAGCGTCGGATTTGTGGTCCCGAAACCACTGTTCCGACTAGACCCAAAATCGGGCTGTTATAGCTGTAAACACTTAAAATAATATTAAAATAAATATTCCAACCTCGAATTTATGGTTCCGAAACCACTGTTCCGATTTGACTAAAAATGGGCTGTTATAGTAAAACCATCAGATTTGTCGAAAAATAGTAACCCCGAATCATCAAAGGACAGTTCTTGCAAACTTGATCAACTAGAACATATTTTCCTAAGGGGTTCGAAACTTTAACCACAAACTCGATAGACTCAACAGGTAAACTCTTACTAGACACTAAATTCATACATATATATGAATGAGTCGATCCAGGATTAATCAAAGCAATTACACTAGTGTCATAAAGAGAAAATGTACCAGTGATAACATCTGGTGATAACGCATCTTCGCGAGTGCGAATAGCGTAAGCTCTAACAGGTGCTCTGGCCTCGGATCTCAAAGCAGAGTCTTTTTTTGCTCCTTTACTATCCATCACATTTCCCGTGTTTCTAGGTGGTCTTCCTCTAAGAGCTGTATTGCTCGATCTTGCACTCTGATATTTGTCTTTCTTGGCTAACTCAGGACAATCCCGAATAAAATGATCTGGCAAACCACATTTGTAACAAGCTTTATTACTTTTATTCTAGCAATCTCCAAAATGTCGTTTCCCACACTATTGACACTCGGGTTTGTTGTTTCTCACGTTGCCAACACTCGATACCGATGTAGCTTGAGTTTTAGGACTTGAATATTATTTTTCACGATCTCTGTTCGAATATCCCACTGAAACATTTGAGCGACTATACAAATCTCGTGATTTCTTTGATGAAGACTGATATGGCTTACTTATCAATCTCTTTCTCGAGCCTCTATCCTCTAAATCTATTTTTCTCTTTTCTTTGCTATGCTCTTCGGCTTTGCAAGCTCTATCAACCAGGACAACAAACTCTTTAAGCTCTAGAATTCCAACAAGCAATCTGATATCCTCGTTCAACCCATCTTCAAATCTTTTACACATAATAGCCTCAGTTGAAACACACTCTCGAGCATACTTACTGAGTCTAACAAACTCTCGCTCGTATTCTGTCACAGACATACGGCCCTGTTTCAGTTCTAAAAACTCTTTGCGCTTCTGATCAATGAACCTTTGACTGATGTATTTCTTTTTAAACTCAACTTGAAAGAAATCCCAAGTAACTCTTTCTCTCGGTACCACAGGCACCAAAGTATTCCACCATTGATATGAAGTGTCCCTCAGAAGTGATACGGCACATTTTAAACACTCTGCCGGTGTGCAAGAAAGTTTATCAAATACTCTGATAGTGTTTTCAAGCCAAAACTCGACTCTCTCAGGATCATCGTCAACAGTAGCTCTGAACTCTTTAGATCCATACTTTCGGATCTTATCTACTAGCGGCTTATTCAATCTTAGAAGTTCCACACCTTGAGGAGCTACAGGAACCGATTGGGGATTAGGTGGGGGTGGAGGTTGTTGAGTAGCCAGATTTATCCGAACAAATTCTGTAAACCATTTGTTCATCATCTGGAAGAAGGCTTCTTTAACCTCTCCTCCCTAGCTACTCGATACGGGTCTAGACTCAAATTGCGCTACCCTGTGAATGGAGGCAGGCGCGTTACTTTCAACATCGTCAGCTACAGCTCGATTGGGATCTATTTACTATATAAAAACACAGTTTAAATTGTCAAGAGTCATCACACTATCACAGGTTATATATGGCATGTATAGCTAGACTCTCACATACGCTACATTAGTCCTAGAATCGATTAAATCGTAGCTCTGATACCAATAAATGTAACACCTCTCACCCGTATTCGACGCCAAAATAAGGTTACGGAGCATTACCGAACATATCACACATTTAAACATACATTTCTCATATAATTAGTCAATATTAATGCAATTCATTCACAACCAATCATATTGTCCCTAATACGAGCCTACAAGGCCTAAAACATGCATTCAGGGTGGTTCGGGACTAAACCAATAACTTTAGAAACTTTTAGATTACATAGAAAATTTTCCCAAAAATAGGGGACACACGCCCGTGTGGCTCGGTCGAGTGTGTCACAAGGCCAAAGACACGCCCGTGTCGCAGGCCGTGTGGACATTTGAAATGGGAATGCATGGCCGTGTCCCAGCCCGTGTCTGACCCCATGTAACTCTCTGACTTGGGTCACACGGCCAACACACACGATTGTGTGCCAGGCTGTAACGCCCCAAATTTGGGCCTAGAAGGAATGGGCCTTGAGCGTGGGATCAGCTAGGAGACTGCACATAAATATTTATGTGTGCAAGAAAATGACATAAGTTGCTTATTTGCTTCAGTGGTTAAGTGATTTAGGAGTGTTTGGGAGTGTTTGGGAAGCTTGGGTTCAAGTCTTGGCCCTTGCAAAATTTTTAGTTTTTCTCTTAAATGAACCTGGACACTGGAACTTAGGCCTTATTAGTAATAATGCTTGTTTTATGTCACAGAAAGAGCCTGTGGTGTAGTGGCAAGGTGGCATGTGGTATAACTGAGAGGTCTAAGGTTCAAGTCTTGGGTTACATAGTGGAATGTTTATTTTGCTGCTTGAGCTGTGGAGGTAGAAGAGTTGGACTGAAACACTATTGAGAGGAGTTTGAATTGGTCTTGGATGGAGTTGTGGAGAGGATTATGGAGAAAGTTGGGGAGAGAATCAAGGAATTTCGAAATGGGAGGTTGGTAGGGTGTTGTGGCCAATTGGGACTCTAAGGCTAGGGGATTTCGACTGGGGGAGAAATAGGGAGCAATTTCGGCTGTAGGCATATTCTTTGTTTTGGTTTTGTGGAGCTTGAAAGGAGAGGGCCGAAATTCCTTTGTGATTTTTTCCATTCGAAATTTCTTTCGGGTTTTGCGTTTTATCAACTGTGGTGACCAAAAGTGCCATTATTTTCTCCCTTTCTTCAATTTCCAATTAGGTAATATTCTTTTGTGGTCTCACTTCTCTTTCTCTACCCGTTTTTCTGTTTTCTTTACTCTCCTAACAGTGCCGAATGCACTTCTCTTCTTTCCCCCTTCATTCTTCTATTTTCTCTCAAAGTCTCTCACCCTTGGCCGACTGTGGTCCTTTCTTTTTAGGTTTTCTTTAGTGACCGTCCCCTCTTGTCTATCTTCCTCCCTCGTTCTACTCAGACCATTATTGATAGCCTAGTGATTGGGGATCTATTGTTAGTGCCGATTACCACCATCATTTGTCCACTGTGCCGAACCTAAGCTGCTGCATTCTTTGTTCTTCTGATTCTTGTGAGTTCTTCGTTGCACGATATCGGTAAGCGTGTTCGTTAAGGATCAATGGTTTCATGGCTATATATATTAATGGTGATTCGTTTTGTGTGTAGATACTAATCAAATAGTGGGTAATCACTTTTGATCAATGGTTAGTTACAAATACCCGTTGGTTTAAGCAAGGTGATAGTTGGAGAGCACGTGGGCTGGTTTACTCGTTATCACGAACAGGTGCGTAATCACACTATCGCTTCTGTGAGTAGGCAAAAGTCGAAAAGTCGAAAAGCCGAAACTTCGGCATTTGAGGCCTCACGAGCGTGCGATCGCTCGTGTGGTGAACCGAGCCCACAAATCATGGGCGATAGATTGTAGAGGCCACTAAGAGCATTCTCGTGATCTTGGCCCTCGTTTGGCTGAAATGGGTCGTGTGGGCCCAATAGGCTCGTGGGCCCCACATGGATAAAATCGACGTTAAGTGGCAAATACTGGACTGGGCTATGTAGTTCGCATAGTCGTGACAGAATTTGGGCTAAATGGGCTACACGAGCGTGTGGGCCCACTTGGGCCAAATATTGGGCCTTGGGCTCATCTACACCTAAATGATCGTAATGCCCCTGTTAAGGTTAAATGACCGTAATGCCGCTGTTAAGGTAAAATGACCGTAATGCCCCTGTAGGGTAAAATGACCGTAATGCCCCTGTAGGGTAAAATGACCGTAATGCCCCTGTAGGGTAAAATGACCGTAATGCCCCTGTAGGGTAAAATGACCGTAATGCCCCTCGAGGGTAAATGACTGACTTGTGCTATGATTTGACTGATTTGACTGTGATTGTATGACTATGATTTGATTGACTTAACTGTGAATGATATGATGATTTGTGGGCCAAACATTCTGAATACATGACATACTGCATGGGGTTGGGCTATTGGTTATGGAGGAAGTACTGTTCTGATAGGGTCGCACGGGTCGCACGAGATGACTGTGGACCCAGTAATGTTCTTTTAAGGTCGCACGGGTCACACGAGACGACTGTGGACCTACCGATGGCTTTAAGGTAGTTAATCTGATTATGGCTCTATACCAACCTAATTATGGCTCTGTGCCATCTTGATTATGACTTTGTGTCGATCATATTTATCCATGGCTGTGTGCCGGTCGTAATTATTGATGACTTTGTGTCGATCATACTTACCCATGGCTGTGTGCCGGTTATATTACCGTAGCTGATGGTTATGTGCCGATCTTATTACAGTTACCGATGGCTATGTGCCAATTATGAGACCGTTCATGAAGGCTTAAAGTCGCATATATCTTTGGCGACTTTCTTTGCAATTTCGATTAGTCTTTGCAACCGGTGCTAACATCAGAATCGTAGGGATGGCGTGGGTGATTTATTCCCCACGGGTAGTGCGAGGTTGGACGGAGGCAAGTGCAAGGGTTGGATGGGTTTGCATGCATCATGCATCATTCATACGGAGCCTTTTCTTGTGATGGGCTAGGTCCAATTGATTCTATTATGGGTGTGACCCAAATGATATTGTTTTGGGCTTTGGCCCACATATACTCTAAATCGAATCTGCATCGTTATCTTGTTAAAGGGCTCGAGCCTGCATCGATTCTATTTCTTTATACTAATCTTTGTTTCTTTAATAAGGGGATTACACACTGAGTTTTTCGTAAACTCACCCCGTTTTTAACCTTTCAGGTAATCCCCAGCGTTAGACGGTTCGGAGCTGCGAGGGACTCGAAGGGGGCCACACAACTGCACAAGTTTTATTCTATTTTGCTCATTTACTTAAGCACTTTGATTTTGATTCGGGTTGTAATAAGGCCTCTATAATTTCTAGATTTTAAATTTGGGATTTTATTGATTGTGATTTATACCTGCTAGACGTAGAACACAATTTTCCAAAACAATAACATTTTCAAACACTACGTTTCCGCAACTCAATTTTTAAATATCACGTTTTTGTAAATCATTTTGATTTAAATTAAGCTTCCGCAACAAATAAGGTTTTAAAGGTAATAACGTTTTAAAAGGGAATAACTTTTTAATAGACCACGATTGAAAATAAACAAATGCAAACTGAGGTTTTGTACAAGTTTTAGATGGTAAGATGTTTGAAATTTCAAGAAGGGTTTTCAATGAAAACATGGTTTTCAAAAAACACTTCAATGTGAGATGCCAGATTCGGCCATAACGTGTAGGCCGGGTTTGGGGTGTTACACAAGCCGTGTGCTAGGCCGTGCCAAACCTGCCAAACCTGTAGGGTATACTGACTTAGGCCACACGGCCAATCACATGCCCGTGTGCTAGGCCGTGTGGAGCATACTGACTTGGTTTCTATTTCAACACCAGGGGACACATGGCCGTATAACATAATCGTGTGTCACACACGGCCGTGTAATAACATCGCAGTGTGTCACACTGCAGTGAGACACACACAGATGTGTCTCTGCCGTGTGGACAAAAATAGGCTATTTACCAAGCCATTTTGCCACCCAAATTGCACAAACCTACACCAAACCAAATTACACAATTCATGGCATAAAAATAGGCATACCAACCAACTAAGTCAAGCCTAAATCATGCCAACTCAATTCCATTATCCACAATATACACAAGTCACAAAATAGGCCAATCCATCTATACCAAATTCACTTATACATTTCAACTAATTAAACATCTCCAAACATGCATCATTATGCTCAAATTCAAAAGCATAAATCTTCTCTAATTTCAACCATTTGACAACCACAATACCTACTATCAATAAGCATCACAAAACCAACATCAATCACATAATATAAGCCATATGCACATATATATATACAAAACCAAACCAAGCACATTAAGCCAACTTTCATGGCTATATATACAAACCAAACCATAGACATTTACAAGCCAATTCAAATGGCTAAATTTATCATCAACTTATATACCAAAATGACTCAAGTTCCTATACATGCCATATAACCAAAAACTTAGTTTCAAAAGTACCAAAATAGTAGTTGGATAGTGAGATGAAGTCTCCGACAATTCCTGAATCCGAGCTAGCTTTGATATCACTATAAAACACGGAAAAAAATAAACAATGTAAGCTATAAAGCTTAGTAAGCTCGTATGAAAATAATAAGCAAGTCTCACCATTCATTTACCACTAAAATTAAATGACATAATATGCAACAATACATTCATCTCAAGTTAAAATGATTTTAACCACATACTTGATCATCAACTCACAACTTCCTTAGACTCACTACGTATAGTTTTCTGTACATACCTGTACCGATACGTAACTATTTCTCACCATTTCACATCTTTAATATACCCGTTGAACCATTCGGAATAAAAGTCAGATACTCGGGAGTCTCGCACCCTAAGTGCTAATATCATGGCCCGAAGCCAACTCAATGTACTTGTACCCAAAGTGCCAATATCATGGCCCGAAGCCAAATCAATGTAACTTGCACCCGAAGTGCCAATATCATGGCCCGAAGCCAAATCAATGTATCCCCTAATGACATGCCATTCGTATCCTAACCTATTCCTAAGGTTCAACCTGGATTTCCAATGCCGAATCTTCGTCGAATGTGTCCGCAAGATCATAATTCACAATTTATGCAATATCAAAGCATTTAAAACATAATTATAATAATGCTCATTACATACGAACTTACCTCGAATGCTAAAACGATGAAATAGGTCGATTAGTCGAGTACTTTGTTTTTCCCCCGATCTAGATCCGAATTTCGCTTTTCTTGATATGCATTAAAGTTTGCTTGGCCGAATATCAAGCTTCTCCCATGGCTAATTTAGGTTGAATTTTTGGTGGAGTAAATGTACTAAGGAAGATGATGGTTTTGTTTTTGTTATTTTACTTAATTTAATTCATTAAATTTCTAAATTAACCTTAACTATTAACATTAAAACACTTAATAAAAGTGTCCATAAATGTCCACCAAATAAAAAATTGGTCTAATTACAACATAAAGACCTTTTATTTTAATATTCCATAGCCATTTGACACCTTTAGCTAATAGAACATCACTTTTGCACCTTACGCGATTTAGTCCTTTTTATCAAATCGACTAATCAAACAATAAAATTTCTTAATGAAATTTTCACACAAACATATTATCATGCTGTAAAACTTAATTGAATAATAAAATAAATATTTTGACTTTAGATTTTTTGTCCCGAAACCACTATTCTGATTTGACTAGAAACGGGCTATTACAAGTGGGATATACCATTAGTATAGTTAGTAATAATCAAATGATAAGAAAATGTTGGGTTTTGCTACCGGACTTGTCCGTCAACTCATTCAATATGCACTAATGGGCTCCCAGTAATTTTTTTCTATCTGTATTAGTCTAGTACCCATCATTTCATTCTATTTATCCGTAATTGTCCCTTTCTTTGAATTTACCTTTTTTGCCTACTTTAACAAAAAACAACTACTTCCGCAGGTCAAAATGATTAATGATTTGCAGCGCCTCATAATTACACAACCATCTTAGCCTGCACTTAGCATTTTTACCTCGTAAGAGGGTGAAAATTATGGTTCAAACTTGTTACTTATCATGTCTCTTCTTGTCTCATCGCTCTAGAGTAGTTTTTTCAGATACACTCGAGGTAATGGTTGGCACGGGTATTGCTACATGTATAAGCAAAGGAATTTGTACTAAACTTCCTAAATCCTAGCTTTGCAAATTTTTAAGTTCATCCATTTTTTATTTATTGCATTCCTCCATTCATTGATGACATGTCTCTTGCAATGTCAGTGCAATCCGTGATGCGTGCAGCTCAACATCTATACTTATTAATTGCCCAACTTGATCGAGTCCAGCTATATGATCATAGGTTCTATCTATATATATATTTTTCCAATTTTATTCAGTATCCGAAAAATTCCTAGGCCATCAAATCTCTAAGGTGCATGTTTAAGGACTAAAGTCATGCGAAGGGTAATCAATTCATGTTCATCAACTGGGTCTATTAATTCCTTTCTAGTTTGCCCTAAAGATTCCTGTATCAACAAACACTCTTCCACTAGCTTGGCATTAATTACCATTGTTTCTATTGGTTGGTCTATGTTGTAATGCTCCTGAATTTCAACCTTATTGGTAGAATCCAAGGTTTCTTGGACAATGAGTTCCATGCTGATCTGATTCCTTGATTTGCTGGCCATTTTCCCCACTAGCTTTATATCTTACCCTTCTGAAGTGGTAGATAAATCGTCTAAATATTCTTCTGTCTACTGAGATGGGTAATAGTCTGGGAGTTTTCCTTCTTTGGTTAACTTCAGACTTAGCACCTCCTGGTACCTTTCTGAATGTATATTAATGTGGTCATTATTGTCTTGGGAACAAACTGGGGTTTCTCCTTAGAGTTGACTTAATTCGAGCATGAGTAATCGTTCATTCTTCTGGATCTCCCAATCTTCATAGACTCCTTCTTATATCTTCATCATAATTAAAGTATTCATCAGACCACATATAATAGAAATCATCCATGACTTTGTGCTGACTGATTGTTTTGTGCCTAAAATAACCAAATCTTAGAAGTGTTAATTAACAAAATAAATTGAAAGTTGTAACTATAACCTACAGATTTCCTAATTATTCTTTAAAATGAAAAAAATTAAAATCAATCTAGTGACATTACCTCCTCGAAAACGGCGCCAACAACTTGACTACCTTCGAATGTACTAATGTCTAGAGTGTGAATATGCAATAGAATGGAGAATTACGAGGTGGTATTCGCAAGTACATGGGTCGAGTTGTAATATAGATTTTAGAATGAAGTAAATGAGTATTCCGAGGATCGTACCCAAGGGAGGCGAGTACTAAATCAATCTTGACCTAAACACTTAAAGATCTAATTAGTACTTTGTAAATCAGTTACAGTACAATAGTAAAATACAAGATTTTTTTAGGGTTTTTAAATTAATAAAATAAAATAACATAAAAGAATTAAAATTGCAAGAGATAGGGAGAAATAAAGTGAATCAAATCTGAAGATGGATGATTAGCTCACTTCAGCAATCTCAACCAAATGTCGTCTCAGGTTCTTCGTCAATCAACTAGTCGTTACCCGAGCAGGATCTTTCGATCCTCTACGAACATAACGAGTCAGCAGGAACTTCTTATCCTTTGACCTCATAGTCCAGACTGGTTTGGGTTCAAGGTGTTCACGAATGGACAATACCAATTTTAGGTTAATTCCCATATTGATGACTTCCCAAGGTTGTCAGACCTAGGGTTTGTTTCACGTTCTACCTTTCCCATCAATTGATCCGTTGAATAACCCTACAAAACAGTTAAAAGATCATGCTTCCACTCGCTAATCCCCCATAGAAGGATTAGTTTTTCAAGGCTTTCATAAACAACATGGAGTAGATGGAACAATTAATCATAATGAATGAATAGTAGAGAGTTTAAGAAAAGCCTGATCAATATTGATAATGAATAAGAATCCACAAGAGTTGATCTCCTTTACAACTAAAATCTCTTGAAAGAAAATAAAGAACAAAATAAATGAAACTCTGAAAACCTAAGAAAATGAAATTATATCTAAAGAGAGAATCTCAGCTAATCGAATGATGTCTATAATTTGTGCAAAAGGAGCCTATTTATAGCCTTCAGGTAGTTGTCGTCCTTAACCTTAGGTTAGCTGACGTTATCGAGCTTTAAGTTTGATTGTGCAGACCAAAACACCCCTGCTTCATGTTTTATTCTCTTCACAGAGTCGATGTCGCAACACTCCAGGACTTGTGTCGCGACATAGCAACCAGTTTACTCCTCTACAGTTGTCTTCGAGGATATGTGCGACACCCACAGCCTGTGTCGCAACATTGAAGGTAGTTTCTTACTTTCTTTATTCTGCTCTCTATGTTACGACATCGGATCTCCCATGTTGCGACATAGCTTCCAAGATTGGCCCACAATTCCTTCTAATGGTCTCCTGCACACTCATGAAATATGTTAGCTCTCCCTTAGGCCTCATTCGACCCTTAAGGTCAATAATAGACACGATTTGCATATTTTATTGAATGTAAGTAAAACTAAAGAAATTCAATTAAAACATAACAAAAATGCTTGTATTCAAGCTCCTTAAATGTGAAAAATAGTTTAATCTACTACACCGAATTACGACAGATCAGAGTCTAAGAACATCATTGGGTGTAAAACACTCAAAGATGAGTTAGATATACAAAATTATGCTTTGAAAGGTACTTTTTGATCTATTAAAAAAAAAGAGTATCATTGGTCACAAGTGCTGAAAAGAAAAGAGTTGGTGGGTGATTACAAAATTTTGAAGGCCAAGGTAAACTAGGTTTAAGGTTAATGAACCTAAAATATCTATTCTTCTCCATACCTTAACCCTAGCCCTGTTACAACCTTTACTAAGACCTATTGATTTAAAATCACTAAGTTAACTACATTAGCGAGGAGGGAATTATCAAGTCAACAAATGAAGACATATGTTAAATCTGAGGAATGATGCTTATTTAATTTAGGAAATTAATATTTTATGGTTGAACTTACTCTACTCTTAAAATTATTTGTTCAAATCATGATTTATTAGCATATCAGTTTCTTGAATAAATATTGGATGATATGTTGTTTATGAACTACATATTTACAAGATTGATTTGAGAATAAAATTTCTTTTTTTCTATAACTACTTGGATGAATAAAAATTCTACATGATGACATGTTTTTAGCATTACTCAGGATGAGCAATGATTTAAGTTTGGGGGTGTGTGAACTCCAAAATATATACATATTTCAACACTCTTTTATTTATAAATTATGCTAATTTTGAGTACAAATATAACACTTTCTGTTGTTTTATACTTAATTTCATGATATTTTATTATTTCTATGGGAATGTGTTAAGATTATGAATTTTATGTTAAATGCGTGTTATTTTGTTATTTTTTTGGGATTAATTGGGCTAAGGGAAAGGATGGTAGATTTTTTGTTGTATTTGGGTCTTAGACAGGAACAGCTTGAAAGATTAATATTTCAGTCACTTGGATTTCAAGGTGGTAATGGTCTAGTATGAATTCCAAGGAGGCCCAGTATTGCCTAAATAGGAGGCACAAAACCAATTTCATTTACCCAATTTTACCAAAAAAATAAGTTGGCAATTATCCACTACTTAATTTAGCTGTCCCTAGCCAACCATATATAGCAGATTTTACATTATATTTTACAAAATAAAATTCAGCACCAATATCCCTTGAATTAAGCCTTCAATCATCCATCAACTGCTAAAAATAGCTGTAAAAATCATCACAATTTGACCACATGTTGGCTAACCATACAAAGAGGGAACAAAGCTAGCTTCCTTGTTAAAAATAGCAAGGAAGACTCATCCTTCCTCACACCAAGGGAAGACAACCAAGGGTATAGGGAATCAAGGAAACTTTCTTGCTAAATTTAACAAGGAAGACTTAGTCTTGCACCATACAAACGACGACACAAAGCATGGAGGTTATGGTGATTTAATTTGCTATTTTTGGCATAGGTTAAAATGGCTATAAAAGGAGGCCTTCATCCATCATTCAAGGGCATCAGATCAGAATCAATGCACTTTCACACCATTCTTCCATATTATTTATTAAGTGTTCTTGCCCTATTCATGGCTTGCTAAACACTTACTTCCACAAAATACGGCAACCACTTGCTGAAATGAGAGAAGTTGAGAGATTAACTTGAATATGTTTAGGTGATTTTAACTTAAAAATCAGGAGGAAGGCCACCATGGGAAGCCACAAGGAACAGCCGCAGATAGCCACATGCATTCAGCTGTTTACTCTTCGTATTGTGAAATATTCGTGGATAGCCCCCCTCAGCTACTCTTTCTTACCCTTCTCTTTAATGTTAAATTATTGTTTTCTATGTCGGGAGACAAGATTGCATCTTATCTTTATTTTTTCAGTTTAATATGACATGACTTAATTTTTTTTATTCAAAATAGATATGAATCTTGATTTGAGTTCATTGGTGATTGTCTCTTGAATATTCTGTGCAAATGATTATTTCATTCATTTAGGTTTAAATCATATCTATACTTGTGAATGTATGGCCAACATTTGTAGGTAATTGAATTAACTATTTAATCTGGGAAGAAGTAATAGTTAATAGACATAAAACCAAAATGGTGCATATCATGTCGATTTCGAAAGATAATTGCCACTATGCGTAAACTGTGTAAATTCCTTAGTTTTTTTTTACATAGGGATATGCTAATTAACTTAGGAACGTAATAGGACTTTGGGAGAAGCCTATGTTTTAAATCAAATGGGTTTAATGAATTTTCGTATTGCCACAAATCTTTCGTAATATCCTTTTTATGACTGTAAATGAATTCTTGTTAAAGTGAAATATTTTATTTTAGTTTATTCATGTTGTGTTATATTATTCCTTATATTTATTTCCTTTTGTGATCATTTTCTGCAATGTATGTTGTTTTGTTTTATGGGTATTTGAATATTGATTTCTTCCTTTAGTTTAAACCCTGACGTTTCATCAACAATATTCTCTTTTATTTTGTTTAACCAAATTCACTAACACTAACTTTACAAATAATTACCACAAAATCCCTGTGGAGACGATAACTCTTTTACTTACTACTCATTACTTGTACGACTGTGTACCACGTAATCACGCGACGAGACAGTCATAGATAAAGCTATTCATCTTCAGTTGTTCCCCTTTTCCTTGTGTGATAACGTGTTTAATTGGTTAGATTCGCAGGCTCCAGGTTTAATCACTACATGGAAGGAGCTCGCGAGGAAATTATTAACCAAAATATTTCCAGATAAGTAAAACATTCCAAATAAGGTGCAATATTGCAAACTTCTGACAAATAGAGGGTAAAAATTTGTACGAGGCATGGAAATGATTTAAGTTGTTGTTACAGAAGTGTCCCCATATGGCATAAAGGAGTGGCTACAAATGCATATATTCTACAACGGGTTGGATCGAAACCTAAGGTCCAGACTAGATGGGGCATCAGGAGGGGCCTTAATGAACAAAACTTACGAAGAAGCCTATCAGTTGATTGAAGATATGGCTATGACCTCCTACATGGGGTCAAATGAACGATTTAGGTGCAACCCGAGACCACCAATGTGAAGGCTGTGTAAGAAGAGGACAAATATCAGCAAATAATCAAGAAGTTGAACCGTTTGGAGATGAATACCACCCAACCATCCATGAATGAATCATCTTATATTAGTGGGAACTATCCCGAGAGTAAACCAATGAGGGCAACTATCGGGGAAATAGGGGCAGAAATCCCTATTCCAACACTTACAATCCGGGTTGGAAGGACCATCCCAATATTAAGTGAGGAGGTAATCAAGGAGGTGGAACTTTCACGCAAAATCGACAGAACCCTCCTTATCAACCTCCACATATGCAAAAATCTCAAGAATATGAGAGGCACTCTATGAGTGCAGATTACACCTCATGTGGTCAAAGAATGCATAAAATAGAAAGGGAGATCCAGTTAATGCGAAATGAGCTACACAGGTGCAGACTGAATGCACCCAAACAAACACACAGTTGGCTGACATCCAAGCCCAACTTAGCCAGATGATAGGTATGATGCAAAGGAAAGTTGGCAGAAGCATCCCAAGTAACACCGAAAATAACCCTTGGAGAAATGTGAAGGAGTATGTGAAAGCTATTTTACTCTTTCCGGGTACAGTCCTGGAAAACCTAAACATCCCAGATCCGAAGGAGTTAAATGAAGATCATGTTGATGACTCCCCAAATGATGATAAGCCACAAGAAGTTGAAGAGGTAGCTGAACCGAAAATGAAACTGAGTGCTGACCCGATTGCCAAAAGCGTACCATCCCCATCGAGGCTCGAAGGCAAATGAAAAAGCGATGCAACTGAATTTGTAAGTTTTCTTAATTTGTTTAAGTCCTTATATGTAAATTTTCCCCTATTGGAACTAATCGAAAAAAATTCATAAATATGCCAAAATTTTAAAGGAAATTATGTCTAGACATAGGAAACTTAAAAAAGGGGAAGAAATAAACGTTAATGCCTTATGCAGTGCTATTATTACTAAAAAGATACCCTCAAATTAAAAGATCTGGGATGCTTTACAATTTCGATAGAGATAGGGATATGAACTTTGGTAAGGCCTTATAAAATTTACGGGCTAGTATAAACTTAATGCCCCTATCTACCTATAGAAAACTTGGATTAGGGGAATTGAAGAGCTGTAACACCCCTTACCCATATTCGACGCCGGAACAAGGTACGAGACATTACCAGACTCACATCACAAGCAAGCACACAATTTCGAGTCATAAAATTTGCGTCCAAATTAAAACCATCCATATTCAATCATAAAGTCCCTTATACGAGCCTACGAGGCCCAAAACATATATTGGAAGCAGTTCGGGACTAAACAAACTTTAGAAATTTTTACAAAACTTAGAAAATATTTGCTAGAAGCAGGGCTCACACGCCCGTGTGGTCCAAGGGACACGCCCGGGAGACCCCAGGGACACACCCGTGCTTCAGACCATGTTCAAATTAGGGTGCTCTCTGACTTGTGCCACATGGTCGTGCCATACGCCCTTGTGCTAGGCCGTGTAGCACATACGGCTGAGACACACGCCCGTGTCTCTTCCCGTGTGCTCAATTCTGGACATTCTGTTTTGCAACAATTAAGGTCCAAGGGACACAAGGCCGGAACACATGCCTGTGGGGCAGACCGTGTGTCTACCCGTGTGGACAAAAACAAGGCTATTTACCAAGCCATTTTGCCACCCTCACTTGCACACATCAACACAACATTACATGGCACAAATTCAAGCATATAAGAGCAACCAAACAACCACAACCAAGACAATAACATGTCATTCTTATACCATCATTTATCATTCTTAAAACATTATACTTAGCCCATTAAAAACATACTAATTTCACATTCACAAGAGGGCATTAACATACAAATAAACTTATAATCAGCATAGCCATCATTCATGGCTACATATAAGAATAAGCATTAACAATTACAAACCAACACATATGGCCAACTTAATAATGACACATACAACAAATTGACCTAGTCCCTATACATGCCATAGACTTAAAATGCTTGAATTTATTTATACCTAAAATGACAGCTTGATAGTGTGATAGGATCTCCAACCCGAGCTGGCTCGTTGATTCGTAATTACTTACATACTATTTCTCTTCTTTGACATACTCGTTGAATTTCCCGTTGAACCATTTGGAATACTAAAGGATACTCGGGAATCTTGTACACACAATACCGTACCAATTCCATATCCCAGATATGGTGTTACAGGTAATCTCGTATCGATGCCAATAGCTCAGCTATGGTCTTACACGAAGTCTCATATCGATGCCATATCCTAGATATGGTCTTACACGAAGTCTCATATCGATGCCATATCCCAGATATGGTCTTACACGTAATCACAGTAACCCTAATGTCATGACATATGTATCCTATCTATTCCTAATGTTCAACCGAGACTTTCGCTGTATCGAATCTCCGTCGGTCATTTTTGTAGTGTCGTACTCAATAGCATTCACATTTCATTTCAATAATGTAGCATTTACCACAATTATATCAATCAAGCATTTATACACATATAATTTAATGCTTATTAAATATACGAACTTACCTCGACATAAAAATGGTGAAAATGACTAAATAGACAAATACTTATTTTTCCCCCGTTCTAGGTCCGAACCTCATTTTTCTTGATCTATAATATCACATTTAACTTATTTAATCATTATACTATTCAAATCAGCCCAAAATCACATTATGGCAAAAATTATATTTTTGCCCCTAAAGTTTAACATTTTTACAATTTAGTCCCTAGGCTCGTAAAATGATTTTCATTCAATTTCGTCAAAACCCAAGCCTAGCTGAACCCTTTTCATACTCATAACAACCCATATTTCTCATTTAATCACACTTTTCTATTCATTTTATAGACTTTTTTTTTACCAAAAATCATTTAGCAAAAGTCATTTAACAATCAACAAACATGCATTTTCTACCATCAAACATCAAAATACATACATGTTCAACATGGGTAAAATTTTAGACATTGAAATCTCTTCAAATTAGTGGTAGAAATAGATAGATTGAGTTACAACGACTTCAAAAATGTAAAGAGCATTAAAAACGGGGCAAGAACGAACTTACAATCGAGCATGAAAGCTTGAAAAACCCTAGCTATGTCTTCCTCTTGTAAATTTCAGCCAAGGGGTAGAAGATGAGCAAAAATTGGCTTTTAATTTGATTATTAATTCATTTTAATAACCAAAATACTAAAATGCCCTTAATGAAAAACTTTAGAAACATACCTAACCATGTTCATTTTTGTCCACCAACTTAACCAATGGTCTAATTACCATTTAAGGACCTCTAATTTAAAATTTCATAGCAATTTGACACCTTTAACATATAGAATTCAGGTTTTACACTTTTTGCAATTTAGTTTTTTAACTAAATTGAGTGCCCAAATGCCAAAATTTTCGAACGAAATTTTCACCATAAAACTATAGACCATAAAAATATAATAAAAATAAATTTTTCTGCGTCAAATTTGTGGTCCCGAAACCACTGTTCTGACTAGATCCAAAATCAGACTATTACAAGAGCAGTTCAATAATACTACAATTGGCCGATAAGTCTTTGGTACACCCTAGCAATGTATTAGAAGATGTATTGGTCAAAGTTAGGCAATTAATTATTCCTATAGATTTCGTTGTCCTTGACTTTGAGGAAGATCATGAGATTTCTATCCTGTTGGAAAGACTGTTTCGAATACTTCCAAATCCACCATCGACATGGAGAAAAATGAAAAAAATAATGAAAATCTATGGGGAAGTGGAAGTGTTTAAATGAGGTAATCCTTCAAAGGATGAGGAACCAATAGGGTACTTAGTGGAGAATTGTAATGTACTATCATATCGTACCACTAACGACATTGGTCAAGTGTATGCTTGCCAGCTCATGTGTGCAAGAAAAAGGATATCTTCGAGAGAAAAATATAAATGGAAGGACTTAATTTCGAAGGGTGAAGACTGCATAGATCAAGATGGTCGAGCTCGAAGGAGGAAGTCAATGAGAACGACGTCCTAAAACCACATTTTTCAACACCACTGAAAACTGGATTGTTACATGAGGTGTCATCATTTGCTTGCTTATCCAAGCGTCTCTGTCACACCTCGAATTAAATGTTCTCTGAATGTACCTTTTTTCCCTTTTGAGTGTCTTCTACAATACGCTTCAACCTCTTGTGTGTCATCTATTTAAAAGCTACGCACCAAAAAGTAAAATTAATAATTCATGAACCGCATGTTAGCCACTCACTTCACTTACTTCAATAACTATGTTAAAATTACAAATGCCACACTATTTCTTAACACTTATCACTATGTTATGACTATCTCGGTTAAAGCTCACCTTTCACTACACTAAAAACAAAAATAGAACCTAACAACCCGACTATATTTGACATTTATTGCACAAACAGAATCTTGCAAACAAAGAGCAGCATCCCGACGTATCTTACAAAAAGATTACCTCTTGGAAGCTTAACTTCATTAAGTCTAATTTTATTAACTTTATTATCTTGCGAACGAAAGGTATAATGCAAATATTTAAAAAAAGAAGAAGCACAAAGATGATGAAAATAAATGTGTATTTCATTCAATCGAATTCTATACAAGGAAAATAGTTACAACATAACCTACCCTAAAAGAAAATTACAAGACAAGTATCTATCATGGAATAGCGGGACCTTTGCCTTTTTTGGATTGAGAAGCAGAACCTGAAGCATTATCAATCGAAAGGTCAGCAATGTTTTCCCCGGGAGCATCATCCATAGGTCTACCCTCAGAAGGTCCTGCCTGAGGAGTCGTATCTGCAAGATGAATGAAAGGGTTCCAGAGAGCAACTGCCATAAAATACTAGTATTTTGAAGTACTCCAAGAACTTCTCCCATTTTGGACCATACGGGTAAACCACTTCAATCATGTCAAAAAAGGGCTGGAAATTCATGCCATATGTGTTTAATGGTCCAAATGCCACCTGCATTGCAGCAATCACCCCATCTACAATAATAGTGGGAATTATAACTTGGGCTAGATACAAAAGCTTCTCGCCACCCACCCACCTGACTTGCCCCTCATCAACTCCCGCGTTCTCCTCTCCAGTTGTTTGTTACGTCTATCTAACTCCCATTGTAGCTTCCAACTCTTCCTCTCCTCAGCATGAAGACGAGCAATCAAATCTTCTTTCTCCTTTTGCCATTGCTCATTGGCACCTTCCACGGATGACTGTAGTTGTTTGTTGACTTCCTCGAGTTTTCAAATTTCCTCCCCACGTCAGATACAGTCAGCCTGCATAGCAATGTACTACCCTTGTATATTACTAAGAACTCAGTGCATCATTCTAAAGCAGACATGACAACATTTTCATTAGGGTAGCTGGTATGTCATATTTTGATATGAAAAATTAAGTTTTTTTTTCACATCTAAAAAGCCTGTTTTCAAGTGATGTTCCGAGTCTTTTAATCACTTTTTTTATATTTTAGTTAGAATTTATGGTTTGTGCAATTTTTAGTTATTTTTATGATACTATGAATAAAAGTTTCAATTACATCTCTATATGAGCTTAATTTGTGTGTGAGACATTTCAAGTACTTAGTTGATAAGGAAATGAAAAGAAAAGGGCTTGACTGGAGCCAAAGCCACAACATTGCTTGAGCATGTCATGACATTGTTGATTATTCTTTCAATTAAGGAGATGGTCTTCACTTTTTACTTTTATTTCTTGCATACCATGTGCAACACCCTGATAATTGTAAATTATATAGACTTTTTTAGCACTTTTTTACTAGTAATTCATGCAAGTTTTGAGTATTTTAATAAAGAATTTTGTAATTTTATTACAAAATTACTTAGATGGACAAAATTAAAGACAAATTTACATTTTTCTTTATTTACATGCTAATTTGACATATTTTGTAACACCCCAAACCCGGCCTAAAAGTTAGGCCCGAATCTGGTGTGTCACATTAAAGTGTTTTCTTTCGAAAGCCATGTTTTCGTTGAAAACCCTTCTTAATATTTAAAAACTTCCTCCATTTAAACTTGTGTAAAGCCTCAGCTTGCGTTCATTTATTTTCAAAATGGGGTTCCTTGAAAAAGGTTGTTTACTTTTAAAACGTTATTGATTTCCTTCAAAATCTCCTTCAACTGCAGAAGCTTTTTAAAATGTTGCGAAAATGTGATAACCGAAAACAGTTGTTGTAATGTAGTGTTTTGAAAACAGTAATCATTTTGGAAAACCGCGATTTACTTCTAACAGATATAAATTAAAATAAAACCAAACCTAAAATTTAAAATCCGAAAACTTTAAGAGGCCTTATTTCAAACCATACCAAAATAAAGTACTTATGAATAACTTAATGAAAAACAGAAGCAATTGTGTGGCCATCTCCGAGTCCCTCACAGCTTCGATCCGTCTAAGGCTGGGAATTACCTGCACAGTTAAAAACGGGGTGAGTTTACGAAAACTCAGTGTGTAATCCCCTAATATAAAATAGTCATCGAGATAAGCAAGGAATATGAAGCATACGGGCTTGAGCCCTATTCGATCACAAGATGCGGTTTGGTGGGCCTAAGCCCATTGCAATATCATTTGGGTCTCGGCCCATAGCAGAATTATTTGGGCCTAGCCCATATCAGTATCGGATCTCACAAACAGAAATGCAATAGTGTAAGAATGCACCCTACCCCAATCCAGCCAGCACACCACCCGTACCAACCAACACACCATGTGGGGATAAAATCGACCCACCCAGCCAGCACACCAATGTTAGCACCGGTTGCGGCACTAACCGATATCACAGCAGAGCTGCCAGAATATAAGCAGCTTAAAGCCATCGATAGGTCCACAATCGTCTCGGGCGACCCGTGCGACCCTAACAATCAAATCAGTGGGTCCACAGTCATCTCGGGCGACCCGTGCAACCCTAACAGATCAATCACTTCCTCAAATTACAAAATCCCAATCCCATGCAGTATGTCATGTATGCAAAGCACTTATATATAAATCACATGGCATACTCTAGAAAGACAGACAAATCATAGCTCAGGTCAGTCAAAACATAGCATAAAACAATCATTTACCCACAAGGGCAAAACAGTCATTTTACCCTATAAGGGTATTTCGGTAATCTTACCCTTCAGGGGTATTTCAGTAATTCTACCCTACAGGGGTATTTCAGTAATTCTACCCTACAGGGGTATTTCGGTAGTTTTGCAATCTGAGGGTATTTCGGTAATTTTACAATCTGAGGGTATTTCGGTAATTTTACAATCTGAGGGTATTTCGGTAAATTTATAATTCAAGGGTATTTCGGTAATTTTACAATCTGAGGGTATTTCGGTAATTTCACAAATCGAGGGTATTTTGGTAATTTGTATTTCGGTAATTTCACAATCCGAGGTTATTTCGGTAATTTTACAATCTGAGGGTATTTTAGTAATTTTACAATCTGAGGGTATTTTGATAATTTCACAAATCGAGGGTATTTTGGTAATTTTATAATCTGAGGGTATTTTAGTAATTTCACAATCCGAGGTTATTTCGGTAATTTTACAATCTGAGGGTATTTCGGTAATTTTACAATCCGAGGGTATTTCGGTAATTTCACAAATCAAGGGTATTTCGGTAATTTTACAATCTGAGGGTATTTCGATAATTTTACAATCCGAGGTTATTTTGGTAATTTTACAATCTGAGGGTATTTCGGTAAATTTTCAATCCGAGGGTATTTCGGTAATTTTACAAATCTGAGGGTATTTCGGTAATTTTACAATCTAAGGGTATTTCGGTAATTTTATAATCTGAGGGTATTTCGATAATTTTACAATCCGAGGTTATTTCGGTAATTTTACAATCCGAGGGTATTTCATTAATTTTACAAATCTGAGGGTATTTCGGTAATTTTACAATTTAAGGTTATTTCGATAATTTTAAAATCTGAGGGTATTTCAGTAATTTTACAATTCGAGGGTATTTCGGTAATTTTACAAATCTAAGGGTATTTCGGTAATTTTACAATCCAAGGGTATTTCGGTAATTTTACAATCTGAGGGTATTTCAGTAATTTTACAATCCGAGGGCATTTTAGTAATTTTACAATCTGAGGGTATTTTGGTAATTTTACAAAATCGAGGGTATTTCGGTAATTTAACAATTCGAGGGTATTTCGATAATTTTACAATTCGAGGGTATTTCAATAATTTTACAATCCAAGGGAATTTCGGTAATTTTACAATCCGAGGGTATTTCGGTAATTTTACAATTTGTCACGGCTATGCGAATGTAACACCCCATACCCGAGTCCAAGGCTAAGACTG
Organism: Gossypium sturtianum; assembly: GCA_025698515.1. Lineage (NCBI taxonomy): Eukaryota > Viridiplantae > Streptophyta > Magnoliopsida > Malvales > Malvaceae > Gossypium > Gossypium sturtianum. Next base: position 85,727,767 of record CM046949.1, on the reverse strand, counting down.
GATACGAGACATTACCATGCTTGAACTCACTTAAACATGTACTTACGGGCTGTAAAATTTTGTTCCGAAATAGAAACTCTTCTTTCTTAGTCAAAACGTACATATCATGGGCCTATGAGGCCTTAAACACATATCCGGGAACTTTTAGAATACAATCGGGAACTTTTCCTCGAAACAGGGGTCACACGCCCATGTGGCTTGGGGCACGCCCGTGTACCCCTAAGACACGCCCATGTCTCCCAACCGTGGTCGACACTGACTAATCTCACACTGTCTTGACACGCCCGTGGACTGAAACCGTGTGCTATACCTTGATATACTAACTTTTTCACACAGCCGGGGCACACGCCCATGTTCTAACCGTGTATCACACACGGTCTAAACAAATGGCCGTGGGATTAGCCCGTGGTCTATTCTGACTTAAGATACAAAGGTGCAGGGTGCACACGGCCTAGACACACACCCGTGTGTCCATCCGTGTGGGCACTTAGACGCTATTTACCAAGCCAATTGCCACCCTGAAATCAAGACCAAACTCATGCTCAATTCAGCAACTCAAGTATTACATCTAACATGAACGAGGATGCATACTTCATTGATAGATTAAAACATACATACTGAATCATTCATGACTCATCTCTTTGGCCATATACAAAAAGAATACTAAGCTTGATAGCCAACAATTTGGCTAGTTTTAAAATATAACTCAAAATGAAATGTTTCCTATCATGCCATACTTAATATAAACAACTTGGCTATACCAAAATAGCGATTGATAGTGTGCTCCGAGCTCCGATGACAATGATCCACAAGATTAGCTTGGTGGGACTACATGGAAAGAAAGAATAAAGGACGTAAGCATTTAGCTTAGTAAGTTTGCATGTAATTCTCATAGCAATATATTTGCTTAACATTAACCATTCATCATAAACAATGGCATTATGAAATCTCAAGTATTTAAGCTTACTTACTCTTACTGATTCTTACATATCTCATGGTACTTACTATTCTCATGCTTGTACGGTAACAAGATACCTGTATCACTTGATCACATAGATTAGTATACTTTACTATGATAAGCATAATCTCAACTTCATCATTCATATCATGAATAATACTCTTAATAACTCTGACTAGCATAACTTGATAATAACTTTACTTACTTAACTTTCTTACTTTCTCATTTAATCTTTACTCTTTTGCCCGATGAATTACTATGAATAACAGAGGATACTAAATCTCAAAACACATGTGTCTTGATGCCAATGCTATATCCTTGATATAGTCTTACATGGGATCTCTTACTTGGTATTGATGCCATGTCTTGACATGGGCTTACACGAAGTCTTCCTTATGAGTTCCCTTGGGAACTTACCATTGCCATGTCTCGACATGGTCTTACTTGGTATCTTTACTTGTCAATGCCGAGCCTTGGCTTGGACTTACATGAAATCTTCCTTGGTACTCACCAATGCCATGCCTTGGCTTGGACTTACATGGGATCTTTATCTCATGATAACTTTTCAATGCCAAGACTTGTCTTGGACTTACATGACAACTTTGCTTGGAGACTCACCAATGCCATGCCTTGGCTTGGGCTTATATGGGTCTTCCTCTCATAATAAATCTTCAATGCCAAGACTTGTCTTGGTCTTACATGATAACTTGCTTGGTTTCCGATGCCATGCCTTGGCTTGGTCTTATATGGACTTTCTTGTTTCATGTGATAGATCGAGTATCCTAAGTAATTCAACTTCAATCGGGACTTTCTCATGCTTGATCTCATTGATTTCTTTGTTTAACATAGCATTAAACAATCTCATGGAATTAAAATATATTCTACATTATACTAAGCAATTCAATGATATTAATCATAAAGCTTAGAAAACATACAAACTTACCTCAATATATAAAATGTGTGTAGATATGCAATTTAGTCCTCGACTTTGTTCTTGCCTCGGTTTTGATCCGGGCTTCATTTTTGTTGATCTATAATAATAATTAGATCATTTAATACTCACATTGACTAAATTGACTCTTAACTCATACTTTGGCAAAATTACTATTTTGCCCCTAAACTTTCTCATATTTGCACTTTTGCCCCTAGGCTCGTAAAATGTTTCTCATTTAACTTTCTTAAACATCATGCTTAGCTGATTCATTTTCTCTACTATAACAATCATCAATTCTCACTATTTCTAATAGGTATGACCAATTTCATAACTATTACAAATTAGTCCATACTATCATTTTTCATGAAATTCACTAAGGAAAATGTAACACCCCAAACCCTGGTCTATGCGTTAAGACCAGATTTGGTATGTCACACAAAACGAACATACATCTAGTCATTTATTGATTTAAATAAAACAGATCCTCAAAACTATTTTGGAATTGAAGTTTATTAAAACCGAGGTTAATTTAAAATCTATGATTTAAGACATAAGAGTTTATAAATTAAAACTTAGAAATTAATTGGTAAAAATTTTACGAGAAGTTTAAAAGAGTTCAAAAGGAAATTTGAAAATAAGATTCTTAAAGAATTTTACAGAAAAATTTACGAGAATAAAATATTTAAGAAAAACCCCTTTTTGCACGAGAATTTAAGAAAACATTTATAAAAATAGAATAGTCCCATTTTAGTATTTAAACATAATTAAAATCCATCCACAAGTAAAAATCCATAAAAATAATGCCAGAGGCCTTATTACATCATAGCTGAAATAGTAATTAATTAAAAATACTTAGGAGTAGTTCAAAGCTCATAAAAACCATTATTTGAAGTATGGCCTCCACGAAGTCATCCCCGGCCCAAGCCTCCATTACTGATCGTTACCTGAGAAGGGTAAAGGAAACGAGGTGAGTTACTTAGAACTCAGTGTGTAACCCACTTACCAAGTTCACTGGGCCAAAACCATTTAAGCATTAATTGGGCCTAAGCCCATTTACAAATATATCAATTTAACATGTGTAAAATGCATGTGATATGAAATTCCCAACCATACCTAAATTTCCATCCGCTACACACCACCCGTACCAACCAGCACACCTGTGGGGAGCTTTAGTCACCCACCCCGCCAACACACCAATCGCAGGCATTATGCCGTTCAATTCAATAATTCGCAGGCCAGTGGCCATTTACAACCAATCGCAGGCATTATGCCATTTAATTCAATAATTCGCAAGCCAGTGGCCATTTACAATATTTGTGGCAGAGCCACTAGAATAATATAGCAGGGCTACTAAAACTTCTCTTCATCAATATCCCATCCCATGCAATCATGTATATAAAATGCATAACAATTATTCATATGATAATTCCACCATAAAGTCCGTAAAAGATTTATTACAAACTGGCCCGTATTACAATTTGGCCCATTTCACAATTTGGCCCATTTCACAATTTGGCCCATTTCACAATTTTAATACAGATTTCATGCACTACACTAAAGTATTAATATACCATATTTTCCGATTTCACCAACCTTGCGATTTTTAGTCTAATGCTTAATTACGGTATATTCATCTAACCCATGAGATAAGTGTGAGGTTACACACCTGATTACGGTGAGAACTATACTTTCCCGCTCGTCAATACCTAAATACATGTCACGCTTGATTAGAACACTAATACTTAACATAAATCTATTCTAAAGTAAGCGGTCTAGATTTTTACCCTCGGAATCTCGAACAACAACTATTTGTCGATTCTCCCCGGTTGACGGTTCACAACTCGGTGGAAAACCCCGAACAGCTAAAGGCTCCGAACTACGAACAACTTCGAATAATTGATTCTCCCCGGATGAGGGTCCACAACCCGGTGGAAAGTCTCGGATTGTCGAAATAGCCCTTCGCTTGAATCTAGAGGGAATAGCGAATTCGCTCCTCTTCCGAACACTATTCACTACCCTTTTCGACCCTATCTTGTTTGCCTCTATTGACAAAAGAATATTAGTCCAATTAATATTTAGGAAATTAAGTCTATAGGTTTTAAGGGCGAAATCGGCTTACCACGAAATCTTACGTTCACGGGATGAAAATCGAGCGATAACGTCCATAAGATAAGAATCGATTTGTCACCCATCTTTGACGAAATAATGAGTAATATGGAAGTCCTTGATAGAAACCCTTACCTTAACACTTTGAACCGAATCCTAGCGATTCACGATGATTACGAACACTCCGAGTTTCACCTTTTCTATGTCATGTCACTATAAGACGTAAAAAGATTGTCTAAGAGAGAGATAGAGGATATTTTCGGTCAAAAGACCCTCCCAAATCAAGAGTAAATTCGACAAAGAAAAGAAGAAAAAAATAAAGAATCGAAGAGGGTTCTTACCGAATAAACACAACGAAAGCAAAGAAAACGATTGATAAGAAAATATAGGTGAAGAGGAAGGTTCGGTCAAGAAGAAAGAAAAAAAATAATACTAGTAACATTCGGCCATGGAGGAGAAGAGAAAAGAAATGGCTTTTGTGTTTTGATATTTTCGGCACTAGGAGAAAATAATTTGAGAGGTTTGGCAAAATATGACCAAATGGTCAAAAAGAAATGACCAAAAGAAGAAAAACCAACATGTTTACCCAAAGCCTAAAGTGCATTTGGCTATGAGAGAAAAAAAATGAAAAGAAAAGTGTTTTGGGAAAAACAAAAATGACCAAAATGAGAGTAACCACTAGCTACACATCCTTACCAATGCCCACAACAAAATTTCGGCCACCCCCCTAGCCCCCAAAACCGTCCAAGTTCATGGACAAAGCTTGGCCATTCCAAATTTTCCAAAACACATCCCTTAAGAAGTGCCTTGTGTCCCCCCCTTACTTGCCATAAGCTCATGATTTATTTCCTTAAGTTCACTCTTACCATATCTCTTAGCCATCATACCATAACAATAAAAGTCTAACTTACCAAGAATAAAGCTTGGCCGACACTTGCTAGGAAAGAGCAAAAAATAATATTCACAAAATGCATACTAGGGGATTCGAACCTCTCTCCTCAAGACCATACATGTTGCGCATAACCTCTTAACCAATGGCTTATTTTTTTGCTATCTTTTTACCACTTAATTACCTTAAGCATCAAGGTTACTTGTTCCATTTCAATAAAGTACTCATTACTAAAATTTATTCTAATTCCGAATAAATCCCGAGCCTTCTCAAGACTATATTAAACACACAAATTGACTCATTCACAAGCTAAGCACCAAAATCATGCAACATATCGATACTAAATTTTTAGGATGTTACAATTCTACCCCCCTTAAAGAAAATTTCGTCCTCGAAATTTACCTGGTTAAAAGAGGTGAGGATATTGTTGCCGAATTGCATCCTCAGGCTCCCACGTAGCTTCTTCCGCTCCGTGATTTCGCCATAGAACCTTAACCAACGGCACGATCTTCTTTCTTAGCACCTTAACATCACGATCTAAGATTTTCTTTGGTTCCTCCTCGAAAGACAAGTCCGGCCTTATCTCCACTTCTTCTACCGGTACTATGTGAGACGGATCCGATCGATAACGCCTTAACATAGAGACATGGAAGACGCTATGAATCTGACTCAACTCCGGAGGTAATTCAAGCTGATAGGCCACTGGTCCTACACGCTTCAATAAACGGTACGATCCAATGAACCTAGGGCTCAACTTGCCCTTCCTTCCAAATCTGAAAATCTTCTTCCAAGGTGAAACTTTCAGAAAGACCTGATCTCCCACCGCAAACTCAATATTCTTACGCTTCATATCTGCATACGACTTTTGTCTATCCGAAGCTTCCTTTAACCGTGCTCGAATCACCTTTACCTTTTCTTCCGTCTCAGATATCAATTCAGGACCCAACAACTGCCGTTCCCCCAATTCAGTCCAACAAGTAGGGGTACGACCCCTACGACCATATAATGCTTCATAGGGTGCCATTTGGATACTGGATAGGTAACTGTTATTATACGTGAACTCTGCCAACGGTAGAAAATCTTCCCAACTACCTCTGAAGTCAATCACACAACCCCTTAACATGTCTTCCAAAATCTGGATTACTCTTTCCGACTGACCATCTGACTGAGGGTGAAAAGCCGTGCTGAAGTTTAACTTTGTTCCCAGAGCCTCATGTAAAGCTTTCCAAAATCGTGATGTGAACCTAGGGTCCCTGTCCGATATAATAGACACTGGTACCTCATGCAACCTCACGATCTCCGATACATACAACTTAGCCAACTTCTGCAGTGAGTAATCCGTACGAACTGGTAGAAAATGAGCAGTCTTTGTCAATCGATCCACTATCACCCAGATAGAATCTTTCTTAGTAGGTGTTAAGGGCAACCTACTAACAAAGTCCATCGTTATCCGCTCCCATTTCCATAGAGGAATCTTTACCGATTGCAATAAACCCGACGGTAATTGATGTTCCGCCTTCACTTGCTGACAAGTCAAGCACTTACCCACAAAATCAGTAACCTCCTGCTTTAACCTTGGCCATCAATACTGCTCACGGAGGTCTCGATACATCTTATTTCCTCCGGGGTGCATAGCATAAGGGCTACTATGCGCCTCACGCAAAATCATTAGTCTCAAATCTGAATCCATGGGCATACAAACTCTTCCACGAAAACACAGCACTCCATCCTTGTTCATTCTAAAATCCCCTATTACACCACTTTCAGCTTGTTGCATTAACGGACCCAACTTTTCATCTGATAACTGCTATTCCTTGATTTGTTCTAACCACAAAGGCTTCACCTGAAGTTCCGCTAGCAGACTGCCATCCTCATACAAACTAAGATGAGCAAACATTGCTCTTAACTCTGATACTACCTTACGACTCAATGCGTCTGCCACCACGTTAGCCTTTCCAGGATGGTACTCGATTGAGAAGTCATAATCCTTTAACAGCTCCACCCACCTCCGTTGTCTCAAGTTCAACTCCTTTTGGGTAAGGAGGTACTTAAGACTCTTATGAATCCTTATAAATGATAGACTTCACACCGTAGAGATAGTGCCTCCATATCTTTAAAGTAAAAACCACCGCAGCCAACTCCAAGTCATTAGTAGGATAGTTGACTTCGTACGGCCTTAACTGACGAGAAGCATAAGCCACCACTTTTCCACCTTGCATCAACACACATCCTAAACCCGTGTGTGACGCATCACAGTAAACGGTAAACTCTTTTCCAGCCTTAGGTTGAATCAGTACTGGCGCTTCCATCAAAATCTTCTTCAATTTCTCGAAACTCTCTTGTTGTTTATCGGTCCACACATACGGTACTCCTTTTCGCAACAGCTTAGTTAGGGGTGCAGCAATCAACGGAAACCCCTCAACAAAGTGTCTATAATAACCAGCCAAACCTAAGAAACTCCGAATCTCAGCCACTGCCTTCGGTGGTTTCCAATCCAACACCGCCTCTACCTTCCGAGGATCAACTCTAATTCCCTCGGCTGACACAACGTGCCCCAAGAAAGTCACCTCCTTCAGCCAAAATTCACACTTACTGAATTTGGCATAAAGTTGCTTCTCTCGTAGTATTTGCAATACTTTGCGCAAATGTGAGTCATGCTCTTCTTCATTCCTCGAATATACCAAGATATCATCTATGAACACCACCATGAACCGGTCTAGATAGGGTTGAAAGACTCGGTTTATCATGTCCATAAATGCAGCTGGTGCATTGGTCAAACCAAACGGCATCACCAAAAACTCATAATGTCCATAACGGGTTCGGAATGCCGTCTTATGAATATCTGCCTCCTTAACCTTGAGTTGATGATAACCTGATCTCAAATCAATCTTGAGAAAATCAAGCTCCTCAATTGATCAAACAAGTCGTCAATTTCTGTAATGGATACCTATTCTTGATCGTCAATTTATTCAACTGCTTATAATCAATGCACATACGCATCGACCCATCCTTCTTCTTGACGAACAAAACCGGTGCCCCCCACGGAGACACACTCGGTCGAATAAATCCTCGATCCAACAATTCTTGAATTTGAGCTTTAAGCTCCGCTAACTCTTTTGGCGCCATTCTATAAGGAGCAATGGACACCGGAGCCGTTCCGGGCAAAAGCTCAATGCCAAATTCTACTTCCCGATCTGGAGGTAGACCCGGAAGTTCCTCGGGAAAAACATCTAGAAATTCTTTCACCGTTCTCACACTTTCCACCGATAGTTCCTTGGCATCCAAAGCACTGATGAAGGCTAGGAATGCTCCATACCCTTTTCGCACCAACTTTTCTGCCTTTAAAGCAGATACCACATTTGCCAAAAAGTTCCTTCGCTCGCCTATCATTACTACCTCCTTATCATCCAAAGTCCTTATTGACATCCACTTTTCAGCACAATCCAATTACGCCCGGTGCTTTACCAACCAATCCATGCCCAAAATAAGATCGAACTCACTGAAAGGTAGTTCCATCAAATCCGCCAAAAATATTTGTCTTTGAATTTCTAAAGGCACGTCTCTATACAATTTATTCACGATTACCGATTGTCCTAAAGGACTAATTACCGTCATCTCTCTATTGGAAATCTCGGATCTAATATTCAGGTTTCCAGATATGGCACTAGCAACATACGAGTGGGTAGACCCGATATCTATCAAAGCAGTAATAGGTACATCAAGGTTGAAGAACGTACCAGTTATCACATCAGGTGCATCGCCATCTTCACGACGCCTGACCGCATAGACCAACCCCGGCTGTCTTGCCTCTGCGTTACCCCTGAAGCCATTACCTCGACCCGGTGCACCTTGACCATGTCCAGCCCCATTACCACCACGACCTGGTCCACAGCCTCTCGGTGGCTGTTGAGCGCCTCTGACTGGCTGTGCATCAGGGTTACTAGCTTCTTGAGTCGTAGCAGCCCGTTGAGGGCAATTCCTAAACTGGTGATCCTTGGGACCACATTTAAAACAACCTCCAGTTCTCTTCCAACATTCCTCGGGGTGTCGTTTCCCACAGTCCGCACATTCTCGAATCTGATTGGTAGCCACAGATGCTCTAGCTTGAGCTGGCTCATCACTCTAAGGCCTCTTTTGAAACCTTTTAGTAGAACTCGAGTACTTAAAATCCCTCTTGCCTCAAACTCTTTCCCAGTTCTGACGTTCTGAGTTCTTAGCCTCTTCGGCTATCTTGGCTTTCTCCACAAGCGTGGAAAAAATCCTTTCTTGTTGCGGGGCTATCAGTACCCGTAACTCGTCATTCAGCCCATCCTCAAAACGTACACAGCGCTCATGATCGGTCGTCACTATTGTGCGAGCATAACGGCTCAAGCAAAGAAATTCTGCCTCGTAAGCTGCCACTGTCTTATTCCCTTGAACCAAATTTCATGAATTCCTTCCTCCGGGCATCCACATAACATGGCCCGACATACTTTCCTTGAAAAGCAGCTTTGAAGAAATCTCATGTAACACGTTCAGCCTGGGTGCCTTCTCGAACAGTAAGCCACCATTGATACGCCTCGTCCCTCAACAAGGACACAGCTCCTCTTAGTTTCTGCTCGGCAGTACACTCCAGGTCATCCATAATCCGCTCTACAGCCTCGAGCCAATATTCCGCAACATTTGGGGCTACTCCAGAAATACCCCTAGAAACTTCGGCACCACTCGATCCAAGTCGTTTCGAAATTGATCCACGAGCTGCTGGCCCAGTTTTAGCTCCAGTAACCCTTTCCAAGACTCGCAACATTGCTTGGGTCAAGGCAATGTCCTCCCTCGTATGATCATGTGATCCAGTCTAAGTCCCGAGTGATGCAGGTGCGTCCATTTTTCGTATATGTCCCAACATTTCAGACGCAACCCTAGTACCTCGGCCTCTACCACGGCCACGCCTACCACGTCCACGTCTTCTAGTGCTCATTTTAACTATTTCGGTTTAATCTGATTACAAGTTTTATGAATCAGAATACTATTTCAGTGTTTAATAACGATATTTTATGAGATATAAGAGATAGATTTGTTTTCGCAATCACATCCTATAGTCTCAATCTCTACAGTTTCAACACCTAAAACTAGAAGTTCTAGAGTGTTCCTATGATCATATCACCATAATAAACATTCAATATACGAATACTTACTTGACTTGGTGTCGGATGCTCGTGGTGCCATACTACCTTTAAAACATAAATTCTATAAATTCGAAACAAAAATTGTTGTTGAACCCAAACCACAGCCGAGTTTTGAACCTGGCTCTGATACCATAAAATGTAACACCCTAAACCCTGGTCTATGCGTTAAGACCAAATTTGGTATGTCACACAAAACGAACATACATCTAGTCATTTATTGATTTAAATAAAACAGATCCTCAAAACTATTTTGGAATTGAAGTTTATTAAAATCGATGTTAATTTAAAATCTATAATTTAAGACATAAGAGTTTATAAATTAGAACTTAGAAATTAATTGGTAAAAATTTTACGAGAAGTTTAAAAGAGTTCAAAAGAAAATTTGAAAATAAGATTCTTAAAGAATTTTACAGAAAAATTTACGAGAATAAAATATTTAAGAAAAACCCCTTTTTGCACGAGAATTTAAGAAAACATTTATAAAAATAGAATAGTCCCATTTTAGTATTTAAACATAATTAAAATCCATCCACAAGTAAAAATCCATAAAAATAATACCAGAGGCCTTATTACACCATAGCTGAAATAGTAATTAATTAAAAATACTTAGGAGTAGTTCAAAGCTCATAAAAACCATTATTTGAAGTATGGCCTCCACGAAGTCATCCCCGGCCCAAACCTCCATTACTGATCGTTACCTGAGAAGGGTAAAGGAAACGGGGTGAGTTACTTAGAACTCAGTGTGTAACCAACTTACCAAGTTCACTGGGCCAAAACCATTTAAGCATTAATTGGGTCTAAGCCCATTTACAAATATATCAATTTAACATGTGTAAAATGCATGTGATATGAAATTCCCAACCATACCTAAATTTCCATCCGCTACACACCACCCGTACCAACCAGCACACCTGTGGGGAGCTTTAGTCACCCACCCCGCCAACACACCAATCGCAGGCATTATGCCGTTCAATTCAATAATTCGCAGGCCAGTGGCCATTTACAACCAAACGCAGGCATTATGCCATTTAATTCAATAATTCGCAGGCCAGTGGCCATTTACAATATTTGTGGCAGAGCCACCAGAATAATGTAGCAGAGCTACTAAAACTTCTCTTCATCAATATCCCATCCCATGCAATCATGTATATAAAATGCATAACAATTATTCATATGATAATTCCACCATAAAGTCCGTAAAAGATTTATTACAAAGCGCGCCCAGATACAATTTGGCCCATTTCACAATTTGGCCCATTTCACAATTTGGCCCATTTCACAATTTGGCCCATTTTACAATTTTAATACCGATTTCATGCACTACACTAAAGTATTAATATACCATATTTTTCGATTTCACCAACCTTGCGATTTTTAGTCTAATGCTAATTACGGTATATTCATCTAACCCATGAGATAAGTGTGAGGTTACACACCTGATTACGGTGAGAACTATACTTTCCCGCTCGTCAATACCTAAATACATGTCACGCTTGATTAGAACACTAATACTTAACATAAATCTATGCTAAAGTAAGCGGTCTAGATTTTTACCCTCGGAATCTCGAACAACAACTATTTGTCGATTCTCCCCGGTTGACGGTTCACAACCCGGTGGAAAACCCCGAACAGCTAAAGGCTCCGAACTACGAACAACTTCGAATGATTGATTCTCCCCGGATGAGGGTCCACAACCCGGTGGAAAGTCTCGATTGCCAAAAACGATTTCTTCGCTTGAATCTAGAGGAATAGCGAATTCGCCCCTCTTTCGAACACTATTCACTACCCTTTTCGACCCTATCTTGTTTGCCTCCATTGACAAAAGAATATTAGTCCAATTAATATTTAGGAAATTAAGTCTATAGGTTTTAAGGGCGAAATCGACTTACTACGAAATCTTACGTTCACGGGATGAAAATCGAGCGATAACGTCCCTAAGATAAGAATCGATTTGTCACCCATCTTTAACGAAATAACGAGTAATATGGAAGTCCTTGATAGAAACCCTTACCTTAACACTTTGAACCGAATCCTAGTGGTTCACGATGATTACGAACACTCCGAGTTTCAGCCTTTTTCTATGTCACTATAAAGACAAAAAAGATTGTCTAAGAGAGAGATAGAGGATATTTTCGGTCAAAAGACCCTCCCAAATCAAGAGTAAATTCGACAAAGAAAAGAAGAAAAAAATAAAGAATCGAAGAGGGTTCTTACCGAATAATCATAACCAAATCAAAGAAAATGATTGATAAGAAAATATAGGTGAAGAGGAAGGTTCGGTCAAGAAGAAAAAAAAATAATACTAGTAACATTCGGCCATGGAGGAGAAGAGAAAAGAAATGGCTTTTGTGTTTTGATATTTTCGGCACTAGGAGAAAAGAATTTGAGAGGTTTGGCAAAATATGACCAAATGGTCAAAAATAAATGACCAAAAGAAGAAAAACCAAGATGTTTACCCAAAGCCTAAAGTGCATTCGCCTATGAGAGAAAAAAAAAATGAAAAGAAAAGTGTTTTGGGAAAAACAAAAATGACCAAAATGAGAGTAACCACTAGCTACACATCCTTACCAATGCCTACAACAAAAATTCTCTGCCCACCCCTAGCCCCCAAAACCGTCCAAGTTCATGGACAAAGCTTGGCCATTCCAAATTTTCCAAAACACATCCCTTAAGAAGTGCCTTGTGTCCCCCCTTACTTGCCATAAGCTCATGATTTATTTCCTTAAGTTCACTCTTACCATATCTCTTAGCCATCATACCATAACAATAAAAGTCTAACTTACCAAGAATAAAGCTTGGCCGACACTTGCTAGGAAAGAGAAAAAATAATATTCACAAAATGCATACTAGGGGATTCGAACCTCTCTCCTCAAGACCATACATGTTGCGCATAACCTCTTAACCAATGGCTCATTTTTTTGCTATCTTTTTACCACTTGATTACCTTAAGCATCAAGGTTACTTGTTCCATTTCAATAAAGTACTCATTACTAAAATTTATTCTAATTCTCAATAAATCCCGAGCCTTCTCAAGACTATATTAAACACACAAATTGACTCATTCACAAGCTAAGCACCAAAATCATGCAACATATCGATACTAAATTTTTAGGATGTTACAGAAAAGATGTTTATCTAACATCAAACTGTCATAAACTTCCATAAAATATCATTTTACAAGCATGTCACTATTGGGTAGATTTTTGAACATGCATCTTAGCTCATTTTATAGCTAAAAATAACTAATTCATAATACGAGAACTTCAAAAATACGAAGAATATTAAAAACGGGGCTAAGATGAACTTATTAGCAAGCTTGAAAGATGAACAAACCCTAGCTATGGGGTTCTTCAAATTTTCGACACCAAGGAAGAAGATGAATGAAATTTTTATCATCTTTTTCCTATTTTAATCATATAATTGGTAAATGACGAAAATGCCATTCTCTTTAAAAATTTACAATTTACTAACTCATGTCCATTTTTGTCCAAAAATTATAATTTGGGCAAATTTCTATTTAAGGACTTCTAATTCATATTCTAAAGCTATTTCATACAAAAAGCTTCTAAAAACTCATATTTTGCAACTTTTTCAATTTAGTCCTATTTGATCATTCCATGTCAATTTCACAAAATTTCTACATGGAACTTTAATACTATCATGCAAACATGTCATAAACCTTAAGAACTCAATTTACTAACTCAAATTTGTGGTCTCGTACCACTATTCTGACTAGGCCCTAAATCAGGCTGTTACAATTCTCCCCCTCTTAGGAATTTTCGTCCTCAAAAATCTTACCAACAAACAGGTTTGGATACTGGTTTCTCATGCTCTTTTCTGGTTCCCACGTAGCTTCTTCAATTCCATGTCTTTGCCACAATACTTTTATTAGGGTAAAATTTTATTTCTTAGCTGCTTGACTTCCCGAGCTAAAATCTTAACTGGTTCTTCACCATAAGTCATGTCAGGATGAATCTCTATCTCTGACATGGTAATTACATGTGAAGGATCTGATTGGTAGCGTCGCAACATGGACACGTGAAACACATCGTGAATCTTTTCTAACTCTGATGGCAAAGCCAATCGATAAGCTACCGGCCCAACTTTCTCGGTAATCTCATACGGTCCAATAAAACATGGACTCAACTTGCCTTTCTGGCCAAATCTGAGAACTTTTCTCCATGGTGACACTTTCAAGAAAACTTTATCTCCGACTTGATACTCTATCTCTTTTCTCTTTAAGTCTGAATAGGACTTCTGTCTATCTGATGCAGCTTTTAAACATTCTCGTATCACTTTCACTTTCTCTTCAGCTTTTCTAACCAAATCAACCCCGTGAATTTGGTTTTCCTTGAGTTCAGTCCAAAATAAAGGCGTTCTGCACTTACGCCCATATAGAGCCTCATAAGGCGCCATCTTTAAACTCGACTGAAAACTATTATTGTAGGCAAACTCTACTAATGGGAGAAACTTTTCCCAACTGCCTTGGAATTCAAGAATACAACATCTGAGCATATCCTCGAGTACTTGAATTAACCTCTCCGACTGACCGTCAGTTTGAGGATGAAAAGCGGTACTAAAGTTCAACTTTGTACCCAAGGCCTCTTGCAACTTCTTCCAAAATTTGGATGTGAACCTCGGATCTCTATCCGGGATAATTGACAATGGAACACCGTTAAGCCTTATTATTTCTGAAACATACAAGTTTGCCAACTTGTCTAGTGAGTAATCAACTCGTACTGGTAAGAAATGAGCTGACTTCGTGAGTCTATCAACTACAACCCATACAGCATCTTTCTTGCTCGGAGATAATGGTAAACCCATTACAAAATCCATAGTAATACGGTCCCATTTCCACTCTGGAACCAAAATAGGTTGAAGCAAACCCGAAGGTACTTGGTGTTCAGCCTTTACTTGATGACAAATCAAGCATTTGGAAACAAACTCTGAAATATCTTTCTTCATTCTCGGCCACCAATACTGTTGCTTTAAGTCATTAAACATTTTGGTACTACTCGGATGTACAGATAAACATCCGTTATGTGCCTCATGCAAAATTCTCTGAATAAGCTCGTCCTTTCTCGGTACACAAATTCTATCTTTGAACATCAGACTTCCATTGGGACTAATCTGAAAATCAGACTCAACATCTGTCTTGCACTGAGCTCTCTTGACTTGCAATTCACTACCTTCTTTCTGAGCCTCAAAAATCTCTTGGAGGAATACTGGTCTAGCTTTCAATTCAGCTAGAATAGAACCATCAGTGGATAAAGTCATTCGGTGAATTTATTGCCCTTAATGCAAATAAGGACTTTCTACTCAAAGCGTCGGTGACCACATTCGCTTTCCCGGGATGGTAGTCAATGACCATCTCATAGTCTTTTATCAACTCTAACCATCTCCGCTGCCTTAAGTTCAACTCTTTCTGCATCATCAAGTACTTCAAACTTTTGTGATCGGTGAAAATCTAAAATCTCTCACCATATAGGTGGTGTCTCCATATCTTCAATGCGAAGACTATGGCAACCAACTCTAGATCGTGGGTCGGATAATTCTTCTCATGAGGCTTCAACTGTCTTGAGGCATAAGCAATCACTTTGCCTTCTTGCATAAGTACACAGCCTAATCCATTTAAGGATGCATCACTGTAAATCACAAATTCTTTCCCTGTCTCATGAGCTTCTGTCAACATCGCTTTCAGTTTCTCAAAACTTTGTTGGCATCTTTCTGTCCACTCAAACTTCACATTTTTCTGTAACAATTTAGTCATCGGGGTTGCAATAAAAGAAAACCCCTTGGCGAATCGTCTATAATAGCCGGCTAGGCCTAGGAAACTTCTAACCTCAGAGACATTCTTCGGTGGCTTCCAGTCCATAATAGCCGAAATCTTATTGGGGTCTACTCGAACTCCTTCTCCCGAGACAATATGTCCCAGAAATCCTACTTCCTTGAGCCAAAATTCGCTTTTACTGAACTTGGCATACAAGCGATTTTCTCGTAGAATCAGAAACCGTCCTGTAAAGTAGGTGCTCAGCATGCTCATTCTCATCTCGGGAATAAATCAGTATGTCGTCAATGAAAACGACTACAAACTTGTCAAGGTATGGTCTAAAAATGCGGTTCATTAAGTCCATGAATACCGCAGGAGAATTGGTCAAACCAAAAGGCATGACTAAAAATTCATAATGCCCATACCTTGTTCGAAAAGCTGTCTTAGACACATCTGATTCCTTTACTCTTAACTGATAGTACCCTGATCTTAAGTCTATTTTGGAGAACACAGTGGCTCCTTTCAATTGATCGAACAAATCATTGATCCTAGGCAATGGGTACTTGTTCTTCACCGTCACTTTATTAAGCTAACGGTAATCTATACACAATCTCATGGTGCCATCTTTCTTTTTCACAAATAAAACTGGAGCACCCCAGGGAGAACAACTTGACCTAGCAAAGCCTTTATCTGTCAACTCTTGCAACTGTGACTTCAGCTCCTTTAACGCCGTTGGAGCCATTCTGTAAGGAGTAATAGATATTGGTACGAGACGGAGCCGTTCAATGCCGAACTCGTCTCTCTTCATCGGGGTAGTCCTGGTAATTCTTTGGGAAAAACATCCACGTACTCACATACTATCGGTACTGACTCAATCTTTAACTCTGTTTCTTTATCATTCATCACTAAGGCCAAATATGCCTCGTACCGTTTTCTTATGTATCTCTGTGCCGTCATGTGAAAAATCATTGCCGGTGATTTACTTTACTCATCTGATTCTATATGGAGAATATCCCCATTCTCACATCTCGTCTCAATATATTTCTTCCCACAATTAACTATTACATCATGGGTGGTCAACCAGTTCATACCAAGAATGATGTCAAACTCATCAAATGGTAGCAACATAAGATTTTGTTTAAAGTAATGACCTCTAATCATTAATGGACAATCTTTACATACTTCATCAACTAACACACTCTTGCTTAAAGGATTAGACACCTTAATCGTAAATTCTATAAAATCTATAGGCATATTCATACTGGATACTAGTTTTATACAAATGTAAGAGTGTGTGGATCCGGGATCTATTAAAGCAATAAATTTAACATCATGAAGAGAAAAGGTACCCGTAATAACATCAGGAGAAGATGCCTCTTCGCGAGCGCGAATGGCATAAGTCCTCGCAGGCGCCCTACCATCGGGTCTCGCAGCCTGCTCTCTAGGGTTACCCCTTCAACTTGCCCCACTTCCTGGGTTCCTTTACGGTCTTCCTCTGACTACACTCCCAGATCTCAGGTTCTGAGATCTATCTTCTTTCATTGTCTCTGGACAATCTTTTATGTAGTGGTCTTGGGAACCACATCTGAAACATGCATTTTCATGTGCTCGACATTCTCCAAAATGACGTCTGCAAACTATGGGCATTCGGGTCTATCCGATCGGATGTTCCCCATACTAGCAACTGAGGTTGTCTGTGCCTTACTTCCCGAATACTGCTTACTCGTGTCCTTCCTTGAAAACCCAGTGGAAGTAGCCGATCGGGTGGAGAAATCTCTTGACTTCTTGGATGTGGATTGGAATGACTTATTCCACTGTCTCTTTTTAGAGTCACGAGACTCTATTTCAGACTTTCTCTTCTCCTTTACTAGTTCTTCGGCTCTACAAGCCCTCTCTACTAGCACAACGAATTCCTTCAGTTCTAGGACAGCAACAAACAATTTGATGTCCTCATTTAGCCTATCTTCAATTCTCTTACTCATGATGGCTTCGGTGGACACGTATTCTCGAGCGTATTTGCTGAGCCATTCAAACTCACGCTCATAATCAGTCACAGACATCTTGCCTTGCTTTAACTCTAGAAATTCCTTTCTTTTCTGGTCCACGAACCTTTGGTGATATACTTTTTCTTGAACTCTTCTTGGAAGAATTCCCATGTGACCTTTTTCCTCGGTACCATCGACACCAATGTGTTCCACCATTGATAGGCGAATCTCTTAAAGAGAGACTACACACTTCATGCATTCCTCGGATGTGTATGACAACTCATTAAATACCACGATGGTATTTTCTAAATGTAATTCAGACTTTTTGGATCATCATCTTTTCTAGCGGAATTCTTACGCCCCATGTTTCCTGATTCTATCAACTGGAGGCTTCTCTCCTCTTACCACCTCTACTACTTGACGGGCTACTAGAATAGGTTGAGGAATAGGTGGGGGTGGAGGGGTTTGCGCATTCGGGTTCATACGAACGAACTCCGTATACCATGTATTCATCATATGGAGGAAGGCTTCTCTAGCCTCTTTTCCTCCTTCTTGACTCACCATAGTGGGTCTATTCTCATTCTCGTTCAGCACCATCCCTTCAGCGGGAGCCGGCGCGTTACTTTCTACGTTATCCGCCACAGCTCTATCGGGATCCATTTACTAAATGTATAAACATAATTTAAGTCATCAGGAGTCGTCACACTATCATTATAAAAACATTCTTACGTATGGCATGTATAGCTAGACTCATGCTTGTGCTACGTTAGTCCTAGAACCGACTAAACCGTAGCTCTGATACCACTAAATGTAACACCCCATACCTGAGTCCAAGGTTAAGACTGGATACGAGACATTACCATGCTTGAACTAACTTAAACATGTACTTACGGGATGTAAAATTTTGTTTCGAAATAGAAACTCTTCTTTCTTAGTCAAAACGTACATATCATAGGCCTATGAGGCCTTAAACACATATCCGGGAACTTTCAGAATACAATCGGGAACTTTTCCTCGAAACAGGGGTCACACGCCCATGTGGCTTGGGGCATGCCCGTGTACCCCTAAGACACGCCCATGTCTCCCAACCGTGGTCGACACTGACTAATCTCACACGATCTTGACACGCCCGTGGATCAAAGCGTGTGCTATACCTTGATATCTCGACTTGTTCACACGGCCGGGCACACACCCATGTTCTAACCAGTGTATCACACACGGTCTAAACAAACGGCCGTGGGATTAGCCCGTGGTCTATTCTCGACTTAAGATACAAAGGTGCAGGGTGCACGACCTAGACACACGCCCGTGTGTCCATCCGTGTGGGCACTTAGAGGCTATTTACCAAGCCAATTGCCACCCTGAAATCAAGACCAAACTCATGCTCAATTCAGCAACTCAAGTATTACATCTAACATGAACAAGGATGCATACTTCATTGATAGATTAAAACATACATACTTAATCATTCATGACTCATCTCTTTGGCCATATACAAAAAGAATACTAAGCTTGACTGCCAACACTTTGGCTAGTTTTAAAACATAACTCAAAATGAAATGTTTCCTATACATGCCATACTTAATATAAACAACTTGGCTATACCAAAATAGCGATTGATAGTGTGCTCCTAGCTTCGATGATGATGATCCACGAGATTAGCTTGGCGGGACTACATGGAAAGAAAGAATAAAGGACGTAAGAATTTAGCTTAGTAAGTTTTGTAACATCCTAGATTAGGGGTTATGCGTTTGGAGCATAACCCAAGTGCTAGTGGGTTTTAAGGGTATTTGGAGATGTTTTAAGAGTTTTTAGAACTTTAGAATGAGGGTGAAAGCTTTGGAAAAATTTTGGATTTAAGTGTAAAAGAGGAAATTAGGTGAGGAGGCCTTAAGAATAATTTGTGGGCGTTTTGGGTCACGTAAAGGGGCTTGGTAAAGTGGCTTAAGGGCGCCACTTAAGGCACGGGAATGACGCCAACAAGGGTGCAGAGTTCGAGTAGCGTGGAAAGCAAATGGGTGTTTTAATTTTGCTTTTAGCGTTAAGAGGAGCAAGATAAAGAGGCTTTAAAATTAGTTGTGGCGAGTTTATGTCATAAAAACGCCATGGCAGAGTGGCTTGGAGCGCTATATGCGACTTGCGGCAACAAGGGCCTTGGTTGAATTCCGTTGGCGGCATGGGCGTGTTTTTATTTTGCTTTGGCATTAGGAAAGGGGGAGCTAGGGAAAGAGGTGTTAAAAGGAGTTGGGGTGAACTATATCACGATCGGCGCCTTGGCAAAGTGGCGGGGGCGTTACTGCGATTGAGGGTTCCAACAGTCCGGGGTTCAAGGCACGGGGAGCAAAGCGGTTGGGTGTTTTAATTTTGGCTTTAAGCGTCAAGAGAGAGAGAAGCATTGGACGGCAATTAGACTTTTAATTGAAAGTGGATTAAGCTTTTATCCTTTTGAAATTAATTTGGAGTAAGGATAAGTGTTGGATTTATTTTATTTGTTTATTTTGAATAGGTAGAGATAATGGTTGTATTATTTATTTTAGATAATAGAGGTGTTATTTTATTTAGTTTAAATGTGGATAAGAGATAAAGAGGAGATAAAGCTTTTATTTTATCTTATTTGTTTTTGAAGAGGTGATAAGAGATGATTTAGGAGTTTGATAAGGGATTAATGATGGATAATTTTTATTCTATTAATTAAGGTGGATTTATTTTAAGTTGATAAATAGAAGATTAGTATAGATTTTTATATATTTTGAATATGTGTTCAAGAGTTATTATAGGAGAAGGAAGTGGAATTTGAGAGGAGGTAGGAGTGCCGAAATTGAGTAGTATAAATAGGGGTGCGAATTTAGTTTCTTTTCCCCATTAGTGCCCTTTTTCCCTTGTGCAAAGCCGCTTATGTTTCATTCCTCTTTTCTATTTGTTCTTGGCCGAATCTATATCCCTTTCCCAATTCCTTTCTTTTATTTTTGTTAGCGAATCTTCCCTTTGCCACCGTTGCCGTATTGCTCAACTCCTTCTTCTCTTCCTTTCTTTAAGAATTCTTTTAAAAGCCAGAAATACTTTGGTGAACCATAGTCGAATCCTCTAGGCGATAAACTCCCTCTACTTTTGTGTTTTCTTCTTCACCATAAAAGATCCAGACCTATTCTCATTTAGTCTTCACAAGAAACAATAGTGCAGCGTTAAGGAGTCTTAGAAGAGCCTCTTGGATTCGACTACTCAAGGTGAGTTAATGTGGTATTCGGCCATAGGCCATTTTATAAGTTTAGGTATGACCGATTGTGTATTATGATTTTTAGGGGCTAATCGACAAGTAAGTGAGTATCGGGATTCTAGATTGTGCTAGATTCGAGTAGTTGAAATTTCGCTAGAAAGTCAGGTGTGTGATTAACCCACCGTTTTCCGGGTATATGATATGTATGTGAAATGTGTATGTATTATGAATGTGCTAACTAGTGCAGTGGAAATTGTGAGATGGATACCCTCAAGGGGTATGTCGATAATCCGGTAAGTACCAAACCTGATGATATGTGATTATTAGTATGAATATGTGTTATGACTATGCTTGATGAACATGCTCATGCATCATTATATTATATCATTATTTATGTTACATGTGCATGGGTGGGATATGATATGAAAGAAGGACAGGGTGTACTTCGAGTACGTGGTTTGATGTTAGCCTTGAGCTACATCGTGGATTGACGTTGACTGAGGTCACGTTGTGGATTAATTGCGATTTAGTTCGTGTGGTTTGATGAGTAGCTATGTGCCTCATCGTGGTTGATATCGGCTATGTGCCATATCGTGGTTGATGAGTGACTATGTGTCCCATCGTGGTTTTGGTGTTAGCTACGGCTACATCGTGGATTGGCGCTGACTGAGGTCGCGTTGTGGATTATTGTGCTTAATTGCACGTGGACGGCATTGATTGCCTTTGGAGTAAAAAGGAGAGGGTGATTTGTTAATCCTCGGTGTGTGGTAATTTGGATAAGGGGTGTGTAGCGGATGAACCCTAGGTTTGGGTTGGGCTTCATAATTGCATGATTTCGTATGTGAACATATGTGGAAATGGGCAAAGCCCAGTATATGAATGTGGATCAGTGTGGAAATGGGCTAAGCCCAGTATGTGGAAATTATGTGGTTAACTACCCTATTAGATGAATGTGATATGAATATGGGCCAAGCCCAGAATGTGATAACATGTGAATTTGATAATTGATATCGATATATGAGTTAATATGTGGTTAACATGTGGGTGGAATTCAGTGGACTAATTACACACTGAGTCTGTATGACTCACCCAATTTTTATTAAACATCGCAGATGATTCGTGGTGATTGGACCGGGTTGGAGTGGATACGAGGTGGCCCATGCAGAAGACATCTTCTTTATTTTATTCAGTTTATTACTAAGAACTTTTGTTTAATTATTTATTGTAATAAGGCCCAGTTAAAGTATTTAAGTATTTCTATTTGAGCATTTTTATTATGTTTAAGCTAGACGACCATTAAATTATTATTTGGAAGTGCTTTTAATTTGGATATTTTTGTCAAGCTTATATTATTTAGAATTTTTAATTGGACCTGGTTTTCAAATGACAAAATTTTTAATGTTTTTCCCAAAAGTGAAATCAGTCTTCAACGTTTTTCCGCAGTGGCATCTCAAATTCGGTCGTAACGAATGGGCCGGGTTTGGGGTGTTACAAGTTTGCATGTAATTCTCATAGCAATATGTTTGCTTAACATTGACTATTCATCATAAACAATGACATTATAAAATCTCATGTATTTAAGCTTACTTACTCTTACTGATTCTTACATATCTCATGGTACTTACTATTCTCATGCTCGTACGGTAACAAGATACCTGTATCACTTGATCACATAGATCAATATACTTTACTATGATAAGCATAATCTCAACTTCATCATTCATATCATGAATAATACTCTTAATTAACTCTGACTAGCATAACTTGATAATAACTTTACTTACTTAACTTTCTTACTTTCTCATTTAATCTTTACTCTTTTGCCCAATGAATTACTATGAATAACAGAGGATACTAAATCTCAAAACACATGTGTCTTGATGCCAATGCTATATCCTTGATATAGTCTTACATGGGATCTCTTACTTGGTATTGATGCCATGTCTTGACATGGGCTTACACGAAGTCTTCCTTATGAGTTCCCTTGGGAACTTACCATTGCCATGTCTCGACATAGTCTTACTTGGTATCTTTACTTGTCAATGCCGAGCCTTGGCTTGGACTTACATGAAATCTTCCTTTGTACTCACCAATGCCATGCCTTGGCTTGGACTTACATGGGATCTTTATCTCATGATAACTTTTCAATGCCAAGACTTGTCTTGGACTTACATGACAACTTTGCTTGGAGACTCACCAATGCCATGCCTTGGCTTGGGCTTATATGGGTCTTCCTCTCATAATAAATCTTCAATGCCAAGACTTGTCTTGGTCTTACATGATAACTTGCTTGGTTGCCGATGCCATGCCTTGGTTTGGTCTTATATGGACTTTCTTGTTTCATGTGATAGATCGAGTATCCTAAGTAATTCAACTTCAATCGGGACTTTCTCATGCTTGAACTCATTGATTTCTTTGTTTAACATAGCATTAAACAATCTCATGGAATTAAAATATATTCTACATTATACTAAGCAATTCAATGATATTAATCATAAAGCTTAGAAAACATACAAACTTACTTCAATATACAAAATGTGTGTAGATATGCAATTTAGTCCTCGACTTTGTTCTTGCCTCGGTTTCGATTCGAGCTTCATTTTTCTTGATCTATAATAATAATTAGATCATTTAATACTCACATTGACTAAATTGACTCTTAACTCATACTTTGGCAAAATTACCATTTTGCCCCTAAACTTTCTCATATTTTCACTTTTGCCCCTAGGCTCGTAAAATGATTCTCATTTAACTTTCTTAAACATCATGCTTAGCTGATTCATTTTCTCTACTATAACAATCATCAATTCTCACTATTTCTAACAGGTATGACCAATTTCATAACTATTACAAATTAGTCCATACTATCATTTTTCATGAAATTCACTAAGGAAAAGATGTTTATCTAACATCAAACTCTCATAAACTTCCATAAAATATCATTTTACAAGCATGTCACTATTGGGTAGATTTTTGAACATGCATCTTAGCTCATTTAATAGCTAAAAATAGCTAATTCATAATACTGAGAACTTCAAAAATACGAAGAATATTAAAAGCAGGGCTAAGATGAACTTACTAGCAAGCTTGAAAGATGAACAAACCCTAGCTATGGGGTTCTTCAAAATTTTCGGCACCAAGGAAGAAGATGAATGAAATTTTTATCATCTTTTTCCTATTTTAATCATTTAATTGGTAAATGACCAAAATGCCCTTCTCTTTAAAAATTTACAATTTACTAACTCATGTCCATTTTTGTCCAAAAATTATAATTTGGGCAAACTGCTATTTAAGGACTTCTAATTAATATTCTAAAGCTATTTCATACAAAAAGCTTCTAGAAACTCATATTTTGCAACTTTTGCAATTTAGTCCTATTTGATCATTCCATGTCAATTTCACAAAATTTCTACATGGAACTTTAATACTATCATGCAAACATGTCATAAACCTTAAGAACTCAATTTACTAACTCAGATTTGTGGTCTCGCACCACTATTCTGACTAGGCCCTAAACCGAGCTGTTACAACGAACCTCGCAGCCCAATCTATTATTATCCGCTTACCGTGGATCTTACCCATGTGGGGACCATTTGGGCCACATGGCCCATCTCGGCCCAACGAGGCCCATACGTCCTAAGCCCTCGAGAATGTTCGTGGCAGCCTCAACGGTCTATCGCCAATGATTGTGGTTCTCTTTGCATGTCATACGTCCTTATTGACGCCATACATCCTTATTTGCATGTCATGGGATTTGAACCCCAACTCCCCTTGCCATCTTAGTGACGCCACCACCATCAAGCTCCAGGCTCTCTTTGTGTCATAGAACACACACAATTATACATAAGTCCTACTGCTAACAGCCAATTTCACTTAAGAGCAAAAATTAAAAAAAATTCCAAGGCTCAGACTCGAACCCAGACTTCCTAAAAACCCCCAAATACACTCAAATACTTAACCATTGCAGCACACATGGGATTTAAGCCAAAACATACAAAATTACAGACCCTACATTTTTGGGGCGTTACATATTTTTGCCTATTTGACACGGTTTTGTGCAAAGGAGGGCTGATAATTAATCAAATATGGACATCCAAAATTAATTAAAATTATGGATAATGGATAGACTTGACCTAGCTCGGAAATTGGATTAGTGAAGTAGTCAAGCCTGCTGCTCAATTTTGAAGCCAAACAGTCCAATTAAGGAGGAAAGAGCCCAAATTTAGCTACATGTAGCCCAACCGTTCATTTCATATTTAATTTAGGGTCCTTAAGCTTGTTAAAAAATTAGAAAGCAGCCCCAACAACTTTGCTAAGTGACCATTCAACTTCCCCCTTGAAAAATGCCTTGGACTAGCTATTTTTAGAAAAGTCATCATTCCCATTCCTTTTTTCAAGGTGGCCAGCCGGCCATAGGAAGCGGGATTGGATTGCTATTTTTAGAAAACACAAGATGCCCCCTACTAGTATAAATACCACCCCTTACTCCCTTATTTCATCATCCATCATCCCTCATTCAGTTATCTTTCTCTCTTTTCTCTCTTTACTTTCCTTTCCCATTTTCCCATTTTTCAAGTGAGTTGTGCAAGGAATTAAGAGCAGCCCATTCATCCATTTGAGGAGCATTTTGGCTTGATTTCTACGACAATAAGTGAAGCACAAAGGAGGAGTAAGGAAGTTGTGCCACGAAGAACCACCAGAAACGGCTTTGTATTTCTTTCCCTTTACTCTTTTAATTTGTTATTGTTCAATTTAAGAAACATGTGTGCAACTAAAGTTTATGTTTTAAATATAATTATGGTTGCTTAATACCTTCAGTGTTAGAATAATTTAATTTTTATAGCTTAGATTATTTATGTTGTTAGTGATGTTATGTGCCTCGGCTGTTTATGCATTCAGATAAAATTATGACTAAGTTATTCATGCGTTATAAATGTGGGGAATGCAATTGAATTAATTATTAAATCCTAATCGTACTGTAATTAATTGACACATTATCTGAATGGTTCATGTTTAATTTATATTTGAGAGAATTAGGTTAAATTTTTCAATAATTCAAGAGAAGGATTTATGTGATTAAATTGTTTTAGTACAGAAAAATTACTATTACCTCACATGAATTTGTTTTTTTGCTTGTTAATTTTGCTAAGTTGTTGACATAGATAAATGTTATGCTTAATAATTTAATAAGTTGAATCTTTAGACAATGCCTAAAAAGGTAACCTTGAAGTCGTAATAGATATAGACATATGTAGATGAGAGGTTAAAATTCGAACTTCAAGAGAAGACAAAGTACTCGTAATTAAAATAGGATTAATAAATATCAAGTTGCCATGGAATTTTCTGTAACATCATTAGTAGTATTTAAATATTTCTAAGTTAGGAAGGAGAATTATTTTGACACATGCATGATATTGAGATTTCTATGAAAGAATTGCATACCCATTACCTTTTTTATTTAATTTAATTTTAAGCATATTTAGGTTAGTTTAATTTAATCAAACCCATCACTTAAATTCGTTTTCATCACTGACAAATTCGCTAGTAATTAATTTTGCAATACTTGATTCACATAAACAGTCCTTGTGGAGACGATACTCAATATACTTATCACTTTATTACTTGTCAATGATAGTGTATACTTGCACATCAATCGAAACATTTCAAGACACACCCTGACACCCGTCCTGATCGTCAAGTCCAGGTTACAAGATGTCACATTTGTTTCCAGAGCAACAATAATTAAAACATAGATGATTCATAGAAATCAATTATTAAAATTAGGTAAAACATACATTCGACATGAAGTAAAGTCAATTCTGGGTTTACGAGCTTACATAAGCTTTAAAGCTAAACCGAGAAACAGATAGGACCTAATTGTAAGAATTCAAAATGTGGATCCGAAGTTGTAACATCGTTCAGTCCACGTCGAGACGAAAACAAACAGTTTGTCACATCATGACGTCAAGCCAATAGTCATCGCAACATCACCCAGTGTAATACCCTCTTCGAGATGATGAGCTCTCGTCGCACCGTCACCCTATAGGTCAATTCTCGTTGCGACGATGTATGAACGACGTCGCATCGTCACATACTGTTTTAGAAAAAAAAGTACCAATTGGTACCTAAAGACAAACCAACCAAATTTTACCTTATTTAGATCGTTCCTACTTGCATAAAACATACTGAGACATATCCAAAACATGCACCATACCCATATACACCCTATTCATCAATTTATACTTTCATTTATACAATTTCTAAAGCAATCCACCTATCAATACCAATTCATAGTTCTTAAGATTCATTCTCACTTATCAAATTTACATTTCATCATTAGCATAGCATGGTCATACACACCAAATCAAACACAAACTTAAAGAAGCATATTTAATAACCACCTATACCTTATCAACCAATCCATTCATCCATTTCTTAGTAATGTCATTACTAAGAATCGTCAAGCAAATTTTAACTATCTACTACCATACTTCATACTATATTCAAGCTTATATACAATGTACTTTAATTTGGTTAAAACATGTTTCATTATTATAATATATTAAAGCATATAAACAAGATTTATATCAAAATGAATCAACCTAGGTACATGCCCTTTCAAAACACAAATTAAATTGTTACAAACTTTACTGAGTCCAGGATTGTTGGTTGGATGTTGAGCTGATAGTCAAGATCACGAACAGGACTTAACCTGCGCACGGAAAACAATATCATACGTTGAGTATAAACTCGGTGGTATATCTATAATTGAACATTATAACATAATATAAATCATGTAAATGCATGAATCACTAGTCAAATGTTCAATGTGTTGGAAAAAATCCGGTTTGAAAATGGTTTTCTTGCACAGCGAAAAATTAAAATTTTGAAAACTGACCCGGTTTGTGATATTTATAGTAATAAACCTTAGATCAAATCATACATGTTTTTTGGATAAGTGGATCCTTGATCTTTTTTAGCTTTCAACCAAGAGATCTTCTCTGCTATTCTTGTACCACGAACTATTTCAAGTGCATACTCGAACCAATTAAATCAAAACACAAAACAAGAAAAAGTTTTCTTTTCCTTTTGGGGTGAAAAAGAAAATTCTCTCTTCTTTAATAGAAACCGATAGAATTGTTACTTTGGAAAAATATATTTAATAGCTGAGAATAAATTCTCTCCATTTTTCAACAAAGTGACAATCTTTCAAAGTTATGTAAATAGCTCTACAGATGTCATCTATTTATAGGGAAAGAAGGTAAAAACCTTTTTTGAATTGCAGAGGTTTATTTTAAATAGAAAAATAACTTTCTAGTCCAACTAGGAGAAGGAGAAGGGCTAATAGTGTGTGCTTCCCCTCATATGTATTATGATGAGGATTTGAGCCTCTCATTGTATCGAGCCCAAATATATGTGCTTTTTGGACTTTTAACCCAACACTTTATAATTTAATCCAACCAAATACATATTTTTCTATTTTCCAAAATAAACATTAATTTTCCAATTAAATAATTTTCTCATCCCAATTTTACCCCTGGTAAAATTATGACGATTTTACCCATGGTAAAATTTTCAAGAAAATATATTAAATATTTCACAACTTAACTTATTCAATATGACTGAATGGTTTATTTTCATTTTTGGGCTTTAAAACTGCTAAAAACATAAACTCATTTTTCTTATCATTTTTTAGCAATCCATATATATTTGCAAATGGATCATTTCTCATTTCTCATTTTCATTTCCATTTTTATTTTAGAAACCCACATTCATTTCCAAAATGATTCTTACGGTACCTTATAGAGAATGGGATTCTATCCCAGTTAACCGCATCGAGCACTCCACAACAGAATGGCGTGGCAGAGAGAAGAAATCAAACGTTGTTCGACATGGTACATTCGATGTTAAGTTATTCGAAGCTGCCAATCTCTTTTTAGGGATACGTTGTACAAATAGCTTGCTATATTCTGAATGATGTGCCAACTAATGTAGCATCGAAAACCCCATACGAATTGTGGCATGCTAGGAAGCCGAATCTTAATAATTTTAGGATTTGGGGATGCCCAACCCATGTATTGGATAAAGATGCAAGGAAGTTGGAATCACTGACAAAATTGTGCATGTTTGTAGGATATCCAAAGGGAACAAAGGGTGGTTTGTTTTATAACCCAAAAAAGCAAAACTCATGCTACTTTCCTTGAAGAAAGTTACATGAATGACTTCAAACCTCGGAGTAAAGAGGTACTCGAGCTTTCGAGAAAAAAACAAAACCCTACAAAAACGATTCTAGAACCAACTTCTAATAGTATACCTGCAAACGATCAACAACGTTGGAAGCCTCGTCATAGTAGGAGGGTCTTTCGTAGGCCTAAGTTCTTCCAATTTGGTGGAATTGGTTTTAGCACTAAGTCTGTCGAACAGGAAGATGATGACCCACTCACATATGACGAAGCAATGCAGAGTATTGATTCAAAGCTCTGGAAAATAGCTATGAAAGCTGAGATGAACTCTATGTATTCCAACTCAGTGTGGGAACATGTAGACTTGTCGGTAGGGATAAAACCCATAGGGTGTAAGTGTGCCTACAAGAGGAAAAGAAATGTGGATGCAAAAGTGGAAACTTAGAAGGCCAGACTTGTAACAAAATGTAACACCCCTAACCCGAAACTGTCGCTGGAATAGGGTTAAGAGGTGTTACCGATCAATCAGAACATTTCACCTTCATTTTACAACACATAGTCAATCACCAATCAATCATATGCAAATACGAACATATAGTCTCTTATCGAGGTCTACGAGACCTTAATTATCCTTTAGAATATGGTCAGGACTAAACTGAATACATATGGAATTCCTCGTAATTCAAAAACTTTCCTAAGTTATAGAGGTCACACGCCCGTGTGGGCAGGCCGTGTGCCTCCCACGGCCACCAGACACACCCATATGTCTTGGCCGTGCCAAAACAAAGCATGTATACTGTCTTATCCACATGGCCACCAGGCACCGTGTGCCATGGCCGTATAAAATTAGGCTAACTACTGACTTGTTCACACGGCCACCAAGCACGCCCGTGTGCTACAGCTGTGTATGCAAAATAGGCCATTTGCAAGGCCAATTTGCCACCCAAACTTGGGTCATACCTACAAGCTTCAAAGCAATACCAATTAATGCCTCAAAATGCATCCAAGCATACCTTTTCATGTATCAATTAATCACCAACTATACCATCTATACTAATATTCAATTTCATCTCACATTGGTTCAATCAACGTACCAAAATTCACATCTCAAACATATAGACCAAACATCATGTAATTCATGCCATAATTCATCTTTAATCCACATCTTTCATCAACCACATAATCATGAAATATACCATATTCATAGCTCATTCATAAGTTCAATATCATTCAACTTCCAAGCCAAATCACATGGCAAGGATTAAGCATTGCAAAACATGCCATAACTTCTAGCCTATACATGCCATATTTCAACTATATACATTCTTCCAAAAGTACCCAAAAATAGATTGCTGATAGTGTGATAGAGATGCTGACGATCCCCGGATCCGAGCTAGCTTTACTGACACTGTAAAATAGAGAAACAAATCACACAGTAAGATTTCAAAAGCTTAGTAAGTTCGTAATATAGTACATATTACTCAATTATACCACATCAATACATAATTAAATCATCACATAGATAGATACACTATTAGGCTCATCATCAATCTCAACAATATGCTCAAGTATCTATTCATTCAACTTTTAATGCTATCATCAATCACATAGGTTCAAACGTACCTTGATCAACACATAGTTACTCACCATTCATGCTACTCAATTTCTCGATATTACCTCTCGTTCAACCTTTTTTCTATTTCTTTGATTTATTCGCACACTTAGTGCCAATTTCATAACTGAAACATAATCGTCACTGCACAGTTAGTGCCAATATGTTAAACCGAACTTATAGCAGCATCGCACACACAGTGCCAATTTGATAAGCCGAAGCTTCTATCTTTTCGCACACACAGTGCTAATCATCTCTGTCTCGTTTCTAATTTCGCACACTTAGTGCCCTCTAATTCAATTCTGCACATAGCATTTCTAATGTCATAGTTATATATATATAGTCATTCAATTCACATCACATAGATATAATTTACAACTAGTATTATATCCGAACTTACCTCGGACGTCGAAATACCGAAACGGTCGATTAATAGAGCACTTTGTCTTTGCCTCGACCGCAATCCGAACCTCTCCTTTCTTGGTCTATATACATTCAAATGTAACTTATTCAATCACCAATTCATTCAATTTAGTCCTCACACACATATTTAGGGCATTTTACAAAATAACCCTCACATTTTCACATTTCGACACTTTAGTCCCTAATTCATAAAATCATCAAATACACAAAATTTGATTGTACCCATGCCTAGCCGAATTCTCACTATACTCATACAAGCTCACACATTTCATTTGTTTCACATTTTAGTCCTTCAATTTACACTTTTCTCAATTTAGCCCAAATTACTCAATTTCACTAAAAATTCAAAGACAAAATATGTTCATCCTTCACATATCTTTCATATTCCATTATCAACTAACACAAAGCTCATGAATTCATTCATGACACATTTCAAATTCACCATCAATTTCTACAATTTAAGCATGGGTTTAGTAGAGCACAAAGCAACGATTACGAAAACGTAGAAATTATCAAAAAACTGAGCTCAAAACATACCTTAATTGAGCTTATCAATGGCCGAACCCTAACAATCTTTCCTCTCCTTTTTCTTCAATTCTCGGCAATAAAAGATGAGAATATGGCTTCATCTTTCTTTTTGTTTTATTAAATTATCACTTAATTATCAAATTCCAATACTAACCTTTTTATTATCATAAAAGACAAATTAACAATAAGGTTATTATGTCATTTAACCAACCACTATCTCATTAATGGTTTAATTGCCTCATAAGGCCTCCTCATTTAAAAGCCATAACACATAGATACTTCAACAATCAGCACACAGCTTTTACATTTTAGGCGATTAAGTCCTTTTTGCTAATTAAACATACAATCGATATAATCTTCACACAGAAATTTCACACAGGCTAAATCACATACTATTAACACAGAAAATAATATTAAAATATTATTCTGACCTCAAATTTTTGGTCTCGATACTACTGTTCCGACTAGGGTCTATACTGGGCTGTTACAACTCTCCTCCTTAGGGATTTTCGTCCCCGAAAATCTTACCAGTGAATAGTTTTGGATATTGCTCTCTCATTACATCTTCAGGCTCCCACGTAGCCTCTTCTACTCCGTGTTTGTGCCACAACAATTTCACTAAGGATATTCTTTTGTTTCTCAACTCTTTGGTCTCTCGTGCCAAAATTCAAATCGGTTCCTCACTATACGACAAGTTTGACTGAATTTCAACCTTAGTAGGAGCAATCACATGAGACGGATCAGATCTGTACCGTCGAAGCATCGACACATGAAACACATTATGAATTTTCTCTAACTCTGTAACATCCCAAAATTGGGCCTAGTAGGATTGGGCCTTGAGCTTTAGGAAAAATTTGAGTATTATTATTTGTGTTGGCTCGGGTATGAATTTTGTGTGTTAGCATAGTCTTGTGAAGGCTTGATTTTATTTAGGAAGTTAGAATAATTTTTAGTATGGTTTATTTAATGAAGTGGATTAAGTGAGCTTAGCACTTAAGTTAATTTAAGTGTTAATTAAAGCATAAGAGGAGTAAGTGGCAAGTTGGTTAAGGAGCTTGAAAGGTGGCTTGAGGTTAGAGGTTCGAGTATCATGGAAAGCATTTTTGAAGACTTTATTTTGTGTTCTAGCATTGATGGACGGTCAACCTATGTTTATGATAGGTTGGACCTTAAGTTTTTGGTAAGTTGAATTTTGGAAAAGGAAAGCATGAAATAGGGGATAAGAATCTTAAGGTTATGGAAGGTTGGGGAGACATAAGGCTTGGTTGTAGGAAAATGTTTTGGAAAGTATTCCAAGGCCTTTAGTGAATGTATGTAGACGGTATGGGTGTCTAAGGGGTGGCGAATTTTGTTAGGAGATTTGGGGAGGATAGTTAGTCAACTTTTGGCATTTGTGCATGTTTTGGCTTTTGTTTTCTTTTCTCTCCACAAACACTCCCTATAGCCGAATGTGTCTTGGGCATAAGGTGAGTTTTGATTTAGTTTTGGCCTTCTTTCTTGTTTTGTGTCTTAACCAAAACCTATTCTTAAAGAAACTTTACCAACTTTTCTCTAGTGCATCAAAGTGAGCCATAGCCGAATGTCCATTGGAGTTGTTTTTCTTCCCTCTTAGGCTTTTGGCCGAATCTTCTTTGGAACCTCCCTCTCATCTCTTATTTCTTGTAGCCGAAAACAGCCTCTCTTGTTCCCATCTCTTTTTCATATTGTTCATTCTTCTTTTACTTTTCTTTGGCCGAATCTTCCTCCTCTCAATTCTTTTTCTTTTCTTCCATTGTTTGCTCATGCCAAATTCTCCTATTTTATTTTCACTTTATTTTCCATTCTTTTCTTGTATCTAGCCGAATCCTATTTGTGTCTCACTCAACCATATTGCCGTAATTGTTTTATCTTGAGAGGATCTTTTTGACCGAATTTATTATCTCTTCTCTTTCAAACAAACCTTTTTATTTTGGTAGTGGTATAGTGGAGTGTTGATTATTTCTTTATTGATAGTCGACTATAGCCATTCTAAGATCGTGTGGAAAAGGATATTATCATTGAAGGATTTTGACAAACTCCATAGGCAAGTGACGATTTTCGGAATTTAATCGAAGTGTTAAGGTAAGGATCTTTACGCTTGTTATATCATTTTAGATGGTCTTCTAATAGATTAAGTTTTAGGGGACTCTATCGTCCGTTTATTAACTTCTTTCCTTGGACGTTAGATTTTGGAGCAATCAAGAATGGGTTCGAAAAGAGCAGTTCGTAGTGTTTGGAAGAGGGGTGGTTCTGCTATACCCTCAAATTTCAAACGAAGGGCTGTGTCGGCAGTTCGAGACTTTCCACCGGGATGTGGACCCTCTGCCGGTGATAATCGTTTATTTGAAGTCGTTTGTACCCCCGAGCCATTGTTCGTTCGTGGTTCTTCATCGGGTTATGAACCATCAATCGGAGAGAAATCGCCTATAGTTGTTATTAGAGATTCCGAGGGTATCGACGAGCGGGAAAGTGTAGTTCTCACTATTATCAGGTGTGTATCTTACACACTTTATAACTTGGTTTATATATGTATATATATGAGTGATAAATGACTATTCATGTTGTTAAAGCCGAAACAATGAGATATTGATATGATACCTTGATGGGTATGAGCAAGGATACGGGTAAGTCCGTTTCGATATGATATTACTATATATTGTATTGTTATATGTTCATATCAAAATATATTGACATGATTTGTTTATCTATTGCATTGGTATGGGCAATATGAGAGGAGGGGGAAGATTGATATTTGTGTCTTGGACACGAGGTTTGGTACCTCCGGTGATTTGGTATCACATTCGTGTCTTCTGGACACCGGAGGTTTGGCACCTCATAGCGACTTGTCCTCGTGGTTAATACCACCGTGGGTTGGCCCCACTTTTGAGATATGGGATCGTGCGCGGTGATTTGGTATCACACGTGGGTTGGCCCCACAACTTGATGATTCGTGTCTTGGACACGGTGGTTTGGCACCACCGGTGATTTGGTATCACATTCGTGTCTTCGGACACGGAGGTTTGGCACCTCATAGCGACTCGTCCTCGTGGTTAATTCCACCGTGGGTTGGCCCCACTTTTGAGATATGGGATCGCCCGCGGTGATTTGGTATCACACGTGGGTTTGCCCCACAGATGGATTATTTGTGACTTTGGTCACCAAAGTGATTTGGTATCACATTTATATCGTGACTTTGGTCACGGTGGTTTGGCACCACCAAAGTGGTTTGGTACCACGGGGTAGAAAAGGAGTTATGGATGGCTAGGTTGGGTGCATTATACATATATGTTGCTTTGTTATAATTTGTGTAAGTATGTGGTATTTACGGGAGAGGGAATATGCACTGAGTCTTGGTGACTCACCTTCTCCCTTATATTTTCAGGTGATTCGTGAGATCGCGGATATGGAGCCGGATGGACTCGAGGAGGCCATGCAATAAAGTTTGGTTTTACATGAACTTCCATTTGGGTACTTTATTTTAATTTGGTTTTCATATTTTATGGACTTGTAATAAGGCCTGTTTAATTATGTTTTGGATTATTTTTATGTTTTGAATATATTTAAAATATGGCTTATAAATTACTTGGTTAATCTAATAATTGAGCTCAAAGTTTTCTAAACTAAAAACTCATAATGGTTTTAAAAATCTTACCATCGGGTAATATGAATAGTTCGATAGAAAAATTACAAGTTAAGTGTTTTCAACAAATTAAGTGATTTCCAAAATTCAAGTTTCTATACTCAATTGCAAATGGATTTTCAAAGTGATATTTCAAATTTTCTTAAAAAGATATAAATGTTTTCTATCCTATGATTTATCAACTAAGTTTTAAAGTTTTATGTAATTCAAAGTAAATCTCAGTTTTAACTTATTTTCGACAAATAAAGAATTTCAAAGAGTTTTTCACAAAATTTAATCGGTAACTCGTTTTTCCTCAAAACGTTTTCCCCTGTGACATACCAAATTCGGTCGTGGCGTATTGACCGGGTTTGGGGTGTTACAAATTGGTATCAGAGCCAAGTTCAAAAGCTCGGTTGTGGGCCCGAGGCCCAAAATGTTTTAAAGAATGGATTTTAAAATGTTTTGATTATATCGTTGGAAAGGCATGGCCTCGAGTCTCCGACATCAATCCGCCCTGGTAAGTACATCAAACTGTTGATTTTGATGATATGATATGATGATGTTGGCATGACTGTATAGTAGTGGGAACTACTCTAGAAACACAAACTATAGGTTGAATGTACTCGCGAAACAACTTCTTATTAAAATTATTCATAAAACTGTGTTTTAAAGAAAGTGGAATAATGACTAATGCATAAAACTTTTAAATCTGATAAGTTGAGATGTTAGACATGAGCACTCGAGATCGTGGACGTTGTGGATGTGGTAAAAGTCGAGGTGTTATGGCTAGATTTTCAGTATCGAGGCATAATTCCATTAAGGAGGCGTTAGCATCGCTAGTGGCTGAGACAGGGTATCATGATCGAGTTCGGATTGATGAGCTGACTCAGATAGTTAAAGAATCGGTGAAGCACTTGGAGTTGGGTCTGTGGACTGTAAGAAGAACAGAGATCACGGTTCTCTAGGGTCACAATCTCGTTCTGTAAAACATGTCAAGGCATGGTCGATTTTTTTTTTGGCTTGCGATTATTGTGGAAGGTGTCATCCGGGAGAATGTTGGAGGAAGATAGGAGTATGCTTGAGATGCAGGTCTAAGGAGCTTAAGGCTCAGGATTGTTTCCTCACTCTCAAGTCAGGTATGTTTTGGTTGGAAGTGATGGTTGATTGTAGGAAAATTTTTGGTATAAGTGTAAGTGTTAGATAATGGTTTGCTATGGTGGATTAGTATGTTGGTTGTGTGAAAAAAAAATAAAAAAAGAATTAAGATTTTGTTAAAAGTACATTGTGGTTTTATTAAGATCGAGTCTTGTGACAAGAATGTAGTGTGGTGAGATAGGATGTACGATTGTTAGTTAGTTGGAAATTTGAGGACGAAATTTCTTTAAGGAGGGTAGATTTGTAACATCCCGAAATTGGGCCTAGTAGGATTGGGCCTTAAGCTTTAGGAAAAATTTGAGTATTATTATTTGTGTTGGCTCGGGTATGAATTTTGTGTGTTAGCATAGTCTTGTGAAGGCTTGATTTTATTTAGGAAGTTAGAATAATTTTTAGTATGGTTTATTTAATGAAGTGGATTAAGTGAGCTTAGCACTTAAGTTAATTTAAGTGTTAATTAAAGCATAAGAGGAGTAAGTGGCAAGTTGGTTAAGGAGCTTGAAAGGTGGCTTGAGGTTAGAGGTTCGAGTATCATGGAAAGCATTTTTGAATACTTTATTTTGTGTTCTAGCATTGATGGACGGTCAACCTATGTTTATGATAGGTTGGACCTTAAGTTTTTGGTAAGTTGAATTTTGGAAAAGGAAAGCATGAAATAGGGGATAAGAATCTTAAGGTTATGGAAGGTTGGGGAGACATAAGGCTTGGTTGTAGGAAAATGTTTTGGAAAGTATTCCAAGGCCTTTAGTGAATGTATGTAGACGGTATGGGTGTCTAAAGGGGTGGCCGAATTTTGTTAGGAGATTTGGGGGAGGATAGTTAGTCAACTTTTGGCATTTGTGCATGTTTTGGCTTTTGTTTTTTTTTCTCTCCACAAACACTCCCTATAGCCGAATGTGTCTTGGGCATAAGGTGAGTTTTTGTTTTAGTTTTGGCCTTCTTTCTTGTTTTGTGTCTTAACCAAAAACCTATTCTTAAAGAAACTTTACCAACTTTTCTCTAGTGCATCAAAGTGAGCCATAGCCGAATGTCCATTGGAGTTGTTTTTCTTCCCTCTTAGGCTTTTGGCCGAATCTTCTTTGGAACCTCCC
Source organism: Gossypium sturtianum (assembly GCA_025698515.1). Lineage (NCBI taxonomy): Eukaryota > Viridiplantae > Streptophyta > Magnoliopsida > Malvales > Malvaceae > Gossypium > Gossypium sturtianum. The sequence continues at coordinate 85,690,114 of CM046949.1, read as the reverse complement.
TCTCATCTCTTATTTCTTGTAGCCGAAAACAACCTCTCTTGTTCCCATCTTTTTCATATTGTTCATTCTTCTTTTACTTTTCTTTGGCCGAATCTTCCTCCTCTCAATTCTTTTTATTTTTCTTCCATTGTTTGCTCATGCCAAATTCTCCTATTTTATTTTCACTTTATTTTCCATTCTTTTCTTGTATCTAGCCGAATCCTATTTGTGTCTCACTCAACCACATTGCCGTAATTGTAATTGTTTTGTCTTGAGAGGATCTTTTGACCGAATTTATTATCTCCTCTCTTTCAAACAAACCTTTTTATTTTGGTAGTGGTATAGTGGAGTGTTGATTATTTCTTTATTGATAGTCGACTATAGCCATTCTAAGATCGTGTGGAAAAGGATATTATCATTGAAGGATTTTGACAAACTCCATAGGCAAGTGACGATTTTTGAAATTTAATCGAAGTGTTAAGGTAAGGATCTTTACGCTTGTTATATCATTTTAGATGGTCTTCTAATCGATTAAGTTTTAGGGGACTCTATCGTCCGTTTATTATCTTCTTTCCTTGGACGTTAGATTTTGGAGCAATCAAGAATGGGTTGAAAAGAGCGGTTTGTAGTGTTTGGAAGAGGGTGGTTTCGCGCTATACCCTCAAATTTCAAACGAAGGGCTGTGTCGGTAGTTCGAGACTTTCCACCGGGAAGTGGACCCTCTGCCGACGATAATCGTTTATTTGAAGTCGTTCGTACCCTCGAGCCATTGTTCGTTCGTGGTTCTTCATCGGGTTATGAACCATCAATCGGAGAGAAATCGCCTATAGTTGTTATTAGAGATTCCGAGGGTATCGACGAGCGGGAAAGTGTAGTTCTCACTATTATCAGGTGTGTATCTTACACACTTTATAACTTGGTTTATATATGTATATATATGAGTGATAAATGACTATTCATGTTGTTAAAGCCGAAACAATGAGATATTGATATGATACCTTGATGGGTATGAGCAAGGATACGGGTAAGTCCGTTTCGATATGATATTACTATATGTTGTATTGTTATATGTTCATATCAAAATATATTGACATGATTTGTTTATCTATTGCATTGGTATGGGCAATATGAGAGGAGGGGGAAGATTGATATTTGTGTCTTCGGACACCAGAGGTTTGGTACCTCCAGTGATTTGGTATCACATTCGTGTCTTTGGACACCAGAGGTTTGGCACCTCATAGCGACTTGTCCCCGTGGTTAATACCACCGTGGGTTGGCCCCACTTTTGAGATATGGGATGAAATGCGCGGTGATTTGGTATCACACGCGGGTTGGCCCCACAACTTGATGATTCGTGTCTTGGACACCGGTGGTTTGGCACCACCGGTGATTTGGTATCACATTCGTGTCTTGAGACACCGGAGGTTTGGCACCTCATAGCGACTCGTCCCTCGTGGTTAATTCCACAGTAGGTTGGCCCCACTTTTGAGATATGGGATAAATGCGCGGTGATTTGGTATCACACGTGGGTTGGCCCCACAGATGGATTATTTGTGACTTTGGTCACCGGTGATTTGGTATCACATTTATATCATGACTTCGGTCACACGGTGGTTTGGCACCACCGGTGGTTTGGTACCACACGGGGTAGAAAAGGAGTTATGGATGGCTAGGTTGGGTGCATTATACATATATGTTGCTTTGTTATAATTTGTGTAAGTATGTGGTATTTACCCGGGAGAGGGAATATGCCTTTGAGTCTTGGTGACTCACCTTCTCCCTTATATTTTCAGGTGATTCGTGAGATCGCGGATATGGAGCCGGATGGACTCGAGGAGGCCATGCAATAAAGTTTGGTTTTACATGAACTTCCATTTGGGTACTTTATCTTAATTTGGTTTTCATATTTTATGGACTTGTAATAAGGCCTGTTTAATTATGTTTTGGATTATTTTTATGTTTTGAATATATTTAAAATATGGCTTATAAATTACTTGGTTAACTAATAATTGAGCTCAAAGTTTTCTAAACTAAAAACTCGCAATGGTTTTAAAAATCTTACCATCGGGTAATATGAATAGTTCGATAGAAAAATTACAAGTTAAGTGTTTTCAACAAATTAAGTGATTTCCAAAATTCAAGTTTCTATACTCAATTGCAAACGGATTTTCAAAGTGATATTTCAAATTTTCTTAAAAAGATATAAATGTTTTCTATCCTATGATTTATCAACTAAGTTTTAAAGTTTTATGTAATTCAAAGTAAATCTCAGTTTTAACTTATTTTCGACAAATAAAGAATTTCAAAGAGTTTTTCACAAAATTTAATCGGTAACTCGTTTTTTCTCAAAACGTTTTCCCCTGTGACATACCAAATTCGGTCGTGGCGTATTGACCGGGTTTGGGGTGTTACAAACTCGGGTGGCAACAACAATCTATAAGCAACCGGCCCAACTCATTCAATGATCTCATACGGTCCTATGAACCTCGGACTCAACTTGCCCTTTCGGCCAAATCGAAGTATTTTCTTCCACGGAGACACATTCAAAAACACTTTGTCACCAATCTCAAATTCCATATCCTTTCGTTTCAAGTCTGCATATGACTTCTGACTATCTGAAGCCGCTTTCAAACTATCACGAATCACTGTTACTTTCTGCTCAGTCTCTTTTATTAGATCAACCTCGTGAATCTTATTCTCACTCAGTTCATTCCAATACAATGGAGTTCGGCATTTTCGACCGTAAAGAGCCTCATACGGTGCCATTTTAATGCTAGATTGAAAACTGTTGTTGTATGCAAACTCAATCAACGGTAAATGCTTCTCCCACGTACTTTCAAATTCAAGAACACAACACCTCAACCTATCTTCGAGAACCTGAATGATCCGCTCGGATTGTCCATCCGTTTGTGGATGAAATGCTGTGCTGAAATGCAATTTTGTGCATAAAGCCTCTTGCAATCTCTTCCAAAATCGTGAGGTAAATCTCGGATCTCTGTCAGATACAATAGATAATGGCACCCCGGGCAATCTCACAATCTCTGCAATATATAATTCAGCCAATCTATCGAGTGAATAATCTACATTTCTCCGTAAGCGAAATGAGCTGATTTCATCAATCTGTCAACTATCACCCAGATTACATCTTTCTTTCCCGGAGATAAAGGTAGTCTCGACACAAAGTCCATCGTGACTCTCTCCCATTTCCACTCAGGAATCATAATCGGTTGTAACAAACCAGACGGAACCTGATGTTCAACTTTAACTTGCTGACAGATTAAACATTTCGACACAAAGTCAGAGATGTCCCGTTTCATACCATGCCACCAATAAAACTGTTTCAAATCATTATACATTTTCGTACTCCCTGGATGAACAGTCAAACGACTATTGTGAGCTTCATTAAAAAACATCTGAATCAACTCTGAATACTTCGGAGCACAAATCTGATTTCTGAATCTCAAACAATCATCACTATCAACTCGAAGTTCTGAATCAGAATTCAAATCACATTGAGCTCGTTTTGCTATCATCTCATCATCCATTTTCTGGGCATCACGAATCTGATGTACGAACATCGGTCTCACTTTCAACTCAGCCAAAACTGAACCATCATCGCACAGATCTATCTGAGAATTCATAGCTCGCAAAGTGCATAAAGACTTCCGACTCAAGGCATCAGCAACAACGTTAGCTTTGCCCGGATGATAATCAATCACAAGTTCATAATCTTTCAACAATACTAACCATCTTCTCTGCCGCAAATTCAATTCTTTCTGAGTCATCAAGTACTTCAAGCTCTTGTGATCGGTATAAATATGACATTTCTCACCAAATAAATAGTGACGCCAAATCTTCCATGCAAACACAATTGTGGCTAATTCAAGGTCGTGCGTCGGATAGTTCTTTTCATGCGGCTTTAACTCCCTCGAAGCATAAGCAATGACTTTGCCTTCTTGCATCAGCACACAGCCCAAACCATTTAATGATGCATCACTATAAACTATAAATTCTTTACCCGATTCAGGCTGAACTAACACAGGTGCTTCCGTTAACAACGCTTTCAACTACTCAAAACTCTGATGGCACTTTTCTGACCACTCGAATTTAACATCTTTCTATAACAACCTCGTCAAAGGAGTCACAATCATTGAGAAGCCTTTCACAAACCGTCTATAATATTCCACTAGTCTCAGAAAACTACGGACTTCAGACACATTTCTCGGAGGCTTCCATTCTAAAATAGCTGAGATCTTACTCTGATCAACTCTTATTCCCGCAGCTGATACAATATGTCCTAGAAATCCAACCTTACGCAACCAAAACTCACATTTGCTAAACTCAACATACAATTGTTTCTCGCGCAAAGTCTGTATCACAACTCTCAAATGCTCGGCATGTTGTGTCTCATCACATGAACAAATTAGAATGTCATCAATAAACACTACAACAAAACGATCCAAATACGGTCTGAATATTCGGTTCATCAAATCCATAAACACTGCAGGAGCATTTGTTAATCCAAAAGGCATAACTAAAAACTCATAATGCGCGTACCTCGTTCTGAAAGAAGTCTTCGATACATCTGACTCTTTGACTCGTAACTGGTAGTAGCCCGATCTCAAATCTATCTTAGAAAACATTGTAGCTCCTTTCAATTGATCGAACAAATCATCAATACGGGGCAACATATATTTATTCTTGATCGTCACTTTGTTCAACTGTCGGTAATCAATACACATTCTCATAATGCCGTCTTTCTTTTACACAAACAACACAGGAGCACCCCAGGGCGAGAAACTCAGTCCTGCAAATCCTCTATCGATCAACTCTTGCAACTGAGACTTCAACTCTTTCAATTTCGTCGGTGCCATTCTATACGGAGCTATTGAGATAGGAGTTGTTCCCGGCACCAATTCAATGCCAAATTCAACTTCCCGTTTTGGAGGTAGTCCCGGTAGATCTTCAGAAAATACATCAGGTAATTCACAAACCACATGCACAGATTCAACTTTCTTTTCTTTCACTTTTGTATCAATCACATATGCCGGATAAGCTTCACAACCCTTTCTCACATAGTTCAAAGCTTTCATTGTAGATACAACAGCTGGTAACCCTTTCATATCACTGGATTCATTCGAACTATCTCAGCGTTCTGACTTCTCAATTCAATACTCTTTCTTTTATAATTCACAATAGCATTATGCAAAGTGAGCCAATCCAATCCCAGAATTATATCAAATTCATCGAATGGTAGCAACATCAAATTAGCCGGAAAGCATATATCCCGAAACATCAGTGGGCAATTCTTGCACACTTTATCCACCAAGACACACTTGCCTAAAGGGTTCGATACTCTAATCACAAATTCAGTAGACTCAACAGGTAGAGTTTTACTTGATACTAGATTCACACACACATAGGAATGAGTAGAACCTGGATCTATCAATGCAATCACATCAGTATCAAATAGAGTAAAAATACCAGTGATGACGTCTGGAGATGACGCTTCCTGTCATGCGCGTATGGCATAGTGATAAACCGAAATAGTAACATATTTTAGGCCCACATTTAGTATTCTTTTGGATGAATTATCCCTTGATTTATGTAATTTGGTGCTCTTAATCCTTTCTTTCATGATATATACTCAGGAAAGCACCAGGGGATGAAAAGAACGCAAAACGGGCTTAAAACGGGACAAATGGGCCAAAGCATGAAATCGACACGGCCTGGACCAAAGATCACACGGCCGTGCCTCATCAACAAAGTCCACACGGCCTGGCCACGATTCATACGGGCGTGTGCCATGGCCGTGTCCCTGCCACGGCCAAGAGGAGTTTTACTCGGATTTGGATGCTTGGAGGTAAAGAAACACACTCCAAAGTCTAATTAAACCCCCAATTAGGAATTGCACTCAAATTAGGATACTTAGAGGCCAAGTAACACATCTCAAAGCCTATATAAACACCCTAGGGGCAACTTAATCGGGGAGTTCGATAGAAACCCTCTGTCGAGGGGAGCCCAAAGCTATCATCTAGGGGCGTCATGCTAGGCCAGAGAAGGTAGATTTGTGGGGATTCACTCAGGGATAGCCAGTTGATCCATCTCAAGAAGCCAGAGTTATACTCAAGACGGAGGATCTCCTCTTCAATTTCTTCAGGGGGTTTTAGGGATTTCTTATGTCTTGTTTTATCTTTTCTCTTGAGATGTTTTCCTTTATTGTTATGAACTAAACCCTTCGGATACCCGAAGGGGATGAAACCTATGATGAATCTTGTTATTTGATTATTTGAATTATATGATAAATACTTAGTTTGTTCTTAATTATGTGAGCTTAATCCAAATTTAATGTGCTTAGGTGGAGGAGGAATAGACCCTGCCTAAGAGTAGATCCAACATAATTAAGCGGAGTTGATCACACGCCTAGAGATAGGGTGACGAGATTTTGCCGGATTAGGGTGAAACCTAATATGGGAATCCAGAGATTGATTTACTATTATTCTAGGGGGGTTATTATAAGAGAACGAGAGTTCCACTAATTAACCTAGGGTTAGACATTATTCGCCTCGAGAGAGGGTTTAATATACGTTAGGGAGTCTTACGGATCAAACTAAGTGAATAAATCATATGGTTCAGTGTTAGATAACAAGTGAAGTCTAGGTGGATTCTTCCTAGGGTATCTCCTAAATCAACTGAGTTTTTCCCAAGTTATTTTCCAAATTCATTCTTCTTTGTCTTAGAGTCCTTAGTTTAGTAGTTAATTAATTTAGATTAATAAACAACTTCACTTATTTTAGGCTAAATAATAAAAAGAAAGTTAGTATTAGTACTTTTAGTTCCTTTGGGTTCGATAATCTGGTCTTGCCTAGGCTATACTACTGTCCGACAGGTGCACTTGCCTCAATCATTGTCAGTGTTAGTTTTCAGGTTCGATCATTCTTTTATAAATTTTAAAACTCTGATTTACAGCGATCAAGTTTTTGGCGCCGTTGCCGGGGAACTAAAATATTAAGAAAGCTCTATTTTTATTACTTTAGCCATTTTTTTATTGAAAGTTATTTTCATTATTATTATTATTATTTTTATTTTTATTTTTATTTTTACTTTGCTAATTTTTCCTCCATTTGCTTTTGGCAGATAATTTTAGTTTATAGAGGAGATGGCACTGAATAATTATCAGTGGCAAGCGATGAGGACAATTCCTACTAAAGCAGCCAGTTTCTTCAACATCGACGTGGTACAGCCAGAAATACAATATGATTCGAATTTAGGAGGCGTGGCAAATCCTGAGTACCCACTCTGCGGATATGGCATGGAAAACGAGCAAGCTCACTATACGGGTAACTATTCTAGACCACAAAATAATTTTTATAATGACACTTATAATGTAGGTTGGAGGTACCATCCTAATTTCTCGTGGGATGATCAAAGTAGCCAAGGACCGGAACCTCCTTCAAATTTTCAACAACCACCTTACCAACAGGAAGAGGAGTCGAACCTTGAAGAGATGCTGACAAAATTCATGGCAGCTATAGATAACCGTCTCCAAAAAAATGAGACAACACTTAATGACCAGCAAGCATCGATCAAAGGGATCGAGAGCCAAGTTGGGGAACTTACCGAGTCAGTTGGGGAACTTACTAAGTCAGTTATACAACTTGCTAAGATGATCTCAGAACTACCACAAGGAAGCTTGCCAAGCAATACTGAAACTAACCCGAATGAGCAAAATCAAGCCATTTACGATAGTGAAGGGTTAGATGAACCAAACTCAAGGGAAGAACCTGTGGTAAGTGAAGGTAAGGTTGAAGTGTGCCATGATATACCAAAACCGGCAATTACAGAGTACCAACCTCGTGTGCCATATCCCGATGCAATAAAGAAAGACCACACAGAGGAACAAGTCGGTGAACTCACACTTCGTGTAGACGATGAAACAATCACTCTTCAAGCTCTTGACTCAGTTAGGACATCGAGTAATAAAGGTACGAACGTTAATTCTATTGATAACCATTTGGTTCAACCTTCTTTACAGGAAGCATCACGAAATTACCTAGCTGAGCTATTTCTTAGACCTCGTACCCATAAAGAAATAATTCATGAAGAACTAAGGCTTCAGGTTGATGAACTAGACGAGTGGAAAACACACTTTAAAAAGAAACTAGGAATACACGATGTGAAACCGAAGGAAACCCCAGACGAGCTGATAGGAATAACAAATCACTTCAAAATAGGGGATCAGGTATTGTTGAATAAGGAAGACCCTCGAATCGCCAATTCAGACCTCAAGACAAACGAAGAAACCACTTTTGAGGTACTTGATGTCTTCCTATACGGGCCAGTCGAGGTAAGCAATCCTAAATTCACTACTTTTGAGGTAAACACTACTCGACTTAAATTTTATATCAAAAATCGAGATGATCGCATGAGGAAGGATTTTCACCTCCTCAAACCACCTTGACCATACGAATGAGAGGTAAAGTCTAGCTTAAAACTATAAACGAGTGCTTCTCGGGAGGCAACCCGAGCACTAACATAATTTATTCTCACATTTTGCTTTAAATTTATTTTTCTTTTCTTATTTTCTTTCTGAACACTTAGTTATAAACTAACAATGGGTGCAAAATTCCAGGACAGATGGCCTTACACACGGCCGTGGCCGTGGCCGTGTGGACCATAAGAATCCTCGTACTAACATAGCAAAGGCCGTGCGAATCAATTCCAACCACTTTTCGACGTCACGGATCCAACCACTACACCACGGGCACCGACAAAGGGGCACGCCCGTGCCCCATAACCGTGTGCAGCTACTGACTTTCCAACCACGGGCAGAACATGCCCGTGTCTTCCAACCGTGGTCGACTCGAAAACAAACGTAGAGAATCAACACACCTTGCGACACGACCGTGCGATGCGGCCATGTGAATCGACACACCCTCAACCCACGGGCGTGGTAAATTGCCAGACTTGAGATTCTATTTAAATACCATGCCCCTTTCCTTTCTCTCCTTACCTATTCTTCTTCTTCTTCCTTCCTTTCTTTTCTCTCTTTTGTTTTTTTTCCTTTTCCTAATAAATCCTTAGACTTTTGAGCTACAACAAAATCATATCCATGGCAAAGAAGCGTAAAAGGCCAATCTCCTCAAAGGAGACTGATTCACCTGAGTACATGCCGGCAGCTTCATCCAAACAACAAGCCAAGGGTCTTTGAGACCAATTATCTGTTCTTTTATTTTTATCTTCTCCTTTATTTTCTTTATCTTTACTTCTCTTCTACTTAATTTAGTTTATTTTGTTTTAGTTTCTTGTTTTTAGGTTCTTAAGGCTGCTTAGGAATCACGCCACTTCCACCATCACCAACAACTCCGTCACCTTCAAACTCACACCCACCTCTCGAACCATCTACCATAAGGATTCTCAAGCCCCTTTATCTTTTAAACTTAGTTTATTTTCCTTCTTAGTCTCCTTCTCTTTATCTTTCTTGTCTTTAATTATATTATTAGTATATTATTAAGGTTTCTTTAGATTTCTTGGCTAATCCTGCATGAGCATCCCAATTTCTTCATCTAGCGCAGGTTCGTCATCCAGATGGCCCATCACCATCACCAAAGACACAATCTCCTCTCAAGGAGCCATCCGAAAATTCAGGGAGTTTCACTTCTTTCCATATCTTATGATTTTATAATGATATTATCTATCTTTTTACATTGAGGGCAATGTACATCTTAAGTGTGGGGGGGTGAACAACCTAAAAAGGTGCCTAACTTTTTTTCATTATTCTCAAATTTCTAAAATTAGGTACCAAACATTTTGCATTATTCTCAAATCCCTGAATTTAGTCTTGTTTGAAAGTAAATTACTCATATTACTAATTAGGATGAAATTTCTGATGATTTATGATTTTTATTGATATGTTTTAGATTAAGTCATTGATAATTGTGCATTGATAATTAAATTCTAAGAATGCTAGAGAATCAAGCATGATAAGTCTATTTTTATGAATTAAAAATTTTCTAGGTTGTCAAACTGAGTTTAAATATTATCTTGAAGTTTGAAATTTACGAGGTTGACATCAAAATACCCATAATTTTTGTGAGTTTTTTAGCCTTATAGAGCATATATTCTTTTTCTTGCTCACTTTATTGATTATGAGTATGTCAACACTGATTTGTTATTCTAGAACTTGCATTGATTATACATGTCGAGACCACACTTTTTGATTTGATACACAGAGATGATAAAGGCACCTAGGATCTAACCCACTTACTTCATTAAAAGCCTACCTTTACAAATTAACCCCTAGTGAACCCCTTTTAATCCTAACAACCCTTTTTTATTGACATAACCGCTAATATTAACCCAGAACCCCTTTGTTTTTGTTATCACCATTCCTTTTGATTACCTTATATCGAGATTTGATTTGATTAATAGCCTAACTATGTTTTTATTTCAGTAATTTATCTTTTATTATGTATTTATGATTGTTCTAAAAAAAACGAAGTATATTCATTATTAGTTATGTGATTAAACGAGCTTATACATTTAAAATCCAAAGATCGAAAAAAGAAGCTCGTATTATTAGTATTATTAGTTTTCAATTGATTGAATTATTATTATTAGTTCATTAGTTCTTAGTTAGGTAATTTGTCAATTCAATCTCGATTTTAACCCTCCAATTCAGCTTATTCCACACCTTAACCCTAGCCCCGTTACAACTGTAACACCCCAAACCCGGCCCAAACATTACGACCGAATTTGGTATGCTACGGAGGAAAAACCTTTGGAAATCCCTTGTTAAGTCGTTTTAAATTTTGATAAAAGATATTGTTTTGTTTTAAAACAATTGAGGTGTTATGAAGAAAGCATTACTTAATGTCATTTAAAAATATACTAAGTTAGGTTGTTCTGATTTCAAATGTACCCGATGGTACTTTAAAAACATTTTATGTTTAATTTGAGAAAACATATGCATCCGTTTTAACATCATCAAATAGTTTAAACAAACCATTCAAAACATGCAAGCAATAATAAAATAATCCTAGGAGGCCTTATTACAATTAAGCAACATAAATCCAACAGAAAAATAGATAAAATCCAAAATTCATTTATTAAAAATCTCCACCGCATGGCCACCTCGAGTCCATCCGGCTCCTCATCCGCGATCTACGAGTCACTGAAAAATTAAAGGAGAAGGTGAGTCACCAAGACTCAATGTGTAACCCTTCCCGATTTAATGCAATAACATACACAAATTATAACCAATTAACATGCATAAGTTTAAATGCACCCAACCTAACCATCCATACGCCTTTTTCTACCCCTTGTGGTACCAAACCACTGGTGGTGCTAAAACCTTTGGTGACGTATAGTCACAAATGTGATACCAAATCACTTTGGAGATACCAAATCTCTCGGTGTCCGAAGACACAATTGTGTTACCAAAACATGGTGACCGAAGTCACAAATAGATGATGGGGCCAACCCATCGTGTGATACCAAATCACCGCAGACAATCCCATATCTCAAAGTGGGGCCAACCCACGGTGGTATTAACCACGAGGACAAGTCGCTATGAGGTGCCAAACCTGCGGAGGTACCAAACCTCACGGTGACCGTAGTCACGATGTGTTACCAAAACACCGTGTCCGTCGACACGAATATCACCGCCTCTCCTCTCATCAACCCATAACAATCATTTATATGCATGTACCACAAATCATGTTAATAGATTTATTTAACAACATCCAATCGATTTACCATAAGCCATATATCAAATAATACACATACCAAATGTGTCATGCTTCCCAAAAGCATCAAATAATAATCACATAGTAATAAGAACTTACCCAAATCCTTGTCAATACCATGAAGGTATTTCATCCATGTCTACACAAAACGTTTAGGCATAAAATAACACTTAGCATATTAAAAGTTATAAGATGTGTATGTATACACACTGGCACCAAAAAGAGTTCTAAATCCCGAATAGACAAATCGGCCACACAAGTATTCTTGCCCCTATATTCGGCCAAAAATGAATATTAGAACCATGGCCTAATCGGCCAAACCAAAATAATTGAGAAAGGTTCCTTGTGAACCTAAAATCTTACCCAAAGCCTTGAACACTTATCCAACACACTCCTAAAAGAATCGGCCTCACTTCCCTACAATCAACCATCATCAATAATGTTTATTAGCCTTGGCTTAAACGAAAACTTAAAAGAGTAATCCTTTGGAATAAGCCCTTACCACTTTACCAAAACCGATTTCTAGAGAAGTCCCGATGATAACTATCTTACCTTCAAAATTCGGCCAAAGTTGATCAAGATAGGAGAAGAAAATTCGGTATACCCAAGAGAGTGGATTAGGCTATGATTTGTTCAACACAATCAACCAAGGTTCAACTTGTATGGAAAAGATGAAGTAAGAAAGTGAACTAATAGTTTCGCTAAGTGCTTTTGAGAAGAGAAAAGAAAGAAATAGATAGAATATTATGGTATAGGAGATTCGGCTAAGAAAGAAAGAAGAAAATGGACAAAAGAGATAAGTGTTTCAAGCAATGGTTGAAGAAAATACTCAAGTTTCGGTTTTGAGAGAATGAAAAGGAGAAATAGAAAATGAGCCAAAATGACCAAATGGTCAAAAGTATTAGGCTTATCAAAAGGTGAAATTCGGCTAACAAGAAAAGAGTTTGAGAGAGAATTGTTTTGTACTTTTGCACCAAATGAAAGAAATGACCAAAAATTCTTCCCAAGCCTTACCAACACTAGCATATTGGCCAAATCCCCCTTAGCCACATTGCCGCCCAAGTTCATGGCATAAAGGCCATGATTTTGTTTCCAAAACATAATCCTTGATACTAGCCCCATGTCTCCATATTTTCCTTAATTACTTGATTCCCTTCCATATGTTAACACTTGCCTTAAACCTATAGTCTACTAACCAAAAATTAACATGGTCAACCCTTATCTTAATTATCCTTGGCGACACTTACCATACCAAAGCAAAAATAAAAGTTGTCCCAATGCTATTTAAGGGATTCGAACCTCTCCCCTCAAGCTAAACTCCATGCGCCATTACCAACTTGCCATGCACTCATCTTGTGTCACTTATTGTTACTTAAATTAACTTAAGTGCTAAGCTCATTTAATCCTCTTCTTTAAATAAGCCTTACTAAGAATTATTCTACTAAACCGAGCTTACTCAAGACCCCTAATTAAGCCTTATATCATCACGCATAATATCACAGAAAATTCAAATACAAGAAAAAAATAATTCAATCACAAATAACCCCTATTTTGGGATGTTACGTTCTACCCCTTAAAATAATTTCGACCTCGAAATTACCCGATCGTAAAAGGTGGGGTATTGTCGCATCATCACCTCCTCAGTTCCCACGTCGCTTCCTCCGTACCATGGTTTCGCCATAGCACTTTCACTAAGGGTACCGACTTTCTACGCAACACCTTGACATCACGATCTAAAATCGAATCGGTTCCTCCTCGAATGATAAGTCGGAGTTAACCTCAATCTCTCAAGCATCGCACGATGTGCGATGGATCGACCTATACCGTCTAAGCATCGACACATGGAAGACATTGTGAATCGACTCAACTCTTTGGCGATTCGAAGGTGATAAGCTACCGGTCCTACTCGCTTCAACACAAAGATACGGGCCGATGAACCTTGGACTTAATTTCCTTTTTGCCCAAAGCGCAACACCTTTTTCCAAGGCGACACCTTCAGAAAGACTTTATCTCCTACCTCGTATTCCATCTCCTTGCGCTTGAGATCGGCGTAAGACTTTTGCCTATCCGATGCTTCCTTGAGACGAGCCGAATTACCTTAACTTTGTCCTCGGTTTCCGTCACCAATTCGGACCCAAAACATGTCGTTCACCTAGTTCCGTCCAACACGTAGGAGTACGGCATTTTCGTCCATCTGAAGGCTTCATATGGAGCCATTTGGATACTCGCTTGATAACTATTGTTATAAGCGAATTCCGCCAACAGTAGATACTCCTCCCAAGCGCCATCGAAATCCGTAACGCAACCTCGAGCATATCTTCTAAAATCTGAATCACTCTCTCCGATTGTCCATCGGATTGCGGATGAAAAGTCGTGTCTTTGAAGTCCAATCTCGTACCCAAAGCTTGATGCAACGCTCTCCAAAACCTCGATGTAAACCTCGGATCCCTATCCGAGATAATCGATCTTCGCACACCATGCAATCTCACTATCTCGGCTACATATAACTTAGCTAACCTCAAGCGAATAATCTACCCTTACGGTATGAAATGCGCTGATTTAGTCGACGATCCACAATCACCCAAACCGAATTCTTCTTGCTAGGCGTAAGAGGTAATCCGCGACAAAGTCCATGGTGATCCTCTCCCACTTCCATCGAGGAATCTTCACCGGTGAAGTAAACCGGATGGCAACCGATGTTCGGCCTTGACTTGTTGACACGTCGACACTTACCCACGAACTCGCCACTTCCCGTTTTGACACTGCCACCAAAATTGCTCTCTCAAATCCCGATACATCTTGCTACCTCCGGGATGCATAGCATATGGGCTGCTATGTGCGCCCCGAAGAATCCTTTGTCTCAACTCCACATCCTTCGGCATACAAGCTCTTCCTTTAAAGCACAAAACTCCATCACCGACGGACTAAAATCCTCTAATCCACCATTCGGACTTGCAACCTCCGATCATTCAAACCATCATCCTCTAACCGCTTCTCCTTGTCGATCTAACCAAGTCGGCTTGACTTGCAATCCCGCCAAAAGACTCCCATCATCGAACAGACTAAGTCGAGCAAACATCGATCTTAAATCCGAGCACAACCTTACGACTCAACGCGCATTCGCCACCACGTTAGCCTTACCGGGATGATACTCGATCGAGCAGTCGTAGTCCTTCAACACTCAATCCATCTACGCCGCCTCAAATTCAAATCCTTACGAGTCAAAAGATACTTAAGACTCTAGTGATCCGTATAAACTATCGACTTCTCTCCGTACAAATAGTGCCTCCATATCTTCAAAGCGAAGACTACACCGCTAACTCCAAGTCATGAGTCGGATAATTAGCCTCATGTGGTCTCAATCGCCGAGATGCATAAGCCACTACCTTCCCTTCTTGCATCAAGACGCATCCCAAACCAATATGTGATGCATCGCAATAAACCGTGAATTCCTTGCTCGCCTCAAAGTTGAATCAAACCGAGCTTCATCAGAATCTTCTTCAATTTGTCGAAACTTTCTTGCTGCTCCTCGGTCCACACAATTGGAACTCCTTTCCTCAACAACTTGGTCATCGGTGCGGCAATCAAAGAAAATCCTTCCACAAATCTTTGGTAATACCCGCTTGGACCTAGAAAACTCGAATTTCAAAGCCACAGATTTAGGCGGCTTCCAATCTAACATCGCCTCAATCTTTCGAGGATCCACTCTAATCCTCTACTGAAACAACGTGACCCAAGAAAGTCACCTCCTTAAGCGCAGTCGCACTTACTAAATTTCGGATCTGTTTGCTTTTCCTCGAAACTGCAACACCACTCGCAAATGCGCATCATGCTCCTCTTCGACTTGAATACACCAAAATATCATCTATAAAGACCACAACAAACCTGATCCAAAATCGTTGAAATACCCTATTCATCATGTCCATGAAAGTCTTTGGTGCATTAGTCAAACCAAACGGCATCACGGGAACTCGTAGTGTCCATACCGAGCACGAAATGCCGTCTTATGGATATCAGCCTCTTTCACCTTCAGATTGATGATATCCGGACCTTAAATCAATCTTAGAGAAAACCGCATTTCTTTGGTGATCAAACAAGTCATCTATCCTCGGCAAAGGATACTTGTTTTTAATCGTCACTTATTCAACTGGCGGTAGTCTATACACATCCGCATCGCACCATCCTTCTTCTTGACAAAAAGTACCGGCGCTCCCCAAGGTGAAACACTTGGTCGAATGAAACCTCGATCCAACAACTCTTGTATCTGAGCCTTCAATTCCAACAATTCCTTCCGGTGCCATCCTATACGGAGCTATAGACACCGGCGCGTTCTGTAATGTGAGATCTATACCAAATTCGACTTCACGATCCGGAGGCAATCCCGGAAGTTCTTCAGGAAATACGTCAGCAAATTCCTTTACAGTTTGAACATTTCCCACAGAAGACTCCTTAGCTTCCAAAGCACACACATGAACTACGAACGCCTCACACCCTTCCGACCATCTTTACTTGCTTTCAACGCAGATACCACGTTGGATAGATAATCTCTCCTATTACCTATCATGACCACTTCTTCACCTTCAATCGTCTTCAAAACCATGCGCTTAGCGGCACAATCCAAACTTGCTTGGTACTTGACCAACCAGTCCATCCCAAGAATCGAGATCAAACTCCTCAAACGGCGGTTCCATCGGATCGGCTACAAACACTACCCCTTGGAGTTCTAGGGTATATATCTATATCTGACCTTATCTACTTCTACAGAGTGACCTAAAGGACTAAGTACAGTCATCCTCTTAGAAGCGGTCTAGGAACTAAACTCATGGTCTCAACTATACTACTAGCAACGTAAGAGTGCGTCGAACCCACATCTATCAAGGCAAAGATATGGAACACCAAAAATTAAAAACGCACCGGTTATGACGTCCGGTGTGTCTCCTTCCTCACGACGCCTCAAAGATACACCAAACCAGCCGCCTAGCCTCCGTGTTGCCAATACCTCTGCCGGTTTGCCCGCGACCTCCACTAGAGCCATAACCACCTCTACCATAACCACGACCTCTGCGGTGCTGGTCCCTCCTTTCAACCGGGCACGACCTTGACCTTCTTGGATCGATTCCTAGCTTGCTTACGCGGACGATCCCCACACGATGTTCTAGCGAACCACACTCGAAACATCCTTTCCCTCCGGTCCAACATTCACCCCAATGAAACTTTCCACAACGGTTACACTGGGCGGTCTTTGATTAGCATTTGTGGACCTCCTCGCGCCTGATTTGACCCACTCGCCTAAATCTTTTCTCGAACATTACCACCGACCTGCACGATCCAAAGCCTCTCTTGACTTGCTCCTATCATAACTTTGCCTCGCGGACTCCTTGATTCCTTCGGCTACCTTGGCCTTCTCCACCAAGACAACAAACTCACATTCTTCTTTGTGGAGCAATCGCGACCTTTAACTCGTCTCTAAGTCCGTCTTCAAAACGAACACAACGATCATGTTCCGATGCCACTATACCCCGAGCATAACGACTCAAAGCCTTAGGAATTCGCTTCATACTCCGAGACGGACTTATTCCCTTGCACTAACCCCCGGAAAAGCTTTCCTTGAGCGTCAATGTAGCTTGATCCAACATACTTCTTACGGTATGCGACTTTGAAGTACTCCCAAGTGAGATCATCTCGCCGTAGCACCATCTCGGACCGTGAGCCACCATCGATATGACTCATCTTTGAGAAGCGACACCGCTCCTTTCGTTTCTCCTCATTTGTCAAATCTATCTCATCCATGATTCTTTCGGATCGATTCCACCAATACTCACCAGTATTGGGCGCTACACTGCACACACCTCGGAAAAATTCAGTTCCGTTAGCTCGAAGTCTCTCAGAACCGACTCCGAGCTCCTCCACTTCCGCCAATTCCAGCTACCCTTTCCGGAACCCGTAGCATCGCTTGTGACACTGGCGTCACCCGTCCGATCTCGCTCTTCACTCCAAAGGTTGGGGGTGGTGGTGGCGGTATCTCATTCTCGAGATCCTTGACCCGACCCGACGTGTTACGACACGGCCATCCTTCCTTCCGCGGCCCACCACGGCCACGCCCGTCCTCTAAAGCTCATTCTAACTATCGCGCTTTTAACTCGATTAGGAAATTTTTATTAATTAGTACATGTTTCACTTGATTATCATGAAGAAATTTTATGAAAAGAGTTTAATAGAGATTCTTTCGATCAAACAAGGTTTTAAGTCTTCTATCTTGGTTTACACATAATAATACATCCATTCCCTATACCTTTCATACTTATGCACTCTTCGGGCATTATCGTTCGTTTCTAACCCAGTGGGTATTTTCGTCATTTTTCCTAAAGGGTATTTTTGTAATTTTGTCAATCAAGAATATTTTGAAAATTTTCGAAGATACATTTGTCCTACCATCTAAAAAATAATTTAATGATTTTAAAACCAAGTTTTCCTTAAAACATGGCTAATCCCTTTCGGGTTTTATTTAGGATTTTGCCTATGATCGAGTCCTCTTGGTTAGAGTGAAGTGGTTAAGCTACGCACGGTAGGAATCCCGCGAAGAGGAGGTGAGTCACGAGGACTGCTTAAATACCAAGCTCTTAGGATCCAATCCTAGACATGCGCACCAAGGTTACCACACCTAACTGGCGACTTGGTCGTAGGTTGGTTTAATTAGGCTCTTAAAGTCTTATGTCTTTGTTTGGAGTAAACTAGTCCTAAAGTTTAAAATACTATCACTATCTACGTCCCATGCTTCCTACCCTTCTACAAGAAATAATTCATACAAAAAGTTAGTGGTACTTACAGGCGGATCGGTCTTTGGAGACTCAAGTGCCATGCTTATTCAAAACCATAATATTTCAAATAGACCTACCAAAACATTTTTTGGGCCTTGGGCCCCACACAATGAGCTTTGAACTGGGCTCGATACCAATTTTGTAACACCCCAAACCCGGCCCAAACATTACGACCGAATTTGGTATGCTACGGAGGAAAAAAACTTTGGAAATCCCTTGTTAAGTCGTTTTAAATTTTGATAAAAGATATTGTTTTGTTTTAAAACAATTGAGGTGTTATGAAGAAAGCATTACTTAATGTCATTTAAAAATATACTAAGTTAGGTTATTCTGATTTCAAATGTACCCGATGGTACTTTAAAAACATTTTGCGTTTAATTTGAGAAAACATATGCATCCGTTTTAACATCATCAAATAGTTTAAACAAACCATTCAAAACATGCAGCAATAATAAAATAATCCTAGGAGGCCTTATTACAATTAAGCAACATAAATCCAACAGAAAAATAGATAAAATCCAAAATTCATTTATTAAAAATCTCCTTTGCATGGCCACCTCGAGTCCATCAGGCTCCTCATCCGCGATCTACGAGTCACTGAAAAATTAAAGGAGAAGGTGAGTCACCAAGACTCAATGTGTAACCCTTCCCGATTTAATGCAATAACATACACAAATTATAACCAATTAACATGCATAAGTTTAAATGTACCCAACCTAACCATCCATACGCCTTTTTCTACCCTTGTGGTACCAAACAACTGGTGGTGCTAAACCATTTGGTGACGTATAGTCACAAATGTGATACCAAATCACTTTGGAGATACCAAATCTCACGGTGTCCAGAAGACACAATTGTGTTACCAAAACATCGGTGACCGAAGTCACAAATAGATGATGGGGCCAACCCATCGTGTGATACCAAATCACCGCGCACAATCCCATATCTCAAAGTGGGGCCAACCCACGGTGGTATTAACCACGGGGACAAGTCGCTATGAGGTGCCAAACCTGCGGAGGTACCAAACCTCTGGTGACCGTAGTCACGATGTGTTACCAAAACACGGTCGTGTCCGTCGACACGAATATCACGCCCTCTCCTCTCATCAACCCATAACAATCATTTATATGCATGTACCACAAATCATGTTAATAGATTTATTTAACAACATCCAATCGATTTATCATAAGCCATATATCAAATAATACACATACCAAATGTGTCATGCTTCCCAAAAGCATCAAATAATAATCACATAGTAATAAGAACTTACCCAAATCCTTGTCAATACCATGAAGGTATTTCATCCATGTCTACACAAAACGTTTAGGCATAAAATAACACTTAGCATATTAAAAGTTATAAGATGTGTATGTATACACACTGGCACCAAAAGAGTTCTAAATCCCGAATAGACAAATCGGCCACACAAGTATTCTTGCCCCTATATTCGGCCAAAAATGAATATTAGAACCATGGCCTAATTGGCCAAACCAAAATAATTGAGAAAGGTTCCTTGTGAACCTAAAATCTTACCCAAAGCCTTGAACACTTATCCAACACACTCCTAAAAGAATCGGCCTCACTTCCCTACAATCAACCATCATCAATAATGTTTATTAGCCTTCGGCTTAAACGAAAACTTAAAAGAGTAATCCTTTGGAATAAGCCCTTACCACTTTACCAAAACCGATTTCTAGAGAAGTCCCGATGATAACTATCTTACCTTCAAAATTCGGCCAAAGTTGATCAAGATAGGAGAAGAAAATTAGGTATACCCAAGAGAGTGGATTCGGCTATGATTTGTTCAACACAATCAACCAAGGTTCAACTTGTATGGAAAAGATAAAGTAAGAAAGTGAACTAATAGTTTTTGGCTAAGTGCTTTTGAGAAGAGAAAAGAAAGAAATAGATAGAATATTATGGTATAGGAGATTCGGCTAAGAAAGAAAGAAGAAAATGGACAAAAGAGATAAGTGTTTCGGCAATGGTTGAAGAAAATACTCAAGTTTCGGTTTTGAGAGAATGAAAAGGAGAAATAGAAAATGAGCCAAAAATGACCAAATGGTCAAAAGTATTAGGCTTATCAAAATGTGAAATTCGGCTAACAAGAAAAGAGTTTGAGAGAGAATTGTTTTGTACTTTTGCACCAAATGAAAGAAATGACCAAAAATTCTTCCCAAGCCTTACCAACACTAGCATATTCGGCCAAATCCCCCTTAGCCACATTGCCGCCCAAGTTCATGGCATAAAGGCCATGATTTTGTTTCCAAAACATAATCCTTGATACTAGCCCCATGTCTCCATATTTTCCTTAATTACTTGATTCCCTTCCATATGTTAACACTTGCCTTAAACCTATAGTCTACTAACCAAAAATTAACATGGTCAACCCTTATCTTAATTATCCTTGGCCGACACTTACCATACCAAAGCAAAAATAAAAGTTGTCCCAATGCTATTTAAGGGATTCGAACCTCTCCCCTCAAGCTAAACTCCATGCGCCATTACCAACTTGCCATGCACTCATCTTGTGTCACTTATTGTTACTTAAATTAACTTAAGTGCTAAGCTCATTTAATCCTCTTCTTTAAATAAGCCTTACTAAGAATTATTCTACTAAACCGAGCTTACTCAAGACCCCTAATTAAGCCTTATATCATCACGCATAATATCACAGAAAATTCAAATACAAGAAAAAAAAATAATTCAATCACAAATAACCCCTATTTTGGGATGTTACAACAACCCTAACAAAGACCTTTTGATTTGTGTTTCATCTCATATTTCAGTGGTGGAGATTTGATTTTCATGCAAGCCTATGGGATTAACTCTTCATGTTCGACTTTTGAGTGCCTAAATTTTGAACCTTAAACACTTTGAGTGATTTGAGTGGATCTTTTGTGAGTCTGTCAATCCTTGTCGGTTTCAAATTAAAGGTGATTATTTAGATGAAGGGAAACACCTATGTTTTGTGCTACAAAATATAAGGCTTATATTGCTTAAATTTTTAGGACACTTTGATGTGAATTATCCATGTATAAATTATCCCTGAATTATGATGAAACACTATCAATGACTATTATGAATTATAGAAAGTTCATTTTAATTGTAAGTTGAGAATTTTGCTTGAGGACAAG
The DNA here is from genome assembly GCA_025698515.1 of Gossypium sturtianum. Taxonomy (NCBI): domain Eukaryota; kingdom Viridiplantae; phylum Streptophyta; class Magnoliopsida; order Malvales; family Malvaceae; genus Gossypium; species Gossypium sturtianum. Next base: position 85,668,430 of record CM046949.1, on the reverse strand, counting down.
CAAAAGCTTAAGTGTGGGGGTATTTGATAAACCAAAATAGTAACATATTTTAGGCCCACATTTAGTATGCTTTTGGATGAATTATCCCTTGATTAATGGCCTGGCCACGATTCACACGGGCGTGTGCCATGGTCGTGTCCCTGCCGCGGCCAAGAGGAGTTTTACTCGGATTTGGATGCTTGGAGGCAAAGAAACACACTCCAAAGTCTAATTAAACCCCCAATTAGGAATTGCACTCAAATTAGGATACTTAGAGGCCAAGTAACACATCTCAAAGCCTATATAAACACCCTAGGGGCAACTTAATCGGGGAGTTCGACAGAAACCCTCTGTCGAGAGGAGCCTAAAGCTATCATCCAGGGGCGTCGTGCTAGGCTAGAGAAGGCAGATTTGTGGGGATTCACTCAGGGATAGCCAGTTGATCCATCTCAAGAAGCCAGAGTTATACTCAAGATGGAGGATCTCCTCTTCAATTCCTTCAGGGCGTTTTAGGGATTTCTTATGTTTTGTTTTATCTTTTCTCTTGAGATGTTTTCCTTTATTATTATGAACTAAACCTTCGGATACAGAAGGATGAAACCTATGATGAATCTTGTTATTTGATTATTTGAATTATATGATAAATACTTAGTTTGTTCTTAATTATGTGAGCTTAATCCAAATTTAATGTGCTTAGGTGGAGGAGGAATAGACCCTGCCTAAGAGTAGATCCAACATAATTAAGCGGAGTTGATCGCACGCCTAGAGATAGGGTGACGAGATTTTGTCGAATTAGGGTAAAACCTAATATGGGAATCCACAGATCGATTTACTGCTATTCTAGGGGGTTATTATAAGAGAACAAGAGTTCCACTAATTAACCTAGGGTTAGACGTTATTCACCTCGAGAGAGGGTTTAATATACGTTAGGGAGTCTTACAGATTAAACTAAATGAATAAATCGTATGGTTCAGTGTTAGATAACAAGTGAAGTCTAGGTGGATTCTTCCTAGGGTATCTCCTAAATCAACTGAGTTTTTCCCAAGTTATTTTCCAAATTCATTCTTCTTTGTCTTAGAGTCTTTAGTTTAGTAGTTAATTAATTTAGATTAATAAACAACTTCACTTATTTTAGGCTAAATAATAAAAAGAAAGTTAGTATTAGTACTTTTAGTTCCTTTGGGTTCGATAATCTGGTCTTGCCTAAGCTATACTACTGTCCGATAGGTGCACTTGCCTCAATCGTTGTCAGAGTTAGTTTTCAGGTTCGATCATTCTTTTATAAATTTTAAAACTCTGATTTACAGCGATCACATAGGCTCGGGCAGGTGCTCTCACCTCTGATCTCACAGCTGTATCAGTAGTCCCTCTTTGACTTCCACTCACATTTCCAGCGTTTCTGGGTGGTCTACTCCTAGCCGTCACATTACTCGATCTCACATTCTGAACATTTTCTTCCTCAGCCATCTTTGGGCAATCTCTAATAAAGTGATCTCGTGATCCACACTTATAACAAGTTTGATTATTATATTTTCCCCAACATTCTCCCACATGTTGTCTTCCGCACTATCTACACTCAGGTTTGTTGCTTTTGGCACTTCCAACACCTGATTCAGTCGGGATTTGAACTCGTGGACCGATGCTTTGTCTCACACAATCTCTACTCGGATGTCCAAACGAAGCATTTGATCGATTGCTTACATCTCTAAATCTCTTCGTCGAAGGTTGAAAAAACTTACTCATCGATCTTTTTCTTTCATCTTGAGCTTCAGAATCAGCTTTCTTCTTTTCTTTACTGAGCTCCTCGACTTTACAGGCTCTTTCAACTAACACAACAAATTCGTTTATGCCAAGTATCCCGACCAACAACTTAATATCTTCATTTAGCCCTTCTATAAAGTGTTTACACATAGTAGCTTCGGTCGATACACATTCCCGTGCATACTGGCTGAATCTCACAAACTCCCATTCATACTCAGTAACGGACATACGGCCCTGTTTTAGTTCTAAAAACTCTTTACGTTTCTGATCTATGAATCGTTGACTGATATACTTCTTTCTAAATTCAATTTGAAAGAAATCCCAAGTGATTCTCTCTCTCGGAACCACAGAAATCAACGTTTTCCACCAATTATATGCCGTATCTCTCAACAAATAAACTGCACACTTAATACATTCATCAGGGGTCAACGACATCTCATCGAACACTCGGATTGTATTATCGAGCCAAAACTCGGCTCGCTCAGCATCATCATCAACTGTGGCCCTAAACTCTTCGGCCACGTACTTTCTGATCTTATCCACAGGAGGTTTATTCAATCGAATCGGATCTATCACTTGTGGCACAACAGGTACTTGTGGGGGTGGAGGTTGTGGAGCAGCCGGATTCGTTCGAACAAACTTCGAGAACCACTCACTCATCATTCGGAAGAAGGATTGCTTAGCCTCTCCTCCCTCACTACTATCATTTGGCCTAGATGTGGCTGGCACTGTCCCTTGAGTGGGAGCTGGCGTGTTACTCTCAACATCGTCAACAACTGCTCGATCGGGATCCATTTGCTATACAAAATCACATTTATAACTGTCAGGATTCATCACACTATCGCAATTATATATATGGCATGTATAGCTAGACTCACACGCGCTACGTTAGTCCGAGAATCGACTAAACTGTAGCTCTGATACCAAGAAAATGTAACACCCCTAACCCGAAACCGCCGCCGGAGTAGGGTTAAGAGGTCTTACCGATCAATCAGAACATTTCACCTTCATTTTACAACACATAGTCAATCACCAATCAATCATATGCAAATACGAACATATAGTCTCTTATCGAGGTCTACGAGACCTTAATTATGCTTTAGAATAGGGTCGGGACTAAACTGAATACATATGGAATTCCTCGGTAATTTAAAAACTTTCCAAAGTTACAGAGGTCACACGCCCGTGTGGGCAGGCCGTGTGCCTCCCACGGCCACCAGACACACCCATGTGTTTTGGCCGTGCCAGAACAGAGTATGTATACTGTCTTATCCACATGGCCACCAGGCACTCCCGTGTACCATGACCGTGTAAAATTAGGCTAACTACTGACTTGTTCATATGGCCACCAAGCACGCCCGTGTGCCACAGCCGTGTGTGCAAAATAGGCCATTTGCAAGGCCAATTTGCCACCCACACTTGGGTCATACCTACAAGCTTCAAAGCAATACCAATTCATGCCTCAAAATGCTTGCAAACATACCTTTTCATGTATCAATTAATCACCAACTATACCATCTATACTAATATTCAATTTCATCTCACATTGGTTCAATCAACGTAACAAAATTCACATCTCAAACATATAGACCAAACATCATGTAATTCATGCCATAATTCATCTTTAATCCACATATTTCATCAACCACATAATCATGAAATATACCATATTCATAGCTCATTCATAAGTTCAATACCATTCAACTTCCAAGCCAAATCACATGGCAAGGATTAAGCATTGCAAAACATGCCATAACTTCTAGCCTATACATGCCATATTTCAACTATATACATTCTTCCAAAAGTACCCAAAAATATATTGCCGATAGTGTGATAGAGATGCTGACGATCCCCAGATCCGAGCTACCTTTCTCGATAATCAGAAAGCAGAGAAACAAATCACACAGTAAGCTTTCAAAAGCTTAGTAAGTTCGTAATATAATACATATTACTCAATTATTCCACATCAATACATAATTAAATCATCACATAGATAGATACACTATTAGGCTCATCATCAATCTCAACCATATGCTCAAGTATCTATTCATTCAACTTTTAAGGCTATCATCAACCACATAGGTTCAAACGTACCTTGATCAACACATAGTTACTAACCATTCATGCTACTCAATTTCTCGATATTACCTCTCGTTCAACCTTTGCTATTTCTTTGATTTATTCGCACACTTAGTGCCAATTTCAAAAATGAAACATAATCGTCATCGCACACTTAGTGCCAATATGTTAAACCGAACTTATATCGACATCGCACACCCAGTGCCAATTCGATAAGCTGAAGCTTCTATCTTTTCACACACAGAGTGCTAATCATCTCTGTCTCGTTTCTAATTTCGCACACTTAGTGCCCTCTAATTCAATTCTGCACATAGCATTTCTAATGTCATAGTTATATATATATACTCATTCAATTCACATTACATAGATATAGTTTACAACTAGTATTATATCCGAACTTACCTCAGACGTCGAAATACCAAAACGGTCGATTAATCAAGCACTTTGTCTTTGCCTCAATCTCGATCTGAACCTCTCCTTTCTTGGTCTATATACATTCAAATGTAACTCATTCAATCACCAATTCATTCAATTTAGTCCTCACACACATATTTAGGGCATTTCACAAAATAACCCTCACATTTTCACATTTCGACACTTTAGTCCCTAATTCATAAAATCATCAAATACACATAATTTGATTGTACCATGCCTAGCTAAATTCTCACTATACTCATACAAGCTCACACATTTCATTTATTTCACATTTTAGTCCTTCAATTTACACTTTTCTCAATTTATTCCAAATTACTCAATTTCACTAAAAAATCAAAGACAAAACATGTTCATCCTTCACATATCTTTCATATTCCATTATCATCTAACACAAAGCTCATGAATTCATTCATGGCACATTTCAAATTCACCATCAATTTCTACAATTTAAGCATGGGTTTAGTAGAGCACAAAGCAACGATTACGAAAACATAGAAATTATAAAAAAACTGAGCTCAAAACATGCCTTAATTGAGCTTATCAATGGCCAAACCCTGACAAGCTTTCCTCTCTTTCTTTTTCTTCAATTTTCGGCAAGAAAAGATGAGAATATGGCTTCATCTTTCTTTTTGTTTTATTAAATTATCACTTAATTATCAAATTCCAATATTAGCCTTTTTATTATCATAAAAGACAAATTAACAATAAGGTTATTATGTCATTTAACCAACCACTATCTCATTAATGGTTTAATTGCCTCATAAGGCCTCCTCATTTAAAAGCCATAACACATAGATACTTCAACAATCAGTACACAACTTTTACATTTTATGCGATTAAGTCCTTTTTGCTAATTAAACACACAATCGATATAATCTTCACACAGAAATTTCACACAGGCTAACTGACATACTGTTAACACATAAAATAATATTAAAATATTATTTCGACCTCAGATTTGTGGTCTCGATACCACTTGTCCGACTAGGGCCTAAACTGGGCTGTTACAACTCTTCCCTCCTTAGGGATTTTCGTCCCCGAAAATCTTACCAGTGAATAGGTTCAGATATTGCTCTCTCATTACATCTTCAGGCTCCCACGTAGCCTCTTCTACTCCGTGTTTGTGTCACAACACTTTCACTAAGGATATTCTTTTGTTTCTCAACTCTTTGGTCTCTCGTGCCAAAATTTGAATCGGTTCTTCACTATACGACAAGTCTGACTGAATTTCAACCTCAGTAGGAGCAATCACATGAGACGGATCAGATCTGTACCGTCGAAGCATCGACACATGAAACACATTATGAATTTTCTCTAACTCGGGTGGCAACAACAATCAATAAGCAACCGACCCAACTTGTTCAGTGATCTCATACGGTCCTATGAACCTCGGACTCAACTTGCCCTTTCTGCCAAATCGAAGTATTTTCTTCCACGGAGACACATTCAAAAATACTTTGTCACCAATCTAAAATTCCATATCCTTCTGTTTCAAGTCTGCATAAGACTTCTGACGATCTGAAGCCGCTTTTAAACTGTCACGAATCACTTTTACTTTCTGCTCAGTCTCTTTTATTAGATCAACCCCGTGAATGTTATTCTCACTCAGTTCAGTCCAATACAATGGAGTTCGGCATTTTCGACCATAAAGAGCCTCATACGGTGCCATTTTAATGCTAGATTAAAAACTGTTGTTGTACGCAGACTCAATCAACGGTAAATGCTTCTCCCACGTAATTTCAAATTCAAGAACACAACACCTCTACATATCTTCGAGAACCTGAATGATCTGCTCAGATTGTCCATCTATTTGTGGATGAAATGCAGTGTTGAAATGCAATTTTATGCATAAAGCCTCTTGCAATCTCTTCCAAAATCGCGAGGTAAATCTCAGATCTTTGTCAGATACAATAGATAATGGCACCCCGTGCAATCTCACAATCTCTGCAATATATAATTCAGCCAATCTATCGAGTGAATAATCTGTTCTCACCGGAACAAAATGAGTTGATTTCGTTAATCTGTCAACTATCACCCAAATTGCATCTTTCTTTCCCGGAGATAAAGGTTGTCCCGACACAAAGTTCATCGTGACTCTCTCCCATTTCCACTCAGGAATCATAATCGGTTGTAACAAACCAGACGAAACATGATGTTCAACTTTAACTTGCTGAAAAATTAAACATTTCGACACAAAGTCAGAGATGTCTCGTTTCATACCATGCCACCAATAAAACTGTTTCAAATCATTATACATTTTTGTACTCCCCGGATGAACAGTCAAACGACTATTGTGAGCTTCATTCAAAATCATCTGAATTAACTCTGAATTCTTCCAAACACAAATCTGATTTTTGAATCTCAAACAATCATCACTATCAACTCGAAGTTCTGAATCAGAATTCAAATCACATTGAGCTCGTTTTGCTATCATCTCATCATCCATTTTCTGGGCATCACGAATCTGATGTACAAACATCGGTCTCACTTTCAACTCAGCCAAAACTGAACCATCATCACACAGATCTATCTGAGAATTCATAGCTCGCAAAGCACATAAAGACTTCCGACTCAAGGCATCAGCAACAACGTTAGCTTTGCCCGGATGATAATCAATCACAAGTTCATAATCTTTCAACAATTCTAACCATCTTCTCTGCCGTAAATTCAATTCTTTTTGAGTCATCAAGTACTTCAAGCTCTTGTGATCAGTATAAATATGACATTTCTCACCAAATAAATAGTGACGCCAAATCTTCAATGCAAACACAATTGTGGCTAATTCAAGGTCGTGTGATGGATAGTTCTTTTCATGCGGCTTTAACTGCCTCGAAGCATAAGTAATGACTTTGCCTTCTTACATCAGCACACAGCCCAAACCATTTAACGATGCATCACTGTAAACTATAAATTCTTTACCCGATTCAGGCTGAACTAACACTGGTGCTTCCTTCAACAACGCTTTCAACTGCTCAAAACTCTGATGGCACTTTTCTGACCACTCGAATTTAACATCTTTCTGTAACAACTTCGTCAATGGATTCACAATCATTGAGAAGCCTTCACAAGCCGTCTATAATATCCCGCTAGTCCCAGAAAACTTCAGACTTCAGACACGTTTCTCGGAGGCTTCCATTCTAAAATAGCTGAGATCTTACTCTGATCAACTCTTATTCTCGCAGCTGATACAATATGTCCCAGAAATCCAACCTCACGCAACCAAAACTCACATTTGCTAAACTTAGCACACAATTGTTTCTCGCGCAAAGTCTGTATCACAACTCTCAAATGCTCGGCATGTTGTGTCTCATCACATGAACAAATCAGAATGTCATCAATAAACACTATAAAAAAATGATCCAAATACGGTCTGAATATCCGGTTCATCAGTAACACCCCATACCCGAGTCCGAGGCTTAGACTAAATACGAGATATTACTATGCTTGAACTTGCTTAATCATGCACTTACGGGCTATAAAATTTTGTTCCGAATTAAAAACTTTTCTTTCTCAGTCTAATCATACATTTCATGGGACTACGAGGCCTTATACGCGTATATAAAAACTTTCAGAACTTAATCAGAAACTTTACTTTAAAGCAGAGGTCACACACCCATGTGGTTTGGGACACGCCCGTGCACCCCTTTACACGCCCATGTCTTCTAACCGTGGTCGACACTGACTAATTACACACGGCCTTGACATGCCTGTGGACTTAGACCGTGTACTTTACCTTGATATACTGACTTATTACACATGGTCGGGGCACACGCCCATGTTCTAACCGTGTGTCATGCACGGCTTCAACACACGATCGTGGTATTAACCCGTGGCCTATTCTGACTTATGAGACTAAGGTACAGGTTATGCACAGTCTAGACTAATGTGATACAAAGCATTCTCAAAATGCTAACATAAATACTGTATTAATCACATACAAACTTACTCAATTTGTCTCTCATAACATTTCATCATAATTCAACAGTGGTAAGGAGGGTGAGGTCACAGAGCCTCTTAACTTGACCCTCGTGACTACATACATATGATTTAATATTCATCATAAATGAAATATCATCATAGTCACATAACTCATCTCAAGTGAGTTTTCACGTTTATCACTTTACAATTATCTCTATCACTCATACTTTCGAGCTGTGACTTTAATAACTCAAGTTTCACATTAATATCTACTCGAGTACTTAACATTTAACTCTACTTTTTCTTACTATTGCTTATTAATCTAGAGAATGTCTTACGGTTTGAGTACGTCGTTTACTTGATCGCCATAGTCCAACTATGGTCTTACTCGTATCACAACATCATAGTTCAGCTATTGCTTTACATGTCGTCACGATGCCATAGCCTCGCTATGGTCTTACACGAAATCTCATATCAATACCAATGCCATATCCTAGATACGGTCTTACATGGAAACTCATGTCGATGTTGATGCCATATCCCAGATATGGTCTTACATAAAATCTTATATCGAAGCTAGGTCCCAGACGTGGTCTCACACGGAATTACTATTTGATGCTGATGCCATATCCCAGATATGGTCTTATACGGGATCTCACCCCAACTATCGATGCCAATGCCATGCCCCAGACATGGTCTTATATGGAATCACATGTACCGCCATGGTCCTACCATGGTCTTATTCATCATTCTATCATTGAATGACCGTACTCATCTCTTGCATTCTACTTAGTCAACTTTTCAGTTTTAACTTCCACACCATAATATGTATGGCTTCATAACAGAGTCATAAAACAAAACATCATGCATTCTACTACTTTAATCACATACATGAGATTTAACCATGTGGACATATTTATCATAAACAATGGCATCACAAATCTCAAATGCTTACTTACTCTTACTGCTTCTCACATACATTATGGTACTTACTAGTCTCATGTTTGTAAGGTAAACAAGGTACCTGTAACACTTGATCACATAGATCAGCATACTTTACTATAACAAGCATAATCTCAACATCATCATTCATAACGTCAATCATACTTGTTAGTCAGCCTTTACTAGCATGACATAATATCAACTTTACTACTAACTTTCTTGCTGTCTCATTTAAACTTTACTTGTGTGCCCGATGAATTTCCATGAATAACCGAGGATACTGAATCTCATCTCACATGCTCGATCCCAAAGCCATATCCTAGATACGATCTTACATGGAATCTCTCTTCTTGGTTTCGAGGCCATGTCTTGACATGGGCTTATATGAAGTCTTTCTCGTTCTCACCAATGCCATGCCTTGGCCTGGACTTACATGATAACTTGTTCAATGCCAAGCTTGCCTTGGACTTACATGATAACTTGTTCAATGCCAAGCTTGCCTTGGACTTACATGATAACTTGTTCAATGCCAAGCTTACCTTGGACTTATATGATAACTTGCTTGATTGCCGATGCCATGCCTCGGCTTGGTCTTATACGGACTTTCTCATTTCATGTGGTAGATCGAGTATCCTGGGAAATTCCATCTTCAATCGGGACTTGCTCGTATTTAATCTCATTTATTTCTTTGTTTAGCAAAACATTAATCATTCCATGATAATAATGTACATTATACTAGGCAATTTAATGATAAAAATCATAAAGCTTAGAAATCATACAAACTTACTGAAATTAGCTCGGTTGGGAATCATCACTGTCTTAACAAAATAATTTCGTTAGAGCCGGGAGACATCACACTATCACGATCCACATACGGCATGTATAGCTAGACTCTTACTCACGCTAGGTTAGTCCTAGAACCGACCAAACCATAGCTCTGATACCACTAAATGTAACACCCCATACCCGAGTCCGAGGCTTAGACCGAATACGAGATATTACTATGCTTTAACTTGCTTAATCATGCACTTACGGGCTGTAAAATTTTGTTCCGAATTAAAAACTTTTCTTTCTCAGTCTAATCATACATTTCATGGGCCTACGAGGCCTTATACGCGTATATAAAAACTTTCAGAACTTAATCGGAAACTTTTCTTTAAAGCAGAGGTCACGCGCCCATGTGGTTTGGGACACGCCCGTGCACCCCTTTACACGCCCATGTCTTCCGACTGTGGTCGACACTGACTAATTACACACGACCTTGACACGCCCGTGGACTTAGACCGTGTACTTTACCTTGATATACTGACTTATTACACATGGCCGGGGCACACGCCCATGTTCTAATCGTATGTCATGCACGGCTTCAACACACGACCGTGGGATTAACCCGTGGCCTATTCTGACTTATGAGACTAAGGTGCAGGTTACGCACAGCCTAGACACACGCCCATGTGTCTAACCGTGTGGGCACTTAGAAGCTATCTACCAAGCCTTTTCTTACTCTCAATTGCATGCATTCATATACTTCTTCAAAACATTCTCAAAACATCAATTGAAACACATAAATTAACACGTTTGGTTCATGAAAATAAAGTTTTCCTCTCATACACTTGGGAGAATTGTTCCCACAACATTTACAACAACTTAAACCATCATAAATGGCTATACACAACCATACTATGAATACTCTTTGGCCAACAACATTTGGTTACCACAATTAGACTTCATCAACTTTAAACGAATCCCTATACATGCCATGACTCTTAAGGACATGATACCTCATACCGTGTGTCTGTTCGATAGTGTGAAAACATCTCCGGCGGTCTCCAACCCGAGCTAAGTAATAAAACCTATAAGAGATGAGAAAAGTAAAGGAGTAAACAATAATGCATAGTAAGTTCATCTGTATAATTTGACAAATATTGATATTCCCTGAATATACATAACCCCAAGGCAATATGTTGAGTTTTTCTCATCAACTCATGGTTACTTACTCAACCATTCTTGAAACTTACTCATTCAATCTTTTACCACATTCTTACCATATCACAAGCCAATTCGCTCGTTTAATTAGCATACATTCCTGCACTGATCGTCACAAGATCATATATAACAACACATCAAGCATTTTCAATAAGTCGCTCATGCTACTAATATCTCGGTGGTTTCGCACTTAGCCCACCATTGAATCTCATATAGGGAGGTATCGCATATAGCTTACCGTTATTTACATTCATGGATAATAATTCACAAGTATATCTCTATTTCAAATGTTCATTCAAGAACATCCTCACATGTTTCCATTTTTAATTAACTTTCTACGATACTCGTTCTCATTCACGCAGTGTATCAAATACACATACCCCACTAGGGGTTCATCATTTATTGAATTCATCTCAATTCAATTCTACACATACTTGTGCTACTCATGGTACAACCACATACACTCACATATACATTGAATCATTCGAATTGTTAAATAACTCTCTTGAGTCTCATGCACATAATTCTCGTTGTCACTCTACCCCAATTGGGTTTTACATACACTAACATATCGATGCCATGTCCCTGACATGGTCTTATACGAATTCTTACACCAAGGTCATATCCCAATATGGTCTTACTCGAGCCTTTAACCATCGTCCTATCGTGCTATACACCTTTCCCATTACTCTAAATTCAATTCCATTGACATCTCATCAAGAGACATTTCAGAAATTCATATAGTAACATACATTCCATAAAACATTGGAATACTAAATAATCTCATACTTAATTTTAGCATTTACACATGAACTTACCTCGATATCGAAAGAGCCGAAAAGGACTTTTTGCCCACATTTCACTTTTCATCCATTCTAGGTCCGAAACTCATTTTCTTTGATCTAGAACAATGAAATTTACTCATTTAATCACTTAATGATCGCATTACAACATAATCTCTACTTAGGCAAAAATGACCATTTTGCCCCTATACTTTGGCAAAATTACGATTTTGCCCCTAGGCTCGTAAATAAATTTTCATCACATTTTCTTGTTAAACAAGCCTAGCTAAACATTTAATTCTCTTACAACTATTCTCAATTCCATCAATTTCATTCCTTAATGAACAAATTACAACTTTTTCATTTTAGTCTCAATTAGGTGTTTTCATGACAACACCTTTCACAAAAGTTGTTTCTCATCTTCCTATCATTCATTTTATTTCATAAAAACTCATCAAACAACATAAAATCTCTCATGTAAAGTCTCTAGACTTTCAACCATATTGCAAACTAGTCCCCTCTTTAGAAAGCTTAAGCTTTAGGGGTCTCAAAAGTACAAAAATTAACATCTAAAGCCATCAAAATCACTTACTTGAGTGAAGAGAAGCTTGCTGAAATTTTCAAGCTTTCAAAGCCCTCCCATGGCGTATATTTTCGGTTGAAAGAGAAGAAATAAAAAGATGATAGCTTTTTGGCTTATTTCATCTTATTTTATTTCTTTTTAAACACCTAACATGACTACATTTAATGTTCTTGTCCCCTTAGCTTACTATGGCCGGCCAACTCACTTAGACAAGGCCAAATTGCTCATTTAGGACCTCCAATTACTAAGCCATAGCTATTTGGTACCTTTAGCCTATAGAATAGAACTTTCGCACTCTATGCGATTTAGTCCTTTTTCACAATTTAGTTAGTAATCGCTAAAATTAAGGCACCAAAATTTTCATGCATCCTCATAAACATGTTATAACTCATAACATAACATGAAAATAATTTTCTCTAACCTCGAATTAGTGATTCCGAGATCACTGTTCTGACTAGCCCCTAAATCGGGCTGTTACAATTCTCCCCCCTTAGGGATTTTCGTCCCCAAAAATCCTATCAGGAGGGTTAGCTACCAACATTCTTAAAATCTTTCCATCTAATCTTCAAAATCGGAAATCCACTTATCCTCAAATTCTTCTTGCCGATAATTCTTAAGCTGTGATACATAAGATCGAAACATAACTTGAGACCTAGGTTATTCTTCCTCTGGGGCTTATACTATATCCAGAAGTCCACTAATTTGGAACTCCGTACATGCCCAAATGATCGTTCGGATCTTCACTGGTTGATTCACTACAATTCGAATGACATCCCCTTCTTAGGGAATCTTGTCAAACTGAATTTGAAATCTATAAGGTTTTATCTCACTTTCTCATTAAAGCATTCACCGACTGTAATAGTCTTGACTTATACGCTTTGAAAACTCAGCTTTTAGTGGTCAACTATTTCTGACCATAATCTCAATCATATCGTGAAATGCACTCTATAGTCAAAACATTTATGCACATAACTGTACTTTCTTTTTCTTGCATTAGTAGATATGCTACCACTGAATCCCATACCAAAACTTATGTATAAGTTCTGGATTTATCATGATTCAAATCCTATCTCGAGGAATCATCGACAACAGAAAACTTATACAACTTGTATTTTATCATCTCAATAAACTCATTCAAAGCTTATTTAAAATACCACTTACTATCTCATTTCTAAACCCTTTTGTTCTAAAAAGAAAGCTCGCTCTTGTCATTAACTTTGCTGAAACTGGGATATTACCAACTAAGATCAACCGAGCAACTAGCTCGCATTGCTTAACATGGATCTTTCGTAACATCTAACTTACAACAAGGACACAGAAGTGATCATCTCGGGATCACTAACTTGTCAACTCTTTCTCTCGATTCAGACTGATTTCAGTACTAGAACTTTCAAATAAATAGTTCTTTTTATAGCTTTCGACTCAACTATCACGGTTTGAACATTCAGATGAGCATACCCTTGTATCATGCTCCCTACTCACGTACACACAATTTTATTCTCTTTATTGATTCATGCGTGAATATACACAAAACTTGAATCATATCTCGATACATTAGTCTACCCTTTTCTCCACACAGAGAACATATTTCTAGCACACTCTCATCTGAGTTTCTCCTACTGTACTAATCTAAAACCTTTACTAACATCATCTCTCATGATAGCAGGGGCACTTAGGTCGAATTCATTAACTCTATTCGGCTCACTCGAAACTCATCATACAACATGAAACTTGTGATTTCACTTCTTATACTAGAACCATCACCCACTTCCTCCTCATAGTACCCGAATAGGGTTACAAAGAGATAAAGAAAGGTCAATTTCAGTTAACTAAATCGACAACCGTTTTGTCTGATTTTCACTATCAGCTAATATTCTCACATAGTTACAGTTCATGAAAAGAACAACTGCAACCGCTCTAAAAGGCAACGGATAATAGTACATAATACACAAGGGAATTATTACAATCCATCTATGGCATCAACTAACCATGCACAATCTACAGGCTTCAAGCCAACTTACTCAAACTTGCCATTTATTTAGTACATATCGTGCCACACATCGCACCTGCTTCTTCGTGATTCATTCACGACTATCTGTATTCAATCCTTCACATGACTTTAATACTAGTCTCATTTCTATTTCTAACTCATCTACATGTCCCTTCGATCACTAGGGATAATCAAAGATGTATATTCATCGTCATAGATATAGGTACGACACCAATGTCACATCTTCAAGGTGGTCTTATATGGATTCACCTCTAAATGCCAATGCCATTTCCCGGATAAGGTCTTATATGGGCTTCCACATCAAGTATCGATGCCATATTCTGAATATGGTCTTATACGGAATCATAACTTGGTGCCGAGGCCATGCCTGGAACATGGTCTTATACGGGACCTTATCTATTTCATATCTCAATGATAGCCTTTTCATTATAGTCTCCCAGGACTTCAACCTCATGTTCAACAGCAATTATTCTATCTAGTAGAGTATCATGCATCAATGTGATACAAAGTATTCTCAAAATGCTAACATAAATACTGTATTAATCACATACAAACTTACTCAATTTGTCTCTCATAACATTTCATCATAATTCAACAGTGGTAAGGAGGGTGAGGTCACAGAGCCTCTTAACTTGACCCTCGTGACTACATACATATGATTTAATATTCATCATCAATGAAATATCATCATAGTCACATAACTCATCTCAAGTGAGTTTTCACGTTTATCACTTTACAATTATCTCTATCACTCATACTTTCGAGCTGTGACTTTAATAACTCAAGTTTCACATTAATATCTACTCGAGTACTTAACATTTAACTCTACTTTTTCTTACTATTGCTTATTAATCTAGAGAATGTCTTACGGTTTGAGGACGTCGTTTACTTGATCGCCATAGTCCAACTATGGTCTTACTCGTATCACAACATCATAGTTCAGCTATTACTTTACATGTCGTCAGGATGCCATAGCCTCGCTATGGTCTTACACAAAATCTCATATCAATACCAATGCCATATCCTAGATACGGTCTTACATGGAAACTCATGTCGATGCTGATGCCATATCCCAGATATGGTCTTACATAAAATCTTATACCGAAGCCAGGTCCCAGACGTGGTCTCACACGGAATTACTATTTGATACTGATGCCATATCCCAGATATGGTCTTATACGGGATCTCACCCCAACTATCGATGCCAATGCCATGCCCCAGACATGGTCTTATATGGAATCACATGTACCGCCATGGTCCTACCATGGTCTTATTCATCATTCTATCATTGAACGACCGTACTCATCTCTTGCATTCTACTTAGTCAACTTTTCAGTTTTAACTTCCACACCATAATATGTATGGCTTCATAACAGAGTCATAAAACAAAACATCATGCATTCTCTACTTTAACAGTCACATGTGAGATTTAACCATGTGGACATATTTATCATAAACAATGGCATCACAAATCTCAAATGCTTACTTACTCTTACTGCTTCTCACATACATTATGGTACTTACTAGTCTCATGTTTGTAAGGTAAACAAGGTACCTGTAACACTTGATCACATAGATCAGTATACTTTACTATAACAAGCATAATCTCAACATCATCATTCATAACGTCAACCATACTTGTTAGTCAGCCTTTACTAGCATGACATAATATCAACTTTACTACTAACTTTCTTGCTATCTCATTTAAACTTTACTTGTGTGCCCGATAAATTTCCATGAATAACCGAGGATACTGAATCTCATCTCACATGCTCGATGCCAAAGCCATATCCTAGATACGATCTTACATGGAATCTCTCTTCTTAGTTTCGAGGCCATGTCTTGACATGGGCTTATACGAAGTCTTTCTCGTTCTCACCAATGCCATGCCTTGGCCTGGACTTACATGATAACTTGTTCAATGCCAAGCTTGCCTTGGACTTACATGATAACTTGTTCAATGCCAAGCTTGCCTTGGACTTATATGATAACGTGCTTGATTGCCGATGCCATGCCTCGGCTTGGTCTTATACGGACTTTCTCATTTCATGTGGTATATCGAGTATCCTGGGAAATTCCATCTTCAATCGGGACTTGCTCGTATTTAATCTCATTTATTTCTTTGTTTAGAAAAACATTAATCATTCCATGATAATAATGTACATTATACTAAGCAATTTAATGATAGAAATCATAAAGCTTAGAAATCATACAAACTTACTGAAATTAGCTCGGTTGGGAATCATCACTATCTTAACCAAATAATTTCGTTAGAGCCGGGAGACATCACACTATCACGATCCACATACGGCATGTATAGCTAGACTCTTACTCACGCTAGATTAGTCCTAGAACTGACCAAACCATAGCTCTGATACCACTAAATGTAACACCCTATACCAGAGTCTGAGGCTTAGACCGAATACGAGATATTACTATGCTTTAACTTGCTTAATCATGCACTTACGGGCTGTAAAATTTTGTTCCGAATTAAAAACTTTTCTTTCTTAGTCTAATCATACATTTCATGGGCCTACGAGGCCTTATACGTGTATATAAAAACTTTCGAAACTTAATCGGTAACTTTTCTTTAAAGCAGAGGTCACACGCCCATGTGGTTTGGGACACGCCCGTGCACCCCTTTACACGCCCATGTCTTCCGACTGTGGTCGACACTGACTAATTACACACGGCCTTGACACGCCCGTGGACTTAGACCGTGTACTTTACCTTGATATACTAACTTATTACACATGGCCGGGGCACACGCCCATGTTCTAACCGTGTGTCATGCATGGCTTCAACACACGACCATGGGATTAACCCGTGGCCTATTCTGACTTATGAGACTAAGGTGCAGGTTACGCACAGCCTAGACACACGCCCGTGTGTCTAACCGTTTGGGCACTTAGAAGCTATCTACCAAGCCTTTTCTTACTCTCAATTGCATGCATTCATGTACTTCTTCAAAACATTCTCAAAACATCAATTGAAACACATAAATTAACACGTTTGGTTCATGAAAATAAAGTTTTCCTCTCATACACTTGGGAGAATTGTTCCCACAACATTTACAACAACTTAAACCACCATAAATGGCTATACACAACCATACTATGAATACTCTTTGGCCAACAACATTTGGTTACCACAATTAGACTTCATCAACTTTAAACGAATCCCTATACATGCCATGACTCTTAAGGACTTGATACCTCATACCGTGTGTCTGCTCAATAGTGTGAAAACATCTCCGGCGGTCTCCAACCCGAGCTAAGTAATAAAACCTATAAGAGATGAGAAAAGTAAAGGAGTAAGCAATAATGCTTAGTAAGTTCATCTGTATAATTTGACAAATATTGATATTCCCTGAATATACATAACCCCAAGGCAATAAGTTGAGTTTTTCTCATCAACTCATGGTTACTTACTCAACCATTCTTGAAACTTACTCATTCAATCTTTTACCACATTCTTACCATATCACAAGCCAATTCGCTCATTTAATTAGCATACGTTCCTGCACTGATCGTCACAAGATCATATATAACAACACATCAAACATTTTCAATAAGTCGCTCATGCTACTAATATCTCGGTGGTTTCACACTTAGCCCACCATTGAATCTCATATAGGGAGGTATCGCATATAGCTTACCGTTATTTACATTCATGGATAATAATTCACAAGTATATCTCTATTTCAAATGTTCATTCAAGAATATCCTCACATGTTTCCATTTTTAATTAACTTTCTACGATACTCGTTCTCATTCACACAGTGCATCAAATACACATACCCCACTAGGGGTTCATCATTTATTGAATTCATCTCAATTCAATTCTACATATGCTTGTGCTACTCATGGTACAACCACATACACTCACATATACATTGAATCATTTGAATTGTTAAATAACTCTCTTGAGTCTCATGCACATAATTCTCGTTGTCACTCTACCCCAATTGGGTTTTACATACACTAACATATCAATGCCATGTCCCTGACATGGTCTTATACGAATTCTTACACCGAGGCCATATCCCAATATGGTCTTACTCGAGCCTTTAACCATCGTCCTATCGTGCTATACACCTTTCCCATTACTCTAAATTCAATTCCATTGACATCTCATCAAGAGACATTTCATACATTCATATAGTAACATACATTCCATACAACATTGGAATACTAAATAAGCTCATACATAATTTCAGCATTTACACATGAACTTACCTCGATATCGAAAGAGCCGAAAAGGACTTTTTGCTCACATTTCTCTTTTCATCCGTTCTAGGTCCGAAACTCATTTTCTTTGATCTAAAATAATGAAATTTATTCATTTAATCACTTAATGATCGTATTACAACATAATCTCTACTTAGGCAAAAATGACCATTTTACCCCTATACTTTGGCAAAATTACGATTTTGCCCCTAGGCTCGTAAATAAATTTTCATCACATTTTCTTGTTAAACAAGCCTAGCTGAACATTTAATCCTCTTACGACTATTCTCAATTCCATCAATTTAATGCCTTAATGAACAAATTACAACTTTTGCATTTTAGTCCCAATTAGGTGTTTTCATGACAACACCTTTCACAAAAGTTGTTTCTCATCATCCTATCATTCATTTTATTTCATAAAAACTCATCAAACAACATAAACTCTCTCATGGCAAGTCCCTAGACTTTCAACCATATTGCAAACTAGTCCCCTCTTTAGAAAGCTTAAGCTTTAAGGGTCTCAAAAGTACAAAAATTAACATCTAAAGCCATCAAAATCACTTACTTGAGTGAAGAGAAGCTTGCTGAAATTTTCAAGCTTTCAAAGCCCTCCCATGGCTGATATTTTCGGTTGGAAGAGAAGAAATAAAAAGATGATAGCTTTTTGGCTTATTTCATTTTATTTTATTTCTTTTTAAACACCTAACATGACTACATTTGATGTTCTTGTCCCCTTAGCTTACTATGGCCGGCCAACTCACTTAGACAAGGCCAAATTTCTCATTTGGGACCTCCAATTACTAAGCCATAGCTATTTGGTACCTTTAGCCTATAGAATGGAACTTTCGCACTCTATGCGATTTAGTCCTTTTTCACAATTTAGTTAGAAATCGCTAAAATTAAGGCACCAAAATTTTCATGCATCCTCATAAACATGTTATAACTCATAACATAACATGAAAATAATTTTCTCTAACCTCGAATTAGTGATTCTGAGATCACTGTTCTGACTAGCCCCTAAATCGGGCTGTTATAATTCTCCCCCCATAGGGATTTTCGTCCCCGAAAATCTTATCAAGAGGGTTAGCTACCAACATTCTTAAAATCTTTCCATCTAATCTTCAAAATCGCAAATCCACTTATCCTCAAATTCCTCTTGCCAATAATTCTTAAGCTGTGATACATAAGATCGAAACATAACTTGAGACCTAGGTTATTCTTCCTCTGGGGCTTATACTATATCCAAAAATCCACTAATTTGGAACTCCGTACATGCCCAAATGATCGTTCGGATCTTCACTGGTTGATTCACTACAATTCGAATGACATCTCCTTCTTAGGGAATCTTGTCAAACTGAATTTGAAATCTATAAGGTTTTATCTCACTTTCTAATTAAAGCATTCACCGACTGTAATAGTCTTGACTTATACACTTTGAAAACTCAGCTTTTAGTGGTCAACTATTTCTGACCATAATCTCAATCATATCGTGAAATGCACTCTATAGTCAAAACATTTATGCACATAACTGTACTTTCTTTTTCTTGCATTAGTAGATATGCTACCACTGAATCCCATACCAAAACTTATGTATAAGTTCTGGATTTATCATGATTCAAATCCTATCTCGAGGAATCATCGACAACAGAAAACTTATACAACTTGTATTTTATCATCTCAATAAACTCATTCAGAGCTTATTTAAAATACCACTTACTGTCTCATTTCTGAACCCTTTTGTTCTGAAAAGAAAGCTCACTCTTGTTATTAACTTTGCTGAAACTGGGATATTACCAACTAAGATCAACTGAGTAACTAGCTCGCATTGCTTAACATGGATCTTTCGTAACATCTAACTTACAACAAGGACACAGAAGTGATCGTCTCGGGATCACTAACCTGTCAACTCTTTCTCTCGATTCAGACTGATTTCAGTACTAGAACTTTCAAATAAATAGTTCTTTTTATAGCTTTTGACTCAACTATCATGGTTTGAACATTCAGATGAGCATACCCTTGTATCATGTTCCCTACTCACGTACACACAATTTTATTCTCTTTATTGATTCATGCGTGAATATACACAAAAATTGAATCATATCTCGATACATTAGTCTACTCTTTTCTCCACACAGAGAACATATTTCTAGCACACTCTCATCTGAGTTTCTCCTGCTGTACTAATCTAAAACCTTTACTAACATCATATCTAATGATAGAAGGGGCATTTAGGTCGAATTCATTAACTCTATTCGGCTCACTCGAAACTCATCATACAACATGAAACTTGTGATTTCACTTCTTATACTAGAATCATCACCCGCTTCCTCCTCATAGTACCCGAATAGGGTTACAAAGAGATAAAGAAATGTCAATTTCAGTTAACTAAATCATCAATACGGGGTAACATATATTTATTCTTGATCGTTACTTTGTTCAACTGTAGGTAATCAATACACATTCTCATAGTGCCGTCTTTCTTTTTCACAAACAACACAGGAGCACCCCAGGGCGAGAAACTCGGTCGTGCAAATCCTCTATCGGTCAATTCTTGCAACTGAGACTTCAAGTCTATCAATTCTATCGGTGCCATTCTATCGGAGCTATTGAGATAGGAGTTGTTCCCGGTACCAATTCAATGCCAAATTCAACTTCCCGTTTCGGAGGTAGTCCCGGTAGTTCTTCAGGAAATACATCAGGAATTCACAAACCACATGCACAGATTCAACTTTCTTTTCTGTCACTTTTGTATCAATCACATATGCCAGATAAGCTTCGCAACCCTTTCTCACATAGTTCAAAGCTTTCATTGCAGATACAACAGCTGGTAACCCTTTCATATCACTGGATTCATTCGAACTATCTCACCGTTTTGACTTCTCAATTCAATACTCTTTCTTTTACAATTCACAATAGCATTATGCAAAATGAGCCAATCCAATCCAAGAATTATATCAAATTCATCGAATGGTAGCAACATCAAATTAGCCGGAAAGCATATATCCCGAAACATTAATGGGCAATTCTTGCACACTTTATCCACCAAGACACACTTACCTAAAGGGTTCGATACTCTAATCACAAATTCAGTAGACTCAATAGGTAGAGTTTTACTTGATACTAGATTCACACACACATAGGAATGAGTAGAACCTGGATCTATCAATGCAATCACATCAGTATCAAATAGAGTAAAAATACCAGTGATGACGTTTGGAGATGACGCTTCCTGTCATGCGCATATGGCATAGGCTCGGGCAGGTGCTCTCGCCTCTGATCTCACAGCTGTATCAGTAGTCCCTCTTTGACTTCCACTCACATTTCCAGTGTTTCTGGGTGGTCTACTCCTAGCCGTCACATTACTCGATCTCACATTCTGAACATTTTCTTCCTCAACCATCTTTGGGCAATCTCTAATAAAGTGATCTCGTGGTCCACACTTATAACAAGTTTGATTATTATATTTTCCCCAACATTCTCCCACATGTCATCTTCCGCACTGTCTACACTCAAGTTTGTTGCTTTTGGCACTTCCAACACCTGATTCAGTCGGGATTTGAACTCGTGGACCGATGCTTTGTCTCACACAATCTCTACTCGGATGTCCAAAGGAAGCATTTGATCGATTGCTTACATCTCTAAATCTCTTCGTTGAAGGTATAAAAAACTTACTCATCGATCTTTGTCTTTCATCTTGAGCTTCAGAATCGGCTTTCTTCTTTTCTTTACTGAGCTCCTCGACTTTACAGGCTCTTTCAACGAACACAACAAATTCATTTATGTCAAGTATCCTGACCAAAAACTTAATATCTTCATCCAGCCCTTCTATAAAGTGTTTACACATAGTAGCTTTGGTCGATACACATTCCCGTGCATACTGGCTCAATCTCACAAACTCCCGTTCATACTCAGTAACGGACCTACGGCCCTGTTTTAGTTCTAAAAACTCCTTACGTTTCTGATCTATGAATCATTGACTGATATACTTCTTTCTAAATTCAATTTGAAAGAAATCCCAATTAATTCTCTCTCTCGGAACCATAGAAATCAACGTTTTCCACCAATTATATGCCGTATCTCTCAACAAAGAAACTGCACATTTAATACATTCATCAGGGGTCAACGACATCTCATCGAACACTTAGATTGTATTCTCAAGCCAAAACTCAGCTCGCTCAACATCATCATCAACTATGGCCCTAAACTCTTCGGCCATGTACTTTCTGATCTTATCCACAGGCGGTTTATTCAATCAGATCGGATCTATCACTTGTGGCACAACAGGTACTTGTGGGGGTGGAGGTTGTGGAGCTGCCGGATTCGTTCGAACGTACTCCGAAAACAACTCACTCATCATTCAGAAGAAGGCTTGCTTAGCCTCTCCTCCCTCACTACTATCATTCGGCCTAGATGTGGCTGGCACTGTCCCTTGAGA
Source organism: Gossypium sturtianum (assembly GCA_025698515.1). NCBI lineage: Eukaryota > Viridiplantae > Streptophyta > Magnoliopsida > Malvales > Malvaceae > Gossypium > Gossypium sturtianum. The sequence goes on along the minus strand of CM046949.1, from coordinate 85,645,290 downwards.
GGGAGCAGGCGCGTTACTCTCAACATCGTCAGCAACTGCTCGATCGGGATCCATTTGCTATACAAAATCACATTTATAACTATCAGGATTTATCACACTATCGCAATTATATATATGGCATGTATAGTTAGACTTACACACGTTATGTTAGTCCAAGAATCGACTAAACCGTAGCTCTGATACTAATAAAATGTAACACCCCTAACCCGAAACCGTCACCGAAATAGGGTTAAGAGGTGTTACCGATCAATGAGAACATTTCACCTTCATTTTACAACACATAGTCAATCACCAATCAATCATATGCAAATACGAACATATAGTCTCTGCAAGACCTTAATTATGCTTTAGAATAGTGTCGGGACTAAACTGAATACATATGGAACTCCTCGGTAATTCAAAAACTTTCCTAGGTTACAGAGGTCACACGCCCGTGTAGGCAGGCCGTGTGGCACCCACGGTCGCCAGACACACCCATGTGTCTTGGCCGTGCCAAAACAGAGCATGTATACTGTCTTATCCACATGGCCACTAGGCACGCCCGTGTGCCATGGCCGTGTAAAATTAGGCTAACTACTGACTTGTTCACACGGCCACCAAGCACGCCAGTGTGCCAGAGCCAAGTATGCAAAATAGGCCATTTGCAAGGCCAATTTACCACCCACACTTGGGTCATACCTACAAGCTTCAAAGCAATACCAATTCATGCCTCAAAATGCATCCAAACATACCTTTTCATGTATCAATTAATCACCAACTATACCATCTATACTAATATTCAATTTCATCTCACATTGGTTCAATCAACGTACCAAAATTCACATCTCAAACATATAGACCAAACATCATGTAATTCATGCCATAATTCATCTTTAATCCACGTCTTTCATCAAACACATAATCATGAAATATACCATATTCATAGCTCATTCATAAGTTCAATATCATTCAACTTCCAAGCCAAATCACATGCCAGAATTTAGCATTGCAAAACATGCCATAACTTCTAGCCTATACATGCCATATTTCAACTATATACATTCTTCTAAAAGTACCCAAAAATAGATTACTGATAGTGTGATAGAGATGCTGACGATCCTCGGATCCGAGCTAGCTTTACTGACACTGTAAAACAGAGAAACAAATCACACAGTAAGCTTTCAAAAGCTTAGTAAGTTCGTAATATAATACATATTACTCAATTATACCACATCAATCATAATTAAATCATCACATAGATAGATACACTATTAGGCTCATCATCAATCTCAACAATATGCTCAAGTATCTATTCATTCAACTTTTAAGGCTATCATCAACCACATAGGTTCAAACGTACCTTGATCAACACATAGTTACTCACCATTCATGCTACTCAATTTCTCGATATTACCTCTCGTTCAACCTTTGTTATTTCTTTTATTTATTCGCACACTTAGTGCCAATTTCATAACTGAAACATAATCGTCACCGCACACTTAGTGCCAATATGTTAAACCGAACTTATATCGGCATCACACACATAGTGCCAATTCGATAAGCCAAAGCTTCTATCTTTTCGCACACACAGTGCTAATCATCTCTGTCTCGTTTCTAATTTCGCACACTTAGTGCCCTCTAATTTAATTCTGCACATAGCATTTCTAATGTCATAGTTATATATATATACTCATTCAATTCACATCACATAGATATAGTTTACAACTAGTATTATATCCGAACTTACCTCGGACGTCGAAATACCGAAACGGTCGATTAATCGAGCACTTTGTCTTTGCCTCGACCTCAATCCGAACCTCTCCTTTCTTGGTCTATATACATTCAAATGTAACTCATTCAATCACCAATTCATTCAATTTAGTCCTCACACACATATTTAGGGCATTTTACAAAATAACCCTCACATTTTCACATTTCGACACTTTAGTCCCTAATTCATAAAATCATCAAATACACATAATTTGATTGTACCCATGACTAGCTGAATTCTCACTATACTCATACAAGCTCACACATTTCATTTATTTCACATTTTAGTCCTTCAATTTACACTTTTCTCAATTTAGCCCAAATTACTCAATTTCACTAAATATTCAAAGACAAAACATGTTCATCCTTCACATATCTTTCATATTCCATTATCAACTAACACAAAGCTCATGAATTCATTCATGGCACATTTCAAATTCACCATCAATTTCTACAATTTAAGCATGGGTTTAGTAGAGCACAAAGCAACGATTTTGAAAATGTAGAAATTATCAAAAAACTGAGCTCAAAACATACCTTAATTGAGCTTATCAATGGTCGAACCCTAACAAGCTTTCCTCTCTTTCTTTTTCTTCAATTTTTGACAAGAAAAGATGAGAATATGGCTTCATCTTTCTTTTTGTTTTATTAAATTATCACTTAATTATCAAATTCCAATACTAACCTTTTTATTATCATAAAAGACAAATTAACAATAAGGTTATTATGTCATTTAACCAACCACTATCTCATTAATGGTTTAATTTCCTCATAAGGCCTCCTCATTTAAAAGCCATAACACATAGATACTTCAACAATCAGCACACAGCTTTTACATTTTATGCGATTAAGTCCTTTTTGCTAATTAAACACACAATCGATATAATCTTCACACAGAAATTTCACACAGGCTAAATCACATACTTTTAACACAGAAAATAATATTAAAATATTATTTTGACCTCGGATTTGTGGTCTCGATACCTCTTTTCTGACTAGGGTCTAAACTGGGCTGTTACACAAAATGTTATACTCAGAAGGAAGGCATTGTAACAGTCTGATTTACACCCTATTCAGAACAGTGGTTTTGGAACCACAAATCCTAGTTTGTATAATATTTTAATATTATTTTTTGTGCCTATGATATATGATTAAGCATGTGTTAAATTTCTGTAAGTTAATTTGTCCGTTCGTGTGTTTAATTTGAGCAAAGGATTAAATTACATTGAATGCAAAATTAGCATGCTTCATGAAAAGATACCTATTTGCCATGTCTTTAAAAGTATGAAGGTTTTATGTGGCAATTAAGCCAACTATAAGATAGTGGGAGTTTAAATGACATAAAGACCATAGTGTTACTTTGTCTTATATGTTTAATAAATGGGTAAAATAGTAAATGAATAATTATGTTAATTTAAGTAAAACAAATGAATATGATAGTGGATGTGTTCATCCATTCTAGCCGAAATTGAAAGAAAGAAAAAGAAGAAAGTTGAGCTAGGTTTCGGCAATAACAAGCTTGAATTAAGGTATGTGTTGAGTATGATTTTTGATGATTTTTATGTTTTTGAGATTGTTGCTTAGTCTACTATCAAGCCCATGTTGTAATTTGAAGAATTGATGATATTTGTGAAATTTTCCATTGATGAAATGGTGAGATTTGTGATGTTTTATGGTATTAAATGAAAGATATATGTTAGATGAACATATGTTGTTCTTGAATTTTTGATGAATTTAGCTAAATAGGGCTAAATCGATAAAATAGAATTTTGAAGGATTAATTTGTGAAATAAATGAAATGTATGGACTCATATGAGTATGAGTGAAATTCGGCTAAGCATGGGTATTTAGTGATTTTGTGTAATTTATGATTTTGTGAAATAGGGACTAAAATGTCCAAATGTGAAAATATGAGGGCTAATTTGTAAATTGCCCTAAATATGTGAGTTTGGATTGAATTGAATGTGTTGGTAAATAAAAGGATTAAATTTAAATATGTATAGATCAAGAACTGAAGAAATCGGACTTAAATCGCGGGAAAGCGAAAGTAACCGAGTAGCCATTTCTGTTTCAGTTAAATCGAATCCGAGGTAAGTCATTATACAAATAAACGTGTTTGTATTGAATTATGTATGTTTATGTGACTATTGATAATGATAAATGCTTACGAGATGTTGTATATATGAATTTCGAGATAAGATCGACTTAATGATAATATCTGAGAAGCCCCGTACGAACCTTGGAATATATAGGATTAGCTATGTCATGACATAGGTGTCTATTGTGTGATATCATGTAAGACCATGTCTGGGACGTTGGCATTGAATCGAGATTTCGTATAAGCCCATGTCTGGGACGTTGGCATCGATATGAGTTTTATGTGTAAGACCTTGTCTGGGATAGAGGCATCGATATTTGATTACATGTAAGACCCTGTCTGGGACAGTGGCATCGATATTTGAGTACATGTAAGACCTCGTCGGGGACGTTGGCATTGTACGACTATTTCGAGCTTTCTGAATATCCTATTTAGTTCCGAACGGTTCAACGGGCAAGTCTGAGAAATGAACAACTCTGTGATTTGTACATCTATTTTAGGTACGTTTGAAAAGTACACTATGTGTGTATGAAAGGTAAGTATGTATGTGAACTTACTATGATGAACATGTGTAAAGAAATGATGAGATAACATATAAAGATATGCTTGAATAAGATTTTTGCATATGTGATATTTGAATTGAAGAATGTGGTAAAGTGTGGCTAAACAATGAGCCAAAGAATGTATGTGATTAGATTTCTATGTGAACTAATAATAGCATTGATCTAATATGATTATATGCATTTTATGCTAAGTTGATTTTTATATGGCTTACTAAGCTTTTGAAAGCTTACTCTGTGTGTGTTTGCTCTGTTTCATAGATCGTCAAAGCTACTGAAGGCTCGGGACCGTCGAGGATCATCATCACACTACTCAAACTCATTTTGGTACCTTTTGAAAATGTATATATGAAGTATGGCATGTATAGGCTAGTGTTTTGGTATATGTTTGAATTGTAAATAGCCATGTGATTTGGCTAGCTAATGTTAGTAATGTGCATGAGTAAATGTGGTATATGATGCATATTTTGGTGTGGCAAGTTAGCTATTACAATGATCAATGTTATGGTAAGCTTATTAATGCATGATGAGTATGTATGGTTGATCAATGAAATGGCTACATGGATGAATAATGTTGTTGAATCATGCTTGGATGTATAAGTGTTTTTAGTTGTGCAAATTGGCATAATTAGAATTGAGAATGAATGAGATGAAATGTTGTTCGGTATAATTCTTGGTTGCCAAATGTGTTTGAAATGAATTGGTGGATGGCTTGTAGGCTTGATCCTTTGTGGGTGGCATTTTGGCCATACGAGTGGCCTATTTTGCCAACACGGTTGAGGCACACGGGCGTGCCTAGTGGCCATGGGATTTAGTCAGTATATAGCTTAAGAGTACACGGCCATGGTACACGTGCGTGCCTGGTGGCCGTGGGGATAAGTCGGTATACCTACCCTGTTTTGGCACGGTCAGGACACATGGGGGTGTATTGTAGCCGTGGAAGGCACACGGCCTGACTGCATGGGCGTGTGACCCCTGCAGTGTTCAAAAAGTTTTAAATTTCTGAGAATTTTTGTATACATTCAGTATAGTCCAGGCCCTTCTTTAAAGCATGCTTAAGGTCTTGCTGACCTATTTAAGGGACATAGTGATTGTAATTGATGATTTACAATATGAAATGTCTGTAAAAGTTTCCAATCTGTCCGGTAATGCCTTTAACCCTAATCCAACAACGGATACGGGTTAAGGGTGTTACATTTGGTTGGTATCAGAGCTACGGTTTAGTCGATTCTCGGACTAACGTAGCGTGTCAGAGTCTAGCTATACATGCCATATATCTGAACTGTGATAGTGTGTTGAATCCTGACGTGTGAAATGTGATTTTTGTATAGTAATGGATCCCAAAAGAGCCGTAGTTGACGATGTAGAAAGTAATACGCCTGCTCCCGCTGAAGGGACAGCACCCTCTGATCCGAGACCGGCTACGAGCGGTCAAGAGGGAGAAGCTAAACAAGCTTTCTTCCAGATGATGAGTGAGTGGTTCACTCAATTTGTTAGAAATAACCCGACTGTTTCACAACCTCTGCCCCTGCTTAATCACCCTCAGACATCTGCTATGCCTCCGGTTATGAATCTGAATCTGTTGAATAAGCCTCCGGTTGACAAAATTCGTCAGTATGGGGCCAAAGAGTTTAGGGCTACCAGTGATGATGATGCCGAAAAAGTCGAGTTCTGGTTAGAAAACACGATCCGGGTATTCGATGAGATGTCCTTGACTCCAGAAGAAAGTATTAAATATGTTATTTCACTGCTTCGAGATGCAGCTTATCAGTGGTAGAAGACTCTAATTTCTGTTGTTCCGAAAGAACGATTGACATGGGACTTCTTTCAGATTGAGTTCCAAAAGAAATATATCAATGAGAGGTTCATCGATCAGAAACGGAAGGAATTTCTAGACTTGAAACAGGGCCGTATGACTATTACTGAATACGAACGAGAGTTCATGAAATTGAGTCAGTATGCTCGTGAATGTGTATCCACCGAGGCAATAATGTGTAAAAGATTCGAAGATGGTATTAGTGAAGACATCCGTTTACTTGTGGGGATTCTGGAAATAAAAGAGTTTGTGGTACTTGTTGATCGCGCGTACAAAGCCGAAGCCCTCGGGAAAGATAAAAGGAAAGCTGAGTTTAAAGCTAAAGATGTGAGATTTCAGAGTAGATCATTCCAGTCTGTATCAAAGAAATTTAGAGATGAACAAAGCCGTTCAAGAGTTAATGTGGGACATTTGAATAGAGATCGAGCTAGATCACAAATGAGCTCTAAAACTCTGGCAACTTCAGTAGCAAGTGTTGGGAATGTACGATCCGAACGACCTGAATGTAAGCATTATGGTAAAAGACATCTGAGAAGTTGCAGATTGAATGACCGGGCTTATTTTCGATGTAGATCATTAGATCACTTCATTCGTGATTGCCCAGAGTCTGTTGAGCCAGAGAGTATTCAGAATTTGAGATCAGATAATGCTCCAGTGAGAGGTAGACCTTCACGAAATACCAGAAATGTTAGTGGTAGTCAGAGAACTATGAGAGATACTGTTGCGAGATCTAAAGCTAGAGCGCCTGCCAGAGCGTATGCCATACGAGCTCGTGAGGAAGCTTCATCTCCTGATGTTATAACGGGTACATTTACACTTTATGATACTTCTGTGATTGCATTGATAGACCTTGGTTCTACTCATTCGTATATATGCATGAATTTGGTATCCAGTAAGACTTTGCCTGTAGAGTCTACTGAATTTGTTATACAAGTATCGAACCCCTTAGGTAAAAGTGTCTTGGTTGATAAGATATGCAAGAACTGTCCATTAATGTTTCGAGATATCTGTTTCCCTGCTGATCTGATGCTATTACCATTTGATGAGTTTGATTTAATTCTTGGTATGGACCGATTGACGTTGCATGATGCTGTTGTGAACTATAAAAGAAAGACTATTGATTTGATTCGTCAGAATGGTGAAATAGTTCATATTGAGTCGAATGATTTGAATGGATTGCATGCTGTGATATCTGTGTTGAAAGCTCAGAGTTATATGAAAAAGGGTTATGAAGCTTATTTTGCTTATGTGATTGATTCAAAAGTGTCTAAAAATAAAGTTGAATCAATGCCAGTTGCTTGTGAGTTTTCTGATGTATTTCCTAAAGAATTGCCAAGACTGCCTCCGATACGTGAAGTTGAATTTGGTATTGATCTATTGCCTGGTACGACACCTATTTCGATAGCTCCATATAGAATGGCACCAACAGAGTTGAAAGAGTTAAAGTCACTGCTGCAAGAGTTTACTGACAGAGGGTTTGATTTACTAATCATAAAAGTTTAAAGTATTTGATGTTGCAAAAGGATTTGAATCTGAGATAGCGCAGGTGGCTTGAACTGTTAAAAGATTATGATCTGGTTATTGATTATCATCCGGGAAAAGCCAATGTGGTTGCAGATGCTCTGAGCAGAAAATCCATGTTTTCCTTATGAGTAATGAATACCTGATTGTCGTTATCTGATGATGGTTCAATCATAGATGAGTTAAAAGCTAGACCAACATTTTTGCAGTAGATTTCTGAAGCTCAAAAAATGATAATGAACTACGAGCTAAATAGGTACAGTGTGAGTTGAATTCTGATTCAGAATTTCAGATTGGGTTCTATGATTGTCTATTATTCAGAGGCAGAATATGTGTACCGAGGAATTCAGAACTTGTACAGAAGATTTTGAATGAAGCTCATAATGGTACTATTTCTGTTCATCCGGGAAGTAACAAAATGTACAATGATTTGAAAAAGATGTACTAGTGGCTGGGAATGAAATGCAATATTTTTGAATTTGTGTCTAAGTGTTTGATATGTCAGCAAGTTAAAGCTGAACACCAGGTACCTTCGGGATTATTACATCTAGTTACAATACCGGAATGGAAATGGGAAAGAGTTACTATGGATTCTGAATCAGGGTTACCCCTATCTCCGAAAAAGAAATATGTCATTTGGGTAATCGTTGACCGGTTAATAAAGTCTACACACTTTATTCCAGTACGTATGGATTTCACTCTGGACAGGTTAGTAGAATTATATGTTTCTGAGATTGTTAGATTATATGGGGTACCGGTTTCCATTATTTCTGATAGAGATTCTCGATTCACATCCCGATTTTGGAATAAATTACAAGAAGCTCTGGGTACACAATTACATTTCAGCACCACTTTCTATCCTCATACTGATGGACAATCCGAACGTGTGATACAGATTTTAGAAGATACGCTTCGATGTTGTGTGTTGAAATTTGAAGGTAATTGGGAAAAATACATGCCTTTAGTTGAATTTGCATACAATAATAGTTATCAGTCTAGCATTAAAATGGCTCCGTATGAGGCTCTATATGGTCGTAAATGTAGAACTCCGTTGTACTGGACGGAACTCAGTGAGAAAAAGATACATGGAGTTGATTTGATTAGTAAAACTGAAGAAAAGGTGAAAGTGATTCGGGATAGTTTAAAAGCGGCCTCTGATCGTCAAAAGTCTTATGCCGATCTTAAACAAAAAGAAATAGAATTTCAAGTCAGAGACAATGTATTCTTGAAAGTATCACCTTGGAAGAAAGTTCTTCGGTTTGACCGTAAATGAAAACTGAGTCCACGGTTCATTGGACCATATAAAGTTATTGAAAGAATTGGACCAGTTGCATATCGATTGGCATTACCACCAAAGCTTAACAGAATTCGTAATGTTTTTCAGTGTCTATGTTGCAATGGTATCGGTCAGATCTTTCACATATTATTTCTCCGACAGAAGTTGAGATTCAGCCTGATATGACTTATAGCGAAGAACTGATTAAAATCCTGGAACGAAAGACAAAAAATTAAGAAATAAAAAGGTAGCTATAGTGAAAGTTCTTTGGCAACGACATGGGATTGAAGAAACTACTTGGGAACCGGAGGATACCATGAGAAAAAAATACCCGAACCTCTTTACTGGTAAGATTTTCGAGGACAAAAATTCTTTAAGAGGGAGAGAGTTATAACAACCTGTTTTCAGTGAAATCAAAACAGTGGTTTCGAGACCACAAATCCGAGTCAAAAAGAAAATTTATTTTAATAATATTTCATGGTCTACATTATGATAGGAAAGATGTATGAAAATTTCGATAAGAAAATTTTACCGATTTTATGTTTATTTATAGAAAGGACCAAATTGCATAAAATACAAAACTTGAATTCTAGTAGCTAGAAGGATTAAATAACTATGGAATTCAAAATTTGAGGTCCTTATATGGTAATTAGACCATTAAGAAAAGTTAGTAGATATTTTTGATGATTCATCCATGGAAAATTAGAAAAAGAAAATGACTAAATTGGAAATTAAAATAAATAAAAGATTATAAATAAAATAAATATCAAATAAGATCATTTTATATCATATTCATCCTCAAATTCTATGGAAACCCTAGGAAAGAGAAAGAAAATCAAGCAAGCCTAATTGGGTAAGTAATCTTGTCCCGTTTTTAGTAATTTTTACATTTTTGAGATCGGAATAACCTAATCTATCTATTTTGGGGATTAATTTGTATAGTTATCAAAGTATTAAAATTTTTCCATGGATGAATATGTTTAAAATTTGAAATTTATGGTAGGAAATGAAAGGTTGTTGATAGATAAACAACTTTTGTAAAGGAAATTTCCATGAAATTGTGATTTATGGATTAAATTGTAAAGATGTAAAATTAATGGAAAATTTCTGATTTTTATGAAATATATGTGCTGTAAATGTTAAATGAAAAAATTGATTAGGTTTGGAATAAGGGTTAAATTTCATTAATTTCATTTTCCGAGCCTAGGGACGAAATCATCATTTATAGAAAGTAAGGGGCAAAATGGTAATTTTGCCTAGGATGTGAATTGAATTAAATTGAGTATGAAATGGATTAAATTGATGTTAAATTCATTTATATAGATCCGAAAAGACCAAATACTGAGTTGGATCGAGGAAAACAAAAAGTATCGAATTAGTAGATTCTTGAAATGAACAAGTATCGAGGTAAATTCGTGTAACTAATTTTTTACATTTATACACTTGAATTTAATGTTGTGTATGAGAATTATGTAGTTTCCATGCATATGAAAATTTAATACATGTCTAATAATGCCCGATAAATGATAAGTCCCATTTGAATAAATGAAATTCGATTTATACAAGTTTCCCGATTGGTTGTAGTCTTGCATATGTTGTAGACACACCATAGCTCTTACGAGCTTCCTATTATAAGCCCTCTCGAGCTTCCTGTTACATGGTTCTTATGAGCATCCTGATCGGTAGTGATCCTGCATGTGTTGCGAACTACCGCAGCTCTTTGTGAGCGTCCCGTTATATGATCGGTTGTGATCCTGCATATATTACAGACACAAACGCAGCTCTTTATATAGGCTCTTTATGAGCTTCCTGACATGGCTCGCTTGAACATCCTATTATATGGCTATCCGGAGCTCCCTGATAATATCTCTTCGGAGTTACCTGTTAAGCTCAATAAGCTTCCTGTTTTAAAATCTTATGATTTTCCTGTTATAGCTTGGATAAGCTTCCTATTACATGGCTCACATTAGCATCCTATTATATGGCTCGAGAGAGTGCTTCCTGGTTATGTGCCCTATTTGGGTACCCCTGGATATGAATTGACAGATTTCAACTTTGTACACTTTAAGTGTACAACATGAGCGTATCTTTCGATATTTCAAATTAATTCAACGGGTAAAATTCTAACATGGCTAAACTGAACTTGAAATGATTTGTCGTGGAAATGTACATGTAATATGGAATAATGATATGGAAAACATATGTATATGAAGATCATTAAATGATGAGCTCATCCATGTTCTTGGTATTATGTGAATTACTTGACTAACATGATTGGTGAAGTTGTGTGTTATAGGCTATTAGCCAAATTGCTTGGATGCATTTTTGTATGCTTATCTTAAATGTAAATATATGGTAAGTTAAATTCCTGTTATAAGAACTTACTAAGCATTTGAAATGCTTACTCAGTTTTCTTTTCTTTGTTTTATAGTCTTCAGAAGCTCGTAAAGGTTGGAATCGGTCGGAGTATCATCACTCTATCCTTCAGCTCGTTTTGGTATAAAAAGCAAACTTATTTTGGTATAATGGCATTTATAGGCTAATTTGGCCAATGTTGGCATGTAAATGGTTGTTTGTAATTTAGCCATTGGAATGGCTAGTGATGGTATTTTAGTGAATGCATATATACTTGAGGTTATAGTATGGTTAATATAAGTGTGCTTGGTATGGTTATATTGAATTATGGTAAACATATATGTCTATAAAAAGGTAAGTTTGAATGCATATGATGATATATCATGTATAATGTTAATGTTGGCTTGATTTAAATGTTTTGAATTGGTTGGAAATGTGTTAAAATGTTAATGTAGGTACAAGGTAAAATTTGGGTGAGAAATAAGGCTAGGAAATGGCCTTATTTTGTCAACATGGGTAGACACAAGGGCGTGTGTCTCAACCGTGTATGACACACGGCCATGCACACAGGCGTGTGGTTTGGCCGTGTGTCCCCTGCATCTTTAAAATTTAGAAACAGAATGCTCAAAATTGGCCACACGGGCAGAGACACGGGCGTGTGTCTCAGCCGTGTGGCGTGTGTCTTGGCCGTGTGAATCCTGCACCTAATTTTTGAAAATTAAATTGTCCACATGGCCTGGCACACGGGCGTGTGGCTAGACGTGTGGTTCAAGTCAAAGAGTTACACAGGTATGGACACGGGCTGGGACACGGCCATGTGCCTCACATCGAATGCCCACACGGCCTGAGACACGGGCGTGCCTACCCTCACGGGCTAGTGTCCCCTGCATTTAGGAAAATTTTTAAAATTTCGCGAAAAAATCTCTGAGTTTTCAATTTAGTCCCGACTTGTTTCTAATGAATAAATTAGGCCTCGAGAGTCCAATTAAGGGACAGTACGTTAAAATATGAGGGGTTTGGGACATGAATAGTGAATGACATAACTGTATTTGTTCTGTAAGTTTCGGTAATACTCTATAACCCTGTTCAGGCGACGGATATGGGTTATGGGTGTTACAATATAGATATCTATCGTCAGTAGACCTCGTTACATATGAAATATTCGAGCTCAGAGGTGACATAGCGGTCGAGGTGATGCTCAAGATGCATTGCTCTATTAGATCATCTATACTAGTGGATCATCTTTCAAATTTCTCTCAATTCCCTCTTAATTTCACACTCAAATTTTATTTCTTTCTCAACTCTCTTTTTTTATTAAAATTGTCTTAAGATTTTCGTAAATTACATTTTCATATAACTTTAGCTTGTTTAATATTAAATCAAAGCATTTTAGTATATATTTAGGTTTTCATTCTTGAAGTAGTAATTTGTGCTTTTTAGTATTTTTTTTATTACATTTTACATATGTAAATAAGGTTACATGGTATTGTAGGATAAATCGAAAGCTAAAGATGCATATTTGGGCCAAAACTGCTGCCTATGTCACGATACCAAGACACCAATGTTGCAACATCGAAGAAAGCAAAAACAAGTCCTGGAGCAAAACTGCTTGTTGTGTCACGACATCGGATCCTATGTTGCAACATCGCAAGCCTATGTTCTAACATGGCCCAAAAGTCCCTGCACATGACAACTGGGTTTTTAAGGGTAATTAGGAGTATTTTTCCTAGTCAAACTCTAAGTACTTCAATGATAGTTTAGGCACTTTAATATTCTGAGTTTAGCCTATATAAAGGCCATTGTAAACAGTTTAAACACACAATTTTAGGGAGAAAGAAATTATTCTTAGGTTTTTATTTCATTCTTGATTTTTATCTAGTTTATGTCATGTTCTTGTAATCGGAAGATCCTATCCCGAAGTGACACTTTCGCGAGTGAAGATTATTCTGGACCTACGCTTTCATCGATAAATCCATGAGCATCTATTTCCTTTACTCTACTATTTATATCTCTTTCTTTAACATTGTTAATTGAATGCTTGTGTAAAGATTCGAATCAATTTATACTTTATACATATTTCGTATGTTTCAACTATTTTGATCTAATTAATCAATTGACAGGTAGAGTTTCATTTGAATTGGTTGGATATGGTTGAGTGCAAGTAAACCCAAGGATTGACAACTTTAGGAAGTCATCTAGGTAGGAATGAACCCGAAACCGGTATTGCCTACCAAACATCACTTAGAAGATCTATGGTTAGAGAAGGAAGAAATTAAACCCTAATAAGTCATATATGAAGGAATGAACCCATAATCATATTGTCTATCGATGAAAACCTTACCCTACCCCAGTCTAAACTATTTCATCAAGAGGTGAGTAGTTCTTGCCGACTAGTTAGGTTAATAAAAGGCTGAGAAGCCCTACTAAGTTAATTAGCAACCAACTATTTAGAACCCTACATCAATAATTAACGAGGTAAAACAATTGGATCTAGACTAAAGGAACTCGCATAGTCGAAACAAGGGATAGGAGAAGTCAAAACATTAACTTAGAAATAGATTTAGGTTTAATTCAATTTATTTTGTTATTATTATCATCTTGCTTCCAAACTAACACTACTAATTCGTGACTAGATTAGATTAGTAGTTATTTTTGGTAATTGGCTTAATAGTAGTTTTCCCCAAACTACAATCCCTAAGGTACGATCCTTAGAATACTTACCAAGTGTTTCATTGTAAACAAACTACATTACAACTTGACCCGTATACTTGTGAACATCGTTTTAACTCATATCTTTAGTTGCAGTAATCTCACTTTCGACGTTGGTACGTCAAAAGGCGGTCACTTACCAGATCAATCAAACAATTCGCCACTAATGGAGCAATAAACATTTCAAAAATTCAACACTGGCATATAGAATACAAATAAGCTTTTCCTTAGATTAATCTTAGCTAACTATCCACCCAGACAAACCATCATCTAAAACTACATCGGGCGGAGTCTTAGAACTCTCCCACCCTAAAAGGAATTTCACCCACGAAATTCTTACCATCAGGCACAACATCATCTTGATTTCTCAAATCACAAACACTGGCTGATACTATCAAATGACTCTTAGCATAGTTTCTACTTGAAGTTCCTAGGGCAGAGTTCGATCTCCCAATAGTCCTTATTCTCATATCACTTCGACTTATACTAAATAGTTGTGTTACTCGATCATGTTGGCCCCCAGTTCTTGATGGATAGTCCCGTACCAAATGATCAAGTGATGCACATTCATAGAAAACTTTCTTCACATTCCTACAAATTCTCACATGGTTCCTTCTACAAGTATTACAGACAGGAGTCTTCATCTTTTTCGATCCAAAAAAACTCGTCTTACATGTAGTTCAATATTCATCATTATCAATACGATTTTTCATCACTTGAAACTGCTTTAATAACTCATAAGAGGAGTTTCTCACATCATTAGGCTTCTCAAAACTTGAAACAAGAAACGGTTTAGCATTCTCATGTTCACTTCTCTCTCCCTCCTAGCCTTTACTTTTATTTTGTACAATCATTTCCATCTTGTGAGCCTTCGCTATCATAGTTGTTCAACTCTGAACTTTTGAAGCTGCTACCAAAGCATGAATTTCATCTCTTAAACCCTATTCAAACTTGTCACACAGAACTTTTTTTCTAGAACATATCCCTTACATATCGACTAAGTTTGACAAACTCTCTCTCATATTCCATTACTGACATTTTCCCTTGTCTAAAATACAAAAATTCCTTTTTCATTTGCTCTACATACATCATATTCACATATTTCTCTCTGAATTTTGTTACAAAGAAATCTCAATCTACGAGTTCTTCTGAGGTTACACTTAACAAAACTTGTTTATTTTTCAACAACGATTCATAATCTATAAATTAACATAAAAAATCATTCAAAAACATTCATGGCATAACCCTCAACCTTTAACAGTTTTACAAGGTAACCCCGAGCTAACTAGATTAAGCTAAAACAAACTCAAAAACATAAAAATCATTAAAACCGGGGTTGAAATCACATACCATGCAAGCTTCTAAGTTGTCGAAACTTAAAACCCTAAGAATGGTTTTTCTTTCTTCAAATTTCGTTAAAGAATGAGTTTTGGAGACGATGAAGTAAATTTTATTTTACTTAATTTAGGTTTAATTGCTCAATTACCATTTTAACCTTTAAAAACCATCAAAATTACAAGAAAACCTTGCCATGCACATCCACTATCTCATTAAATGGTTTATTTACCCTTCAAGTCCTTTAGCTTAAGGTTTCATAGCCATTTGACTCTTTTAACTAATAGAACTCAACTTTTTCACCTTTTACAATTTAGTCCTTTTTACTTAACTAAGTAAACTTTAAAATTTCTTAATGATATTTTAATACGACCTTAATATAATCCCATAGACCTTAAAATAATAATAAAATAATAATTTACTCATTAGAATTGTGATCCCAAAACCACTGTTTCCAACACCTCTATAAATGGGTTGTTACAATTATACTAACTTACTCTATTAACATTTCAAACACATGTGTGTTCCCATGAGTTCAAGGCTCTTTGCCATGGTTAACAATTAACATGTCCCATTGTAGGCAGCACCCATATTTCTAGGCTGGTTACCAACTATCATTCCCTACCAAATCTAGCACTCACGCTAACTGGTTAGTAACATTGATGAAACAGTTGAGACAGCGGTAGGGTTAGGTTTTCATGGATAGGCAATACCGATTCCGGGTTAATTCCTTCCTAAATGACTTCCTAAAGGTCGTCAATCCTAGGGTGTAAATTCTTCATTCCCTAACCACTGATCTGCTAAGTGATGCTTGGTAGGAAATATCGATTTTGGGTTCATTCCTACCTAGATGACTTCTTAAGGTTGTCAATCCTTGGGTTTAATTACACTCAACCAGATCTAACCAATCCAAATGACACTCTACCTGACAATTGATTAATTAGATTAAAACAGTTGAAACATGTGAAATATGTATAAAGCATAAATTAATTCTAATCTTTACACAAACATTCAATTAACAATGTTCAAAAAAGAGATATAAATAGTAGAATAAAGGAAAGAGATGCTCATGGATTTATCGATGAAAGCGTGACTCCGGAACAATCTCCACTCGCGAAAGTCTCACTTTATAATAGGATCTTCCAATTATAAGAACATGGCGTAAACTAAATAAAAATTAAGAATGAAATAAAAATCTAAGAATAATTTCTGCCTCCCTAAAATTATGTGTTTAAACCGATTACAATGGCTTTTATATAGGCTAAACTTAGAATATTAAAGTGCCAAAACTATCCTTGAAGTACTTAGAGTTTTACTAGGAAAAATACTCCTAATTACCCTAAAAAATGTAGCTGTCACGTGTAGGGACATTTAGGCCACGCAGAAGTCGTGTTGCAACATAGGCCTACAGTGTTGCAACATAGGATACAGTGTTGTGACATAGCAAGCAATTTCACTCTATGACTTGTTTTTGCTTTTGTCTTCAATTTTGTGATATCGGTGTCTTGGTGTCGCGACATAGGCAATAGTTTCGGCCATGTTTAGCTTCCCATTTATCCTACAATACCATGTAATCTTATTTAGATATCTAAAATGTGATAAAAAAACTACTAAAAAACTTAGTTATTTCTCCACTTTCACAAGAAACTCTTTGAACTTATCAAAGTTTTAACTCTTGCGGTGCATTAGGTGCACATACCAATATGTAACACCCCTTACCCGTATTCAATGCCGAAACAGGGCTCGAGGCATTACCGAACTTTCATCACAAACAATCATACAAATCGAGTCAAAAATTTGCGTCCATATTAAAACCATTCATATTCAATCATAAAGTCCCTAATATGAGCATATGAGGCCTAAAGCATGCTTTAGTAGTGGTCCGGGACTAAACCGAGAACTCAGGGAATTTTTATAAAACTCAGAAAATTTTTACTAGAAACAGGGGTCACACGCCTGTGTGGTTTTGGGACACGCCCATGTAGGCAGGCCGTGTGGTCACACACGTCCGTGTCCCTAACCCGTGTAACTCTCTGACTTGCAATGTATGAACAAATTGAAGTCACATGGCCAAGTCACATGCCCGTGTGCTAGGCCGTGTGGGTAATTTAATTTTCATAAATTAGGTGCAGACTTCACACGCCCGTGCCTGAGGCTGTGTCCCTCAGATGGCTGTGACACACGCTCGTGTCTCTGCCCGTGTGCTCAATTCTGAGCATTCTGTTTCTAAAAATTTAGGTGCAGGGGACACACGGCTGAAACACATGCCCATGGGGCAGACCGTGTGTCACACACGGCCTAGACACACGCCCGTGTGTCTACTCGTGTGGACAAAGTAAAGGCTATTTACCAGCGTCATTTACACCTACACTTACTCCAATTCAATGGCACAATTCCATGATATTCATAACAATTAAAACAACCACAATCAAGACTAAAACGTACCAATTCCATGCTAGCATATCAACCATAGAACGAGCAATTATAATCCACATCACAAAAGACCTTGGCACATATTCATAGTTACACATAAATATGTATATACTTATAACCAATTTAACTAAGGTAAGCCAAATCTCATGGCCTTAAACAAAATAAATCATTTAATAATTTCAATGCCAACACATTTGGCCAAATCAAAATGACACATACAACAAAATGACCAAGTCTCTATACATGCCATATTCTCAAATTGTTTAAAATCATCGGTACCCAAAATAACAGTTGATAGTGTGATACGATCTCCGACGACCTCCAATCCGAGCTAGCTTGGTGACACTCTAAAACATGGGAAAATAAACGGAGTAAGTTGTATAGCTTAGTAAGTCCGTATGCAAGAAATAAGCAAACCTTACCATACATTTAACATTCTAATAATTTAATATAACACAATGTAATTTACCACCATATCATATTCATAATTCATTTCACCACAAACTTATCTCGGATTCGTCATTTCACGAGATTCAATAAACATAAGCTTTATGTACGTACCTGTACCATCTCAAAATGAACTCACACGTGTTCTCATTTTTTACATACCCGTGAACCACTCGAAATAATAATGTCAGATACTCGAGAATTTTGCACACTAAGTGCCACATATGTAGCCAATGCTATCTAAGTCTCATATCTCATAATTGCTCGCTCTCGAGCTATGGATGGGCCTGCTCACACAAGCTGTAAGTCTAGACGTAGCTATACGGTGCTGCTCACACGAGCTGTCGAGTAACCGTAACATATGCCGATATACTCAGCCACCGGTAGGACGTACAGGACCAGCACCTAAATCACATAATCACATAACACATGGT
This sequence comes from Gossypium sturtianum, assembly GCA_025698515.1. NCBI lineage: Eukaryota > Viridiplantae > Streptophyta > Magnoliopsida > Malvales > Malvaceae > Gossypium > Gossypium sturtianum. The sequence goes on along the minus strand of CM046949.1, from coordinate 85,626,557 downwards.
AACCCTAGTGACATGTCACTTGTATCCTAATCTATTCCTAAAGTTCAAACGGGATTTATTACTTGTCAAATTGTCGTCGGACTCGTCCATAGAATTAAACTCATTCACAAAATCAAACATACAATTCATGCTATATTAGAGCATTTAAATACAATCATATTAAAGCTTATTTAACATACGAACTTACCTCGGTTACAAAAACGACCAAACGGGTCTATTCGTTAATTACTTTGGTTTTCCCCCGATCTAGACCCGAACTTCATTTTTCTTGATCTATAATACCAAATTCATCTTATTTAATCATCAAATTATTCAATTCAACCCAAAAACACACTATGGAAAAACTTACATTTTTGCCCCTAAACTTTTGACATTTTACATTTTACTCCCTAGGCTCGTAAAATGATTTTCATCCAATTTCTTCATTACCCAAGCCTAGCAGAATCTTTTTCATGCTCATAATAGCCCACGTTTTCTATTTATTCACATTTTAACACATATTTTATAACTTTTTACAAATAGGTCCCTTTTGACATTTTCATCAAAAATCACTTTGTAAATGTTGTTTACCTATCATCAAACATGTATTTTCTACCATTAAACATCAAAATACAAGCTTATTCTACATGGGTAAAATTTTAGACTTTGACATCTCTTCAAATTAGTCCTTGAAATAGCTAGATTAGGTTAAGACAACTTCAAAAACATAAAAATCATCAAAAACGGGACAAGAACGAACTTACAATCGAGCTTGAAAGTGGCAAAAACCCTAGCTATGTCTTCCTTCAAATTTTCGGCACAAGGGGGACTATTTTGAGAAGATGGACACTTTTATTTCACTTATTTTTGTCTTTATTTACTAGATTACCAAAATGCCCTTCACTTAAACTTTGAAATTTTTCCCTAACCATGTCCATTTTTGTCCATACCTGATATAACGGTCTAATTACCATTTAAGGACCTCCAATTTAAGAATTCATTACATTTAAACACCCTTAGCTTCTAGAACACACATTTTGCACATATTGCAATTTAGTCCTATTAGTCAAATTGGACACTCTATCGATAAAATTTCTTAACGAAATTTTCACACAATCATTCAATCATACTGTAGACTTTAAAGAAATAATAAAATAAATATTTCTACTTAGGATTTGTGGTCTCGAAACCACTGTTTCGATTTGACCCAAAAATGGGCTGTTACACAATGTCTGGAATAATCATCAGCAAAGGTTTTATAATACTCGAAACCAACTCTTGGACTGACGCTCATGGAGCCACATACGTCAGTGTACATAAGTTCTAAGATTTTCATGACCCTCATTCCTTTTGCATTAAGAGATCGCTTAGTCATCTTACCTTCCACGCAATATTCAAATTGTGGAAGATCGACTTCTTTAAGTGAACTTAAATTGACATCTTTCACAAGTCTAGTGATTCTTTCTTGGTTAATATGACCAAGTCTCAAATTCCAAAGGTATGTCTCATTAAAGTGAGAAGTTTTAAGTCTTTTATTCGTAATTTCAATCTCAAGAAATGTGTACATCTTTGGTTTGATAAAGTAGTGATCATTTGACATTCATCCATTATAGATAAGTTTGTGATTTCTAAATATTGCTATACTATTATTAAAAGTTATAGTCAAGCCGTCTTTATATAAACATACAACAGAAATCAAGTTTCTTTTGAAACTTTGTACATAGAAAATGTCTCTCAAAATAATTTTCCTAAATTATCAAAATAAATATGTACATCTCCTACTGCTTCAACTGCCAAAGTTGACCCATTTTCGACCTGCAACGATAGATTCTTTTCTCTAAGATCTTTCGTCTGCTCGAACCCTTATAGAAAAACACATACATGATTACTGGTTCCCAAATCAATGACCTAGTGGTCTATTAAATCCTCCATTAAACAAGCTTATATAATAAAGACTTTCATTGTCCACGGCCTTGGCAAAGTATCCCATAAGAGTAATCATATGGTTTTTGACTAGAGTGTCGGGCTTTTGTTGGGCATTCATCTAACTAATAATAGTCGACTATTGGGCCAAGGCAGCTTGGCCTCCGAACGTGTCTTCGAGTTTGTCAAGAATCACTTTGGCAGTCTTACAACTCTCTAGTTGCTTATATAGGGTGTTGGTCACGCTTGCCAGCATATAGTAATGAGCTATCTCATCAGACTCCTACCAGCCATTTCTAACCTTAGCTTGAGTGGCAGGAGGGCATTTATTATCAAAGACTATTTTAAGTTTCTCACAGCTTCAGACAATCATCAAGTTCCTTTTCCATTCCTTATAGTTATTTCTGTTCAATTTTTTTTCAGTGAGTATGTTTAATAAAGGAGTAGATGTCGTTTTCAAAATGAAAATAAAACATTCATTCATTAGTATCTTTGTATTAAGAAAATGTTTGAAAATGATTTGCAACATTACGATATGCATTAAGATGATGCAATGATAATTCCTACACCTATTGAATTAATCCACCATGGGGTGATCATGATCAACTAGTAAGAACATGGATTTCCATCCAATTAGTACATGAACCTAATTCCTTAGGCATTCACATGTACTAATAATCATGTAACGTTTGGCCATCATTCTAACTTAAGTAGAGTTTCATGGGAAGTTACTTAACTAGAAGATCTTAAGTTTATAACCATCAACTCAACACCTATCGCATCAAGCGCCACAAATTAGTGATCATGGGATAATCTCACCGAGTAGCATGCTATGACTAGTTGTCTTCTTTGAAGACAAAACTTCTTCCTATATCGCATGATAATACCTACCACAGAGGCCGTTTCAACTATCATATGGTAAGAAGATAGTTCTACTTTTTTTTGGTAATGTTCTCAGTGAGATCCATATGACAATCCTATTGTGGGGTAGTTAAATTGTCATGCCATCACAAGAGACCATTGATGTAACACCCTATACCTATATCCGTCACCGGAATAGGTTACAAAGCATTACCGAAACTTTCAGAACATTTTGCAAACAATTCATGTAAATTTCTATTTATAAATCGAGATTATTCATAACATCCCTTAAATGGGCCCTCGAGGCCCAATACAAGCATTAAAAATGAATCGAGACTAAATCGGGATCTCAGGGAATTTTTGTGAAATTCCAAAAATTTTCTTACGTACAGCGACCACACGCCCATGTGGTCTAGGGACACACCCGTGTGGTCAGGCCGTGTGACTACACACACCCGTGTCCCTAACCCATGTAACTCTCTGACTTTTAAGGCATGAAGAAATTGAAGTCACGTGACCAAGTCACACGCCCGTGTGCTACACCGTGTGGCAAATTTTTATTTTCGAAATTAGGTGCAGTTTTTACACGGCCGTTTTACACGCCCGTGTTCAAGGTCGTGTCAACCACACGGCTGAGACACACGCTCGTGTCTCTACCCGTGTGCTCAATTTTGAGCATTTTGTTTCTCATTTTTAAGATGTAGGGGATACACGGCCGGACCACATGCCCATGGGGCTGGCCATGTATCACACACGGCCTAGACACACGCCCGTGGGGCTGGCCGTGTATCACACACGGCCTGGACACAAGCCCGTGTGGACAAAATTATGCCATTTTCTAGCCTCATTTGTCACCCAAATTTACCATTTACCTACACTAAAACATACCAAGCACAATTCAACCCTTCCAAGCATTCAATTTAAGCAAATTCCATCATTCATCATGGCATGCCATTACGTGCATATGTGTTTATAAACTTACCTTGGTTTAACTTATGCAATAAAAACATTTGATCCCATATACTTAACATAACACATGTATATATATATATATCATAATAACCTACTTAGTCATACCAAAATGAACCATTACTAGCCATTGGAATGGCTAGGTTACAAAACATCATTTTCAAGCCACTTATGGCCAAGTTGTCCTATACATGCCATTATACCAAAATGATTTTACTAAGTATACCCAAAATAAGCTAGTTGATAGTGTGACGATGCTCCAATGATCTCCAACCTCCGCGAGCTTCTGAGCACTATAAAATAGGGAAATAAAAATGGAGTAAGCATTACATGCTTAGTAAGTTCGTATAACAGAAACTAAACTTACCAATCCCGTTTATTAAATCTAAGTATACAATATCATGTTTTCCATCCATTAGCAAAATTTCCTAAACACATGCATTCAATCAAACATGTTAGTCACCAAAATCTTCATATCAATCAAGTAAACATAGATGAGCTCATCAAGCAATATTCTTTCGAGTCATTATCATTTCATCTTATAATCCTCAAGCCGTGTCAAGAGTTGTGTCCGTTGAATCATTAAAATTCCGATGGATGCTCAAGTAGTACACTCGAGGTGTACAATTCTATAATCTATCAATTCTTATTCAAGGGTACCCATTAGGGCACTTAACCAAGGAAAACACTCTCGAGCCATAAATCGTATAATAGGATTACCAGCCCAAGCTAAATCCTTTATATAACGTATACTCAGAGGAGCTCGATTAGGATTACCAGTCTAGGCTAAACCCTAATCATAACGTATACTCGAGAGGTATTATATTATGATTACCTGTAACAGCCCGATTTAGGGGCTAGTCGGAACAGTGATCTCGGAATCACTAAACTGAGGATAGAGGAAATTGTTTTCATGTTATTTTATGTGTTATAACATGTTTATAAGGGTGCATGAAAATTTTGGTATCTTAATTTTAGCAATTTCTAGCTAAATCGTGAAAAAGGACTAAATTGCATAAAGTGCAAAAATTCTATTTTAGTTGCTAGAGGGGCCAAATAGCTATGGATTATTAATTGGAGGTCCCAAAGGTGCAATTTGGCCTTGTTTTAAGTGAGTTGGCCGGCCATGTGACAAGGGGGGACAAAGACATTAAATTTTGGTCAAAAGTTGGTGGTATTAGTTGGTCAAATGAATAAAATAAGATGATATAAGCAAAAGTTATCATCTTTTCCTTATTTCTTCTTCCCCAACCGAAAATATCAGCCATGGGAGGGCTTGGAAGGCTTGAAAATTTCAGCAACTCAATTCCTCTTCAAGTAAGTGATTTTGATGGCTTTAGTTGATAATTTTTGTACTTTTGGAGTCCCTAAAGCTTAAGCTAGCTAATGAGGGGACTATTTTGCAAAATGGTTGAGATTCTACGGATTTACCATGATAGGTCTCATGTTTGTTGATGAGTTTTATGGAAGCAAATGAATGATAGGATGATGATAAACAACTTTTGTGAAAGGTGTTGTTATGAAAACACCTAATTTGGGCTAAAATGCAAAAGTTATAAATTGTTCATTAGGGCATGATATAGTTGGAATTGTGGATAGTTTTAAGACGATTAAATGTTCATCTAGGCTTGTTTATCAAGAAAATGTGATGAAAATTTATTTACGAGCGTAGGGGCAAAATCATAATTTTGCCAAAGTGTAGGGGCAAAATAGTCATTTTTGCCTAAGTGTAGATTATGATGTATTATGATTGTAAGTGATTAAATGAGTGAAATTCTATTGTTCTAGATCGAAGAGAAGAGATACGGACCTAGAACGGGAGAAAAGAGAAATGTGGACAAATGGATTTTCTTCTACCCTTTTCGGTATCGAGGTAAGTTCATGTGCGAATGTTGCGGTTATGTATGAGCTTATTTAGTATTCCAGTGTTGAATGGAATGTAGGATACTATATGAATGTATGAAATGTCTCTTGATGAGATGTCAATGAAATTGAATTTAGAATAAAAGGAAAAAGTACATAGCACGATAGGAAGATGGTTAAAGTCTCGAGTAAGACCATATTTGATTATGGCCTTGGTGTAAGAGTTCGTATAAGACCATGTCAAGGACATGGCATCGATATGTTATTATGTGTGAGACCCTATTGGGGTATGATGTCAATGGGAACTATGTGTATGAGACTCGAGAGAGTTAGTTAACAATTTGAAGGTAGGTGGTTGTACCACGAGAAGTACAAGTAAATGTTAGAACTAAATTGAGATGTATTCAATATCTGATGAACCCTAGTGGGATATGTGTTATTATTGCACCTTAGTTGCATGAGATAGATTTGTTGATGTATTGTGTGGATGCTAATGAGAATCGTAGAAGTTAAGTGAGAATGGTAATGAGTGAAGATGTTTACAGGTGAACGTTTGAATTAGAGAAAATGAGTGTGGATAAGTATTTGCGAATGTATATTATCGGTGGGTGGGTGTGTGCGTTACCACGATATATTATTAATTGATGGGGTGTAAAGCGATACCATCAACTATATTATTATTATCGGTGGGCGTGTGCGTTACCACGATATATTATTAATTGATGGGGTCAATGCGATACCATCAACTATATTATTATCGGTGGGTGTGTGCGTTAACACCTGATCAATTAGTAATCGATGGGCTGTGTGCGATACCATCGCTTATAAATGATTGGTGAGCTAAGTGCGAAATCACCATTAGTATAACTGATTGGTGGGCTGAGTGCAATACCACCCTATAAGAGACTCAATGGTGGACTAAGTGCGTAGCCACCGAGAGATTGGTAGCATGAATGGTTTATTGAGAATGCATGATGTGTTGTTTTATATGATCTTGTGATGATCAGTGCAGGATGTATGCTAATTATACGAGCGAATTGGCTTGTGGCATGGTAAGTTAATGAATGCGAGCATTAAGCCGAGATATGGTTAGAATGTGGTAAGAGACGAAATGAGTAAGCATTATGAACGATTGAATAGGTAACTGTGAGTTCAAGAGTAAAACTCATTCTAATACCTTGTGATTGAGTATAAGCATATGAATATTGATAGTTGATTCTTAATTGCATATGAACTTACTAAGCATTGTTGCTTACCCGCCTTTCTTTCTCATTCTTATAGGTTAATTTAGCTAGCTCGGGTTGGAGACCGCCGGAGATATTTTCACACTATCGAGGAGACACTCGGTATGAGGTATCAAGTCATTATGAGTCATGGCATGTATAGGGCTAGTACATAAGGTTGATTAAGTCATTGTTATTGTGCCAAATCTGTTGGCCTAAATGAGTTATGGGATAATTGTATAATGCCATAGTTGTTGGCTATTATGTTACATGAAAAAATGTATTCATCTATGTGGGATGGCAATTCAATTTGAGTGATTATGAATGTGATGGATGAGTATAAGTTGTGTAAGCTATAGGGATGCAAAGAGCTTGTCAAATAGCCTTGTTCTGGTTCACATGGGTAGGCACACGGGCGTGTGTCTAGGCCGTGTGAAGTCTGCACTTTAAAATTAGAATTAGAATGGTCACACGGTTAAAGCACACGGGCGTACCGAGGCCGTGTTGAATAAGTCAGAATACTAAGGTATGGCACACGGTTTAGGCCCACGGGCGTGTCAAAACTGTGTGTGATTAGTCAGTGTCGACCACGGGTGAAAGGCATGGACGTGTGATAGGGTACACGGGCATGCTCCCAAAATGCACGGGCGTGTGCCTTAATCGTGGGCAAATTGGCAGAATACTGGGTTTTTAGGCACGGTCTGGGGACATGGGCGTGTGTGCCTATGCACGGGCATGTCTCGTTCTACACGGGCGTGTGAGCCTTATAATTGAATAGAAAGGTTTTAAGAATCGTAAAAGTTTTGGATTAGTCTCGAGAGCCCTCGTGTGTATGAGTGAGGCCTCGTAAGTCAAGAATGAGGTGATTGAGGTGGATGAAGAGAGTAGTCACGATTAGCCTAAGTAGCGATCGTGAGGCTTAAGTCCGGTAACGCCTCGTACCCTGTTTCGGTGTCGGTTACGGGTAAGGGGTGTTACATTTAGTGGTATCAGAGCTATGGTTTAGTCGGTTCTAGGACTAACCTAGCGTGAGTAAGAGTCTAGCTATACATGCCATATGCGGACCGTGATAGTGTGATGTCTCCCGGCTCTAACGAAATTGTTTTGTTAAAACAGTGATGGTTCCCAACCGAGCTAAATCCAATAATGTTGTAAGTGATAATGGGGAAATTGAAATGCTCTTATGAAATGATGAGATTCAAAGAGGTATGAGTAGAAGTATATGACATGTGTGAGATAATGCGTGAAATGAGAAGTTTATCTGCATTGGTTGGATGTGCATAAGGTGTTATATACTCAACCTATTGGGTTAGGTGTATATAGTGAGTAAATTTACCCAGAGAATGGGGTATATGTGTATGTGTAATTGTTTGAACGATGCATGATCAGTATGTCCACATAGTTGAATCTTATGTGCGACTATTAAAATGGATGATGTATAATGTTTTATTTCGTGACTCTATATGAAACTACGAGTATTATGGTGAGAGAGTTAAACTGGGAAGTTTGACTGAGTACAATGCAGGAATGGGTACGGTCGTTCAATGATAAAATGATGAATAAGACCATGGTTGGACCATGGCAATACATGTGATCCCATATAAGACCATGTCTGGGACATGGCGTTGGTGACAAATAGTGATCTCATATAAGACCATGTATGGGACATGGCATTGGTGACAAATAGTGATCCCGTGTAAGACCACGTCTGGGACCTGGCTTCGGTATAGAATCGTGTAAGACCATATCTGGGATATGGCATCGACAACGACATGAGTTCCATGTAAGACCGTATTAGGGGTATGGCATTGGTATTGATATGAGATTTCGTGTAAGACCGTAGCGAGGCTATGGCATCGTGATGACATGTAAAGAGATAGGTGGGCTATGATGTTATGATACGAGTAAGACCATAGTTGGACTATGGCAATCAAGTAAACGACATACCCAAAGCCCGTAAGACATTCTATAGATTAATGAGTCATAGTAAGAGAAAGTAGAGTTAAATGTTGAGTATTTGAGTAGATATTAATGTGGAACTTGAGTAAGTGAAATTAGAGTTCGAAAAGTATAAGTGATAGGGACAATTGTAGCGTGATAAACGTGAAAACTCACTTGTGACGAGTTGTGTGACCATGATGATATTTCATTGATGATGAATAGTAAATCATATTTGTGGGACGCTACGACCTCACCTATTACCACTGTTAAATTATGACGAGATGTTATGAGAGTTGAGTTGAGCAAGTTTGCATTCATTTAGTGCAATGATTATGTTAGCATTTTGAGAATGCTTTGTATCATATTGATACATGATACTCTACTATATAGAGTAATTGTTGTTGAACACGAGGTTGAAGTCCTAGGGGACTACAATGAACACGAGAATTGTATAAGTCCATATCCAAAATATGGCATCGATACTTGAGGTGGCAGTCCATATAAGACCATATTTTGAATGTGGCATTGGCATAGGAATTTAGAAGTGCTTCCATATAAGGTCACTTCTAAAGTGTGGCTTTGGCTTTGAAATCGTGTTAATGATTATATTATGCGTTTTTGAGTATTCCTAGTGATCTTTGGGACAGATAGATGAGTCTAGAGGCAGAAAGGAAAATTGTACTAAACTCATGTGAATGAGTGAATACAGGCACTCGTGAGCGAGTCGCAGGGAAATGAGTATAGAGTGTGGCACGGTATGTGCTTAATAAAGGCAATTGTAAGAAAGTATGTCTGAATGCTTTAACGATTGTATCGATTATACAATTTTAAGAGCAAAAAAAAAGTTAGCCTAGACTATTTGACTCAAGTGAGTAGGAAGCTTAAGGTTTATGATTATCGAGATTTTCTTAAATTGATGTTCATTAATGAAAGGATTTGTTAAGGAGTTTTGAGGACGGAAATGGTTAAAGAAACAATGTTTGAACTGTGAGAGTATTCGATTATGATAACCATAGTTGTATGGATCATAATGATCTCTTTAAGCAATATGTGTTAATATCTTTTGCCGTTCAGGGGCGATGAGGTTGTTTATCTCATGAACCAAGATTGTGTGAGAATGTTAGCTGATTGTGAAATTAGATTAAACGGTTGTCGGTTTAGTAACTAGAATTGACATTCTTTATTCTCCTCGCAACCCTATTCGAGTGTTTTGAGGGGGAAGCTGGAGATGATTCTAGTATCAGGAGTGAAATCATGAGTTCACATCGTGTGATGGGTTTTTGGACAGGCCGAATAGAATTATTGATTTAATTAAGATTGTACCTACTATTGTAAGATGTGACGATGGTAAAGGTTTTTGATTAGTATAGCAATAGAAACTCAGATGAGAGTGTGCTTGAAATATGTTTTCAGTGTGGAGAAAAGAGTAGATTAATACATTGAGATATGATTCGAGTTCTGTGTATATCCACGTATGAATCAACAAAGAGAGTAAATTTCTGTGTGTTCGTGAGTAGAGAGCACGATACAATGATATTCTCATTGAAATGTTAAAACCGCGATGGTTGAGTTGAAAGCTATAAAAGGAACTATTAATTGAAAGTTCTAGTATTGAGTTCAGTCTGAATCGAGAAAAAAAAGTTGACAGGTTGGTGATCCAAAGACAATCACTTTTGCATCTGCATTGTGAGCTAGATGTTTTGTAATGCTCCACGGGGAAAATCGATGTGTATTTTCTGAATTTTAATGAGTGAGGATATCATATGCTGCAGAAGATTTTGAAGATGAAATAGTGAAATGACTTGAACTATTACAATGGCGAATATAGTTATTGTAATACTTCTCAGATAGTAGACAAAGAAGTTCAGAAGGGGGATAGTGAATGGTATTTCAAATGAGCTTAGAATGAGTTTGTCTGAAATGTTAAAATTCAGGTTGGATAAGGTTTCTGTTGTTGATGTTACTTTGAGATAGAAATTGTATGTGGATGAATTCAGAACTTATACAGAAGTTTTGGTATGAGATTTAGTAGTAGCATGTCTACTAATGCAAGAATAAGGAAGTACTGTTAGGTGCATAAATGTTTTGACAGTAGAGTACATTTCACGATATGACTGAGTTTAGGGTCAGAAGTAGTTGACCACTAAAAGCTGAGTTTTCAAAGCATACAAGTCAAGATTATTACAGTCAGTAAAAGCTGTAATGAGAAAGTGAGATAAAACCTTATAGATTTCGATTTTGGTTTGACAAAATTCCCAAGAAATGGAAATGTCATTCGAATTGTAGCAAATCAACCGGTAAAGATCCGAATGATCATTTGGATGTGTGCAGAGTTCTAAATTAGTGGATTAACGAGTATACACTCACGGAGGAAGAAGTACCTAGGTCGTGAAGTGATGCTTCAACCTTGTGTGTGATAGCTTAAAGGTTGATGACAAGAGAAACTTGAGGATAAGTGGATTTGTGAATTTGAGGAGTTTATGGAAACGTTTTAAGAATGTTGGTAGCAATTCCTCCTGGTAAGATTTTCGGGGACGAAAATTCCTAAGGGGGGAGAGTTGTAACAGCCCGATTTAGGGGCTAGTCAGAACAGTGATCTCGGAATCACTAAACTGAGGATAGAGGAAATTATTTTCATGTTATTTTATGTGTTATAACATGTTTATAAGGGTGCATGAAAATTTTGGTGTCTTAATTTTAGCAATTTCTAGCTAAATCGTGAAAAAGGACTAAATCGCATAAAGTACGAAAATTCTATTTTAGTTGCTAGAGGTGCCAAATAGCTATGGATTATTAATTGGAGGTCCCAAATGTGCAATTTGGCCTTGTTTTAAGTGAGTTGGCAGGCCATGTGACAAGGGGGGACAAAGACATTAAATTTTGGTCAAAAGTTGGTGGTATTAGTTGGTCAAATGAATAAAATAAGATGATATAAGCAAAAGTTATCATCTTTTCCTTATTTCTTCTTCCCCAACCGAAAATATCAGCCATGGGAGGGCTTGGAAGGCTTGAAAATTTCAGCAACTCAATTCCTCTTCAAGTAAGTGATTTTGATGGCTTTAGTTGATAATTTTTGTACTTTTGGAGTCCCCAAAGCTTAAGCTAGCTAATGAGGGGACTATTTTGCAAAATGGTTGAGATTCTACGGATTTACCATGATAGGTCTCATGTTGGTTGATGAGTTTTATGGAACCAAATGAATGATAGGATGATGATAAACAACTTTTGTGAAAGGTGTTGTTATGAAAACACCTAATTTGGGCTAAAATGCAAAAGTTATAAATTGTTCATTAGGGCATGAAATAGTTGGAATTGTGGATAGTTGTAAGAGGATTAAATGTTCAGATAGGCTTGTTTATCGAGAAAATGTGATGAAAATTTATTTACGAGCCTAGGGGCAAAATCGTAATTTTGCCAAAGTGTAGGGGCAAAATAGTCATTTTTGCCAAAGTGTAGATTATGATGTATTATGATTGTAAGTGATTAAATGAGTGAAATTCTATTGTTCTAGATCGAAGAGAAGAGATACGGACTTAGAACGGGAGAAAAGAGAAATGTGGACAAATGGATTTTCTTCTACCCTTTTCGGTATCGAGGTAAGTTCATGTGTGAATGTTGCGGTTATGTATAAGCTTATTTAGTATTCCAATGTTGTATGGAATATAGGTTACTATATGAATGTATGAAATGTCTCTTGGTGAGGTGTCAATGAAATTGAATTTAGAATAAAGGGAAAAAGTACATAGCACGATAGGAAGATGGTTAAAGTCTCGAGTAAGACCATATTTGATTATGGCCTCGGTGTAAGAGTTCGTATAAGACCATGTCAAGGACATGGCATCGATATGTTATTATGTGTGAGACCCTATTGAGGTATGATGTCAATAAGAACTATATGTATGAGACTCGAGAGAGTTAATTAACAATTTGAAGGTAGGTGGTTGTACCACGAGAAGTACAAGTAAATGATAGAACTAAATTGAGATGTATTCAATATCTGATGAACCCTAGTGGGATATGTGTTATTATTGCACCTTAGTTGCATGAGATAGATTTGTTGATGTATTGTGTGGATGCTAATGAGAATCGTAGAAGTTAAGTGAGAATGGTAATGAGTGAAGATGTTTACAGGTGAACGTTTGAATTAGAGAAAATGAGTGTGGATAAGTATTTGCGAATGTATATTATCGGTGGGCTGTGTCCGTTACCACCTGATATATTATTAATTGTTGGGCTGTGTGCGATACCATCAACTATATTATTATCGGTGGGCTGTGTGCATTACCACCTGATATATTATTAATTGATGGGCTGTGTGCGATACCATCAACTATATTATTATCGGTGGGTTGTGTACGTTACCACCTGACCAATTAGTAATCGATGGGCTGTGTGCGATACCATCGCTTATAAATGATTGGTGAGCTAAGTGCGAAATCACCATTAGTATAACTGATTGGTGGGCTAAGTGCGATACCACCCTATAAGAGACTCAATGGTGGACTAAGTGCGTAGCCACCGAGAGATTGGTAGTATGAATGGTTTATTGAGAATGCATGATGTCTTGTTTTATATGATCTTGTGATGATCAGTGCGGGATGTATGCTAATTATACGAGCGAATTGGCTTGTGGCATGGTAAGTTAATGAATGCGAGCATTAAGCCGAGATATGGTTAGAATGTGGTAAGAGACGAAATGAGTAAGCATTATGAACGATTGAATAGGTAACTGTGAGTTCAAGAGTAAAACTCATTCTAATACCTTGTGATTGAGTATAAGCATATGAATATTGATAGTTGATTCTTAATTGCATATGAACTTACTAAGCATTATTGCTTACCCTTCTTTCTTTCTCATCTCTTATAGGTTAATTTAGCTAGCTCGGGTTGGAGACCGCCGGAGATATTTTCACACTATCGAGGAGACACTCGGTATGAGGTATCAAGTCATTATAAGTCATGGCATGTATAGGGCTAGTACATGAGGTTGATTAAGTAATTGTTATTGTGCCAAATGTGTTGGCCTAAATGAGTTATGGGATAATTGTATAATGCCATAGTTGTTGGCTATTATGTTACATGAAAAGATGTATTCATCTATGTGGGATGGCAATTCAATTTGAGTGATTATGAATGTGATGGATGAGTATAAGTTGTGTAAGCTATAGGGATGCAAAGAGCTTGGCAAATAGCCTTGTTCTGGTTCACATGGGTAGGCACACGGGCGTGTGTCTAGGCCGTGTGAAGTCTGCACTTTAAAATTAGAATTGGAATTGTCACACAGTTAAAGCACACGGGCGTGCCGAGGCCGTGTTGAATAAGTCAGAATACTAAGGTATGGCACATGGTTTAGGCCCACGGGCGTGTCAAAACTGTGTGTGATTAGTCAGTGTCGACCACAGGTGAAAGGCACGGACGTGTGATAGGGTACACGGGCGTGCTCCCAAAATGCATGGGCGTGTGCCTTAACCGTGGGCAAATTGGTAGAATACTGGGTTTTTAGGCACGGTCTGGGGACATGGGCGTGTGTGCCTATGCACGGGCGTGTCTCGTTCTACACGGGCGTCTGAGCCCTGTAATTGAAGAGAAGGATTTTAAGAATCGTAAAAGTTTCAGATTATTCTCGAGAGCCCTCGTGTGTATGAGTGAGGCCTCGTAAGTCGAGAATGAGATGATTGAGGTGGATGAAGAGAGTAGTCACGATTAGCCTAAGTAGTGACCGTGAGGCTTAAGTCCGGTAACGCCTCGTACCCCGTTCCAGTGTTGGTTACGGGTAAGGGGTGTTACATTACCCGTCCGGGATAAATCCTTTCTATAATAAGGTCAATAGGATTGTTCGTCCGAGCTAAATCCATCAGTAACAAATGAAGGATCTCATCCATTACGGGAAAGCACATATATTCATCGGAATTCAATATTCAATTGAGGCATAACCCTTTTTCACCATTTTCAAGCATGTATTAGTTTTCTCATTATAGCATTCAAGTAATTCACATCAATATAAGTCGCATTCCATACAAGCACAACATTCAATTAAACATATTTACATGCCCGATTAAGATACACGAACTTACCTCGACACTTGTTCGCGTATTAAATCTACTAATCCGAAACATTTTCCTTTCCTCGATCTAACCTCGAATTTGAGTTGTCCGGATCTATATAAATAGCTTTAATCATCAATTTCACACCTTTCATACTCATTTGGACTCAATTTACGTCCTAGAAAAAATTACCATTTTGCCCCTAACTTTTCCATAAATTCCAATTTCGTCCTTAGGCTCGGAAAATTAAATTTGTGCAATTTACTCCCTATTCCAAGCCTAACCAAAATCCCTTTACAAAATTTACAGCACATGTATTCATAAAATTTTAGAATTTTTCATCAAATTTCACAACTTAACATTTTAGTCCCTAAATCATGTTTTCATCAAAAATCACTTTGTAGAAGTTTTTTATCTATCAACAACCTTTCATTTTCTACCATAAATTTCTATTTTTCAGCATATTCATCCATGACCCAAATTTCATACCTTGATAACTTTTCAAATTAATCCCCCAAATAGATAGATTAGACTATCCTAATTCCAAAAATATAAAAATCATTAAAAACGAGACTTGATTTCATACTTTATTGAAATTGAAAAGTTTTCATCCTCTCTCCTAGGGTTTCCATAGAAATTTTAGGGAAGAAGATGAATAAAAAGATGATAATTTCCTTTTTAATTATTTGTCATCTTTTAATTTTATTGATTTCCAATTTAGTCCCTTGTCTTTTCTAATTTTTCCAAGGATGAGTCACTATAACATCTACATACTTTCCTTTAATGGTCTAATTACCATATAAGGACCTCTAGTTTTGAATTCCATAGCTATTTAATCCTTATAGCTACTAGAATTCAACTTTCGCATTTTATGCGATTTAGTCCTTCTCGTAATTAAGCACTTAATCGATAAAATTTTCGTATCAAAATTTTCACACGACATGTATATCATAATACGGACCATATAATGAAATAAAAATAAACCTTATTTTCTGATCGAATTTGTGGGCTCGAAATCACTATTCCGGTTTCACTGAAAATGGGCTGTTACAATTGATGGAGATCATAGGTATTGTTTAGGGACCTTCTCCCACACAATATTTTAAAAACATACAAGGTTTTTAATGTCCAGTTTCAACATGAATGATCAATATATGCATGACAAGTACATACGGCATTATTCCCTCAACTATATGGCATGCTTATCATACATATGCATGAACATACATTCGTAGTCATATAAATATCATCATGCTTATCTTATAAATAAAAGCATAAAAATTTAAATGACTCTGAAAAATTAAACTTTCCATGATTCCATCCTAGAAAAAATAAAATAAAAATAGAAATTACAAAATTCACCCAAAAGAATACTTAGGGTCTTCAATTTTGCCACCATAGACATCTATTGTGGTACTAGTTCACATTTTCGTCGTCGTCGTCTTTCTATTGTTGTTTTCATGTCATCGTCATCATCGGATCACCGTTAGCCACCTCCAGACCACCAACAACCTCCTACTTCCAAACCACCATTGATCTCGCACCAGTTTGGTTGGGACAGGTTTGCACCATCTCGGTCAGTTTGGATGCGTCTCGGTTCTCCAAGTTCCATCGAAAAATTTAGGTTACAAAATTGCTATATTCGTTTTTATTCTGGAATAATAAACTTAATTTTTTTTGTGGAGATGATAGTCCACGATCCAGAATATACATGTCCGATAAATTAATAAATTACATTTATTTTTTTAGGAATCACAACTTTAGCAAAATTACTTTATCATGCATAATAATAAAATAATATCATACATTTATTCGCATACATTCCCCTAAACATGAATACAATTACAAGAATGTCACATCTTATCAAAATTAATCACACATGAAGAAGTGAGAGAATTTTGTTTTTAGTTTATACTATAGACATAGCACAACATGACTCTAATACCAATTGTTGGAAAAAAAACCACATCGAAAACAGTTTTCTTGAACAGCGAAAAATAAAAATTTTAAAAACCGAGTCGGTTTGTGATATTTATAGCAATAAACTCTTTACAAAAATTGCACCTATGTTTTTGTCTAGACGGATCCTTGTCATTCTTGGCTTTCAACCGAATGATTTTCTCTGCTATCCTTGTACCACGAACTGCTTCAAGTATGGGCTCGAATGATTTGAATCAAGCACAAAATAAGAAATAGTTTTATTTACTATTAGTGTGAAAAACAAAATATCTCTTCTCAATAGAAATCAACAAAATTGTTATTCCGAGAAATAGATTTAATACTTAGAGAATAAAACTCTCTCTATTTTCGAGCAGAGTAAGAATATCTTAAAGTTATGTCTATTGTCCTTAAAAGAATAAGAAGTACAACCCTTGTTGAATTATAGAAGTTTATTTCAACTAGAAAATTGAACTCCTGGTCTAACGAGAAGTATAGGAGGCTACAACCCTAGTTAATAATACTAGGGTTTGTTGTTCATCCCTTTAACATGAGGGGCTTTTGGGTCTCTCCCATATCGGGTCCAATTACAAGTACTTCTTGGACTTTTAACCCAATAATTTATAATTCAATCCAGCCTAGTATTTGTTTTTCTATTTCCAAAAATAAATATATTTATTTCCAATTAAATAATCTTCTCAACCTAATTCTAATTCATTTAAAATCATGACGACTATACCGTAAAAGAATCTATTAGGAAATATATTTAATATTTCTACATTCAACGGGTTTACTATGACAAAATAATTTATTTCCATTTTTTAACTTTATTTAATTTGAAAAACATAAATTCATTTCCAAGTCTTTTTCATTTTTCATTTTCATTTTCGTCTTGGAGAAAACCACATTCATTTCCAAATGATTCCATTTCTTTATTTTCATTTTTATTTTGGAGAAAACCATAATCATTTTCAATTGTTTCCCATTTCTCCATTTTCGCCATTTCTATACATTTCTCTTCATTTGATTAAACACGCAATTCATTTTTGGTTTCAACGAGCTAGCAAAGGGAACGATTGGACATATACGATTAAGGCTCAAACGATTTAAAATTAAATTGCAGCTTTTCACCTATTAATTATACATTCATTTAGTCACGAATTCATTTCACTATAGTATCATGACTGAGCTCTTCCTAGCGGCATACCATTATGAAAGCAACTCGATCAGTGCCCGTCCAATGACCTTGTCATAAGTGTGTTACCCTCATAGGATATCCTTAATCTCTTTGAGATAATATTCGTTTTCCCAATATTATCCTATTTTATCTCAGGGTAACCATTACATCTTCCTTAATGAAAAGTCAATTACTATCAAGTATTAATCAAGTCATTCATCACAAAGACTAACAACTCGTAACCACGTCTACTTTTTATCAACCATGTAATGCCAATGAGAGGATATCATTTACCCATGACTCGGGCTATGAATTCAACTATTTTGAATGACGCTACATACTGCATAAGTCATATACTTGATCTGTCATAATTTGGTGTAGCAAATTAAACTAGTTTTCGTATTTAAAGAGCTTGAATACGAGCACTTTTCTTACGTTTTAGTCGAGTTTTAATAATTTCATTTGCATTCAATAAAAAGTGTAATTTGAGTTTTTTATTGACCTTAGAGGATGAATGAGGCCTAAGGGTAAGCTAATATTGTAACACCCCCTAACTTGTCTCTGTCGCCAGATTAGGGTTACGAAGCATTACCGATCAATTAAAAAACATTTATCGACATAACATTCAATAATTTAATCTCATTCAAAATATATCAAACACAAGCATTTGGTCCCTAAATCGAGCCTTCGAGGCCTTAAAATAGCTTAGAAGCAATTTGGGACTAATTTGAAACAAATCAGAAAATTTCATGAAAATATGAAAATTTTCAAAAACAGGGGGACACACAATCGTGTAACTTACGAAATAGGGACACACAGTCGTGTCTCAGCCCGTGTAACTCACTGAGTTGAGCCACACGGTCATGTCGCAGGCCATGTGCCAGACCATGTAACTCTTTGACTTGTGACACGCGGCCGTGTTGCAAGCCATGTGCTAGACCGTGTAAAACATTGTGTTAAAAAACACGACCGTGCCTCAGACCGTGTGTGGCACAGGGCCAAGTGACACGGGCGTGTCCCAAGCTGTGTGTACCAAAATGAACCTTAAACATCAAGTTTACCTTTTCAATATTTCTTGGATCCTAAGTAATCTATTTACTAGCCATTAGACTTATTCAAAATGACATTAAACAAGTTTAATACATGCTAAAGCAACCATCCTAAATTCTTAACCAATGTACCCTCATTGGTACCATAAGTATACACAATTATACAACAATATGAATCATTAACCAAAACAGGTCAATTCACACAACTTAACACTCAACCAATATGTCTATCATAGGCACCTCAACTCACAATGTTTCAATATAACATATACTATAAACTTGTACTAAAAACATCTTCCTTCATTCACATTCCATAACAAGTCATTATCTAAACTTTTGTCAAGAAAACACCAAAATCATGTAAAGGTGTTCATGATACCAAATTGTAATTAAGTTCACTCTTTACATATATACATACCCAAAACAAAAGTAAGATCAAAACAAGCCTATTACAAGCCATATAATCCAAAATTAAATGTTCCAAAAACTACCAAAACTAGATGGATAGTGTGACTCGAGTGCTGATCCGATCTTCCAACCTTCAAAAGTATCTACAAGAACATAAATTAACACAAGTAAGCTTATTGAAGCTTAGTAAGTTCGTTGTACAAAAGCGATAAATCTTACCAAAGTAAGTATAACAATTCAATCAAAAATCATTCAACAACAAGTGTTTCCTGTCATCCACAATATCAAACCAGTGAATTTCATAATTCAATTCAAAATACAAACAATAATCTCTGGGAAAACATATATATCCACAACGGGTTAATTCAAGGTGTCAAACACACATCATGTCTTTCAGAATCATTAAATATGTTATAATACAATAATTTACACCCTGATGAATGACTTATAGATAAGAGTACACAAGTAATCCAACTGAAACACGTCAGTTGCTCATAAGAGCTAATCCACCCAATAACACGCCAACCGCTTATAAGAACTAATCCAACCAAAACACGTCAGTCACTCATAAGCGCTAATCCACCCGATAACACGCCAATGCTCATAAGATTTAATCCATCCGATAACACGCCAATTGCTCATAAGAGCTAATCCAACCGAAACACGCCAGATCAGGATAGTATACCACGAGAGTTCGCAAAAAATGTTGAACCTCAGTATACTTGGGAAAATATATATTATACCAAATCAATCTCCACTCCAACCCCTCTATAACACGCTGTCATTCAGTCGTACTCTATCTCGCATTCATCCGGCCTAAGTACCGAATTTCAATAACAATTTTCCAACAACGTTATAACATTAATTAAACAATTAAATTCGACTAATTCACATTATATCATGTTATAATTCATATAAATATTAAATTATAAATCGAACGAACTTACCTAGACTATCTTGTAATAGTTGCAGAAATTTAGGGACTATTCCGTAATTTTTTCTTTTCCACGTAAATCAACAGGGTCTTAATCTAAAATGTAAAATTTCTCAATTATTAGCTTACAATTCATATTCCAATTTAATCTACATTTTATACCCTTTCATTTTGAAAATTACACAATTGCCTCAAACTTTTACATTTTATGCAATTTAGTCCCTTAACCCAAAAATCATCAAATGGACCATTTTCTAAAAATTAGACTACAACCAAATATTCTAGTCCCTTAAAAAGTCCACAAATACCTCTTATTCACCAATAAACCTTGAAATTTTAACATGTTAACAATTTAATCCATAAATAAAAAACTAACTAAAATCACTTCACAAAACAACCAAAAATTATAACCAAAGCTTTAAACATGTAATTATCGTCACAAGAAACCAAGATTCATCAATGGTAACTTCCAAAAATTTTAGCAGATTTATAAACGAAGGTACGGGTTAGCTGGACCTAGTTGCAACGATCTCAAAAACATAAAAATTACAAGAAAATAAGTCAATTTCCATACCATGCAAGGCAAAGAGATGACCAAAGCTTCCTAGGTCTCCAATGGTGGTTTTCGAAAAAGAATGAAGAGAAATGCCTTTTGTTTCATTTTGTTTTATTAATTTCGAATTAATTACAAAATTGCCATTAAACCAATTTTCTTTAAACTTTTCTTTGATTTTTAACCCCATTATCGTCCACTATTTACTAATAAGGTCTAATTTCCTTATTGGTCCTCTCACATTTATTAGTTAAGCTATTAAATCATCCAAATTCAATAATTAACAAGTTTTGCAACTTTTACAATTTAGTCCTTTTTTAATTAGCTATCTAAACGTTAAAATTTCTTAGCCAAATTTTAATATGGCTGAAACACCCCAAACCCGGCCCACGAGCCCAGACCGGATCTGGGCTGTTCCTCGAGTAAAACGTTTCAAATTCATGTTTAGTACTTTGGAAAATTTGGGTGGTTTTATAAAA
This sequence comes from Gossypium sturtianum, assembly GCA_025698515.1. Taxonomy (NCBI): domain Eukaryota; kingdom Viridiplantae; phylum Streptophyta; class Magnoliopsida; order Malvales; family Malvaceae; genus Gossypium; species Gossypium sturtianum. Next base: position 85,605,216 of record CM046949.1, on the reverse strand, counting down.
AAATGCCGAGTTGTTTTGGAGTTAATCTTTAATTCGAAAATTGTTTGTGTTTAGGTGTCTAAACATTTAAAATTTATTTTTAAGAAAAGTTGCTTAAAATTTAAATGGATAAAAATTGTATCATAATAAAATAAATAAACATGCATGCATAATCAGTTTACAGCTATGGCCTTATTACATCAAAGCAAAACCCGAAATAAATCCAAAATACTTAGAAATAAAAAGTCCAAAATTAAAATAAAGTCTGAGTTGAACATGGCCAACACTAAGCTCCTGCCGACCCGGTCCGTTACTAAGTGTCACCTGAAAAATATCCCACAACGGGGTGAGTCAAACAGACTCAGTGTGTATAACCAACATCAATCCCAACGATTTAGGCACATCAAATCATACACATATAATGAATATAAATAATGATGCAATCCCGAACCCAAACCTAGATAACCATCTGCTACACATCACCTGTACCAACCATCACACCGTGGGGACTACTAAGTCGACCCTCCATCCGCTACACATCATCGAAGGCAGTCGCTGCAGATGACGTGCTCATCGCCCTTATAAATTTTGTGGCATAGCCACCAGATAGTATTTCGTGACATAAGTCACCACATTCAGTTTTCATGACATGAGTCACCACATTCAGATATTGTGGTATAAACCACCAGATCACTTCCCCTTTCCATATAACCCGTATGCCCCATGTCACACAGAATATGCAATATCATGCCTTATGCCTTATTCCACATTCTTATCGATATTCACATATGTACCATATTCCAAATATTCATATCATAATATTATTCATATCATTTATTAACATAATGTTAAGGTTACTTACCTGAGTACTTTGTACCATCACATGGTACCTTTGCCCACTTTTTCACATTATTATAAACACATATATTAAATTGATGCCATAAATCTATTAAGAGTTAGTGTGGGGTACACACCTGGTTTGCTTAACGAATTCACTAAAATCCCAAAAATCCCGATCTAACACTCTAGATCCTTAGTTCCTATATTCGGCCAACACTTAATACTTTTAGTAAAAAGCCATTCGGCTAAACAATCAAATCCCCAAGGATTATTGCAATCAAAATCCTTACCTTGCTACTGATTTGATTACTAATCAAATCCCGAAACTTTGTGACACTCCTTCCTTGCAATCGGCCAATACTAGATCACCTGACTTGGTTAGTTTCGGCTTCTAAATAACTAAGAAACATATTTGAATCACTAAATATAGACTTGGCCGAATATTCAGGTTCACTTACCTTGCGAGTCTTAAATCCCGAAATTGCTACTTGCTCTTGGTGATGTCGAGATCCCTATAGGTATATGTTAGATTCGGTTTTAACACTTAATCCCATGAAAGTGGCCCATGGCCGAATGCTTCATATCACTTACCTCGATCACTTCCAATCCCGAAAGACTCTTTTTACTGGCTACAACCAAAACACGAGATTATGGCTTAATACACATTCGGCCATCCTTAGAAATCAAGGCTTAGCCATTGATTTCGGCACTCAAATGGAAAGAAACCCATAACCGATATATAGGAGAGAAATACTTACCACTACACGTTGTTTGAAGAGACTAAAAGAGAAAATATTTCGGCTAACTCTTTCGGCTTTTAAAACTTGCGACAAAGAGAGAAGAATAAGGCCTTCTGAAGATTCGGCTATGGCTCCCAAATGGTCATGAAATATTCGGCTACAAGAGGAAGGGGTAAGGTTGAAGGGAAGGAAAGAAAAGAAATATAAAAGGTACCTAGAAGGTTTCGGCTAACACAAGGGGTGATTCGGCTTTAAGGTTCCAAGAAAAGAAGATGCTTAAAATACCCGAATGGTGCTTCAATTTCGGTTCTTGTTTCAAAGAAAATAGAGGAAAAAGAAAGGATTCTCTTGGCTACAAATTTCGGCAAGGAGACTAAAAGAAGAAACAAAAAGATGAATACCCAACCAAAAGGAAATTTCGGCACACACTACCCCCCTACATGACCGAATATACCATCCTACTCCCTTCTCCTAAATTCGGCTAGCACTCAAACTCTATCTCCCCCTTCCATTTCTCCTATTTTCTCTCCATACTGCTCATTCAAAATAAATTGAATAAATCAACACTTATCCTTCTCTTCTAACCGAATTTTAAAAGAAAGAGACCAAGTCTCATCCTCATCCATTTGAAAGTCCAAATGCCGTCCACTACTGCTCCCCATTGCCGCAAAATAAAAGCTCCCATTTTGCTTCCCTTGTGGCTCGAACCTAGGCCCTTGCACCTTTCACATGGCGTCACTTACCAGGGCTTTAAGTGGCGCCTTCATGCCACTTTACCAAGGAACTTTTTGTGTCTAATTTCCCCTACTATTTCTCTTAAGGCCTTCTTAGCCTGGCTCCCCCTTTTTAGACTTAAAGTCAAATAATTTCTAAGGCATTTGACTACACCCTAGGGTTCACAAAATTCATACAAAACACATTCATATACACATAAGCATGCTACTTCCTACAATTAGGCATTAACGCATAAGCCATAAATCCCGGATATTACAATGGCTCTAATAACTCCGTAAATATTCTATAAAAATATTTACAGGCTGACACGATGAAAATTTATGGTCTCAAAACCACTATTCTGTCACCACTGAAAAACAAGTTGTTACAAATATACTTAGTGAGTGTGCAGAAGACCATCAGAGGGCGTATAAACTCAATACTGGTCGTTGTGTTGCGACGCGGGGAGTTTGATGTTGCAACATAGGCATCAGAGCACAAAATTCCAAGACTGCCTTCAGTGTCACGATAGAGCCAAAGGATGTCGCGACACACCCCTACAGCTACCTTGAGTATGAGCATATTGCCTTTGATGTCACGACACAGGCACAAGGGTGTCGCCACATCGACCCTGTACGGGAGACATTTGTGAGCCAAGGGCATTTTGGTCAGCACAATCAAATATTTAACACAAGAACATCAGCTGACCTAGTGTTGAGGTCGACGACAACCATAACTTTATAAATAGGCTCATTTAGCACTTATTAGGGACAGCTTTTTAGACTCTCAGTTTTTCCCTATACTTTAGTTTTTAGTTTTTAATTTCTTTTTCTTTCTTTTAGGGTTTAGATTTTTTTCAATTTTTTTCATTCGTGTTCTTTGGAGAACTTGATTTGTAGACGCAATCAAACGTTTGAGGATTTCTGCACTTCATCAATTGAATACAATCAGGATTCCCTAAACTTTATTCTTGATATATTTTTCATGCATATCTTTATCATCAAGTGTAACAGCCCGGTTTTAGCTAAATCAGAATAGTGGTTTCAAAACCACAAATTCGATGTTGAAAAATTATTTTAGTATTATTTTCTGTATTTACAGCATGTTATTTTATATGTGTGAAAATTTCGTGAACAAATTTTATCGATTGGTTGGTTAATTTGTAGAAAAATGACTAAATCGCGTAAAATGAAAAAAGTAGTGTTCTATTAGCTAAAGGTATTAAATAGCTATAGAACCTTAAAGTTAAGTTCCTTATGTGGTTATTAACCAATTTATAAGATAATGGAAGTTAGTGGCATGACATTTGGAGTAGTTATTAAAGTTTATTAAGGTTAAAAATGTAAATTATTAATAAAGGTTAATAATAATAAAACAAATAAATAAATTTTAATGCTTTCATATTTATCTCTTACCAAAATTGAAGAGAAGAGAAAGCCATTCTAGGGTTTTTACATTCGGCATCTTCATAGCATAATTGGTAAGTGTTTTGAGCTCAGTTTTTGATGATTTCTATGTTTTTGTAATCGTTGCAGCTCAATCTAGCTAGCTCGTACCTTTAATTTCGAAATTGTTAAAGATTTTGAGAGTTTCCATTGTTGAATCTATGTGTTCTTTGATGTTTAATGTTGAAATATGAAAGCTTGATGATAGTTTTACATGTTTTGTTAAGTGATTTTTGATGAAAATGCAAATTAGGGGTTAAATTGAGAAAATGTGAAAATATGTGGTTAAATATGTGAATAAATGAAAAATGTGGGTTGATATGTGTATTAGGGAAATTTGGCTAGCATATTATTAGATGAAATTGCATCAATTTGTGATATCGTGTAATAAGGACTAAATTGTAAAAGTTATGAAATACTTGGGGCAAAAGTGTAAAAGTGCTTTAAAGTGTGATATGGACTAAATTGAAAGAATATGTGATTGAATAAGTTAATTTTGAATTTATATAGATCAAGAAAGAAAGAATTCGGATTTAGATCAGGGGGAAAGCAAGGTTAACGAGTAGTCGACCCGATCTGTCATTTTCGTATACGAGGTAAGTTCGTATAATTGAACTTAAATGTATATCTATTTATTTGATGGATGAAATTGAGATAGTATGTATTCTATTAGATAAATGTGGAGATATTGAACTAAATGCACAGTTTAAGTAAACGAATTGCTGAATAAGACCATAGCCGGGCTATGGCAAAAATCGAATAATAAGACCATAACTGGGTTATGGCATGTGAATGAAAGACCACGGCAAGGCCTTGGCAATGTATGTGTAAGACCATAGCTGGACTATGGCATCGAAAAATCGACTTAATTATATCGTAAGAATTTATAAACTCGAAGTGATTCAATAAGCAAATTGGTGAGAATAGGAATGTATCAGTACAGGTATGTACAAAAATCTGTTCGAATGATGAATTGTAAGAAGATGAGAATTTATGAGTTGCCTTATAGTTAAACTTTATGTTATCTCATTGATTGAGGTTTTAATTGCAAATTATGTATCTACTTGGAATTGTTCATGAATGATGTAGATTATTTCATATATATACATACGAACTTACCAAGCTTTATAGCTTACTTTGCTTATTTCCTTCTATGTTTTATAGTAAATCGAAGCTAGCTTGGAACCGGGGATCGTCAGGAACTTCATCGCACTATCGAACATCTATTTGGTACTTTTGAGTTGTGTAAATATGGTATATGGCATGTATAGGCTTGTGTCATTTTGATATGTTTGATGGATATGTATATTGGCCATTTGGGTTGGCATAAGATGATGAACAAGATGATGTTATAAATGTGCAAATGGTTCTATTTTGAGTTTGGTAAATTGACTTATGGTATGTGATTGAAGTTGATAATTTCGAAGTTATGTGTTTGTGAATTAATGCTTGATAATGCATGTTTGAAATGAATTAGTACATTAAATTGTATATGTGAATTAGGTATGTAATTAAATAGCAAGTTGTGACATATTTGTGACTTGCATGGTTGGAGATAGATATAATAAGATTTATGTATTGGTTAATGACTTTTGGCTACATATTTGTGCCTTGAAATGGTACCATTTGTACTTGTGTAGGTATGTGCAAAATGGGGTGGCAAATTGGCCTTGCAAATGGCCTATTTTTTACCATACGGGCTGAGACACGGGCGTGTGTCTCAGTCGTGTGTGACACACGGTCATGTTACATGGCCGTGTGTCCCCTGGTGTTGAAATTGAATTGAAGTCAGTATGCTCCACACGGTCTCACACACGGGCGTGTGACTGGCCATGTGGTACAAGTCAGTATACCCCCCTAAATGGCACATGGCCTAGCACACGGGCGTGTGACTTGGCCGTGTTGCATAAGTCAGTATACCCTACAGGTTTGGCACGGCCTAGCTGTAACACCCCTTACCCATATTCGATGCTGGAATAGGGTACGAGGCATTACCGGAACACATACACTTAACCATTCACATGCAAGCATACACATCCTTGAAATGCATCATCATAGACTTATAACATAACAAAAATAGGCCACATTAAATGGCCTTATACAACAATAACCATCAAATAGCATAGGCCAACTAATAATAACATATACACATAATCAACTCCCTATACATGCCATAGACTTAAAAATACTTGAAGATCGTTGATACAATACCAATCAATAACTTGTTAGTGTGATAGAATCTCTGACGACCTCCAACTCGAGCTAGCATCTGTGACACTATAGGAAAAAAGGAAAGGAAGGAGATTAGTAAGTAGGTATGTAAATAATAAGTGATATATTAACAAGCTTTTATAAATCTTCACAATATGTTCTCAAGATAATACAATCATAATTTTACATAGTTCCACTATTTATTCATGTTCATCTCAAGCTGTTTACTCGAGTCATACTCACTAAATTATTTATATCTTGAACTACGAAACTCCAAATTAAGATCCGCTAATTTTCCTAAAACTAGGCTCACATATCTTCTTACCATAAAATTTTCAGAATTTTTAGTTTAGCCAATAAGTACATTTTATTCTTTAAAGTCTCCCATGTTCTGCTGTCTGACAGTTTCGACCCTTCTTTACTAAAAATTAATTATCTCTTCGTACGAGATTCAGATGATGTTCCCATTTGTTTCTATTGAAAATAGACACATTCATGATTTTAAAAATATAAACTCTAACCCATAATTATTTATGCGAAAATATACTCAATAAGCTTTAATTTCATATCTTATTCAACTTCTAATTCAATTTCCACCATTTTTGGTGATTTTTAAAAGACACATTGTAACACCCCAAACCTGGCCCAGAAGTTAGGCCCGAATCTAGCGTGTCACATTGAAGTATTTTTCGAAAACCATGTTTTCATTGAAAACCCTTCTTATTTAAAAGCTTGATAAAAATCCCAGCACGTTAGGTTATTCTTAAAACGTACGACATAGAAAAATTATTAAGTTTATTCCCAAAGTTCCTTTGCAACTGCGGAAGCTAAGTTTAAAAGTAACCAATTTACGAAAACGTGATGTTTAAAGATTAAGTATCGAAACCATTTCAAAAATGTTTCGAAAACATAGTGTTGTTGAAAACAGTTATCATTTTGGAAAACCGTGACTTGTTTCTAACCGATATAAACCAAATTAAAGAAAGACCCGAAGTTAAAATCCAGAAACTTAAAGAGGCCTTATTACAACCCGAATCAAAATACTTGAATGTAAATAATAAAAACGGAAAACAAGAGCAGTGTGTGGCCTTCTCTGAGTCCCTCGCAGCATCGATCCGTCTAAGGCTGGGGATTACCTGCACAGTTAAAAACGAGGTGAGTTTACGAAAACTCAGTATGTAATCCCTTTACTAGAGTAACAGTCAGTAAACAGAAACAGAACCCAAAACAGTCTTGGCCAAAGCCTTTTAACAAGATGATGAGACAGTCGAGTTCAGAGCATACGTGGGCCAAGCCCACTACAATATCATTTGGGTCACACCCATACGCGAGAATCAATTGGGCCTAGCCCAAACCAATAATGAGAATAAGTGGCCTAAGCCCGATGCGATGTGATGATCTCATAAATAGATATGGAACAGTATGAGGATGCATCCCACCTCGATCCAGCCAACACACCACCCGTACCAACCCTGCACTTAAGTGGGGATAAAATCAACCCACCCAACCAACACACTAAGCTTAGCACCGGTTGCAGCACTAAGTCAATAGAAAGGCTAAAAGCCATAAATAGAATGGTTATAAACCATAATCAGGATGGCACAGAGCCATAATTAGGATAGCACAAAGCTATTGGTAACTGTAATAAGTTTGGCACATAGCCATCAGCGACGGTAATATAATCGGCACACAGCCACAGGTAATTATGATCGACACAGAGTCATCAATATATATGTTAGGCACGTAGCCATGGGCAAATACGATTGGCACAAGTCCATAATCAAGATGGCACAGAGCCATAGTTAGGTTGGCATAGAGCCAAAATCAGATTACGCAGCTTTAAGCCATCCGTCGGTTCACAGTCGTCTCATGCGACCCGTGCGACCTTAACAGATCAATATTGGACCCACAGTCGTCTCATGCGACCTGTGCGACCCTATCAAATCAATATTGGATCCGCAGTCGTCTCATGTGACCCGTGCGACCCTATCAGAACTTCTTCCGTATCAATGTCCCAACCCCATGCAATATGTCGTGAATGTCATGCTCAATCATTACACGTGTATGCAAAATGGCCATGCTCAGTAACAGTCATTTTGACATATATTAAAAGCATATCGATCCACACGACCACGATCAAGTCGATTAAAACACGATCATACAATCCGATCAAATCGGTCAAATCATAACACAAGTCAGTCATTTACCCACAAGGGCAAAACAGTCATTTTACCCTATAAGAGTCTTTCGGTAGTTTTGCAAACTGGGTGTATTTTGGTAATTTTACAAATTAGGGGTATTTCGGTAATTTTGCAAACTAAGGGTATTATGGTAATTTCACAAAATAAGGGTATTTTGGTAATTTTACCAATCGAGGGTATTTCAGTAATTTTGCAAATCGGGGGTATTTTAGTAATTTTACAAATCGGGGGTGTTTCGGTAATTTCACAATTCGAGGGTATTTTGGTAATTTTACAGATCAGGGGTATCTCAGTAATTTTACAAATCGAGGGTATTTTGATAATTTTACAAATCGAGGGTCTCAGCGACCCAACAGAAGGTCCACCGTCGCCTCGAGCGGCTTAAGTAACCTAAACAGTCACAATGGTGTAAATGGGCCTAAGGCTCATTACTCAACCCAAGTGGGCCCACACGCTCTTGTGGCCCAATCAGCCCAGAACTACCTAAGTCATGTGCGTGACATGACAAGTCTATCTACGTCCCACCTAACAGTGAAGTTTACCCACACGGGCCCACGGGCCCATACGGCCCATTTCGGCCTAAGCCCATGAGATCGCTCATGGCGGCCTTCCTCATCGTACGCCCATATTTCGTGAGCTCGGTTGATCACATGAGCGTTTGCACGCTCATGTGGCCCAAAATCCCAATCCTTCGTCTTTTCGGCTTTTAGCCGATCAACAGTCTTAGCAATGTATCATCACGTATTTTTTGACTTTTCAGCCGACCATCGAATATTGCATACAGTTACACACCTGATCACGTAGAGTACTAAGAAATCACAATCGCCAGAACCTATATTCAAACATAACATTCAGTTAATCACTAAACAACTAATGTTAGGAAAAACTCTTAATAACCACTTAACCGAGAGATCAACTACCACTTGCCTTGACTAGAGCGGTCGACTGTGATTAGCCGACTCGAACCAGAGTCTGGTGCAGCCACCTTTCCGCATCCTGGCGGAAAGTCCCGAATAGCCGACACCGCACGCCTCTTAAACTTGGGAGCAGGGACTACGAGTTCATTTCAAGTAGGCACTCTTCCTGATCCCCCCTCAGACTGGCTATCACTTGCCTCCATGATAATCTCTTGATTGCCTTAGATATTCGATCGAAAGAAAAAGGCAGATTTGAATGCACCAATGATACTTGAAAACTCTTCTACACCTTGAGAAGTTTTAGAAACCGAAAGAAAACGTATGGCAAGAGACAAGGTCAATTCGGCAAGGTTTAAGAAGAAAGAAGCAAAACTTGGCAACAAAATGAGACCAACAGATAAACACCTATTCGGCCAAGGAAGTAACTTAGTACTACAAAATAAGGGAAAAGAGTTTGGGAAAGGGAAAGGAGAATAGCATTCGGCTTAGGAGAAGAGAAGGGAGAAGCAACATAAATGATGAGGGAGGAGAAGGGGACGTATCCGGCTTAACAAAGCAACCAAAGAAGAGATGATAAATGCAAAATACTTGAGAGGGCCTATAGTGCATTCGGCTAGAGTAGAAACAAATTGAAGAAGAAGAAATGGGAGAGTTGTTCACCAAACTGACTAACCACTATTGACTGAAAACAAAAAGAGAGAAAGTAAAAGGGAATTTTGGCAAATACATATACCACAATGCTCCTCCCAAGCTGAAATGACCAACACAATCTTCCATAAGCCGAAATTCCTATGCTTTTCCCTTTTCAAAATCGGCACAAACTCCCTTCCAAATCAAAATCCTTAATTCTCCCCTAAAATATCTCCACATTTTCCTCTTCCAAATCCCCAACAACCATCATCCATATCCCATGATACTCTCCCCCTTTTACCAAGTCCACAACCACTCCAAAGAGTTTGAATCCACCACAGCTCTTGCCATCCATGCTGCAAAAATAAAACCTCCCTTACTCCTCAAGAGACTTGAACCTCAGACCAAAAGCTTCACTTCCTACGCCACTTACCACTAAGCCACCAGCTCCTCTTATGTCACAATTTAATCTTAATTACTTAAAAGGCTTAATACCAGGAGTCAGGGTTCCCCTAATGCTAAAATAAAAATTTCCCAAATGACATGACTTGAACCCAGGACTTCATAGAAGCCCCTTAACCTTCCAAAATCACTCACCTAATAGATTCAACATGCATTTGTGTCATTCTCTTGTTCTTAAAAATTTTACACACTCCCACGCCCAAGGCCTAATAGGCCCAATTCTACTAGGCCCAAATTCAGGGCGTTACAACTCTCCCCTCCTTAAAGAAATTTCGTCCTCGAAATTTCCAACACTCAAAACAGTCGCACAACCCAAACTACACCACCGCGCTTCCGCTGCGCACTCTAATTCCAAAACATTACCTCTTACGCACACCTAAAATACCTATCCACTAAAGCAGATAGATATCATACAAATACAATTTCCATATCACACAGAATAAATACAAAATCTAAATTTAAGCATCACAGTAGAGTCTAATATCTAAAGTAATCACAGTGTTTCCTATTGCATAACAGCAGACAACGGTATTCAAAAAACTTACGGATTCGACGCCGGAGACTCGGTGAACCACACTTTCAGAAAAACAGTCAATACAACATTTCAAAAACTTCAACTCTTTTCAAACCTTTCTGAAACAATTCTTTTAGAAATTAAATTTTAAAGACCCAATCCGCAGTCGAGTTTTGCAACCTGGCTCTGATACCACTAAATGTAACACCCAAACCTGGCCCAGAAGTTAGGCCTGAATCTAGCGTGTCACATTGAAGTGTTTTTCGAAAACCATGTTTTCATTGAAAACCCTTCTTATTTAAAAGCTTGAGAAAAATCCCAGCACGTTAGTTTATTCTTAACACGTTCGACATAGAAAAATTATTAAGTTTATTCCCAAAGTTCCTTTGCAACTGCGGAAGCTAAGTTTAAAAGTAACCGATTTACGAAAATGTGATGTTTAAAGATTAAGTCTCGAAACCATTTTGAAAATGTTGCGGAAACGTACTGTTATTGAAAACAGTTATCATTTTGGAAAACCGTGACTTGCTTCTAACCGATATAAACCAAAGTAAAGAAAGACCCGAAGTTAAAATCCAGAAACTTAAAGAGGCCTTATTACAACCCGAATCAAAATACTTGAATGTAAATAATTAAAACAGAAAACATGAGCAGTGTGTGGCCTTCTCCGAGTCCCTCGCAGCACTGATCCGTCTAAGGCTGGGGATTACCTGCACAATTAAAAACGAGGTGAGTTTACGAAAACTCAATGTGTAATCCCCTTACTAGAGTAATGACCCCAAGAAACAAAACAAAAAGCGATGCAGGCCAAAGCCCTTTACTTGAAGAATGATGCGGTCGATTCGAGCATATGTGGGCCAAGCCCACTACAATATCATTTGGGTCACAGCCCATAACAGAATCAATTGGGCCTAGCCCAAACCAATAACAGAATAAGTAGCCTAAGCCCAGTACAGTGACAAATCTCATAAACAGATATGCAACATTATGAGGATGCATCCCACCTCGATCCAGCCAACACACCACCCGTACCAACCCTACACTTATGTGGGGATAAAATCGACCCCCCCAGCCAATACACCAAGCTTAGCACCGGTTGCGGCACTAAGTCAACAGAACGGCTAAAAGCCATAAACAGAATGGTTATAAACCATAATCAGGATGGCACAGAGCCATAATCAGGATAGCACAAAGCTATCAGTAACTGTAATAAGTTTGGCACATAGCCATCAGCGACGGTAATATAATCGGCACACAGCCACAAGTAATTATGATCGACACAGAGTCATCAATATATATGTTAGGCACATAGCCACAGGCAAATACGATTGGCACAAGGCCATAATCAAGATGGCACAGATCTATAGTTAGGTTGGCATAGAGCCAAAATCAGATTACGCGGCTTTAAGTCATCCGTTGGTCCACAGTCGTCTCATGCGACCCTTGCGACCTTAACAAATCAATCTTTGGATCCATGCGTCTCATGCGACCCGCGTGCGACCCTATCGGATCAATTTGGATCCACGATGCGTCTCATGCGACCCGTGCGACCCTATCAGAACTTCCTCCGTATCAATGTCCCAACCCCATGCAATATGTCGTGTATGTCATGCTCAATCATTACACGTGTATGCAAAATGGCCATGCTCAGCAACGGTCATTTCGACATATATTAAAAGCATATCAGTCACACGACCACAGTCAAGTCAGTTAAAACACGATCATACAATCCCAGTTAAATCAGTCAATTCATAACACAAGTCAGTCATTTACCTACAAGGGCAAAACAGTCATTTTACCCTATAAGGGTATTTCGGTAATTTTGCAAATCGGGGTTATTTCAGTAATTTTGCAAACCGGGGGTATTTTGGTAATTTTGCAAACTGAGGGTATTTCGATAATTTCACAAATCAAGGGTATTTTGGTAATTTTACCAATCGAGGGTATTTTAGTAATTTTACAAATCGGGGGTATTTTAGTAATTTTGCCAATCAGGGTTATTTCAGTAATTTTGCAAATTGAGGGTATGTTAGTAATTTTACAAATCGGGGGTGTTTTAATAATTTCACAATCTGAGGGTATTTCGATAATTTTACAAATTAGGGGTATCTCAGTAATTTTACAAATCGGGGGTATTGCAGTAATTTTACAAATCAGGGGTATTTTGGTAATTTTACAAATCGGGGGTCTTAGCGACCCAACAGAAGGTCCACCGTCGCCTCGTGCGACTTAAGTACCTAAAAAGTCACTACGGTGCAAATGGGCCTAAGGCCCATTACTCGGCCCAAGTGGGCCCACAGGCTCGTGTGGCCCAATTAGTCCAGAACTACCTAAGTCATGTGCGTGACATGACAAGTCTATCTACATCCCACCTAATAGTGTAGTTTACTCACGCGGGCCAACGGGCCCATACGGCCGATACGGCCCATTCCGGCCCAAGCCCATTAGATCGCTCATGGCAGCCTTCCTCGTCGTACGCCCACGTTTTGTGAGCTCGGTTGATCACATGAGCGTTCGCACGCTCAAGTGGCCAAAAAGCCCAATCCTTCGGCTTTTTGACTTTTAGCCGATCAACAGTCTTAGTAATGTATCATCACGTATTTTTGACTTTTCAGCCGACCATCGAATATTGCATACAGTTACACACCTGATCACGTAGAGTACTAAGAAATCACGATCGAAAAAACCTATATTCAAACATAACATTCAGTTAATCACTAAACAACTAATGTTAGGAAAAACTCTTAATAACCACTTAACCGAGAGGTCGACTACCACTTGCCTTGACTAGATCGGTCGACTGTGATTAGCCGACTCGAACCAGAGTCTGGTGCAGCCACCATTCCACATCCTGGCGAAAAGTCCCAAATAGCTGACACCGCACGCCTCTTAAACTTGGGAGCAGGGACTACGAGTCCATTTCAAGTAGGCACTCTTCCTGATCCCCCCTCAGCCTGGCTATCACTTGCCTCCATGATAATATCTTGATTGCCTTAGATATTCGATCGAAAGAAAAAGGCAGATTTGAATGCTCCAATGATACTTGAAAACTCTTCTACACCTTGAGAAGTTTTAGAAACCGAAAGAAAACGTATGGCAAGAGACAAGGTCAATTCAACAAGGTTTAAGAAGAAAGAAGCAAAACTTGGCAACAAAATGAGACCAACAGATAAACACCTATTCGGCCAAGGAAGTAACTCAGTACTACAAAATAAGGGAAAAGAGTTTGGGAAAGGGAAAGGAGAATAGCATTCGGCTTAGGAGAAGAGAAGGGAGAAGCAACATAAATGATGAGGGAGGAGAAGGGGACATATTCGGCTTAACAAAGCAACCAAAGAAGAGATGATAAGATACAGAATACTTGAGAGGGCCTATAGTGCATTCGGCTAGAGTAGAAACAAATTGAAGAAGGAGAAATGGGAGAGTTGTTCACCAAACTGACTAACCACTATTGACTGAAAACAAAAAGAGAGAAAGTAAAAGGAAATTTCAAAAAATTCATATACCACAATGCTCCTCCCAAGCCGAAATTACCAACACAATCTTCCATAAGCCGAAATTCCTATGCTTTTCCCTTTTCAAAATCGGCACAAACTCCCTTCCAAATCAAACTCCTTAATTCTCCCCTAAAATCTATCCATATTTTCCTCCTCCAAATCCCCAGCAACCGTCATCCATATCTCATTATGCTCTCCTCCTTTTACCAAGTCCACAACCACTCCAAAGAGTTTGAATCCACCACAACTCTTGCCATCCATGCTGCAAAAATAAAACCTCCCTTGCTCCTCAAGAGACTTGAACCTCAGACCACAAGCTTCACTCCCTACGCCACTTACCACTAAGCCACCAACTCCTCTTGTGTCACAATTTAATCTTAATTACTTGAAAGGCTTAATACCAGGAGTCAGGGTTCCCCTAATGTTAAAATCAAAATTTCCTAAATGACATGACTTGAACCCAGGACTTCTTAGAAGCCCCCTAACCTTCCAAAATCCCTCACTTAACAGATCCAACATGCATTTGTGCCGTTCTCTTGTTCTCAAAAATTTTACACACTCCCATGCCCAAGGCCCAATAGGCCCAATTCTACTAGGCCCAAATTCAGGGCGTTACACACATAACTGCTGCTGTCCAAAACTGTTTTATTTCTAAATTTCACTCTTTCATGTTTTCTTTATAGTAACTTTCATTGTAACACTTACTCTGTATCAATCTTACCAAAGTTCGATCACATATTGAGCACATTGCTTATAAGTTTACACACACATACCTACACTTATTAATCACATAGTTATATTCGTTTGCACTTAGTCATTTCCAGTTGAACGCATCGGAATAATAACAGATACACAGAAATTTGCACATAAGTGCCACACTTGTAGCTAAAGATACTTTATATCACACTTTTCACATAGGCTCGCTCTCGAGCTATTCACATTCACGGGTCTGCTCACACAAGTTATCGGTCATACGTAACTACTTAGTGCTGCTCACACAAGCTGTCAGGTATCCACAACACATGTCGGATTACCCAGCCACTGGTAGAACTTATAAGACCAACACTCGTTTCACATAGTCACAATCTCGAGTACGCTCACACAAGCCATCGGTCATGACGAAACTACACGGTCTTTGCTTACACAAGCTGTCGAGTATCCGTAACACATGCCAAATAACTCAGCCACCGGTAGAACGTACGGACCAGCACGCAGATCACTTATTTCACTTAGATTTCACATAGGTTTCTAGTGAACATGTCACTCGTATCCATTTTTATTCCTAAGGTTTAACCGGGAAATTTCTCACTTGTCGATATTTTGTCAATTACATCAAATATTCAGCCACAATTCATACCATTTATTAAAATATGAAAACGTAAGTAAAAATGATACATTATTTACATACAAACTTACCTCGGTAGCACAATCGGTGAAAAGGACTTATTCGTCATATTATTTGTTTTTCCCCCGTTCTAAGTCTGAATCCCATTTTCCTTGATCTACAACAACACATTTAACTCATTTATTCATCCTGCTACTCAAATTAGCCTAAATTCACATTTTGGCAAAATTACATTTTTGCCCCTAAACTTTGTCATATTTACACTTTTGCCCCTAGGCTCGTAAAATGATTTTTATTCAATTTCCTTGTATTTTAAGCCTAGACGAACCATTTTCATAACTATAGCAGTCCACAATTTCCATTTATTCACACACTTACACACTTTTCACAACTTTTTACAAACTAGTCCTTTTTGACAATTTCATCGAAAATCACTTAGTAAAAGTCGTTTATTACAAACCGAGCATTCATATTCTACCATTAAACATCAAAACACAAGCATTTCTCATATGGGTAAATTTTTAAACATCAACCCTAGCTCAAATAAATGGTAGAAATAGAGAGATCGTGTTACGAGGATTTCAAAAACGTAAAAATCATTAAAAACGGGGCTAGAACGGACTTACAATCGAGCTTGGAAGCTTGAAAAACCCTAGCGATGGTTTCTTCATGCAACATTCGGCCATAGCTTGAAGATGGACACCATTTTGCTTTAATTTTGGCTTTTTTAATTCTTTTAATTACTAAATGACCAAAATGCCCTTAACTTAAAAATATCCTATTTCACTTATCTCATGTCCATTTTTGTCAAACAATTTAACCAATGGTCTAATTACCATTTAAGGACCCCCAATTTAAAACTTCATAACAATTGGACACTTCTAACATGTGGAAGTCAACTTTTGCACTATTTACAATTTAGTCCTTTTGACTAAATTGAGTGCCCAATCATCGAAATTTTCGAACAAAATTTTCACAAAATCTTTCTGTGAAATCGTAGACCATAAAAATATAATAAAAATAAGATTTTCCTCGTCAGATTTGTGGCCCCAAACCCTTTATTCGAGACTAGGCCGAAATCGGTACATTACACTAGCTGCGGTTTGGCAC
Source organism: Gossypium sturtianum (assembly GCA_025698515.1). NCBI lineage: Eukaryota > Viridiplantae > Streptophyta > Magnoliopsida > Malvales > Malvaceae > Gossypium > Gossypium sturtianum. Next base: position 85,588,611 of record CM046949.1, on the reverse strand, counting down.
ACGGGCGTGTGGTTGGCCGTGTGACCCAAGTCAGTATGTATACCCTGGATCCACACGGCCTGAGACACGAGTGTGTCTGGAGTCGTGTGAGGCACTCGGCCTGTTCCCACGGGCGTGTGACCCCTAAATGGTTGAAATTTTTCTAAGTTTCCAAAAATTTCTCGAGTTATCGATTTAGCCCCGAACCACTTCTAAAGCATGTTTAAGGCCTCGTAGGCCCTTATAAGGGGCAATGTGATTGTGATTAAATGATATTTGAGTATGAATGCATAAATGTATGAGTTATGTCTGTTAAATGAAATGTATTGATCGGTAATACCTTGTAACCCTACTCCGATGACGGATACGGGTTAAGGGCGTTACATTTATTGGTATTAGAGCTACGGTTTAGTCGATTCTAGGACTAACGTAGCATATGTGAGAGTCTAGCTATACATGCCATATATACTATGTGATAGTGTGATGATTCCTGACATGTAACGCCCTGAATTTTGGGCCTAGAAGAATTGGGCCTTGGGCATGGGAGCGTTTAAAATTTTTGAGAACAAGAGAACGGCACAATTTCATGTTAGATCTATTGGGTGAGTGATTTAGAAGGTTAAGGGGCTTCTATGAAGTCCTAGGTTCAAGCCATGTCATATGGGAAAATTTTTATTTTTAGCATTAGGGGAACCATGACTCCTGGTTTTAAGCCTTTTAAATAATTGTGATTAAAAAGAGACGCAAAAGAGCCTGTGGTGTTGTGGCAAGATGGCGACATAGGTGTGGCAAGAATGTGGCGTCACAGGTGTGGCAAGGAGGTCAGAGGTTCAAGTCTCACTGCATGTAAATGGGATTATTTATTTTGTTCATCTGTGGGCAAGAGTTGGTGTTGGATTTGAACTCTGTGTTGGAGAGTTTGAATGGTTCAAATGAGTGATTTAATGAGTGGATCTTGGAGAAAATTAAGGAGGGGATCATGGAGAGATAAGGGGAGGAAATCAAGGGAAGTTGGGTAGGTGAAATTTGGTGCCGAAATAGGGTTTTTGCTCTTGAAAATTCGGCTAGTGTGTGGTAGGGATGCCGTTTTTCTTTTAGCCATTTCAGCTTTTGGCTCATTTTGTTTGATTTTGAAATAGTGATGTAGGTAGTGGCTGATTTTATTCTAGTCATTCCTTTCATTTTAGTTCTTTTTGCCTTTTGCCAAAATCGAGCAATACCCCTTTTTCTCTGCTATTTTCTTTGCAACAATTGATGCTTGTGCCGATTCTCCCTCCTCTTGGCACTTTTCTGCTCTTCTTGTTTCTCAATTTGACCGAACCAATTCCTTCTCTCCCTCCTTTCTTACTCATTCGAAGTTCTTCTTCTCACTTATCCAAAACCAAATTCTCCTTCTCTTTATTTCTTTTTCTACAACTTTTCATCTCTGTCAACCTTGAGTATTCTTTCTTAATCTGAAATTAGGCCGAATATTAGTTATCTTTTCTTTTTCTTCTCTTCTAATTTGGTCAACATTTGATTGCTGTTCTTGACCGATTCTCTTCATCCCCGTCTGCTTTAATCCGCATCGTCAAAGGTTTGTTGGTTCTGTGGCCGAATGGTGTAGCTGAATATACCATGTCCTTATAACCGAATATTAATCTTTCCTCCATTTGTTGCTCCAGCCTCTGAAGTGTCGAATCTGTTCTTCTCTTGAGGGCTGTCTGAGTTCAATTTATCTATTGGCCTGTTGTAAGGGTAGGTGGTTTATTCTTTCAATCATTGACCGAATGCTAGTTCTCTTGTTGGCCGTGTGTTTTCCTTAGGTTAGTATTTGATTAACCTTGGTTATTGGATATTGATGCTTAATAATGGTTGTGGTACAGATAAACCACAAGGAGGTGAGATCAATTCATAATCACGGCTTAGGAAGTATAAGCCGATTTAGTTAAGGTTCTACGCTCGTGGGCTACTACGTTTTTCTCCAACAAGGTGTGTACACACATCACTCCTATTGTAGATCGACAAATGCGGAAATCCCGAAATGCTGAGAAGTCGAAAGGCCGAAAGTACAACTACGGCTATCACACGAGCGCACGAATGCTCATGTGGATAAGTCGATACAACGACAGAGGTCACCATGAGCATCTCGTGGTCTTAGGCCGTTTTTGGGGGCCAAATGGACCAGAATGGGCTGAGTGCGCCCAATGGGCCCGTGGGGCCTACGCGAGTAACTTTTTGGATAGATAGGAAATAATGAGCCGACCATGACGCTCATATGGCCAAAGGTAGTTTTGGGCTTAGTGGGCCACATGAGCATGTGGGCCTAGGCGGGCCATATAATGGGCTTGAGACCATTAATGCGTTTTGATTGCAAAAGGTTATACAAGTCATGCGGGACGACTGTGAGCCTATTGATGGGTCGATATGTGTACTCAGGCCCTAAGGGAGAAATGACCGTTATGCCCCTGAAGGGCAAAATAACTAAAATGTCCTACATGTTATATGATTGTTATTGTATGCCATTTATGGTATGTTTGCATTCATGTGATATTATGCTGCATGGGGGATAGGATCATTGATTTGGAGGAAGTATATGATTTGTTAGGGTCGCATGGTCGCTTGACGACTGTGGATCCACCGATGGCTTTAAGCCAATTATGTGACCGGCAGCTCTGCTGCAACATTGGTTAGTGCCGCAACCGGTGCTACATAAGGAGTGTAGGGATGGGTGGGTCGATTTAATCCCCACAGGAGTGTAGGGTTGGACGGGATTCGGAGTGTAGGGTTGGTTGGGTATTTGTGCATTGCATGATCTGATTTGATTAAGATATGGGCTCAGGCCCAGCTGAGGCTATTATGGGCTAAGGCCCAAATGCCACTGTTACTGTAATGGGCTTAGGCCCGGATTGCTGTGATGCATGCTTTATGATCGATGAGGATTTTGCACACTGAATTTTCGTAAACTCACCCCCTCTTTTTAATTTTTCAGGTAATCCTCAGTAAGCGGTTCGACGTACTGGAGGACTCGGAAGTGGCCACACTACGAACAGCTTTAAATTTTAGTATTCTATTTTATCTTACTTAAACCGCTTTCTTATTGGGTTGTAATAAGGCCTCTTTTAATTTCTGGTTTTTAATTTGGGAGTTTAAGTTTATTATGTTTTCTATCTGTTAGAAGTAGATTGCGGTTTTCCAAATCAATAACCATTTTCTAACACTACGTTTCCGCAACTCAATTTTTAAATATCATGTTTTCGTAAATCATTTGCTTTAAATTTAAGCTTCCGCAACAATAAGGTTTTAAAGGGAATAACGTTTTAATAAACCACGATTGAAAAAAAAACAAACACAACTGAGGTTTTGTACAAGTTTTGAATGGCAAGAAGTTTTAAATTTCAAGAAGGGTTTTCAATGAAAACATGGTTTTCAAAAAACACTTCAATGTGACACGCCAGATTCGGCCATAACATCTAGGCCGGGTTTGGGGTGTTACATGACAGCTTAAATTGTGTTTTCATATAGTAATGGATCCTAAACGAGCGATAGCTGATGATGTAGAGAGTAATGCGCCCACTCCTGCTCAAGGGACAGTGCCTTTCGAATCTAGACCCATGTTAGTGGTCACGAAGGTGAGGCTAAAGAAGCCTTTTTCCAAATGATGAATGAGTAGTTTACTTAGTATGTCCGGACAAATTCGGCTGCTCAACAACCTCTACCCCCTCCTATTCCCCAAACTGTACCTATAGCTCCTCAAGGAGTCGAGCTTTTAAGACTGAATAAGCCTCCAGTTGATAAGATCCGTAAACATGGGGCTAAAGAGTTTAGGGCTAATATTGATGATGACCCTGAGAGAGCTGAGTTCTGGCTTGAAAATACTATCCGAGTGTTTGATGAACTTTCGTGTACGCCAGCTGAATGCTTAAAGTGCGTTATTTCTCTTCTGAGAGACTCTGCGTATCATTGGTGGAATACTCTAGTGTCGGTAGTGTCAAGAGAGCGGGTAACTTGGGAATTCTTTCGGACCGAGTTCCAGAAGAAATACATCAGTCAACGGTTCCTTGACCAAAAGCATAAAGAATTTCTAGAATTTAAATAGTATGACCGTAACTGAATATGAAAGAGAATTTGTACGGTTGAGCAAGTATGCTCAAGAATATGTTTCTACCAAAGAGATAATGTGCAAGCGGTTTGTTGATAAATTTGAACGAAGACATTAAACTTCAGTCCGGATCTTTGGATTTAAAAGAATTTGCTGCATTAGTCAAACATGCTTGCAAAGCTACAGAACTGGGTAAAGAAAAGAGAAAGGCTGATTCAGAAGCTAGAGATTCGAGAAAGAGATTGATGAATAAACCCTATCACTCTTCATCAAAGAAATCTCGAGATTCGTATAGTTGATGAAATGCACCAGTGGAGTACTCTAATAGAGATCGTGGGAAGCAATTTATGGGTTCAAAAACTCTAGCTATGTCAGTGGCAAGTGTGGGTAATGTTAGACAGAACAAACCTGAATGTGGACGATGTGGAAAACGACATTTTGGAGAGTGTAGACTGAATGATAAAGCCTGTTTTAGATGTGGTTCGCATGAACACTTCATTCGAGATTCTCCTGAGTTAGATGAGAAAGATAAATCTCAAAGTGCAAGACAAAGCAACACGACTGCTAGAGGAAGACCATTCCGTAATGTTGGAAATGTGAGTGGTGGTAGAGGTGCGACACGAGATACTGATGTGAGATCCGAGGCTAGAGCACCTGCTAAAGCTTACGCTATTCGCGCTCGCGAAGAAGCGTCATCTCCAGATGTTATCACCGGTACTTTCACTCTCTATGATACTAATGTGATTGCATTGATAGATCTAGGATCAACTCATTCTTATATATGTATGAATTTAGTATCTAGTAAGACTTTGCTTGTAGAGTCTACTGAATTTGTGATTAGAGTATCGAACCCCTTAGGCAAATGTGTTTTGGTTGACAAAGTCTGTAAGAATTGTTCATTAATGTATCGGGATTTCTATTTTCTGGCTAATCTGATGTTGTTGCCATTCGATGAATTTGATGTGATTCTAGGTATGGATTGGCTAACGATGCATGATGCTATAGTGAATTGTAGACGAAAGATAATTAAACTGAAATGTCAAAATAATGAGACTATTAGAATTGAATCTGATGATCTGAATAGTTTGCCAGATGTGATCTCGTCTATGTTAGCTCAGAGATTTGTGAGAAAGGGGTGTGAAGCTTATCTTGCTTATGTACTTGATACGAAAGTGCGAGAAACAAAGATTGAATTAGTACCGGTTGTGTGTGAGTATCGGATGTATTTCTCGAAGAGTTATCGGGTTTACCACCTATCGAGAGAGGTTGAGTTTGGTATTGAATTAGTCACAGGGAACAACGGCGATATCGATAGCTCGTCATGCAGAATGGCTCAACATGAGTTAAAAGAATTGAAAGCTCGAGTTGCAAGAGTTGTGAGATAAAGGTTTTGCTAGACAGAGTTTCTTTTCCCAGGCGCACGGTGTTATTTGTGAAAAGAAAGATGGCACGATGAGAATGTGTATAGACTATCGACTGACTCAACAAAGTGACGATTAAGAATAAATACCCTTTGCCACGAATAGATGATTTGTTTGATCAATTAAAAGGGGCACCAGTGTTTTCGAAAATTGATTTGAGATCGGGTTATTACCAGTTGCAAGTTAAAGAATCAGATGTGCCAAAGACTACATTTAGAACAAGGTACGGACACTACGAATTTCTTGTTATGCCTTTCGGACTAACAAATGCACCTGCTATTTTTATGGACTTGATGAACCGGATTTTTAGGCCATACTTAGACCGATTCGTAGTTGTATTTATTGATGACATTTTGATTTACTCTCGTGATAAATCTGAGCATGCCGAGCATTTGAGAATCTTGTTACAAACTTTGAGAGATAAACAGTTGTTTGCAAAGTTCAGCAAATGTGAGTTTTGGCTATGAGAGGTTGGTTTTCTGGGACATATAGTTTCAGCCGCGGGTATCCGAGTTGACCCGAGCAAAATTTCTACGATTATAGATTGGAAGCCTTCGAGAAATGTATCCGAAGTCCGTAGTTTTTTGGGACTAGCCGGCTATTATAGATGATTTGTGAAAGGCTTCTCGATGATTGCGACTCCGATGACGTGATTACTTCAAAAAGATGTTAAATTTGAGTGGTCAGAAAAGTGTCAGTAGAGCTTCGAGCAGTTGAAAGCATTATTGACAGAGGCACCAGTATTAGTTCAGCCTGATTCGGGTAAAGAATTCGTAGTTTTCAGTGATGCATCGTTAAATAGCCTGGGTTATGTTTTGATACAAGAAAGCAAAGTTATAGCTTATGCCTCGAGACAGTTAAAGCCGCACGAAAAGAATTATTCGACACACGAACTAGAGTTAGCTGCGATAGTGTTCGCATTGAAAATTTGGCGTCATTACTTGTTTGGTGAGAAATGCCATATTTATACCTATCACAAAAGCCTGAAATATTTGATGACTTTGAAAGATTTAAATTTGCGACAGCGGAGATGGTTAGAATTGCTAAAAGACTATGAGTTAGTGATTGACTATCATCCGGGGAAAGCGAACGTAGTTGCTGATGCTTTGAGACGAAAGTCCTTATTTGGTTTGCATGCTTTGAACACACAATTAGCTTTGTCTGATGACGGTTCGATAGTAGCTGAGTTGAAAGCGAGACCTTTATTTCTACAGCAGATTTGTAAGGCTCAAAAATTTGATAATGAATTGCAAGCAAAACGAGCTCAGTGTGAGTCGACTTCTGATTCAGAGTTTCGAATAGGGCCTGATGATTGTTTTATGTTTTGTGATAGAATATGTGTACCAAGAAATTCTGAGCTCATTCAAAAGATTCTAAACGAAGCACACAGTAGTTGTTTATCAGTACATCCGGAAAGCACGAAAATGTATAATGATTTGAAACAGCTTTATTGGTGGCACGGCATAAAACGAGATATCTCAGAATTTGTTTCAAAATGTTTGATTTGTCAGCAAGTCAAAGCTGAGCATCAGGTTCCGTTAGGTTTATTACAGCCTATTATGATTCCTGAATGGAAGTGGGATAGAATAACAATGGATTTCGTATCGGGTTTGCCCTTATCTCCGAAAAAGAAAGATGCGATATGGGTTGTTGTTGACAGATTGACGAAATCAGCTCATTTCATTCTGGTACGTACAGATTTCTCTCTTGATAAATTAGCTGAGTTATATATTTCTGAAATTGTGAGATAACATGGTGTTCCCCTATCTATTGTTTTGGATAGAGATTCGAGGTTTACATCAAGATTTTGGAAGAGATTACAAGAAGCTTAGGGTACGAAGCTGCATCTTAGCACTGCGTTTCAACCGCAAACGGATGGTCAATCCAAACGAGTTATTCAGATACTTGAGGATATGTTGCTTGTTGCATTCTTGAGTTTGAAGGTAACTGTCAGAAATATCTACTGCTGATTGAATTTGCTTACAATAATAGCTTCCAATCGAGTATTAAGATGGCGCTGTACGAAGCTCTATACGGTCGTAAATGTCAAACACCGTTGTACTGGAGTGAGCTCAGTGAAAATAAGATTCACGGGATTGATCTGATCAGAGAGACTGAAGAAAAAGTGAAAGTAATTCGCGATAGTTTGAAAGTAGCTTTGGACCAACAGAAATCATACTCAGACTTGAAACGGAAAGGTATTGAGTTTCAGATAGGAGATAAAGTATTTTTGAAAGTCTCGCCGTGGAAAAAGATATTGCGGTTTGGTCGAAAAGGGAAATTAAGTCCGCGATTCATCGGACCGTATGAGATTACTGAGCGAGTTGGGCCAGTGGCATATCGACTATCTTTACCATCTGAGTTAGAAAAAATTTATAATGTCTTTCATGTGTAGATGCTTCAATGATACCGATCCGACCCTTCACATGTCAATTCCACGACCAGAAATTTGAAATTGATCGATATGTCATATCTTTGAAGAACCGATTCAAATTTTAGCTTGTGAGATCAATGAACTGAGAAATAAGAGAATCGCATTAGTAAAAGTATTATGGCATTGACACGAGGTTGAAGAAGCTACATGGGAACCCGATGATGCTATGAGAAAACAATACCCGAACCTATTCACCGGTAAGATTTTCAGGGATGAAAATCCCTAAGGGGGAGAATTGTAACAGCCCGATTTTAACTAAATCAGAATAGTGGTTTCGGAACCACAAATCCGATGTCGAAAAATTATTTTAGCATTATTTTCGGTATTTACAGCATGTTATTTGATATGTGTGAAAATTTTGTGAGCAAATTTTATCGATTGGTTGGTTAATTTGAGAAAAAGGACTAAATCGCGAAAAATGCAAAAGTAGTGTTCTATTAGCTAAAGGTATTAAATAGCTATAGAGCCTATGTGGTTATTAACCCATTTATAAGATAATGGAAGTTAGTGGCATGGCATTTGGAGTAGTTATTAAAGTTTATTAAGGTTAAAAATGTAAATTATTAATAAAGGTTAATAATAATAAAACAAATAACGAAATTTTAATGCTTTCATCTTCATCTCTTGCCGAAATTGAAGAGAAGAGAAAGCCATTCTAGGGTTTTTACATTCGGCATCTTCATAGCTTAATTGGTAAGTGTTTTGAGCTCAGTTTTTGATGATTTCTATGTTTTTGTAATCGTTGCAGCTCAATCTAGCTAGCCCGTACCTTTAATTTTGAAACAGTTAAAGATTTTGAGAGTTTCCATTGTTGAATCTATTTGTTCTTTGATGTTTAATGTTGAAATATGAAAGCTTGATGATAGTTTTACATGTTTTGTTAAGTGATTTTTGATGAAAATGCAAATTAGGGGTTAAATAGAGAAAATGTAAAAATATGAGGTTAAATATGCGAATAAATGAAAAATGTGGGTTGATATGTGTATTAGGGAAATTTGGCTAGCATATGATTAGATGAAATTGCATCAATTTGTGATATCGTGTAATAAGGACTAAATTGTAAAAGTTGTGAAATACTTGGGGCAAAAGTGTAAAAGTGCTTTAAAGTGTGATATGGACTAAATTGAAAGAATATGTGATTGAATAAGTTAATTTTGATTTTATATAGATCAAGAAAGAAAGAATTCGGTTTTAGATCGGGGGGAAAAGCAAGGTTAACGAGTAGTCGTCCCGATCTGTCATTTCCGTATACGAGGTAAGTTCGTATAATTGAACTTAAATGTGTATCTATTTATTTGATGGATGAAATTGAGATAGTATGTATTCTATTAGAGAAATGTGGAGATATTGAATTAAATGCACAATTTAAGTAAACGGATTGCTGAATAAGACCATAGCCGGGCTATGGCAAAAATCGAATAATAAGACCATAACCGGGTTATGGCATGTGAATGAAAGACCACGGTAGGGCCTTGGCAATGTATGTGTAAGACCATAGTTGGACTATGGCATAGGAAAATCGATGTAGTTATATCGTAAGCATTTATAAACTCGAAGTGATTCAATAACAAAATTGGTGAGAATAGGAATGTATCTGTACGGGTATGTATAGAAATCTGTTCGAATGATGAATTATAAGAAGATGAGAATTTATGAGTTGCCTTATAGTTAAACTTTATGTTATGTCATTGATTGAGATTTTAATTGCAAATGATGTATCTACTTGGAATTGTTCATGAATGATGTAGATTATTTCATATATATACATACAAACTTACTAAGCTTTATAGCTTACTTTGCTTATTTCCTTCTATGTTTTATAGTAAATCGAAGCTAGCTCGGAACCGGGGATTGTCAGGAACTTCATCGAACATCTATTTGGTACTTTTGAGTTGTGTAAATATGGTATATGGCATGTATAGGCTTGTGTCATTTTGATATGTTTGATGGATATGTATATTGGCCATTTGGGTTGGCATAAGATGATGAACACGATGATGTTATAAATGTGCAAATGGTTCTATTTTGAGTTTGGTAAATTGACTTATGTTATGTGATTGAAGTTGATAATTTGGAAGTTATGTGTTTGTGAATTAATGCTTGATAATGCATGTTTGAAATGAATTAGTACATTGAATTGTATATGTGAATTAGGTATGTAATTAAATAGCAAGTTGTGACATATTTGTGACTTGCATGGTTGGAGATAGATATAATAAGATTTATGTATTGGTTAATGACTTTTGGCTGCATATTTGTGCCATGAAATGGTACCATTTGTACTCGTGTAGGTATGTGCAAAATGGGGTGGCAAATTGGCCTTGCAAATGGCCTATTTTTGTCCACACGGGTAGAGACACGGGCGTGTGTCTCAGCCGTGTGTGACACACGGTCATGTTACATGGCCGTGTGTCCCCTGGTGTTGAAATTGAATTGAAGTCAGTATGCTCCACACGGTCTCACACACGGGCGTGTGACTGGCCGTGTGGTACAAGTCAGTATACCCGCCTAAATGGCACATGGCCTAGCACACGGGCGTGTGACTTGGCTGTGTTCCATAAGACAGTATACCCTACAGGTTTGGCACGGCCTAGCAGACACCCTGGAACACAGGCGTGTGTGGCCACTTCTAAGGGCACACGGGCTAGACACATGGGCGTGTGGTTGGCCGTGTGACCCAAGTCAGTATGTATGCCCTGTTTCCACACGGCCTGTTCAGACGGGCGTGTGACCCCTGAATGGTTGAAATTTTTCTAAGTTTCCAAAAATTTCCTGAGTTATCGATTTAGTCCCGAACCACTTCTAAACCATGTTTAAGGCCTCGTAGGCCCTTATAAGGGACAATGTGATTGTGATTAAATGATATTTGAGTATGAATGCATAAATGTATGAGTTATGTATGTTAAATGATATGCATTGATCGATAATACCTCATAACCCTACTCCGGTGACAGATACAGGTTAGGGGTGTTACATCAAGTTTATTATGTTTATGGATTCCATGAGGAACAAATCCTCTTATGGGGGATTAGTGAGTGGAGGCATGATTGATTAATTGTTATGTAGGGTTTTCTTAGCGGATCAGCTGTTCGGGAGAGGAAGAACTTTAACCCTAGGCTTGAAAATTCTAGGAAGTCATTTAGGTGGGAACTAACCTAAAATTTGTATGGCCTATCTGTGAACACCTTAGCCCCGAACCAGTCTGGACTGTGAGGTCGAGAGATAAGTAGTTCTTGCTTACTCGTTAGTTTAGTGGAAGATTGAGAGATCCTGCTAGGGTAACGACTAGTTGATTGAATAGAAACTCGAAATAGGAATGTACGATCCTTGGAATACTTATGTAACACCCCTCACCCGTATTCACCTTCAGAATAGGGTTACGGAGTATTACCGGAACTACAACACTTTTAAACATACATTTCATGTACAATTTATCAATTCAAATACAAATCAATCACAATCAATCATAGTGTCCCTTAAACGAGCCTACGAGGCCTTAAACATGCATTGAGAGTGGTTCGAGACTAAACCGATAACTCGGGAAATTTTTCAACACTTATAAATTTTTTCTACAAAACAGGGGACACACGCCCGTGCGACCAGGCCGTGTGTCTCACACGGCCGCCAGACACGCCCGTGTCACAGGCCGTGTGAACATTCAAAATGGAAGCACATGGTCGTGTCCCAACCTGTGTCCTACCCCGTGTCCAAACAAGTGAGGTTACTGACTTGGGTCACCCGGCCAACCACACGCCCATGTGTCTAGCTCGTGTGCCCTTCGAAGTGGCCACACACGCCTGTGTGCCAGGCCGTGTGCTAGGCCATGCCAAACCTGTAGGGTATACTAATTTATGCAACACGGCCAAGTCACACGCCCGTGTGCTAGGCCGTGTGCCAATTAGGGGGTATACTGACTTATGCCACACAGTCGATCACACGCTCGTGTGTTAGACCGTGTGGAGCATACCGACTTCATTTCAATAACAACACCAGGGGACACACGGCCGTGTAACATGACCGTGTGTCACACACGGCTGAGACACACGCCCGTGTCTCTGATCGTGTGGACAAAAATAGGCTATTTACCAAGCCATTTTGCCACCCCATTTGGTACACATCTTCACCTATACAATTGACACCAAACCATAGCATAATATACCATCCAAAACAACCAAGCCAAGTCTAAATCTTACCATTTCAATACTAACCAATTCAAGGCACATAAGTACCACAATATGCTATCTAAATTCATACCAATCCTTATAATCTCAAATCATCAAAATGACCATTATCAAAGATACATTATTAGGCCTAATTTCACAAGAATACTTATATCCATAATTCATCAATTTACCATTCATAATACCTATTATCATCAATCATCATACAACCATCAAACAACTCAATTCACAAGACTTAAATACACATATATGAACATTATTCAAACATACCAAACAAATCAAAATGGTCCATCACACATGGTTATATATATATTTACACACCAAACATAAACCTTTACAAGCCAATTCATTTGACCAAAGTCATTATCAAAACATAACTAACATGACTCAAAGTCCCTATACATGCCATATACTTAAAATACCAAAATTCAAAGGTACCAAGTGATAGGTGGTAGTGTGAAACAATCTCCAACGATTCCCGAGTCCGAGCTAGCTTCGATATCACTATAAAACACGAAAAATACCCAAAGTAAGCTATAAAGCTTAGTAAACTCGTATGTTAACAATAAGCAAATATAACCATTCATTAATCATTCAAATAATAGAAAACAATATACAACGATTCTATTAGATCTCAAAGCTATCAAATGATCATTTACATAACTTACCAAGGAACTCATCAATTCCATAGTTTCAATACTCAATTCATTACCGTACGTACCTGTACCATCTTGTACCAATCTCATACTCTACCATATCCTTCATTTACCCGTTGAACCATTCGGAATAGAAGTCGGATACTCAAGGTCTCACACGATAAGTACCTATACCATGGCTCGAAGCCAAATCAAGGTAACTTATCCGAAATTCTGATATCATGACCCAAAGCCAAATCAGCCAATATGCATGGCCCGAAGCCAAATCGGTATATCTCACACCCAAAGTGCTAATAACATGGCCCGAAGCCAACTCAAATATATCTAATGACATGTCACTAGCATCCTAAACTATTCCTAAGGTTCAATTGGGTTTCCAACTGTCAAATCTTCATCGAATCATTTCCGAACTCGTCCGTAATCACATAATCACAATTCATGCTATATCAAAGCATATAAAATACATATGAAATGAAATTATAACATACGAACTTACCTCGGATGTTAAAACGGTGAATCGAGTTAATTAGTCAATCACTTTATCTTTTCCCCGGTCCAAGTCTGTATTTCGCTTTTCTTGATCTAAATATATTCAAAATTGACTTATTCAATCATCTATTCATTCAATTTAGTCCAAAACATACTTTAAAACACATTTACACTTTTGTCCCACATTTTTCACATTTTTCACAATTTAGTCCTTATTGCATAAAATCACAAATTAGTGAAATTCCAATTATACCCATGCTAGAAAAATTACTATTATGCCCCTAGCAGCCCATATTTTTCATTTATTTCACACTTTAACCACTAACTTTACATATTTCTCAATTTAATCCCTATTTTACATTTTCACTAAAAATCACTTGACAAAACTTGTATATCTATTAACAAACATTCATAATTTATCAAGAAACTTCAAAACACATGCTTATTCATCGGTGGCATCATTCAAAATCTTTAACAGCTTTGCAAATTAGTCTCTGGGTTAGCTAGTTCTGGTTGCAACGATCTCAAAAACATAAAAATCATTAAAAACGGGACAAAAATGGACTTATAATTAAGCTTGCATGTAGCCGAACCCTAAAATGAACAAAAATGGTTTCTTCTCTTCCAATATTCGGTTGAAGAAGATGACTAAAAGATGGTAATGTATTTTTATTTCATTTACTTATTCTTATTTAACTATTTACTAATATAACCTTTAATAATAACCTTTAAACATTACAAAACCTTGTCCAAGAATGCCCACTCAAGTTTCAAATGGTTTAATTACCATTTAAGGCCACTATATTTAAAAACCAAAGCTATTTGACACCTTTCACTAATAGAATAGTACTTTTTCATTTTACGCGATTTAGTCCTTTTTACCAAATTAAGCATTCAAACGATAAAATTTCTTAACGAAATTTTTACACAAACATATTATCATGCTGTAGACATTAAAATAATAATAAAATAAAAATTTCAAATTCAGATTTGTGGTCCCGAAACCACTGTTCTGGTTTGACCAAAAACAGGCTATTACAACTCTTCCCCCTTTAGGGATTTCGTCCCCGAAAATCTTACCAGTGAAGAGGTTAGGGTACTGTTTTCTCATAGCTTCCTCGGGCTCCCACGTAGCCTCTTCAACACCGTGTCGTTGCCAAAGTACTTTTACGAGAGTTATGCTTTTATTTCTCAACTGTTTAACCTCACGTGCTAGAATTCTGATCTGTTCTTTATTATACGCCATATCAGGTTGAATTTCAATCTCTGACAGAGAAATCACATGTGATGGATCAGATCTATATCGGCGTAACATCGACACATGAAATACGTTATGAATCTTTTCTAACTCCAATGGTAAGGCTAATCGATCTGCTACTGGCCCTATTCTTTCAATGATCTCATATGGCCCGATGAATCGCGGACTCAATTTGCCTTTGCGACTGAAACGAAGTATTTTCTTCCACGGAGAGACTTTCAGGAACACTTTGTCGCCAATCTGGAATTCAATGTCTTTTAATTTCAAATTCGCGTACGATTTCTAACGATCTGAAGCTGCTTTCAAACAGTCACGACTTACTTTCACTTTCTCTTTAGTTTCTCTAACCAAATCAACCACGAATCTGTTTCTCACTCAGCTCGGTCAAATACAATGGAGTTCGGCATTTGCGACCATATAAGCTTCATACGGTGCCATCTTTATGCTCGTTTGAAAACTGTTATTATAGGCAAATTCAACCAACGGCAAATATTTCTCCCAATTACCTTAAAACTCTAAAACACAACAACTGAGCATATCTTCGAGAATCTAAATTACTCTCTCAGACTGACCGTCAGTTTGCGGATGAAAAGTTGTACTGAAATTCAACTCCGTACCCAGAGCTTCTTGCAATTTCTTCCAAAATCATGATGTGAATCTCGGATCTCTATCTAAAATAATCGAAACTGGCACCCCGTGCAATCTAACGATCTCAGCAATATACAATTCAGCTAATCTATCGAGTGAATAGTCAGTACATACCGGAATAAAATGTGTTGATTTCGTCAATCGATCAACGACAACCCAAATTGTATCTTTCTTTTTTGGAGACAGAGGCAATCCTGATACGAAATCCATAGTCACTCTATCCCATTTTCACTTTAGTATCATCACAAGCTGAAGCAAACCTGAAGCTACTTGATGCTCGGCTTTCACTTGTTGGCAAATCAAACACTTCGATACAAACTCAGAAATATCTCATTTCATACCCGACCACCAATATAATTTCTTCAAATCATTGTACAAGTAACAGCCTGATTTTAGGTCTAGTCGGAACAGTGGTTTCGAGACCACAAATTCGACGAATAAAAATTCATTTTTATTATATTTTTATGGTCTACATTTTTATGGAAATATTTTGTGAAAATTTCGTTTGAAAATTTTGACGTTTGGGCACTCAATTTAGTTAAAATGACTAACTTGCAAAAAGTGCAAAACTTTAATTCTATCTGTTAAAGGTGTACAATTGCTATGAGATTTTAAATTATAGGTCCTTAAATGGTAATTAGACCATTGGTTAAGTTGATGGACAAAAATGGACATGGTTTGGCATGTTTCTAAAGTTTTTCATTAAGGGCATTTTGGTAATTTGGTAATTAAAATGAATTAAAACGCCAAAATAAAGCCAATTTTTGTCCGTCTTCCTCCCATGGCCGAAATTCACAAGGGGAAACCATGTCTAGGGTTTTTCAAACTTCCAATCTCGATTGTAAGTCCGTTCTAGCCCCGTTTTTAATGCTCTTTACATTTTTAAAGTCGTTGTAACACGATCTTTCTATTTCTACCACTAATTTGAAGAAATGTCAAGGTATAAAATTTTACCCGTGATGGATATTTGTGTATTTTGATGTCTAATGGTAGAAAATGTATGTTTGGTGTATGATAAACGACTTTTGCTAAGTGATTTTCTGTAAAAATGTTAAAAAGGACTTGTTTGTAAAAGTTGTAAAATGAATAGTAAAAGTGTGAATAAATGAAAATTGTGGGCTGTTATGAGCATGATATAGGTACGGCTAGGCTTGGGTGTAATGAAATTGAATGAAAATCATTTTACGAGCCTAGGGACTAAAATATAAAAATGTTAAACTTTAAGGACAAAAATGTAATTTTTTTCCATAATGTGATTTTGGGCTGATTTGAATAGTATAATGATTAAATAAGTCAAATGTGATATTATAGATCGATAAAAATGAGGTTCGGAGTTAGAACGGGGGAAAAATGAGTATTTGACGATTTAGTCCTTTTTGCCGTTTTTATGCCGAGGTAAGTTCGTATGTTTAATAAGCATTAAATTACATGCGTATAAATGCTTAATTGATATAATTGTGGTAAATGCTATAATATTGAAATGAAATGTGAATGCTATTGAGTATGATACTACGCAAATGACCGACAGAGATTCGATACAACGAAAGTCCCGGTTGAACCCTAGGAATAGATAGGATACCAATGTCATGACATTAAGGTTACTGAGATTACGTGTAAGACCATATCTGGGATATGGCATCAATATGAAACTTCGTGTAAGACCATATCTGGGATATGGCATCGATATGAGACTTCGTGTAAGACCATACCTGGGCTATTGGCATCGATACGAGATTACATGTAAGACCATATCTGAGATATGGCATTGGTACGGTTCTGTATGTACGAGATCCCTGAGTATCCTTTAGTATTCCAAATGGTTCAACGGGAAATTCAACGGGCATGTCAAAGAAGAGAAAGAGTATGTAAGTATTACGAATTGATACAGGTATGTACGTAAATTTTGTAAGTATTGACTTCATGAAATTGTGAGTTCATGATTTCCACGAGAATGATTTGTGAGAACCTCGTGATTATTGGTCAATACTTGTGATGTATGAAATTCATGATAAATTCGGTTAACGATCATGTGATTGGCTTTCGGGCAAAATTGAGTTATGATATAGCATGTTTTATTCATGCAAATTTTGATTTATCGGATATGAGAAAAATGAAAGATTGGCATAATTGCCTATTAAAATGGTTATAGAAGTATGAAAAGATATGAGCTTTAAATAATTGAAAGATGCTAAAGTATATGCTTAAGAGGTGAATACTAATAAATAATGTGCATGTTTATTATGAGGTACGAAATGATTGGTTTATTGTGGTAATTTGTTATAATGGAGAGATTACGGTTATTAGGCTAATGTCAAAACATGTTAAAATAGGCTTCCAAATTGATAGAGCAAACAATGTGACTGAATAAATTATAACTTTGAGTTTTATAGCAATTTATATTATCTTGTGTTTATATTATCGGACTTGGTAAATGATTCGTAAAAGTTGCTTATTACTTTCATACGGACTTATTAAGCTATATATATAGCTTACCCCCTTCCTTTCCAATGTCTTATAGGGTTATTAAGCTAGCTCGGATTGGAGTTTGCCGGAGATCTTATCACACTATCAAGCTATCATTTTTGGTATAAATGAATTTAAGTATTTTAAGTCTATGGCATGTATAGGGACTTAGTCATTTTGTTAAATGTGTCATTATGATTGTAGCCAATGTGTTGGCTTGTGATTATCAAAGGCTTGTTTTGATACTTGGCCATGTAGATTGGCTTATTTGGGCTATCATGGTTGTCAGCCTAAGTATAGATATATATATGTGCTAAAGTCTCTGGTGATATGAATATGGTATACTTGGTGAATGATGGAAATATGATTTATGACAAGAATGTGAAATGTTTGTATATGTGGAATTTTGCATGATTTGGTGTGGAGAGTTTGATGTTCTAAGCATGATAAATAATGGCATGAGAATGACATGTTATTGTCTTGGTTGTGGTTGTTTGGTTGCTCTTATATTCTTGAATTTGTGCCATGTGATGTTGTGTTGATGTGTGCAAGTGAGGGTAGCAAAATGGCTTGGTAAATAGCCTTATTTTTGTCCACACGGGTAGAAACACAGGCATGTGTCTAGGCCGTGTGTGACACACGGTCTACCCCACGGGCATGTGATCCGGCCGTGTGTCCCCTGCACCTTAATTGTTGCAAAATAGAATGTCCAGAATTGAGCACACGGGCAGAGACACGGGCGTGTGTCTCAGCCGTGTGTGCTACACGGCCTAGCACACGGCCATGTGGCACAAGTTAGAGAGCACTCTAATTTGAATGAACACGGTCTGAAGCATGGGCGTATCCCAGGGTCACACGGGCCTGTCCCTTGGACCACACGGGCATGTGAGCCCTGTTTCTAGCAAAAAATTTCTAAGTTTTGTAAAAATTTCTAAAGTTCTCGGTTTAGTCCCGAACCACCTCTAAAGCATGTTTTGAGCCTCGTAGGCTCGTATAAGGGACTTTATGATTGAATATGGATGGTTTTAATTTGGACGCAAATTTATGACTCGAAATTGTGTGATTGCCTGTGATGTGAGTCCTGTAATGCCTCGTACCCTATTTCGGCGTCGAATACAGGTAAGGGGTGTTACAGTACATTTTAGTACTCCCAGGATGAACAGATAAACAACCACTTTGTGCCTCGTATAAAATTTTCTGAATCAACTCTGAATTTTTCGGTACACAGATTCTATCTCGGAATATTAAACAATTATCTAATCCGATTTGGTACTCTGAATCACTAGTTGACTCGCATTGCACTCTTTTAGCTTGCAATTTACTATCACTTTATGAGCTTCACAAATTTTTTGAAGAAATACTGGTTTAGCTTTTTAAGTCAACTAAAATCGAACCATCATCAGGTAATGTCAACTGTGTATTCATTGCTCACAGGGCAAACAACAACTTTCTACTCAAAGCATCCGCGACCACATTCGCTTTCCCCGGGTGATAACCAATCACCAACTCATAATCTTTTAGTAGCTCGAGCCATCTCCGTTGTCACAAATTCAAATCTTTCTGAGTCATAATATATTTTAAGCTTTTATGATCAGTAAAGATGTGGCATTTTTCACCGTACAAATGATGACGCCGGAATTTTAATGCAAAAACTATAGCAGCTAACTCTAAATCTTACGTAGGATAGTTCTTTTCATACGGTTTCAACTGTCTGGAAGCATAAGCTATCACTTTTCCCCCTTGCATCAACACACAACCCAAACCATTCAGTGACGCGTCGCTGTAAATCACAAATTCTTTACCCGATTCAGGTTGAACCAACACTGGTGCCTCAGTTAACAATGCTTTCAATTGATCGAAACTTTGTTGACATTTCTCGGACCGTTCAAACTTGACATCTTTCTGTAACAGTCTAATCATCTGTGTAGCAATAATCGAAAACCCTTTAACAAAACGTCGATAGTAACCAGCCAATCCCAGAAAGCTTCTGACTTCGGATACATTTCTAGGTGGTTTCCAGTCAACAACTGCAGATATCTTGCTCAGATCAACTCTTATACCTCCCGCAGAAAAAATATGCCCCAAAAATCCAACTTCCCAGAGCCAGAACTCACATTTGCTAAATTTAGCATACAGTTGCTTATCTCTCAAGATCTATAACACAATCCTCAAATGCTCGGCATGCTCAGACTCATCTCAAGAATAGATTAGAATGTCGTCAATGAGCACAACAACAAATCCATCTAAATACGGTCTAAATATCCAATTCATCAAATCCATACAAATAGCAGGAGCATTAGTTAGTCCAAAAGGCACAAGGAATTCATAATGTCCGTACCTCGTTCTGAATGCAGTTTTCAGCACATTTGAGTCTTTAACTCTCAATTGATAATAACTCGATCTCAAATCAATCTTCGAAAACACTGTTGCACCTTTCAACTGGTCAAACAAATCGTCTATTCTTGGCAACGGATACTTATTCTTTATTGTAACCTTGTTGAGCTGGCGATAATCAATACACATTCTCATGGACCCATCTTTTTTTCTTAACAAACAATACTGGCGCACCCTAGGGCAAAAAACTCGGTCGTGCAAAACCTCTATCTGTTAACTCTTGCAACTGAGCTTTCAACTCTTTCAACTCTGTCGGAGCCATTCTATACGGAGTTATAGATATTGGTGAAGTTCCCAGTACTACTTCAATGGCAAACTCATCCTCTCTGACTAGTGGCAACCCAGGCAATTCTTCTGGAAATACATCCGAATATTCACAAACTACAGGTACCGATTCAATATTCTTTTCAGACACCTTGGTATCTAAAACATATGCTAAGTATGCGTCACAACCTTTTCTTACATATCTCTAAGCCGACATCGATGAAATCACTATTGGCAACCCATTCGACTCATCAGATTCAATCCGAAGAATTTCATTATTCTGACACTTCAATTCTATAGTCTTTCATCTACAATTCACAACAGCATCATGTAGATTCAACCAATCCATACCCAAAATCAAATTGAACTCGTCAAATGGTAAAAGCATCAAGTCAGCCGGAAAACAGTAGCCCCGAGTCATTAAAGGACAGTTCTTGCATACTTTGTCAACTAGAACATACTTGCCTAAGGGGTTCGATACTTTAATCATAAATACAGTAATTTCAACAGGCAATTTCTTACTGGACACTAAATTCTCACAAACATACGAATGTGTCGATCCAGGATCAATTAAAGCAATCACATTAGTGTCATAAAGGGAGAAGGTATCGGTAATAACATCTGGTGATGACATTTCTTCGCGAGCGCAAATAGCATAGGCTCTGGCAGGTGCTCTAGCCTCAGATTTCACAGTGGAGTCCCTTGTCGCCCCTCAACTACCACTCACATTCCCAACATTTCTTGGTGGTCTTCCTCTAGTCAACATATTACTTGGTCTCACATTCTGAGGTCTATCCTTCTCAACCATCTCAAGATAGTCTTTAATAAAATGATCTGGCGAGCCACATTTGAAATAAGCTTTAGTACTCTTATTCTAGCATTCACCAAACTCCCGTACTGTTGACACTCAGGTTTGTTATTTCTCACACTGCCAACACTTGAGACGGATGTAGCTTGAGCTTTAGAATTTACAGGTTGATTTCCACGATCTCTATTCTGGTATCCCACTGATGCATTAGATCTACTATACGAATCTCGAAATTTCTTTGATGAAGAATAAGAAGGTTTATTCATCGGTCTTTTCCTCGAATCTCTAGCCTCTGAATCAGCTTTCTTCTTTTCTCAGCTAAAATCTTCAGCTTTGCAGGCTCGGTCAACTAACACAATGAATTATTTCAAATCTAGAATCCCAACCAGAAGTTTAATATCCTCGTTCAACCCGTCAATAAACTGCTTGCACATAATCTCTTCAGTAGACACATACTCCCGAACGTACTTGCTTAACCGTACAAATTCTCTTTCATGTTTGGTTACAGTCATGCGGCCTTGTTTCAGTTCTAAAAACTCTTATGCTTTTGATCTAGGAACCGTTGACTGATGTATTTCTTTCGGAATTCAGTCTGAAAGAACTCCCAAGTTACTCTCTTTCTCTCTCGGCACCACTGATACTAATGTATTCCACCACTGATACGCAGAGTCTTTCAAAAGTGATATAGCACACTTTGAACATTCTGTCGGCGTACAAGAAAGCTCATCAAACACTCGAATTGTATTTTCAAGCCAAAACTCGACTCTTTCAGGATCATCATCAACATTAGCTCTGAACTCTTCAGCCCCGTGTTTACGAATCTTATCAACTAGAGGCTTGTTCAATCTTAAAAGCTCGACTCCTTGAGGAGCCACAGGTACAGGTTGGGGATTAGAAGGGGGTGGAGGTTGTTGAGCAGCCGGGTTTGTACGAATATATTGAGTGAACCACTCGTTCATCATTTGGAAGAAGGCTTCTTTAGCCTCTCCTCCCTGACTGCCCGTTACGGGTCTAGAATCAAACGGCGTTGTCCCTTGCGTGGGAGCAGGCGCATTACTTTCAACCTCATCAGGTACCGCTCGATTGGGATCCATTTTCTATATAAAAACACATTTTCAAATGTCAAGAGTCATCACACTATCACAGTTTA